>CM069083.1:28455873-29103373 GCA_035578085.1 Solanum pinnatisectum
CGACATTACTTGGAATTCATAATGACCATATCTTGTTCGAAAAGCCGTCTTGGGAATATCAACCCCTCTCACCCTCAATTGGTGATAACCCGAACGAAGGTCAATTTTTGAAAAATAGCTAGCCCCTTGAAGTTGGTCAAACAAGTCATCAATCCTTGGAAGGGGATATTTATTCTTGATGGTCACTTTGTTCAATTGACGATAATCAATGCACATTCTAAGGGACCCATCCTTCTTTCTAACAAACAACACCGGAGCACCCCATGGATAGATACTCGGTCGGATAAAACCCTTGTCTAACAAATCCCTTAGTTTCTCTTTCAACTCTTTTAACTCAGACAGAGCGATTCTATAAGGACGAATGGAGATAGGTTGCGTCTCCGATAAAAGGTCAATACCAAAATCTATTTCCCACTCGGGAGGAATATCGGGTAAATCATCGGGAAAAACTTCTGGAAACTCATTTACTATCAGAACCGACTCTAAGGAAGGGGTTTCAGATTCAACATCCATCACCCTAACAAGATGGTAAATGCACCATTTGGAGATCATTTTCCTAGCTTTAAGACAAGAAACAAATTGACCTCTAGGGATAGAATTTCCCCCCTTCCATTCTAAAATATGCACATTTGGAAATTGGAATTTAACCACCCGAGTCCTACAATCTATGGAGGCATAACATGCATGCAACCAATCCACACCCAAAATCACATCAAAATCTAACATGTCTAACTCTACCGAATCCACCAAGGTAACTTTATGGGATAAATAAATTGGACAACTTCTATAGACTTTTAGCCACCACCGAGTCACCAACCAGGGTAGAGACCAAAAAAGGTTCTACTAACACTTCGGGGAGTATTTCAAAGTTCATGGCCACAAAAGGTGTCACAAAAGACAAAGTAGCACCGAGATCTAACAAGGCATATACATCAATAGAAAAGACTTTTAACATACCGGTCACAACATCTAGGGAGCTCTGTTGGTCACCTCGGGATTTAAGGACATAAGAGCAGTTTTGCTTCTGGGCATTGGAGTTTGAACCGCTTGGAGGAGCTTGCTTACTTTCCCTTCCCTTAAGCTTGAGCATTGTACAATCTCTCATCTTATGTCCAATCTTCCCACAACTAAAGCATCCATTGGTGCCAATTAGGCACTTACCATCATGCTTTCTACCACATTTTGCACAATTAGGCCTAACAACATAAAAACCACCACTATTACCTCCTTGAGGCTTAGGGTTGGAAACTCTATCATTCTTGGCCCTTGGAGAACTAGAGGAGCCTTGGTTGGAGAAACTTTTTCTAAACCTTGGTTGACCCTGTCCATTGGACCTAGCATTGGAGAAGTTCCCATCACCGGTTCTAGCTCTTTTCACCTCTCTATTCCTTTTTTTGAGTTTTGACTCCTATATTTTTTAGAGTACACCATAAGCCTTGAGATATCTCTATTATCATGGAGAATTTCCATATGGTATTCTTCTTCAACCAAGTTGGACACACCCGTCAAAAACCTACTCATTTCATCCCTTGAATCCGACACCAAGGAAAGAGCATACTTGGACAATTGAGTGAATTTTAGGGAATACACTTTCTCGCTCATACCTCCTTGGCGAAGGTTAATGAATTCCTTCACCTTAGCTTCCCTCAACTCTCGGGGAAAGAATCTACCAATAAATGTCGATTTGAATGTTTCCCACTCAACCGGGCTACCGGCCTATGGTTCTTCCATTGAGTATACCATACTTGAGCAACACTCTTCACTTGGTAAGCAGCTAGTTTCACTTTCTCTACCAAAGTGACCCCCATGGCAATAAGTATTTTGTATACCTTCCAAAAATTCTTGAGGATCCTCTCCCACTTTGGAACCAAGAAACACGGGAGGGTTCATTCTTCCAAAATCCCTCAATCTAGAAGCCGCGGAATTCATATTAGGATTGACCGGAGCTACAACTTCTTTATTGGCTTGAGTTGTAACAACTTGAGCCAATAATTGGATAGTAGACCTAAACTCCGCATGGGTCACATTCTTAAGCACGGGATCAATCGGAGCTTGGTTAACTTGAGGAGCTTGATTACCTTGAAGAACCTCTTCATTCACATTGCCACTCTCCATTCTTCTAGCGTTAGCCCATCGTGTATTCATATCCTGAAGACATAAGAGGAAGATTAGGATAAAGACTTTTATAGAGTTAAACTCTTAGGCACGACTTAATAATAATAAAAGAAGTGTAGTTTCCTAAAAATCTTATAGACTCTCATTCATAAATGTGGTGCGCTTCACACTTATGAACAAGACTCTACTAGACTTGGCTTATGAGACATCATCCTAGAATCATTCTAAACCTTTTGCTCTAATTACCAAGTTTGTCACGACCTAAGGGTACCCCTAGACGTAACAAGGCACATAGGACCCCGAAAGGAACCATGAAAGCCACTTAGCATATCATAACATAAGTAAAGAACAATAAAGCAGTAAAACACATTTTTTTCAGGTCTAAAATAAATTTTTCATAGAAGCATAGCGGAATTCTAAACTAGTCTCAAGTAGCCATCTATTACGATCGAAGTATCAAATAGGGTCACAACCCTTACAACATAGCTCTCAAATGGAAGTACAAGAAAATAAACTAGAAAATCATCATCCGTCCTCGAACATGAGTACTCACCAAAAGCAAGGAGAATAGTCGATCCAAGCTTTGACCAAGAAAGAAGATCACCTCAAACAACGACCCTAAACTTATGGAAAAATGTAGAAAATAGGGTTTGTACAAAAATGCACTAAGTATGATAGCCATGCATAAAAACCTTGAAAACCATGCTAAAAAGGAAATTTTAGTTGAAGGTATGCAATTTGCGAAACTAAAGCATCAATTGAAAGATATTTGAAAAGTATAAGTCATAAGCATAATCACTCATAAATCATCATATCATAAGAGGAACATACCTTATATACTCTTAAAGCTTACATATGCAATGCATGAATAAGATCCCATAATCCCACCCATAATAACTAAAGCTTCTTGAGTAACTATAATTTGTAATTCAACTTATTGTTCATAGTACTATAATAAGGAAAAAGCCTTAACCAACATAGACCATGTGAGCTTATCATGGAATTCGGTGTCGACCCCACACCGAAAAAGGGTTGTCCACCTTGCCTAAAGTAGAACCATACTCTTAGCTTAGGTGGATCCACTAGCTAACGTCCTGTGAGGGCACATAGTTATGGGATAAAGAGATTGCTTCTAGAAACCCGGACTCAACTATGGTAGAAGGTTTGCATCTCATGAGATACATACTTTGGGAACCTGGACTAAACTATGGTAGAAGGAACCCATTTGGAAAGTCGGACTCAACTAAGGTAAAAGCTTCCATCTCATGTTCATATCCACTCGGTGCTAAGAATTAATTCCCATATATTGCATATTAAGTCTTGACTTACGTTCATATTCATGGAAGAATGTCTTGACAGCCAATCCAACATAATCATACTAGAGCTCATAAATTCAATAGGTGAGAATACCCTTTCAACATTAGAATGATAATATTGTGAGAAACACTTTAACATCATATCATATTCATATATAAATGTGTACATCAGGATAACCTCCAATAACATAACAACTAGATCATAATCATCTTCATTTACTCTCAAAGTGTTCTCACATCATATGCAAACCCTCATAATCATGCATAATTCCCATACATTGCCTATCAAGGACCATAGATCATAATCATTAAAACATCTACAATATACTACATTAGACATTGATGGTAACATAATTCAAGCAGTTCATGCATAATTCTATCATATTCTACTTGCATCAATCAATACCCACACTTTAAGATCCAAATTCAAAAAATAGGGGAGTTCATGGATTCTTCGGGAATTCATTGTAAAAATAGTAAATAATTATAAATTAAATCATAATATAAACCAATTAAATCATTAGAATCTTTTTTGAAGTGAATCCATGACTTGGAGTAAAACCCTAGCTTTTTGGGGAAAATTACAAGCTTTAAAATTGAGATTGGAGGGACTCCGTGGGTGAAAGATATCAATGGATGAAGGACTACCATACCTTGATGAAGAATCTCCAAGAAATTGAGTGAAAAAGATTGATCCTTCTACCCTAGCTTCACCTTTCTTCTTCTTCTTCTTCTTCTTCTTCTTCTTCCTTGGAGTTCTAGAGAGAATATTTTGGAGAGGGTTTTGGTTTTGATTTTGGGATTTAGAAATTATGATTTAGATGAGTTATATTAGGTGTCTAAAATTCTTATATAGTTGATTTATTTTAGTTCAAAACGACACCACTTAATAGTTAATCAAAAAGGAAAACCCGAAAACACCTCTAAGTTTAATTGCCAAAATGCAGTCTCCAGGCCCCATCCACGCCCACTACTGATGGACTGTGGGAGGACCCACAGCCCGTGATGGTGAACTGTGGTAGGGGCTCTAGGACTTCTTTCCTGGGGCCTCAACCAACAGCCATGACCCACGAGGTATGGGTCCACTAACTGGCCGTGGTTCCCCGTCGTGGGTTGCCCAGGCACCTTTTTTTCACCTTTTAAAAGGTCCTCCTCAAGGACCTATAGTTGATCCTTGCGGGGGTTGTACGTTGATGTATTAACCCAAAAACATGTATATTGAGTACCGGGAGTTGTTTATGACTCTAACCCTTACGTTAGGCTCTAGTTTAGTCTACTACTTTTCAGGAATGTTGCACTTACCATCATGCTTCCTTCCAGATTTTGCATAAATAGGCCTAGTCACATAAGAGCCACTACCATTACCTCTTTGAGGTTTAGGGTTGGATACCCTATATTTTTTGACCCTTTAGGGAGCACTAGAGGAGCCTTGGTTGCGAAACCTTTGTCTAAACCTTGGTCGGCCCACGGCCCGTGATGGTGAACTGTAGTAGGGGTTCTAGGACTTCTTTCCTGGGGCCTCAACCAACAGCCATGACCCACGAGGTGTGGGTCCACTAACTGGCCGTGGTTCCCCGTCGTGGGTTGCCCAGGCACCTTTTTTTCACCTTTTAAAGGGTCCTCCTCAAGGACCTATAGTTGGTCCTTGCGGGGGTTGTACCTTGATGTATTAACCCAAAAACATGTATATTGAGTATCGAGAGTTGTTTGTGACTCTAACCCTTACGTTAGGCTCTAGTTTAGTCTACTACTTTTCAGGAATGTTGCACTTACCATCATGCTTCCTTCCAGATTTTGCATAAATAGGCCTAGTCACATAAGAGCCACTACCATTACCTCTTTGAGGTTTAGGGTTGGATACCCTATCTTTTTTGACCCTTTAGGGAGCACTAGAGGAGCCTTGGTTGGAAAACCTTTGTCTAAACCTTGGTCGGCCTTGTCAATCAAACCTAGCATTGGAGAAGTTCCCATCACTGGTCTTAGCTCTTTTCACCTCCCTATTCATTTCGTTGATTTAAATGATTCCTCAATTTGCACCATACGTCTTGAGATATCCATGTCATAGAGGAGCATTACCGTACGTCATTCTTTTTCTACCATGTCGAACACACCCGACAAAAACCTACTCATCTTAGCCCTCGAATTTGCCACCATTGTTGGAGCATACTTAGATAGTTGGGTGAACTTTATGGCATACTCCTTCACACTCATACTTCCTTGATGAAGGTTAATGAACTCTTGCACCTTTGCTTCCCTCAACTCTAGGGGAAAAATTCTATCACGAAATGCCAATTTAAATAATTCCCACTCTACAAGACCCTGTCCTACCGGTCTCTCTCCCTTCCATTAATCATACCACACTTGAGCAACATCTTTCAATTGGTAAGAGTCTAACTCTGCCTTCTCATCTGAAGTCACCCCTATAATAGCAACTACCTTATAGACCTCTTCGATAAACCTTTGAGGATCCTCTTCCACGTTGGAGCCATGAAATTCTGGGGGTTCATTCTTGCAAAAATCTCTCACTCTTGAAGACGTCGAATTAACATTAGGATTTACTAGAGATACAACCTATCTATTGGCTTGATCCGTCAGGGATTGAGCCAATACTTGAAGAGTCACCCTAAACTCCTCTTGAGTAACATTTTCAACCAAAGGGTCAACCGGAGCTGGAGGAACTACTTGTCTCATATTATCACCCTCCATCCTTCTAGCACTAGCCCTTCTAGTATTCACATCTTGAAGAACATAGGGCAAGGATTAGTAGAGAGACTTTATAGAGTTAAACTCTATGGCACAACTTAAGATTAATGAAAGAAGTGAAGTTTCTTAATCATCTTGTAGCCTCTCATTTATAAATATGGTGCGCTTCAACTTATAAACAAGACTATACTAGACGTGTCTTATGATACATCATCCTAGGATCATTCTAAACCTTGTGCTCTGATACCAAGTTTGTCACGACCTAGGGGTACCCCCTAGATGTAACATGACGTATAGAACCCCGAAGGACTATATACAAACCACTTAGTCCTCATAACATAAGAAATACAACAATAAGAGTAAAAACACAATTCAAGTCTAAAATTTTCATAAACAAAAAGCGGAAGTCAAGACTCTAAGGCTCAACATAGCCATCTATTACAATGTTTGAATGAAATAGCGCATAGCCCATACAACATGTTCAAAAAGGAAAATACATTACTGAAACTACAATATGAGAAAAAGCCATCCTCGAACCATGAGGACTCACCAACAAGCTCAGAAGATACTCAAGTCCATGATCTAGCAACTAGAATGATCGTCTCGAGAATCGGACCCTACACTTGGTAAAAATGTAGGCAAAGTAGGTGTTAGTACAAATATTCACTAAGTATGATATCCATGCATAAAAACATTGAAAACATGCTAAAAGGGACACTTCATTTGAAAGCATGCAATTTACCAAGTATAAACATCATTATGAATATAGTGGAAAAGCATAAGTCATAAACATAGCCAATAAATAGATCATCATAACATAATAGAAACACCTCATATTATACCCTCAAGGCATACTTGTGCAATGCATGGATAAGACCCCATAAATCTCACCTATGCTAAGTAAACCTCTTTAGGCCAACATTCATATTCATCACCTTTAAGACCTTGAAAGCTCATATAAAAGCTTCTTGAGTAACCATAGTTCATAATTCATATTCTTGTTCTTATTGTTGTGGGAATAAGCCTTAACCGACATGAGACCATATGAGCTATACATGATTCCTTGGTGTTACCCATACCGAAAAGGGTTGTCCTACTTGCCTAAGGTAGAACAATCCTCTTAGCTTAGGTGGATCCACTAGATAAATAACCTATGGGGGGGCATAGTTTATGGGATAAGGAAATTGCTACTAGAATTCCGAACTCAACTAAGGTAAAAGGTCTCCATCTCATGAGATATACTTTAGGAACCCAGACTCAATTAGTGTAAAAGGTCCCATTTGGAAGCCGGACTCAACTAGTGTAAAAGATTCCATCAGATATTCAATATCCACTCGGTGGTAAGCATTACTTCCCACGGAGTACATATTAAGTTATAACTTGATTCATTAAGATAGCTCATTAGATCATGCATCAAAATAACATTTCACCGTCTATGTCTACATATAGATTCAATAGATAAGAAAACCTTTCACCCTTAGAATCTTCAAATTGTGAGAAAACCTTTCATATCATATCATATTCATGCATAAGTGTGTATGTGAGAATACCCTTTCAACAACACAACAAATACATCATAATCATAGACACTTCACTCTCAAAGTGTTCTTAAAGCATATATAAAAACTTCATAAATCATGCATAATATCATATTTTTCCCTTTCAAGGGTCAAAGCTCATATCAAATCAACACATCTAGTATTCACTACATTAGACATGGATATCAACATAATTCAAGTAACCCAATCACTACAAGCATAATCTCATAACATTCTTCTTTCAAGAACAAACCCACATCACAAGATCATAATTTGGAAATATGGGGATTTCACGGGTTCTTGGGGATTACAAGATAAAAACCATAAGTAATCATCAATTCATACATAGTATAACTTAATTCAAGTATTAGAATCATTTTTGTAATGAACCCATGACTTTGGAATCAAACCCTAGCTTTTGGGGAATTCTATCATTGAAATTGGGGTTTTGAAGGGGCTCCATGGATGAATTCGATCCATGGATGAAAATATATCATACCTTTATCACAAAGCCCTATGAATTTAGTGTGAGAAACCTTGCTCCTTGAACCCTAGCTCCAACTTCCTCCTTCTTTTTATTTGAGTTTTCTAGAGAGAGAATTTTTTTTGGTGAGAATGATGTTTTTGGGAATTGATTTAGGTTTTAGGAATAATGATATGAAAGACTTAATTTAGGGATCTAAAATCCTTATATAAGTGGTCTAAATTAGGCTAAAATGACACAACTTAATATTAATTAAAATCAAAAAACCCCAAAATGCCCCTAAACTTAACCACGAAACCAGCTCCCAGGTCACCATCTAAGAGACCTCACTGACGGACTGTGGTTGGACCCACGGTCCGTGTTGGTGAATCGTGGTTTGGGTTCTGGGAGTCTAATTTTAGGGCTTGGACCTACGACTCCATCCATGTAGCGTGGACCCACCCACGGGGTGTGGGTCTTGCCGTGGCTCACTAATTTTGGGTAGTTTCCAGGGTCCTCCTCAAAGGCCCATGGTTGGTCCTTAAGGGGTAGTACCTTGACGTTGTAACATAAAATCCTGTATTTTAAGTACGGAGAGTTACATTCTTGAATCTAACCCTCACGTTAAGCTCTAGTTTAGCCTACTAATTTCGGAGGTGTTATAATAAGAAAGAAACTAAAACAATAAATCTCTCCTCGAAGCATGAGGAATCACCAAAGCTTAAGAAGTTATGAACTCAACAACTAGCCACGAGATTTGGAAACCTATCTGTCGGACCCTATATTTGGGAGAAATGTAGGCAAGAGTATGCTTTAGTGTAAAAAAAATGCACCAAGTATGATAGCCATGCATAAAACATTTGACCTCATGACATGACATGCAATTGATCCAAATTAAACATCATATGAAAGAGTTAAAAAACATAAGTCATAAATCATGGTCAATGCAAGCTAAGTTCTTCTTTAACATATTTGACCTCATGCTTGATACTCTTTGAGTAACCTTAGTTCATTATTTGTTATGGGGAATAAGCCTTAACCAATTGAGACCATGTCAGCTATAAGATAGAATCTGGAGTCTACCCCACCCCGAAAAGAGTTGTTCTACTTGCCTAAGGTAGAACCTTGAACTTCTAGCTTAAGTGGATCCACTAGCTAATCAACCTATATGGGCACATAGTTATGTGATACGGAGATTGTTATTAGAAACCCAACCTCTACTAACAGTGTAGCTTCCATCTCATGAGATCGCTTTGGAAACCTGGCCTCTATGAACGGGAGAGCTTCCATCTCATTGTCAATATCCACTCGGTGCTAAGCATAAATTCCCATGGAATATTCATTTCTTACTTGACTTCATTACTCATTAAAGGGTGCCCTTGGCCTACCCATTCAAGCTAGTTTCATTAAGAAAGCTCCTAGTCTTTGATTCAATTAGGTGAGAAAGTCTTTCAACCTAAGAATCCCTTCTAAGTGAGAAAACCTTTCACATAATGCTAGTACGTATTTTTGTGAGAATATCCTTTCACAACACAACATCTTCATTGGTACATTTACTCTCAAGCACCCTTAAAACATTTGCATAGATTTCATAAAACAATGCATAAGTCCATAGTTCACCTCGTTAAGGTCAAAACACAATATCAATCATCAACTCTTAGAAAGTGTGGGTTAGATATGGATTTCATCATAAATACATGTCAAACTAGTAATGCATGCTCAATTTCATAAAACTCTTCCTTGAAGATCAAAATCCCTAAACATAGGATTCATAACTTGAAAACATACGGATCACATGGGCTCATGGTGGTATTCATCATAAAAGCATTGCAATTCATCAATTCATGCATAGAAGATCATAATTAACTCCTTTAAATCAACAATAAGGGGAACCCATGATAATAGATGAAAATCCTAACTCATTTGGGGAATTCTACCTTTTAAAATAGAGAGATTTTGGAAATCCATGGATGAAGACTACCATACCTTGACTCCAATTGCTAGCCTTCAATGGAGAAATTTGATCCTTAGCTTGAAACCCTAGGTGAAATCTTCTTCTTCTTCAAGTTTATAGAGAGAGAATATTTGAGAGGAATTGGTTTTCTTTTGGAAATTTGGAAGAATAAAATAAATAGGGTGAATTTGGGGGTAAAAAGGTTTATATAGGGGTTCTAAAGGTAGGCAAAACAACATAGTATAGGAACTAATTAATTAAGAAAAGACCCAATTGCCCCTGAAAATAACTTACAATAGTTGACCCACGACCCACCACCGACGGACCGTGGGTGGACCTATGGTCCGTCATGCATTTCCGTGGTTGGTGGTTAGAGAGCTTGGCTTGGACCTACGGCCACTGGACCACAGATCGTGGACCTACCTACAGTCCGTAGTTCCACCAGTGGTTCTGTCTTAGAGAATTTTTAGTGGTTCCTTTTACGGACCTACCTACGGTCCATGGTTCAACCCACGGGTCATAGCTAGCCTGTGTGGATGGCACCTGAAGGTTCTGAATTTCTGGTTTATCTCCCTTTTTCGGATATAGTTACAAGTGGGTACCTCTGGGTCATGAAAATATGCTTGTAACTTGAAAACATGGGGATTACATGGGTTCATGGGGAAATCATCATAAAAATCATAGTATATCATCAATTCATGCATAAGAGATCCTAATTCAATAATTTAAATCAATAATAAAAATAACCCATGACAATTAAAGAAAACCCTAACTCAATTGGGGATTTATGACTTGAAAATAGAGGAATTTTGGAACTCCATGAATTGAAGGAATCCATAGATGACAACTATCATACCTCAAAGCCAAATGCTTATCTGCAATGGTGAAAATGGAGGCTTTCCTTGAAACCCTAGGGTTGAGCCCTTTTTCTTATTCAACTTTCTAGAGAGAGAAATATTTTGGAGAGGACAATTGATCTTCTTTTGTGACTTGGAAGAATGACTTGAATGGGTTGAATTTGGGGGTTAAAATACTTCTATAGAGGCCTTAGACTTAACCAATCCAACATAGTATAGAGATAATATAATTAGGAAAAGACCCAACTAACCCGGAACATAACTTCTAGACCATGACCTACGACCACCGGTCGACGGACCACGAACAAAAGTGGATTGTTGGCGAGTGAATCACAGGCCCCAACCACAGACCCTGGTCCTGAAGCTTCAAACCTTCCTTAGGCAGGGCCACCCACAGACCACACCTACGGTCCGTGGTCCCCTTCACGGGCAGTGGGTGGTCCTTTTGGTTGCCACTTGCAACTTTTCTAGAAAACTGTTATTTTGCCTTTTTCAAATACGGGGTGTTATAATATCTCCCCTCTTGGGATTATTCTTCCTTGAATGAGATTCAAGTTAGTACGAAAATAGTAAGAGAGGAACTAACAACCCAACCATCAATGCAACTTCACTTAAATGCATAAAACTAAGGAGGAACTATCGACTCCATGCTAAGACATTATCAAAACATCATAAGAGGGGTGAAACTAAATCTAACAGCCCAACATGCATGCAATACACTATCTAAGGAGGAAACATCAACACCAAGCTAACAACATACTCAAATGCATATATTTGAAGAGGTAACATCAACTCCAAGCTAAAGGCATGCTTAAGACATCATATCAAGTAGTCCATGTGTAATTCAAACTCATATGCATATAAATATTTTGAAATCAATTAAATTGACTCATCTACTCAAAACTTTAACTTTTCATAAATCATGCATAGTAAGGAAATCATGGAAACAAATAACATGCATGACTCCAAAACAAAGAACAAACCATAAGGACCTCATTACCTCAAGCTAGAGAAGGAGTAGAAGAAAAGAGATAAGGATATCGGGACATCATATCAGCCTCAGCCTCGTAAGTAGCACCCTAAACTAACCAATTCCTCCACAACACTTTCACGTAAGATATTTCTTTATTTTTCAACCTCTTGACTTGCTGGTCAAAAATCTCAACCGAAACTTCCTCATAAGAAAGATTCTCCTTAACTCCCAAACCTTTTAAGGAAACTATGGATGTCAGATCACGAATATATTTCTTAAACATAGAGACATGGAAAAATGGATGCACCAATGCCAACTTATTTGGCAAATCTAGCTCATAAGCAACCTTACCAACACGTCTCAAAATCTGGGACTAAGCTTCCCTTTCTCGAAAAACCACATCACACCCTTGATGGGGTGAAATTTTTAAGTAAACCCAATCATGAACATCAAACTCAAGATCTCTTCTTCTTACATCGACATATGACTTTTGCCGACTTTGAGCCGTTTTCAACCTTTCTCTAATAAGTCAAACTTTTCTATTGCCTCATGTACCAATTTGGGACCTACTAGGGCAACTTCAGCAACCTCAAACCATCCTATAGGAAATCTACACCTCATACCATATAATGCCTCAAATGGAGCCATACCAATACTTGAGGGATAATTGTTGTTATAAGCTAACTCAATCAATGGAAAATGGTCATCCCAATTACCCTTAAAACCAATCACACAAGATCTTAACACGTCTTCCAAAGTTTTGATAGTACGCTCCACTTGCCCATCAGTTTAGGAATGAAAGCCCGTATTAAGCTTAACAAGAGTACCAAGACCCTTTTGGAAAGACTTCCAAAACTGAGAAGTAAATTGGGTACCATGATCGAAAATAATGGACAAAGGCACTCCATGCAGCTTTACCATTTAACTCAAGTATAACTTGGCATAGTCCTCCGCCTTATAGGAAACTTTGACAGGAATAAAATGAGCCAATTTCGTCATCCGATCTATTATAACCCAAATCAAGTCATGTTGTCACCGGGTGTGAGGAAAACCAAAAATAAAGTCCATATTCACATATTCCCACTTCCAAGTAGGTATACTAATGTCTTGGGATAAACCTCTCTGTTTCTGATGCTCAACTTTCACTTGCTGATAATTAGGACACTTAGTCACAAATTCTACAATATCCTTCTTCATCCCATTCCACCAATAGACCTCTTACAAATCACGGTAGATCTTCGTGAGTCCCAAGTTAATGGAATACCGTGAACTATAGGCTTTGTGAAGAACTGCTCCCTCAAGTCATCAACATTTGGAACACACAAACGACCTTGATATCTAAGTATACCATCTCCCCCTTGGGAGAGCCTTAACAGATTTCTTGAGCAGCTCTTCTTTTAAGTCGACCAAAATTGGATCAAGAACTTGCTTGGCTTTCACATCCACCACTAAAGACTATTTTCAACTATTGTGGACCATAACACCACCGTTGGTAAGGTACACTAACCGAACACCCAATCAGTCCAATCTATGAACATCTCGAACACAATTCTTTCTTTTCTTCTTCAATATGAGCTACACTTCCCATAGATAACCAACAAAAAGAATCCACCACCATATTTACCTTTCCGAGGTGATAGAGAACACTCATGTCACAATCTTTCAATAACTCAGGCCACCTTCTTTGGCGAAGGTTAAAATCATTCTGATTAAACACATATTGCAAACTCTTGTGGTTGGTAAACACATCTATATGCACACCATACAAATAACACCTCCAAATCTTAAAGGCAAAAACAACCACCGCTAGTTCAAGGTCATGGATAGGATAATTCTTCTCATGAATCTTAAGTTGCCTTGAGGCATAGGCAATAACTTTCCCATTTTGCATAAGCACATACCCTAGCCAAATTCTAGAGGCATCACAATAAACCTCAAAACCATCGGTCCTTTCCTTTAAAATTAACACCAGAGCGGAAGTAAGTCTATCCTTCAAAACTTGGAAACTCTTCTCACACACTTTGGACCATATGAACTTAGCTTTATTTTGAGTCAAACCAATCAAAGAAGAAGCAACTAAAGAGAACCCCATAACAAGCTTTCTGTAGGAACCGACCAAACCAAAGAACTTCTAATATCCGAAGTAGATAGAGGTCTAGGCCAACTCTTGACTGCATCCGTCTTCTTAGGATCTACCTCAATACCCTCACTTGAAACAATATGACCAAGGAAAGCTATTGATCTTACCTAAAACTCACAATTGTTAAACTTCGCAAAGAGTTGTAGGTCCTTAAGAATTTGCCACACGATCATCAAATGATTAATATGCTCATTCTCACTTCTCGAATAGATCTATATATCATCAATGAACACAATCACAAACATGTCAAGGTATTGTCTAAACAATATATTCATCATATCCATAAACACCACCGGAGCATTAGTCAATCCAAATGACATTACAAAAAACTCATAATGACACTATCGAGTTCGAAAAGCCATCTTCAAAATATCATCCTCCTTTACCCTCAATTGGTGATAACCCGATCTAAGGTCAATCTTAGAGAAATAACTTGCTCCCTAAAGTTGGTCAAATAAATTATATATCCTTGGGAGAGGATACTTATTCTTAATGATCACCTTGTTCATCTGACGATTGTCAATACACATGCGAAGAGAACCATCTTTCTTTCTAACAAACAAAACTGGACCACCCCATGGAGAAATACTAGGTCAGATGAAACCCTTATCCAATAAATCTTTCAATTGTCCTTTCAACTCCTTTAGTTTTACCGGAGCCATACGGTAAGGAGGAGTAGAAATAGGTTACGTTCTGGGAGAAGGTCAATATTGAAGTCTATTTCCCTTTCGGGAGGAATACTGGGTAAGTTATCTGGGAACACTTCTGGAAACTCATTTACAATGGTGACCGACTCAAGAGTAGGGGTTTCAGAATCCACACCCCTTACCCTAACTAGATGGTAAATACAATCCGTAGAAATCATCTTCCTAGATTTAAGACAAGAGACAAACTGACCCTTAGGCATAGAATTTCCCCCCTTTCACTCCAGGATAGGCTCATTCGGGAATTGAAACTTAACTACTCAAGTTCTACAATCAACAGAAGCAAAACATGAGTGCAGCCAATCCATACAAAGGATAAAATCAAAATCTAGCATATCAAGCTCTACCATGTCAACAAGAGTAACATTATAGGGCAAGGAAATGAGACACTTTTTATAGACCCTCTTAGCCATAATTGAATCACCAATAAGATTAGAGTCATAAAATGGATCTAACAATACATCTGGAAGAACATCAAACCTCACAGCCACAAATGGCGTCACAAAAGACAAGGTAGCACCGGGATCAAGTAAAGCATAAGCATCCAGTTGAAAAACATTCAACATACCGGTAACCACATCAGGAAAACCCTCATTTTTCACCAAGAGTCTGAAGTGCATCGAATCAATTTTGCTTAGAAGAATTGGGACTCGAACCACTAGGAGGAGCTTGCTTTCCCTCTCTTCCTTTAACCATAAGCATCAGACAATCTCTCATTTTATGACCACTCTTACTACAACTAAAGCAACAATTCATGCCAGCTAGGCACTTACCCGTGTGTTTCTTTCCACACCTAGTCCAAGTAGACATGGGCAATAAAGATCCACTACCATTCCCTCCTTGAGGCTTGGGGCTAGACGTCTTATCTTTGTTGAACTTAGGAGGAACCTTGACCGTAAAACCTTTATTGAAATATAGGACAACCATGTCGATTGGACCATGCATGAGAGAAATTACCATCACCAGTCTTAGCCCCCTTTACCTCTCTAGACTTTTCCTTAAGTTTCTCCTCTTCAATCTGTTGTGCCTGAACCATGAGATGAGAGATGTCCATGTCATTAATGAGCATGGTGGGATGACACTCTTTAACCACCATTTCGGACACATCCGAAACAAACTTACTCATCATTTCCCTTGAATCGAAAACAATTGTTGGAGAATACTTAGACAATTATGTGAACTTCAGAGAATATTTCCTCACACTCATACTCCCTTGTCGAAGATTCATAAACTCAAGCACCATGACTTCCCTCATCTCAAGGGGAAAGGACCTATCAAGAATAGCAGCCTTAAACTTCTCCAAATCAAAAGGACCCACATCTTCTGCATTCCTTTATTTTCATTGTTTGTACCATATTTGAACAACACCGTTTAGTTGATAAGTGACCAACTCTGCCTTTTACACTGGCGTCACTCCCATGATCATCAAAACCTTATAAACCTCATCAATGAACTCTTAAGGATCTTCCTCAACCTTAGAACCACGAAACTCCAAAGGACTCATCTTAGTGAAGTCCCTCACTATAGATGTCGTCGTACCCATATCTGGGTTCACGGGAACTGCAACCTCACTAGGATAGCTCTTAACTCTTTGATTCAATTAGGTGAGAAGACCTTTCAACCTTAGAGCAATTTATTATGTGAGAAAACCTTTCACATCATGTTTTCATGTGTATATGAGAAAATCCTTTCAATAACACATTAACAACATCATCATTGATACTTTACTCTCAAAGCATACTTAAAACATTTGCATATATTTCATAAGAACATGCATAATTTCATAATTTACCTTTCAAGGTTCAAAACCCACTTTTAATTATCAACAATTAGAAAACATGGTCTAGATATGGATTTCATCATAAATTCATGTAATTCCCTCAATACATGCTAGATTTTATAAAACTCTTCCTTTATAATAAAAATCCCACATCATATGCTCACAACTTGAAAACATGGGGATTACATGGGTTCATGGGGAAATCATCATAAAAATCATAGTATTTCATAAATTAATGCATAATAAATCATAATTCAATCATTTAAATCAATAATGAAGCAAACCCATGACAATTTAAGATAACCCTAACTCAAATGGGGATTTGTAACTTGAAAACAAAGTAATTTGGGAACTCCATGAATGGAAGGAATCCTTGGATGAAAACTACCATACCTAAAAGCCAAATGTGTATCTTCAATGGTGAAAATGGAGGATTTTCTTTGAAACCCTAGGTTGAACCCTTCTTCTTCTTTAACTTTCTAGAGAGAGTAATATTTTTGAGAGGAGAATTGATCTTCTTTTATGACGTTGGAAGAATGACTTAAATGGGTTGAATTGGGGTCAAAATACTTATATAGGGGCCTTAGACGTAAGCAAGAAATGACATAGTATAGATATAAGATAATTAGGAAAAGACCCAACTACCCATGAACTTAACTGCCAGACCATGACCTATGGCCACCAGTCAACAGACCATGGACAGACCGACGGTCTGTCCTGCACGGCCGTCGATGGTGGTCAAAAAGTGGATTATTGGCTAGTGAACCACGAGCCCCAACCACGAACTATGGTCGGACCAATGGTTTGTTGGTCAGGCCGTGGTCCTGAGCCTTCAAACCTTCCTTAGGTAGGGAAACCAACGGACCATACCTACGGTCTGTGGTCTCCTTCACGGGCCATGAGTGGTCCTCGTGGTTTCCATCTGCAACTTTTCTAAAAAATAGTTATTTGGCACTTTTCGAATACGGGGTGTTACATGACTTGCCTCAATTAATTCAAGTTATGAGCAATGTCACTTTGGGCGAGGTGGTGCATGCTCGGAGATCCACCCTTTTGGTTAGGCGACTCCTAGTGTGGAGTTTACACATTTTCAATGTGTTTGGCCTTCCTTCCATGTATTCATGCTTGCCTTGTCCTTTAGCCTTCATATATCTGTATCATCAAAATATCACTAGAATGCGACATAATGAGGTGTTGAGGACACTAATTGTTAAACTACAGAGGGTTAAAATAAGTGTAAATCTAACACTTATCACCACCCATAACTTAAATTGTTGCTTGTCCTCAATTATTTCAAGAACAAAATTAGTTTAATAAGGGTGTTTACAATAGTTGTTAATGAGAGTTAACATGCAAGTGCTACTATAAAACAACTCTCAATCAAATGCAACACTTAATCATAATAAAATATGCTTCAAATGATGACTAGCCTATATTAATCCAAGCCCAAGCTCACTATAGCTTCTTCTATAATCCAAAACCATGTTTCAAAAAATGCATTCAAATGCTCTCACATCAAAAATGATTTCGTTTTCTCATAAAGCAATCAAATAAACAAGTTAGGAATCAATACAACTCTCTCTCTAAAGGAGAAATACATGCAAGCTTCATCCCATAAGTTTGCCCATATTTTCCAATCGTCCCATAACCTAGTTCATGCAAGATCTTAAGGGTATTTTATGCTTCTAAATGGGTCTAAGGGTAAAGGTATGGTCCATTTAGCTCAGTTATTACACCTTTTCAAAGAATTGTTGTACTCATATTCACCTCTTTTCAACTTTTTGTCCATTTTTTCCTTTGGATACTCATACTTCAATTTTTTTATTCAATTTAATTGATACCACTTTTAGTTTCTCAAACATTCACTTTCAATTCAATTTTTGAATTATTGCTCATCTTTTTTAATAAGGAGGGGTTCCTTCTTTTCGCAACACACTTCAAAATTGAGTCTCACTTCCTCTTTCTTTCCTTCCGCTTGACTTTCTTTCCTCCTTTCTTACCACACCCCAACTTAGGTTTTTGGCCTAAGTTGGCTATACAAATAAACTAATGCTTAGAAAAGGATTTATGGGTTAGAAGTTAGGGACAATTTAGCTTAAGATTTTTCAACATCGTTGCCACCAAATGGTTTAGGCTCAAATGGTATCAAAATGGTTGCACACCCTCACAAGGTAGTCGCAAAAGGGTAAGAACATTTGGTTTCCCTCTCAAAATTTGTTTCGAAGTTGATTTCTGTCATTTACCAAAGCTAGAAAATAAGATTAACAAGGAAAGTTTGAGGATTTAACAAGCATGCTTTCAAGTTAAACCTTACCACATAAAAAACATCACACATAAATATTTAGCACAACCCTACAAGATATAATGCTTATGTGTAATGTTCATTGCAAGGTTCACATCAAAACATAGCTAGTCAACACAAGATCTAAAATGATCATTCAATAGTGCAGCCACACAAATTTCTTCTTGCCATTATTAGAATAAAACATATTTCTTAGCATAAGTACTATTCTAGAAATTGATATTGAACACAATCAATCTTTGAATATTAATAATGAAAACATAAGACTTTCAAAGACTTCCAAATCACGAGGTAATCAAAATGAAGATTGTACATGTCATCCTGATTATGTTTAAGGCATCCATATTATGTTTCATCCATAGCTTGTACGTGTCATCCTGATTTCCTTTAGTGCCTAAAGAATGATTTATAGCACCCGAGTGGCTTTGCGCACTTTTACCCCGGACTTCCAAATTGTGCCCTTCTTCTTCTTTTGTAAGGCCTTTGCATAGGCCACATCAAATTTTCATACTTGATAATTCTCACAGTACTATACAAAATCAACTAAATGAGTAAACGATCTTTGCCAATAAAAAATATCCAACTAAGAGTCGGGGTCGAAACCCACAAAATATGGTATATGCTAAAAAATTCAATCAAGAAATTTATATTGTAAAACCATTCATTTGTAGTAGTAAAAAAATAAGTGTGTGGATGATTTGACCAATTTAATAAAAGGATTTGGTTATCAATAGTCACAATTAAACAAGATTTTCATAAAATTTATGAAGTGACAGGTAATTTAGGGGTGCGGGGATTGAAAATCAATGTCACATAAGGGTAATTGTGTTGCTCTATGGTGATGAACATTCATGGATAGGC
Organism: Solanum pinnatisectum; assembly: GCA_035578085.1. Taxonomy (NCBI): domain Eukaryota; kingdom Viridiplantae; phylum Streptophyta; class Magnoliopsida; order Solanales; family Solanaceae; genus Solanum; species Solanum pinnatisectum. The sequence continues at coordinate 28,475,580 of CM069083.1, forward strand.
TGGGTCATCTTCAATGACACTAATCTTTTTTCAATCTCATAACATCATTTCATAGAATCTCCTTTTGATCTCATATGTGTGCTATACTAATCAACCCAATACCTTACTCTATTATCTCTTTTGATGCAGAAATAAGGAATATAGATCCAACCCATCACCTCTCTTTTCAAGCAAGTTACAGGCATCAAACCAATATTGCTAGTAACAAACTAATTACCCGCTCCAACCAATCTCTTTTGAGCATCAAATAGAGATTAGAAGTAGGAATTCAATTCGCAACCTTAACCTATAAGTTAACCCCATGCAAATTAGCTTAATCCATTATATGAACATCAGCAACAGAAATCACAAGAAGATACCTACTTCATTAAATCAACACCCAACCCTATAATTGCAACCCTAGATCTTGGGGTTTTAGCCAGCCATCAGTAAGAGTAAATAAATTATACATTTCATGAAAGAAACCATGGGTAACATTAAATTAAGCATTTACAAGAAAACCCACTTTGAATTCAACTTCAATTTATCAATTCTTTACAAGGTAAAATGTTTATCTCTCTAACTATTCTTTCTCCCAATGCTAAAACTCGGATCTTCCTCTCTTTTCTTCTCCTTTGGTCTATTTAAAATTTCTAAAATTTGGCCTAAAATTCATTGCGTGATCTGTTGGATGATGTTAATCAGACTCGTTGATCACGTTAGACAGATCACCCATTACTCTTCTGCTCGCCTTTCTATTGATCTGGGCTTCAGGTGTTTGAACCTCAGTCGATGAGCTTGTTCGAGTTTGCCTTTCATATTCACTTTATCAGCGAGTACCACATTTGTTCACTTTTAAAGCTTTCAATTTTTCTCTTTACACTTTCACCTTCAATGATAGTCAATACATTCTCGTTTCTCATTCGACGTGTCTCCATTTTATTTGGAGTTTGCCCACCTGCCTCAATTAATGCATATGTTGTGCACTGTCATTTTTTGGTGAGTTCATACCTATTAGGCGATCCACCCTTCTTGTTTGGCAATCAATAATTCTTTTTTTATTCTTGGACATTCTTTCAAACATTCATCCTTGCTTTGTACTTTATCTTTCATAGTTGCATATCATCAAAATATCATTAGAATAGGACATAAATAGGCTTTGAGGAAACTGATTGTTGAGATACATAGGGCTCAAATAAGTGTATATCTACCATTACTCAACCACCCCAACTTAAACTTTTGATTGTCCTCAAGTAAATCAAGAACACAATCAACTCAACCACGATGTCTACAATAGTACTCAATGTGAGCTAACATGTAAGTGTCATTACAAAAGTACTCTCAACACCATGCTACACTCATTTACGATGAAGAAGCTTCAACTAATGATTAAGAGGTCTCAACACAATCTCAACCTCATGATAGCTTCTTCTCTAATGTAAGACCATGTGTCAACAAATGCATTTAAGTGCCTAACATCAAGAACAATTCCATGCTCTCACAAAGGAAATCGCAAAAGAAATAAGGAATCAATACCAGTCTCACTCTCTCAAAATATAAATACATGAAAGCTTCATCCCATAGGTTCAAACATAGTTTCCAATAATCACACAACCTAGTTCATGGAAGATCTCAAGGTTATTCCTCCTTCCTTTTTACACCCCCAACTTAGGCTTGGCCTAAGTTGGCTATTCAAACAAACCAATGCTTCAAAAAGGAATTTTGTGTGAGAAAGTGGGGATAATTTTGCTCAAGAGGTTTCAATATGGTTTGTTAACAAAGTTGCACACCCTCATAAAGTAGTCACAAAGGATATGGAATTTTGGGTTCCCTCTAAGATAATTTGCCTAAGATCATGCCTTACACTTACCAAGGTTTAAACAATTAGACTAACAAGGAAAATTCTAGGATTCCACACACATACTTTCAAGTGAAACCTCACCACACATGACACTTCAAATACACTCATTTCACACAGCTCCAACAGATCAAAAGCGTATATGTGATGTTCATTGCAAGTCTCACATCAAAATGTGGCAAGTCAACAAGAGATTCAAAAAGATCGATCAAAAGCGCAACCCCGTCAGTTTATTTCTTGCAACACCAACACTATACACCATGTTCTCAAGACATCGATATTGAACACAATTGGTTCTCGAATTATTATCAACAAAAAATCAAGCATTTCATGATTTTTTAAACACACAAGGAGATAACATATCAAGAGAAAGAGGAAAAGAGAGACAAATACCCAATGGAACACTATAATAGAAAAAAAAAAACCACAAACTACAATCATGCAAAACAGAAAATAACAAAATACAAAGAAAAAGGGGAATGTTGGTACAAATGCGCTCACTTCACAAAAAAAGTGAAGTGCATTGTCGTCAATGCAAAAGAAAAAAGTACGGGAAGAAAAGTAAAAATGTCCCCCTAACACACTATGCATGTGGAGTGCTCTCATCGTGAGTCACTAGAGGAGTGGCATCATCCAAGGCATCACTGCCTAACAATAATATCATAGGAGGCAATAATGTAGTATCACTTTGGTCATCAGTGCTAAGTACATCACAAGGAGGAATGGTGGAGTTTTAAGAGACTCCACTGGTGCCAAAAGAAGAGGTTTCTTAAAGGGATATCTGTAACATAGCATGGACTATCACCTCCTTAATGTATTGTAAATCTATGAACGTCAGTTCAATCCTCTGCTTATTCTTCTCTCTCTCTCATCTCCTCCTCATCACTCTTTGGAAAAATCATCATCGGCCATTTCATCATCATCATCAATATCCTCATCAACATTAAGTCTCTCAACTACCCAACTCGGTGGCACACACTAAGATGGCTTACTACGACGCATAGTCGATTAGCATAGAGGCAGGTGCATGAGATAGGGAAACTTCACCCCACATCATCGATATATATAGAGACCTCAACTGGTTTACATCTACCCTCAAGGAATTAAGCTCACCTTTCATGGTGTTAAATAAACCTGAACTATCCTCGGTATCCTCTTGAGCCTTTAATCTTACAGTGAGGTTATAAAACCTCACCCCATATGACTCAACTATCTCCTCACATTGGGTCACCCTATCTATCAATGGAGCTGAAACCCTCTCAATCACCATTTCAATCATTGCAGGGATGCTCTTTTCAACACTCGACATCCGCAGATCGGGATAGACTTCCTATTTGGTAAATCATGGCCTTGATCAAGGGGGGATGGGGTGTCAGAACAAGGGCAGGTACAACAACAACAATAGCAGAAGTGGTTTGTAGAGAATGAGAGGCCTCAAATGGATCATTAATGGTGACACCCCTATGCCTTTCCAAATGAGGGGGAGGAGGAGAGGAGTTTGTGTTTGACTCTCTATGTGAAGAGACTACTTCTTTACCTTTTGTTTTAGCCATACTCTGGAAAGCACAATCATTCAAACAAAGAAGACATGAATGTTAGTTGAAATCAAACTCATTTAAAGCATAGTTAAAAAAATTTCCTAAGGCAGGCCTAATGAGAATGTGGTCTGCCTAACAGGATGAGTGAGCTCGCCGAATCAAACAGTATCAAACATCAAAGAAGTCAATCATATTGGATGAGTCAATTCCAACTCGGCGATCCACCGAATTGGTTTTGGAAGGCTAAGATAAGTTTGCCGAAACTAATAGTGTAGAATAAAAAGAAACAACAATACAGGGCGATATCCACTCTCACTTAGTGATACACCAAGTGGGTTTAGCAAATTAAGACAAGTTCCCCGAATATTAGAGTACGTAGGGTCACATATTTACCCAAGAAGGAAAGCTAGGGCTTACTCGTTTATTCGCCTAACCGCCCTGGCGAGCTCAGACTAGCCTATCAAACATGTTGTGTTTTTTTTCCTAGTGCCTAATTTCACATATCAAAACCAACATACGCAACAAGATCTGGTTTCCCATCAACTTCACAATCTACCCACATATTTATGTATCCATGGGTACTCAGCCTTCCCCCAAATATCATCAAGTATAGGTCAAATTTGATGATTTTCCCTTAAGAAAGTCACCACTCTATCCATCATTGGTCAAAATCATGCAATCGAGTCAACACTAGCTACTAAAACTTTACCTACATAAAATTGAACCAAGACCGAGTATATACAAGAGTTCAAGTTCAACATTTAACCAACTAATAAAATTTAACAATTTTTAGGCACAACATAAGAAATCAATTCATGGGTGTAGTTCAATATGATCATTTTAGCACTACCACTAAAAGCAATTAATTACATGTATCACATGGCTTAATTCCCATACATATAAAACAATTCTAAGCTCAAAATATGAAATGAAAGTCGAAAACCAACTTCAAAGAGAACATGAGAAGTTAGGGTTTGGGTCATCTTATTTAGCATGGTAATGCACTCTTTGTACTGAAAAATCACACAAAAGCATACCCACATACTAAAATATAATATTGCAAGTGAAGGGAAATAAAAGGGTCTTAGAGATGGCAAATGATTTTCTTTTTTAATTTTAAAAGACCCTTAGCCTTTTTATAAAAGGAACATTCGACGCTCACGACTAACATCTCCAACTGGAGCTGAAGCTCACCGAAGAGGACTGAATGAAAACCAAACCTGAAGGCTGATTCTTCAGACATGATAAAGTCTGTAAAGTTTACTTTTGTTGACCGCCTTTTCAAGTTAAGATCGCAACACTAATAGTACACTTTTCCACATTTTGCAGTTCAGAAGACGGGCAAGAATGAGTTCGCATAACACATTCTACGGATCGGCTAATGTTCCCCTCACAACACTTTGACTTCTTTTCAACCCCACACTCACAAAACACGTTACTGAATACAATCAAATAAAACTATGGATTTGTGTGCCTCCCAAGAAAGACCTTATTTAATGTCATGGCATGATATAGTTCTCATTTCCTCAACATTCATTTTTAGGATTTGGGATGGTGTCACTAGGCAACGTTATCTTTTTCCTCAGATTGAGATGACTAGAAATCTGACACTGTCACGATCCAAAGAATAACATAGGAGTAACATACCATACAAAATCCCAATAGGCCTTATACAAGCCACTTTAAATACATCATAAAAGATAATAGAATAAATAGTTCAAAAGCATGTGTCTCACGCCATTCAAGGTGACCCAGCTAAACATTTCAATATAGCTTGAACTAAAGCAGAAGACTAACATAAGTCTTGAAGCGATCTGATACATCATAAGGAAAGTGATTGGGACGTAAACGATACATCACATACAATGTTAGAAACGAAAAGGACATAAAACAATAAAAGAATCTATGTACTCAGATCATGAGGACTCACCAATCTTCAAAGCCTATGAAGAATCAACTATCCACGAGTATGGGAGGTAGGAGCATTGGATCCTACAATAGTAAAACAGTGTAGGCACAAGCATACATTAGTACATGGAATGTACTAAGATGGGGGAATATGCATAAACATAGGCATGATACCATAATTATCTTAAAATAAGTAGGAATGATCATAATAAAACATTTAGAAGCTTTAAAGAAGAGATGACATGAAATTCATGAAAACATAGTCAATTACATTAACATAGAGGACATAAGAAATCCTTCGAAGAAAACATAGTCATTTTGTGAGATCATAGCTTTAACCTACCATAAGACCATGAGAGCTACATCTTGGAATACGGGACATCCCTCATACCGAAAGAAGGGGAATCTACATTACTGTCACGACCCAGAGGTACACCCTAGAAGTAATATGGCGTACTTGACCCCGAAGGGGTCTCATACTAGCCTTTAGCATATCATAACATAAGATAATAGAAAAGTACAGAAATTTTAAAAACTTTATCTATACAATCGAAGTCTTCTATAAAAGCAAGCGGAACTCTTACTACACTTTGTCTCAAACCATCTAATACACTTTTGAATAAACTCATGGGACATAGCCCATACAATAGTCTCAAAACATGAAAATAAACCTAGCCTCAAGGAAATAGTGGCTTTGTCCTCGAAGCTATGAGGACTCACCAAATCTTCAACTCCTTTGCTCCTTAGAAACCTAGCTTCAAGATTTGAACTCAAATCTCCGAACCCTACATTTGATGAGAAAGTAGGCAAAGTATGCGTTAGTACAAAATCTACTTTATCTGTTAGCTAGCATAACATCACAAGAGCATAAAATAAGGGTTAGTCAAATACTTCATGAAACATAAACTATGAGCATAGAGACAATATCATAAGCATAAGTAAAGTCTCCAACATAAGCATCATATAAGCCTTATTCAACTCGTAGTCATTCATATCATAATAGGACTACTCTCAAGTAACCTCAAAACATACTTGTGCAATGCATGAATAAGACCCCATAATCCCATCCAAGCTAAGTATCCCTTTTTGGTCATCTTAATCATAGTCTATAAGCATATTAAAGACCTAGGATTTCATATCATAAGAGCACTATACTCCTAAGTAACCTCAAAGCATACTTGTGCAATGCTTGAATGACATCCCATAATAACATTTACACAAAGCATAACCTTGAGGTCACCATATTCATACTTACCATTCGTTTGGTCTCATTCTTAGCTACTTCATATAGACAAGGGAATTATTACCTCTAGTTAATCATACATACACCATATAAGAGAACCCTTCATAAGTAACTTCAAGTCATACTTGTGCAATGCATGAATGTCATACCATAATACCATTCATACTAAGTACCAACTTAGTCTATCATACTTAAATGATAACTATTTATCACTCTAGAATACCAAAGAATAGCACCCTATTAGGCTAGACCAAGCTATCATAGAAAAACATATCAGTCATGCAAGTCCAAGCTATTCTAGGAAGGGTACAAGTATTCCATCCTAGCTACCATGCAAACATTCTATGATGCTAATGCAAAATACTCTTAGGAGAGTATTATTTCTCAATCCTAAGCTACCCTTATGAGAGCATAATTTCTCAATCCTAAGCTACGCTTCGGAGAGTATGATTTCTCAATCCTAAGCTACCATGAAATGGTCTAGGCCTAACAAAGTCATGCTATCATGAAGGCATCTTAAAATGCTAGTTCAAGCTACCCTTAGAAGAGTATGTGTCCTCAATCCTAGGCTACCATGACTACCACTAAGTCAAGCTACCATTATAGCATCTTACAATGCTAGTTCTAGCTACCCTTAAGAGAGTATGGTTCCTCTATCCTAAGCTACCAATCTTTGTTTTGTCTTACCAAGTCAAGCTATACATAAAGGATCATATATCACACTTCAAGCTATTCTAATCTAACATGCTATGATTCATTTTAGGTGATTAGCTTTTCAACCTAGAATCATTCTATGTGAGAGAACCTTGCATCTCCTAGCATATTTATGCCTAAGTGTTTAAGTGAGAATATGCTTTCAACAATACACAACAAGATCACATCATATTAGATTTACTCTCAAAGCCCTAACATTCATGGCTAAAAGCCTTAGTCTCAAAGCTTTACATCTTAAAATCACCATTCATACCTAGATTTCAAGGCATTCTACTCGCATTCTTCATCAGTAGGTTATTCTAGTCATAATTCATCATAATGGTTCAATTTCAACTTTACTAGTCATAATCCATCATATGCACTATAATGTAATTTAATTCATGTCTATATGTTCCTATTCTTGAACAATTACTATTAACAACATCAAGTGTAGAAGATCATCTCTAAGTCTTCACTTTCGTCTTTCATGGAATAAACCCACATAATATCAATTCCATCAATTAGACTAGGGTTAACCATGGAAAACATGTAATATCATCATAATATCATGAATCAATACCAAAACAATCATAAACAAGTACAATCGACTCAATTGGAATCATACTCAACACTACCCACAACATAGGAAGAAATCCTAGCTAGAATTGGGTTTTATCTTCACAATTGGGGGAAATCTAGTGGGCTCTATGGATGGAAGAATCCATAGATGAATAAGCTAAACTACCTTGATTCAAAGCCCTCACAAAATCTTGCAACAATGGAAGAATTTGACCTAGCTTTCTTCTCTTTTTCTTCTTCTTCTTCATCACTTCTAGAGAGAGTATTTCTTGGAAGGGATTGGGTTAGTATTGGGGTCTTGAAATTATGTCTATGGTCAATGTATTTATGGGTCTATTAGGTTTATATAGGTGGTCTATTTACTAATAAACTGACCCCACTTAACCCCTAACTAATAAGGAATTAACCCCCCAAGTCCCCAACTTACGACAACTTAACTCCAAGGTTGCCTCACCCACGAGACCCCGACCCACAGACTGTGGGTGGCTCTACGGGGCATACTGCACCTCTGTGGGTGGTGGTCTGCTGCTCTAAAATTGGGGCCTTAACCCATGACCCCTTCCCACGGGGCGTGGGTCCACCTACAGTGTTGAGTCCCAACCGTAGGTTGCCCTTTTTGGGCTGTTTTAAGGACTGTTTGGGGTCCTCCTGAAGGACCCCTTTGGTTGTTCCCTTGGGAGTTGTACCTTGACATTTAACCCCTAAAACCCTCATTCTAAGTATGGGAAGTCATTTAATGATTCTCACCCACATATCAAACTCTAAAACTCTCACGTAAGGCTCTAGTTTAGCCTACTAGTTTTCGGGGTATTACAATTGCCAAGGAAGAATCTGTATATATGATCATTTGGTAAATTGGATCCAGTAGCTAGGTCATTTATGACATCCTATGGGGGCACTATTTTGGGACTTGAGGTTTATACTAAAGACTGCCCTACTTGACCCTCCACCTCAAAGCCCTTTCCGTGCTGAGTCTAAATCCCAACGGAATAGATAATAGTCAAATATCACTTTAACATTGGGAAAGGCAATGATCAATACCTATCCACATATTCAAGATCAAAACATAGAATAGCTCTTTAAACATAATTTAACATGGATGAGAAAACCTTTCACCAATGTGAATTCATTTGTCTGAAATATCTTTCACAATCACGATCATCATAGTAAGTGAGAAATCCTTTCAAAATAGCATTGTTACTTTCCTTTCGAAGCATCCCCAAATTGTTCATAATTATTTCATAAAAAACATACATATCTTCATAATTTCATAATTCATAGATTCATGGGTTCATCATGGGATCATAGTTGAAATATATAATTTAGGCATGGGTTAATGCAATTTCATCTAAATATCATGGATTAAAATCAATAAATGCATTAGAAGACTTAATATACATCAATAAATCCTAATTGAATGAAACCCATGAGATTGAATGAAAACCCTAACACTAATCAATGGAAATTAAATTGGGGCATGAAAATCCTGGTGGACCCCATGGAGGAAAGAAATTCATAGGTGAATACACAAACCTTGATCCTTTCAGCCAAAGAAAATGAAGAGATTGGAGACTTGAATGAAACCCTAGCTCTTCTTCATCCTTAGACTTGAGATGATTTTGAGAGTGAATTTGTTCAATTTTAGGGACTTTAGGAGAATGAGTTGAAAATTGGTAAATTGGGAGCTTTAAAAGTTTTATAGGGATTAGGGTAGAAGGTAAAACAACATAGTATTGGGTTAAAATAATTAGGAAAAGACCCAAAATCCCTTTAAAATAAAGCCTTATCTACAGTCTGAACCTATGGTTCGTAAGTCCTGCTACAGACTATATTGGTCAACTATATATAACTTTTGAAAATATTATTTGGACTAACTATTGATGGAACCCATGTACGGCTCGTAGGTCTTCCTACGGTCAATACATTCCAACCATAGAAAGCCAACTTTGGCCCTCAAAATTTCACTATGTCTAGGACTCACCTACGAGACCTATCTACTACAATGGTTGATGGACCGTCCTGGTGAACCGTAAAAAGGGGTACTATGACTTGATTTTAGAAATTGATTTTCCCACTTTTTACGATCGCCATCTACAGCCCGTAGATGCGAATCTTAGACAAAACTTGTAACCCAAAAAATTATTTTCTCCCTTATCCAAATTCTTAGGTGTTACATTATCTCCCCCCTTAGGAACATTCGTCCTCGAATGGGACTCAATGCAATATAAAGAGAGTTCGAGAATAAATATAACAACCCAAAGAGAATGTAACTTCATCAATAACACATAATCAAGGGAAAACATCAACTCTGAGCTATAATATTTTTCCAAACATCATTTTATAAGGTATACATGCAAAATCATACCCAAATGCACAGAAACATGAAGCATTAGAGAATGGTGCAAAAATTTAAAGCATTTCAACACAATCAAAGTCTTTCATAAAACGAGCGGAATTCTAACATGATTGCCTCAAACCATCTAACATAAGAGATAAAAGATCTTGGGATGCATCCCATACAATAGTCCAACATGAAAAGAAAGACATAATAGAGAAAAATGGGTATTCAATCCTCGAATGCTATGAGGACTCGCCAAATCTTCACTTCCTTGATCAACAAAGAACCTAGCCACAAGTGTGTGAATCATGATCGTTGGACCCTACATTTGATAACTGTGTAGTCAAGAGTATGTGTTAGTACAAAAATGTACTAAATATGATTTCTAGCATAAACAACAAAGACATAAGCATTAGTCAACATAAGACATAAGGCATAAGCATAATTGATGAGTCCGAGATTCGGATTTATTTAGGGCTATATTTATATAGATTAGTGTCCTCGAATGCTTAATTTGTGCCAATAACTGATGTAAAACCCTTGATTTTCAGGTATATAGTTGAGGAATAAAACAAGGACACTAACTTGCAAAAAGGAACAAAACGAGATGAAAGAATGAAGAAAGGCAAGCCTGGTGATCGCCAGGTTCAATTGGCGAATCGTCATATGGCTATCTGACCACCTAAAGTTTCAGTGTGCCAAGCCTTGAGGGAAGAAACCAAGCCGACGATAGAAAGAAGTAGTTGGCGGATCGTCAAGTAGTTCCACAATGCATTTCTAGATCGCCAAAAGTTACAGACCTTGAGGATGCTGAATGCTAAGGCAGAAGGGCGATGGAAGAGATCAAAGGGTGGCTCGCCGAGTGGTTCGGAGAGACTGACTTACTTCGCCAAATGAGCATTCATAGCTTATTTTCGTTGACTTTAAATACATTTTTGAACATGTAGTTTAGAAGTCTTTTATTAAATACTCTTTAGAATAGTTTTCTATGAAGTTTGGAGATTGCTCAAAAAGTTTTCTTTAACTTAGAAGGATTGCAGAAATTCACATTTGAGAAACCGGAAGTGGGTCTTTGAGAATCTTCAAATTGGAGCATTGTAAGGACAAAATCACTCTTACCCAGTTGATGGATAGTCAATTTGGTAATGGTTTTTAACTTTTTATGATGTATAGCTAAAACCCCAATTCTTGGGGTGTGATTATATGATTATGGGCTGATTTAGTTTATGGTTATTGCTAATTGTTAGTTTAAATGCTATTTAAAGGTGAGTTCAACCATTTATTGTGGTTTAATTTAAAAATTGTAGTTGGAAATGCAGTTCTATGTTTGTGTTTTGTCTTGCTCGACAGAGATGTTTTAGAACTGAAATTATTGATTGATAGTTTGTGGGTATTGGGTTGACCTGGGTTAAGCTCGAGAGAGTGAATGGACCAATGCATGGGCTGGTCTTATTTTGCATGCTGGTTGATGTTCAAGAGAAATTGCTTGATTCGAGGTAAATTGTTCGAGAGAAAATTTACTTCCACTATATCCTAGCTTACTCACTATTATCTAGCTATTTTCTAATAGTTGCAATTACTATATGTCTATATTAGCCTATAATCGATCACATCCCAAGAACCCGTCTCATTATTGTTAATTCATATTGTTTGTGACTGTTTGTAGTTGATAATAAAAACCAAACCCCCACCCCCCATTTGACATTCGTGTCACCCCTTGATTTGAATTATGTCTTTATTCAACAATTTTTATTCCTATGACTAATTTGACCACATTTATACTTCCCATTTGAATCTTAAACACATACCACTCCCTGTGAAATTCGACCCCAACTCATTTTATTGGGTTTTATACTGATTTACAATCGCTAAACACCTAGAATTGGATGAGGTATGCTTGAAACGTAAAATTAAAATGGTGCCGCTGTCGGGGAGTGGTGTTTTCTAAAATTCTTTTGGTGAGGTTGAATTGTGTTCTTGTTAGTCATAGTAGAATCTACTTATTCTTAGTTTTGGTTTTTGTGTTGTTGTTTAAAAACAAAGGAAATGAGTATCAACGGAAGCAATGGTAGCCAAGTGGGCCACAAAGATGAAATTAGAAATCTCAATGATGTCAATGAACCGAATGTCAATGACCCAAATCTAGTGGGTGGAGTTGGTGCCATTCGCTTGCCTCTTGCTGAAGGGAACGCGGTGTTCCACATTACAAGCACCATGTTGCAGCATTTACAATTGAAAGGGTTTTTTGGTGGATTGGCTCATGAGGATCCCCATGAGCATATACAGAACTTTGTTTGTGTTTGCGAGTCGTTCTCCTTTAAAAACATATCCCAAGAGTCGGTCCGGCTAAGGTTGTTCCCATTTTCTCTAAATGGGAGAATCTTATAAGTGGTTGCCTGAGTTGCCAAGAGATTCTAACACTTCATGGGAAGAGCTTGTAACTGCATTCCAAGTGCAATTTTTCCCACCTTCGAAGATGATGAAACTTAGGGATAGTATCCAAAGCTTTAAGAAATTGGAGGGTGAGCCAATCCATGAGACTTGGCTACGATTTAAGAATTTGGTGCTGCAATGCCTAACTCATGGATTGCCCGATGATGTCTTGTTGCAGTACTTTTATAGAAGCTTTGATTCGGTGAACAAGGGAGTGGCTGATCAACTTTCTCCGAGAGGTTTAATAAAACAGCCTTATGTGATAGCAACCCAACTCCTTGATGGAATGACCAAGATAAACTAGGCATGGTACACCTACGAAGATCAGGTTTCCCCTCTCACTTTTAAATTGTCAAAGGAGCATTTTTTAGAAAGGTCAAGAAAGGGACCAAAACATGGCAAAGATAATGACCCAACTTGACATTTTAGCCAAAAATGTTATGGGTGTTGGGTCAGTAAACCCCGATGAAGCCAAGTTTGAAGCATTGTACAATGAGGAAGTCAACTTCCTAGCCAACCAAGGAGGAGGTTATCGTGCAAACTACCCAAGGCCGGGTGGTAACCAAGTTTTGAACAATGATAAGGGTTGGAGAGATCGTGATAGAGAGTGGCCGGATCGTAACCCCACTTGGAAGGAAAGAGATAGGGAGAAGGATAGGTATGTTCCTCCCAACGAGCATCAAAAGCCCATAGATTTTGAGGGTGGATGGGATGATAATATGCTATCTCATATTCTCAACCATATTAAAGGGTCCGATAAAATTTTGAAAGAAATGAAAGAACCCTTAACCAAATGGTAACCTCTCATTCCATCTTTATCAAGTAGTTGGAGACCCAAATGGGTCAAATTTCTTCTTACTTAAACCTGAGACAACAAGGGGGTTGCCTAGTGGTAATATGGAAAACCCCAAGAATAAAGCTTGAATGGGTACTTGCATCGTGGCACGACGTTAACTAAGGCACTTTTTGGGAGGCAACCCAAGTTTTTATTGCTTTGTGTTTATTTTTTGAATAACGGGTGTGGATTGTGCAGATGAAAATGTGGAATGTCTTTGAAAAGTAAAAGTTGGCGAGCCAAGAGTCCAATCGGCGACTCGCCAAAGAGGTCGGCGACCCCGACATGGACCGCCATTGGACTCAAGAAAATATAAGGATGGAGTATGTAAAACTCGGTGATTTTGTTTGATTTTGTTTTTGGGGGTTGTGGGTTTGATTTGGTAAGAGGGGCCTAAAATTAGCACGTTGGGCAATTCGGCGAGCTGGGTCGAGCTCGTCAAACCACTCGGTGGTTAGTCAAAGTCCCCCTAGATCACCCTTGATTTCATTCTTTGGTTGAATTTTATTCTGTAACTTTTGGCTAGAATCATGAGCTCGCTGAGTTCACTCAGTGACTCATCGAAAGTCTCCCTTGATTGCTGTTTCTGCGCCCCTAACCCTTAAAACATACTGTAACTTTCGGTGGGCTAGTCTAAGCTAGCCAAATGGTGTCGGCGATTCGCCGAATGGCCCTTCCAATCGCCGACATGCTATTTTCTAGGAATGTTTTAAGCCAATCCTTTCAGTGAGCCCGATCTGGCTCGCCAAAGTGATTCGGCAATTCGCCAATTGGTTCGGCGAGTCTTTCTTCAACCTATTTTCTACACCTTTTCTTGCATTCTTTCTAACTCATTTTTGTGTGTTTGGCAAATTTGGCTAGGACTAACCTGGGTGATAGTGGTATGCCGCCCCGCAAAAGAGCACAGGGCATTGTTATCAATGAGGGAGCAGCTACTCCCTCTAAAAAGGGCAAACAAGCACCTCCAAAAGAAGGCAAAGGAAAGGGCAAAGCGCCCAAGGCAGAAAGATCGAAGCACAACTCCGGTAGTGATAGGGACTCTACCCATTCTCAGCCCTCATTCTCAAAGCCTGAGGATGATCAGCCACTTCAGACCAAGCGGGCTGACATACGTGCTCGAGTTCGCCAAGATCCGTCTAGGATCCCAAAGGCCACGCTTCCTGCTGCTAATATAGTGCCAGCTCTGGCACACACTGTGGTTCCAATGCCACCAGTTCAGGGTCCTACTCCTCGACTAATCAGAAGGCTAAAGGCCGAGGGATTGAGGACAATTCTCGAGAAGAAGCTGTTGTCTATAGAGGGCCTAGAGGGCAGATATTCTAAGGTGAGGGACACACTCCGGTACCATCATTTTGACATCTTCACCAGGACCCGAGGCCCGTATATCCCCACCTAGGTTCATGAGTTCTATGATGTGTATGGTGAGCTAGTTCCCCAGGAAAAGAATAAGGCCAGTGCCTTCAGACCGGTGAAGTCCGTAGTGGTCCGGGGGAAAGAAGTGGCACGCAGCAGCGATCACATCAATGTTACGCTTGACAAAGATACGGGGTTTGAGTAGGATTATGAGGGGCTAGCTACAACACAGGCACTAGATGATCTAAAGGGCTGGCTTGTTCCCTTGATTTCTAACACCACCCCGAGGTGGATCAAGGCCGGAGCTCTGATTGAGAAGAAGGATTTGAATATAGCTGTGCGATACTGGTTTGGATTCATTAGTAGCTCCATCATGCCCTCACAGAATGAGTCCACCTTCCACCACCCAAAGGTGGCCTGTCTAGGTTCCATCATCACAAAGAAGCAGCTCAACTTGGGACTCATCATTGAAAAGGAGATGGCCATGAGGGCCAAACAGCGCCAGACATCCCTTTCCTTCCCGATCCTGATTACTAAGCTATGTTGGCATGCTGGAGTTCTTCATGATGAGAAGATGGACATAGAGGTCACACCCACATCTTCCACAAATATCTGGCGCATAAAGGCAGAGTACACTTGGGATGAGGCTGATAGGAGGAGAGCAGCTCTGGTGGATGCATCCCTAGAGGTTGATGTTAACTCTTTACCTACAAAGGCATTTTTGCCTACTCCGGCCTCCAGGCCTTCAGGTACACCCACTTCCACTTCTTCCCAGACTCTTGGTTCTTCTGTTGCTTTCTTGCCCACTAGGATTACTCAGGCCATGATCCTCAAGATAGGCCACCTAGCCTATTTTTTTGATGTACGAGCTACCGGATTAGAGACCGAGGTGCCTTGGATGATTGAAAGGGCTATCTTATCTACGTTGATACCCCTTCAGACATCTATTGGTGCTCTCACACAGAGAGTAGAGACTTGTGAGAGTCAACAGGGGGTTATTTCGGAGGTGACAACTTTGAAAGCCGAGTTTGCAGATTTGAGAAAGGATGTGGACTATCTGAAGTCTACAAACTTCACTTCTCTTTTTGAGTCAACTGAGGATCGAGATGCTTCGGCAAGTTTTGAGATGCCTCCGGCCACCATTGGAGATGTACCTATGGATGATGTGGGAGCTGATGAGTCAGAGGTAGAGACAGATAAAGAGCAGTTGGATGCTCAGGAGGCGACCATCTATGGAGACCTGCAGGATTTAGAGAAGACGATTGTACAGTTGGTCATTCAGACATCACTGATAGAGACGTCCATGGTAGGCTCTAGTGGAGCCAGTATTGCTGTTACCCCGGGCACTAATGCCCAGGATCAGAGTGTTGCCTCAAATATTGATGCCCCGACAGATAGAGCGACTGTGTAGACAGGACCTTTCTTTACATTGCTCTCTATAATTTTTATTGACTTTCTATTATTTTGTTGTATTTGAGGACAACTACCTTTTTGTTTGTTGTGGGGTGAGGTCTTTCTATACCTACCTCTTGTGACTATATTTTGTAATATTGGCTTTTTGTGTTGATATTGTTTTGTTGATGTTTGAGCTTATGGATCCTTATTTTGAATGAAAATGGTTTTTGACCCATCTGAAAATTTTTGCTACTCTTGTTGTGTTTGAATATGGTTGTTCTTGTGCAAATTTAAGTATCGGTTATGATAAATACTGATGACTTGAATAGTGCTCTTAATAAAAAAATTAATGTGCGGCTACGATGAGGCCAAACAAAGTTGCATAGACAATATGTGGAATTTTTGCATCTCGTTATAACTAGTCGATTATCGAATGGAGTCTCTTGTGATGATCATTGTACACTAGTGAAAATGTGGAGTCTCGTTTGATATTGGTGTCAATGCCTTGTGTGATGAGCTTACCGTGAACCTTGTGTGATGACACCTAGAACTTGCCCCGTTGTTCCGATTTACTAAGTGATGCAAGCTCTTGAAATGATCTTAGGCAACAATTTTGAAGAATGAAACCATTTGACAATATACCTCTTTTGTCATCAACCTTGTGAGATGTGTGAACCTTGCTTGAACCCCTTTTCTTGGAAGAAACTTGAGTAATTTAGATCCCTCTTTATCCATTCACCCACAATCCTCATGAAGTGTGGTTGGTTTGAATAGCCAACTTAGGCCAAAAACCTAAGTTGGGGGTGTGGTGAAAAGAGGAGGTACATCAAGAAGTGTGAAGAAGTCCCTCTTAATCCATGAACTTGAAAAAGATAGAACCCTTCCATATAATAAAAGGAGAAAGAAAAGAAAGAAGCAAACGAAAAAGAATGAAAAAGTTGTGAATTAAAGTTGTGAAAGTTGCAAAAGAAATGGGGTGTCTGGTATTCCATTGGAAGTGAGTAATTGGGTGAATTTTGAGCATGAGTAAAAATGCTGAAGAAAAGGAAGAAAAGTGAAGTTCAGACCACATTTCATGAGGGTAGCAGCCACTGAGCCTAAATGACCATACCTTTACACTCAGCCCCATTACAAGCCTTGAAAAGACCTTTTTGATGTTGAGTGAGCTGAAACAAATGTTGATTGGAAAATAATGGCAAACCTATGGGTGAAGTCATGCATGTGTTTATCTTTGTGAGTGTGAGAGTTGTATGTGATTCCGAAACTATAAATTATTGAAGCATTGTGTGTGAATATGGAATCATCTTTGTTGTGAGGGAATTTGAGTACCTTTGTTGAGCTTGAACTTGCATTTTGAAGCAAGTATTGTGAACTTGAGCATCTTTGATAATGGTGACTCTCAACTTGAGTCTTTGAGTGCACAATTGATCCTTGCATGAGTAAGTTGAGTCTTGTTGTGAGCATTCATGATTGAGCCTCTTGTAGCACTATTTGAGACATCCTTTTTGAACTGTTGAACTTGAGTTTTACTTGAGGACAAGCAAAAGTTTAAGTTGGTGTGTCGATAAGTTTGATATTTCGACTCATTTAGGACTTTGTTTATATAGATTTAGTATCCTCAAATGCATAATTTGTGCCAATAATTGATGTAAAACCCTTTATTTTTAGGTATATGGATTGAGGAACAAAGCAAGGACACTCAACTTGAAAAAAGGAACAAAACGAGCTGAAAGAATGAAGAAAGGCAAGCCAGGTGATCGCCAAGTTCAATTGGCGAATCACCGAATGGCTATCTGATCGCCTAAAGTTCCATTGTGCGAAGCACTGAGGGAAGAAACCAAGTTGGCAATAGAAAGGATAAGTTAGCGGATCGTCGAGTAGTTCTGTGATATAGTGCTAGATCGCCCAAAGTTACAGACCTTAAGGATGCTGAATGCCAAGGCAGAAGGGAGATGGAAGAAATCAAAGGTCAGCTCACCGAGTGGTTTGATGAGCCCGACTTACTTCACCGAATGAGCTTTCTTAGCTTATTTTCGGCAACTATAAATACATTTTTGAACATTTAGTTTAGAAATCTTTTATCAAATACTCTTTAGAATAGTTTTCTATGAAGTTTAGAGACTGCTCAAAGAGTTTTCCTTATCTTAGAAGGATTGAAGAAATTCACTTTTGAGAAATTGGAAGTGGGTCTTTGAGAATCTTCAAATTGGAGCATTGCAAGGACGAAATCACTCTTACCCAGTTGATGGATAATCAATTTTGTAACGGTTTTTACCTTTTAATGATTTGTAGCTAAAACCTCAATTCTTGGGGTGTGTTTATGTGATTATGGGTTGATTTATTTTATGAATATTGCTAATTGTTAGTTTAAATGCTATTTAAAAGTGATTTCAATCATTAATTATTTAAGAATTGTAGTTGCAAATGAAGTTTTATGTTTGTGTTCTTGGCTTGCTCGAGAGAGAGGTTTTATAACTAAAATTATTGATTGATGATCAGTGGGTATTTGGTTGTTCTGGGTTCAGCTCGAGATAGTGAATCCTAAACACAATCGCACACATTCAACTCGAGAGAGTGAATGGACCAATGTGTGGGCCGGTCATTTTTTGCATGCTGGTTGATGTTCGAGAGAAATCGCTTGATTCGAGGTAAATTGTTCAAGTGAAAATTTACCTCCACAATAGCCTAGCTTACTCACTAATATCTAGCTATTTTCTAATAGTTGCAATTACCCATATGTCTATATTAGCCTATAATCGATCACATCCCAAGAACTTGTCTCTTTATTGTTAATTTGTATTGTTTGTGACTGTTTGTAGTTGCTAATCAAAACCAATACCCCCCCCCCCCCCCATTTGACATTTGTGTCACCACTTGATTTGAATGATGTCTTTATTCGATAATTTTTATTCCTATGACTGATTTGACCACCTTTATAATTCCCATTTGAATCTTAAACACGTACCTCTCCCTGTGGGATTCGACCACAATTCATTTAGTTGGGTTTATACTGATTTACGATCATTGAACACCTAGAATTGGATGAGGTGTGCTTGAAACGTAAAATCAATAATCAAGGCATAATAAGCATCATAATGAAAGAGGAATACATCCTTAAGTAGCCTCACTTAATCTTATCCAAGACTTAGGTCATCCATCTCTAGTCAAGCTTACATCATGGAAGGCATAGCTAGCAACACTCCATGCAATTCATCTTCATAACATAATCATATCGTTCGTACTTACTATTAAAGACATGGGTATTCGCCTCTTTGTCTAGCTTTCAAATGCTAATGGGTATTCTCCTCTTGCCTTAGTTACTTTAAGATCATGAGTACTCACCTCCACAATCACATCATATGACACGGGTACTCACCTCCACATAATTTTATAAGGATCATGGGTACTCTCATCCATGTCCATTTATCATAATAATAACGTGGGGAACCATCTCTTGTTCATTTTTAAAGAGTATGGGAAATCACCTCATATCCTTAACATATGGAGGTCAAGGGTAGTTGCCTCTAGCCTAATAATTCATTTAGCATTTTAGTCTAGATTCATTTTAGGTGAGCAATCCTTTCAACCTAGAATCAATCATGTGAGTAAACCTTTCACATTCATACAATCACGCTTAACAATTTATTGTAGGCAGTATCCCTTCCATACTACAACATCAACAATCAATAATTCATAGTCTAGGCTTTACTCTCAAAGCATCTCATCTCATGATCATCATCTATTCTAGACTCTCAAGAAACTAATCATCCTACTCATCATATATGCTTCAATTTAAAGCAACTCTAGTCATAATTCATCAATCCTATAAGGAGATATCTAAACCCATAAAGTTTCCCTTCAAGGCATAAAACCCAATTTCATAAATTCTAGGTTAGAAACATGGAATAGGCATGGGTACATGTAATATCATCCTAAAAACATGTAATCCTACCGATTCAATCATAAATAATCATTACCCACTCAATGAACTTAGCTTCAATTTCTTCCCTCTTCTTCCAACTTCTAGAGAGAGAATATTTGAGAGAGAATTTTGGGTTTTTCTTTCGGGAATTGAGAGAATGACTTAAATGGGTGAATTTAGGGGTCTAAAATACTTATATAGGTGGTCTAGGTTTAGTCAAAATGACACCACTTAATTCTAATTAAAACCAGAAAAGACCATTAAGTCGCTAAAATAGCCGACCAGGCCTGACCCATGAGTCTACGACTGACAGACCATGGATGGACCTACGGTCCATCCTCGTAAAGTGTGGTTTGGTGTCAAATATTTTCTTGACCACCCACAACACCCCCAACCACGGGCCATGGACCCATCTACAGGGCGTGGGTCCTGGCGTGGTTATGCCTTAGGCAGTTTCGAAGGGATCCATCTAAGGGGCCACCTATGGGGCATGGTCTCACCCACGTGCCGTGTTTGGTCCCTAGGAGATGACATCTTGGAGTTTTTACATGCTATGCACTTTACTTGAATTTGGGGTGTTACACAAAGGCTTCCAACCATAGGAACTTAACTTTCTTTTGGGTCAATGCAGTCAATGGAGAGGAAATTGAAGAAAACCTTTTAAAAAGCCCATAATAACTAGCCAAATCCAAGAAACATTGAATACGAAAAGGAGATAGAGGTCTAGGCCAACTCTTAACAACATCCGTCTTCTTAGGATCGACCTCAATACATGTACCAGAAAAAATCTGACCAAGAAAAACCATGGGGCTCAACCAAATCTCACATTTTCTAAACTTTGCAAATAGTTGTTGTTCCTTGAGGACTTGCAACACAATCATCAAATGATCAGTGTGATTATCCTTACTGATTGAGTAAATCAAGAAATCATCGATAAACACAATATCACACATGTCAAGGTATTGTCTAAACACCATATTCATCAAATCCATAAATGCGGCTAGAGTTTTAGTCAACCCAAATATAATACTAAAATTGATAATGACCATACCGAGTTTGAAAAGGCATCTTTAGAATGTCATCTTCTTTCATCCTCAATTAATGATAACCCTATCGAATGTAGATCTTAGAGAAGTAGCTCTCTCCTTGGAGTTGATCAAACAAACCATCTATCCTTGGAATAGTGTATTTAGTCTTAATGGTAACCTTTTTCAATTTTTGGTAATCAATACACATGCGAAATGAACCATCATTCTTATGAACAAATAAAACTGGAACACCCCACGGAGAGACACTCAATCAGATGAAAACTTTATCCAACAAATACTTTAATTGCTTTTTCAATTACTTATGTTCTGCCGGTGCCATACAATAAGGAGGTATAGAGAGAGGTTGTGTATCTAGGAGAAGGTCAATACCGAAGTCTATTTCCCTATTGGGAGGAAAGTCACAAGGTAGATCATCGAGAAATACTTTTGGAAACTCATTCACAATAGCAACCAACTCAATAGTAGGGGTTTCCAAATCTGTTTCCCTAACCTGAACAAGATGATATATGAAACCCTTAGAAATTGTTTTTCTATCTTTAAGATAAGAAACAACTTGACCTTTAGGCATACAATTTCCCTCTTTCCACTCTATGACGGGCTCATTTCCAAATTGAAATTTGACCACTCGGTTCTATAATTAATAGAAGCATAACGAGAATGGTGCCAATCCACACCAACGATAACATCAAAATCTAACATATCAAGATCAACATGAGTGACTCTTTTGTATAAGGAGACAGGACAACTTTTATAAACTCTCTTAGCCACAATAGATTCACCAATAGGAGTACAAACCCAAAAAAAAGTGAAACAAACATCCGAAAGAACATCAAATCTCGTCGCCAGATATGGCATCACAAAAGACAAGGTGGCATCGGGATCAAGTAAAGCAAAACCATCATGATGAAAGAAGTTGAATGTATCGGTAACCACTTCGGGAGAACACTCTTGCTCATGACGAGTTTGGAGTGCATAAAACTAGTTTTGCTTTGGAGCACTAGAAATCAAACCACTAGGTAGAGCTTGCCTACCATCCCTTCTCTTGTAATTTCTAGATGGGAAATCTCTCAAGCAGTGACCACTCTTGCCAAAACCAAAGCAATTATTGACGAGTGGTCTATTTACACTCATTTATGAAGCATTTTGCACAACAATTACTGTCCTTAATTCCTAATTTTGTCCTATTCTGATCAAATGTTGATGTTTTTTTGTTATGAGGGGAACTGGACAAGGAAATGACTAACGTTTGAAAGAATGATAAATAAATACAAAAAGAAGAGCAAAATGAGTATTGTTGATCGATTAAGACGATGGGCGGATCGCCAACTTAGAATAACCTCACCCAAGTTGATAGTGCAAAGTACTAATGTCTATCAAAGAAGGACAGAAAACTCTGGTAAAAATGGTGATACACCGAACGAGAATGGCGACCCAGATGAACATTGACCAATATGACTGTGTGCAAAGCAAAAATGCAATGCTTGAAAAGCAAACAAGGTGGTACTTTGTAATTTTCTAAGAGTGACGGGCCGACTCAATTGAGTTCACCATCTGAGGTTTAAATTCCTGAAGCCTAAAGTATCACAAGGTGAGCTGAGCTAAAAAAGGAAATTCACTTAGCAGGTTTGGTGAACCCAACTATTGTCACTGAGTCGGTTACAAATTGGATTTTGGGAAAGTATAAATAGCGCAAAGGATATAATTTTTAGAGAGGTTTTTGATTTGGAGAGTTGATCAAAAAGTGAGTAGAGAGAGTCTAAGAACACTTTACCTTTGAAAAACGTTTTCTAGCTCTTGGTCTTTACAACTTGGTGTTAAATTTTGATAAATTGAAGTTGAATCTAAAGTTGGTCCACTCTTAATTTCTTTATTTCAAGTTACCCATGGCTTCTTTCATAGAAGATATAATTTCTTCACTTTTTGTGATGGGTCACTAAAACCCCATTATTTAGGGAAATCGGGTTGGGTGTTGATTTAATGTAGTGGATATTGTACTATGCTCAGTTTTGTTGTTGTTCACGCATGAATTTAGTTAAATTACCATGGGGTTAACTCAATGGTTAAGATTGCAAATTTAATTCCTACTTCCAATCTCTAGTTGATGCTCGAATGAGATATATTGAAGTAGGTGATTAGTTCAATACTAGCAATTTAGGTTTGATGTCTATGACTTGCTTTGAAGAGAGGTTATGGGTTTGATCGATTTGCCCAATTTTTGAAAGAGAGAATAGAGTAAGGCTTTTAGTTGTTTAGTATTGACATTTAGATGAGATTGAAAGGAGATTATTTGAATATATACTTTGAGATCCATTGATGATTAGTGTCAATGAAGATGACTTATCTTATTCATGAATGTTTATCACTATAGAGCAGCATAATTACCCCTATCTGGTATCAAATTCAGATGCCCTAACCCCTATATTTCTTGTTAACTCTTAATTTTGCTTAGATTTTAGTTTATTTGCGATAATTCTTAACCAACCCTTCATATTAAGTTGGTCTGTTTAACCTCAAATTTGAAAATATGGGAAAATTGTAGGCTTGCAGAATCTGGTGCCAAAACCAAAGGAGCCACCAACGGTTTGTGGTCTAACACACGGTCTGTAGGTAGGCTCGTGGTTGGTCAATCCAAATTTTCACAAAAATGTTAAATTTCAGTATTTTTCATATGGTTTACTAGGACGGTCCGTCGTCCCATCCACGTATCATAGGTAGGTGTTATAGGTGAGTACCTGACTTAGAGAAATTTTAGAACCAAAAGTTGGGACCCATAGTGGAGGCGCACGGCCCACAGATGGACCTACGAACCGTGCATGGGTTCCATCGATAGGGGTCCAAAATTGAGGGATTCTGAACCCAGCAACAACCGACCAGGATGGCCTGTGGTCAGACCAACAGACCGTATTTCTAGTCATTGGTGAGGTTGACAGTTATTTTTAAGAAGGTCTTTTGGGTATTTGCCTAATTATTCTACCCCAATACTATGTTATTTTATGTTATTTTACCTTCAATTAGAGGCCCTATGTAAATGTTTTTACCCCCAAAGTCTTCTAATTGAATTCATTCTATTAAATTCCTAAAAGAGAACAAGTCCATCCTCCCAAATATTTTTCTCTCTAAAAGCTTGAAGAAATGGACTAGGGTTTCAAGTCAAGTCTCCATTTAACCATTGATTGTATGCTCTTGTCATTAAGGTATGACAGTATTCACCTATGCAGTCTTTCCTCCATAGAATTCCTAAATTCTCCTATTTTTTCACTGTAGAATATCCAATAGAAGTTAGAGTTTTTAATCAATCTCATGGGTTCTTTTCAATTATGGTATTATTAATTGATTTATGTCTTTTTATGCATGAATTCAAGAAATTGTATGTTTCTAAGTTGAATCCTCATGAACCCATATAAAGTCCATATTTTCTAGAATTGTTCAAATAATGAAACATTTGAATCATGAAAGATGAGCTTATGAGGATATGCATGTTCATATGAAATTAATGAAAATTCTTTAAGAATTTCTTTAAAGATTGAAGCACCAATGTTGTTGTTGTTGTGAAAGGATTTCTCATATAAAGAATTCATAAGGTTGAAAGGTCTTCTCATCTGATTTGAATCAAGACTTATGGAGTTATTCTAATGAAACTTAGCTTGGATTGGTTACTTGATGTGCCCTTCCATGGATAATGAGGCAAGCGGTGATTATCACTGACCAAAAATGATAAGACAAGCGGTGATTACCCATGTCTCATGAATGTTAATAATTGT
The DNA here is from genome assembly GCA_035578085.1 of Solanum pinnatisectum. Taxonomy (NCBI): domain Eukaryota; kingdom Viridiplantae; phylum Streptophyta; class Magnoliopsida; order Solanales; family Solanaceae; genus Solanum; species Solanum pinnatisectum. The sequence goes on from CM069083.1 coordinate 28,500,464, forward strand.
TAAGACTAATCAACATTTCGTGGGAATTAAGCTTAGCACTAAGTGGACAAGTGTCGATTACCCATATCTCATAAACTATTTGTTACCATAGATTGTCTAGATATACATTAGCTAGTCGATCCACAAAAGCTAGAATTACATGGTCTTACCTTGGCAAGTAGGACACTCCTTTTTGGTGTGGGGTAGACACTAGAGTCCATGTTAGTAGCTCATATGGTCTCAATATTGGTTAAAGGTAAATCTCTTACAATAATGAGCTAAGGTTACTTCTAGAAGTATCTCACGAATTGTTTAAAGATGTTAGCTTGGATTGACCATGTTTCTATGAATTATGCCCCTCTTTCTCATGTTTTTAGTTTGTTCATTGCATGTCACAAAAAGGTCCTTTTAGCATGATTATCATACTCTTATGAATTGCTATCATACTTGGTACATATTTTTACTAACACATACTCTGTCCTGCATTCTTCCAAATGTAGTGTTCGACGTTCCAGATTCACATATTTGTGGGTAGGGATTAGTTAGTAGATATTGAAGATTGGTGAGTCCTCATGTTCCGAGGACCGAGCCATTATTTCATTATGTCTTTACATTTCACTATTGTATGTGATGTAGAGGCTACATCCCGATCACTCTTAATGTACTAGATGCCTTTCAGACTATGTTAGACTTCCGCTACATTTTATTTAACATATATGTTGAAAATTATCATTTAAACTCTGTTAAATTTCTATTGTCTTGTATGATGTATGCTAAGTGGCTTGTGTAAGGCCTCTCGGGGACATATACGCAATGTTTCTCCTAGGATATGCTTTGGGTTGTGACCAACTTTGTATTTAAAGAACAAGGTTTAGAAAGGTCCTAATAAGTATCATAAGCCATGTAGAATAGAGTCTTGTTCATAAGTGTGAAGCGCGCCACACTTATGAATGAGAGGTAATAAGATGTTAAGGAAATTCCACTTCTTTCATTACTTTAAGGTTGTACGATAAAGTTTAACTTTATAATGGCACTCTCTTAATCCTTATTTTATGCTCTACAATATATGGACACTTTAAGGGCTTATGCTAGAATGAATGTGTGAGAGAATATGGAATGAGAAGCTCCTCCTCAAGCTCCTCAAGCTCCTCAAGTTCCGGTTGACCCTTTGATCGAACAAGTGACTAATGTAGATTTTAGAGCCATTTTTCAAGTGTTGGCTCAAGAATATAGGGAGGTTGTGGTCCTGGTGATTCCAAATGTGGGTATGATGACAACCAGAGTGAGAAACTTCCCTAAAATGAATCTTCTAGAGTTTCATGGTTCTAAGGTGGAGGAAGATCCTCAAGAGTTTATTGATGAGGTGTATAAGGTGTTGATGATCATTGGAGTGATGCCGGTGTAAAAGGTGGAATTGGCCGCTAAATATGGTGTTGATCAAATATGGCTCAACCAATGGAAGCAAGAGAGGGCGGATGACACAGGTTCTCTTGATTAGGAAAAGTTTAAAGTCACTTTCCTTGATAGGTTCTTTCCCCTTGAGATGAGGGAGAAAAAGGTGCTTGAATTCATCAACCTTCATCAAGGAATTATGAGTGTGAAGGATTATTCTTTGAAATTCACACAATTGTCTCGATATGATCCTACTACGGTTGTCGATCCTTGGGTAAGAATAAGGAAGTTTTTTTCGGGTGTGTCTAAAATGGTGGTTGAGAAATGTCTTACCGCTATGCTTATTGGTGATGGTGACTTTTCACATTCAAGGTCTGAGAGACATGGTCATTCTAAGTACCGACAAAGGTTCTCATGTCAAGGATACTCCAACGCTCCTTCTAAGTTTAACAAAGATAGGGTGTTTAACCCTAAGCCTTAAGGAGGGAATGGTGGTAGATCTTTATTTTCTACTTGCTCCAAGTGTGGAAGAAAGCATGAAAGTAAATGTCTAGATGGCTCTAATGCAGGTTTTGGTTGTGGCAAGACGGATCAGAAGATAAGGGATTTCCCCTCAGTTGCTAAGAATGATGGATATAATCAGCGATGGGTTCCACCTTACCCTCTATCAGGTTCTATAATAATCAGAAGCAAACCCGATTCTATGCACTTCAAGTTCGTGATGAGTAGGAGGGTTCTCCTGGTGTGGCTAACGGTATATTGAAAGTTTTCCAACTTGATGTTTATGCTTTACTAGATTCCACTTGTACCTTGTCTACTGTAACACTATATGTGGCTATGAGGTTTGATATTCTTCCGGAAGTGTTAGTAGAGCCTTTTTCTATCTCTACTCTTGTTGGTGATTCTATTGTGGCTATGAGGGTCTACAGAAAGTGCCATGTCTCCTTGTCCCATAGGATCACTCATTTTGATCTTGTATTTCTTGATATGTTAGATTTTGATATTATTCTTGGGATGGAATGGTTGCATTCATGTTATGCTTCTATTGATTGTAGATCCTGTGTAACTAACGTTAAATTTCCAAATTAACCCATCCTAGAATGGACAGGCGGGAATTATATGCGTAAGAGTCACCTTTTTTCTTGTATTAAAGCTAGAAAGATGATTTCTAAGTGTTGCATAGATAATCTGGTTTGGGTTAGCGATATGGATTCTGAAGCCCCTACTATTGAGTCGGTCCCCATTTTTAATGAGTTTCAAGAATTGTTTCCCGATGATCTATCAGGTGTTCCACCCGAAAGGGAAATAGATTTTGGTATTGACCTAATCCCAGATACACATCCTATCTCTATTCCTCTTTATCGTATGGCTCTAGCAGAACATAAAGAATTAAAGGAGCAATTGAATGATTTGTTGGATAAGGGTTTCATATTAGCGAGTATCTCTCCATGGGGTACTCCAGTTTTGTTTGTTAGAAAAAAAGATGGTTCACTTTGTATGTGTATTGACTACAGGCAATTGAACAAGGTAACCTTTACAAACAAACATCCTTTCCCAAGGATGGATGCCAATCTTTTCTTTCATCTCGGGAGAGATACAATCAGGAGGAGTTTGATAAACTTCAAGGAGCACGTTACTTCTCGAAGTTTGACCTTTGTTCGGGTTATCACCAATTGAGGGTGAAGGATGATGACATTCTGAAGATGGCTTTTGAAATTCGGTATAGTCATTTTGAGTTTTTGGTAATGTCATTTTGGTTTGACTAATACTGTGAAGACATTTATTGATTTGATGAATAGGGTGTTTAGACAGTACCTTGATATGTTTGTGAATGTATTCATTGATGGTATATTGATTTTTTAAAGGATTGAAGGCAAGCATTCTAATTATTTCAGGATTGTGTTGCAAGTCCTAAAGGACCAACAACTCTTTGAAAATTATAGCAAAAGCGAGTTTTGGCTAAAGTTCGTGGCTTTTCTTGGTCATTTTGTTTCTAGTAATTGTATTATGTAGATCCTAAGAAGATGGATGCAGTTAAGAGTTGTCCTAGACCTCTATCACATTTGGATATTAGGAGTTTGTTTAGTTTGACTGGTTATTATAGAATGTTTGTTGAAGGATTTTCTTCGATTGCCTCTCCATTGACGGCATTGACTCAAAAGAAGATTAGCTTCATATGGTACGAAGCGTGTGAAAAGAGTTTTCAAGAATTAAAAAAAGATGGACGCGGTTAAGAGTTGACCTAGATCTGTATCACCTTGGGATATTAGGAGTTTGTTTGGTTTGACTAGTTATTATAGAAAGTTTGTTGAAGGATTTTCTTCGATGGCCTCTCCATTGACGGCATTGACACAGAAGAAGATTAACTTGATATGGTACGAAGCGTGTGGAACGAGTTTTCAAGAATTAAAAGATAGAGTTACTTCTGCTCTGGTATTAACTCTACCGAAAGGAACTGATGGATTTGTTGTTTATTGTGACACCTGGAGAATTTGGTTAGGATGTGTCCTTATGCAAAATGGGAATGTCATTGCTTATGCATTAAGCCAACTTAAAATTCGTGAAAAGAATTATCCTACCTATGACCTTGAACTAGCGGCAGTTGTGTTTGCTCTAAAGATTTAAAGGCATACTTGTACGGTATTCATGTAGATGTCTTACTGACCACAAGAGTTTGCAATATATGTTTAAACAAAATTATCTAAATATTTGCCAAGGAAGGTGGCTTTAGCTATTAATGAATTATGGCATGAATGATCTCTATCACCCCGACAAAGAAAATATGGTGGCAGATGTTCTTAGTCGATTATATATGGGTAGCATTGCTCATATAGAAGATGATAAAAAGGAGTTGGTTAGAGATGTTCATAGATTGGCATGATTGGGTGTTCAGTTAGTCCCGACTGTAGAGGCTTTCTCCCAAGGGGGAGGTGGTGTACTTTGATATCAAGGTCATTTGCGTGTCCCTAATTTTTATGACTTGAGAGGGAAAATCATATCATAAGCCCATAGTTCTTGATATTCCATTCGTCCAGGAGGCACCAAGATGTACTGTGACTTGTGTGAGCTCTATTAGTGGAATGGGTTGAAGACGGATATTGCGGAATTTCTAGCGAAGTGTCCAAATTGTCAACCAGTGAAAGTTAAGCCTCAGAAATTTGGAGGTTTGTCCCAAGACATCAGTATTCCTACTTGGAAATTGGAAGACATGAATATGGACTTCATCATTAGTTTACCACACACCCAGCGCCAACATGACTCGATCTGAGTTATTGTAGATCGAATGATGAAATCATCTCATTTCATTCTCATCAAGGTATCCTATTCGACAGAGGACTATGCTAAGTTGTATTCGAGGGAAATGGTTAGGCTGTATAAAGTTCCCCCTATCCATTATCTCCAATGGTGGTACCCTATTTACTTCTCAATTTTGAAAGTCATTTCAAAAGGGTCTTGGTACTCGTGTTAATCTTAGTACGTCATGTCATCCACAAACTAATGGGCAAGCAAAGCGTACTATCAAAACTTAGGAGATATGTTTAGAGAAGGTCTCACTTATTTCAAGGGTAATTGGGATGATCATTTCCTTTGATTGAATTGGAATATAATAATAGCTATCACTCAAGAATTGGAATAACTCCATTTGAGGCTCTTTATGGTAGGAGATGTAGATCTCCTATATGTTGGTTTGAAGTGGGTGAAGTCTCCTTGACAGGTCATGAATTGGTACTTGAGGCTATGGAGAAAGTTCGTCTTATTAGGGAAAGGTTGAAAATAGCGCAAAGTCGACAAAAGTCTTATGCCGATGTAAGAAGGAGAGATCTGAGTTTAATGTACATGATTGGAATTACTTGAAAATTTCACCCATGAAGGGTGTAATGAGATTTCAGAAGAATATAAAGCTTAGTCCCTGCTATGTGGGCCCATATCAGAATTTGAGGCATATTTGCAAAGTCTCTTATGAACTTGATTTGCCGAATGAATTGGCATCAGTGTGTCCAGTTTTCCATGACTCCTTGTAGAAGAAATTTGTTGGATATCAGACATCTATAGTTCCATTAGAAGGTTTGGGAGTTAAGGAAAATCTTTCTTATGAGGAAGTTTCGGTTGAGATTTTAGATCGGCAGGTGAAGAAGTAGAGAAACAAAGAGGTTGCTTCCGTAAAGGTTCTATGGAGGATCAGTAAGTTGAGGGTGCTTATTGGGAGGCTGAGGCCGATGTGATTTCCCGTTATCCTCATCTCTTTCCTTCCGTCCCTAGACTAGCTTGAGGTATCTAGTTCCTCATGGTTTACTCTTTTGATGTTATGTGTCTTAGATATTCCTCTGATTTCCTCATTTATGAATGTTCATGAAAAACATAAATTTTGAGAAAAAGAGTTAACTTGATTGATTTCTTCATGTGTATGTGCATTTGAGTATGAGTTGCATATAGACTTCATGAGATGATGTTTGAACAAGCGTTAGGTTGGAGGAGATGTTTCCTCCTCAGACATATGCATTTATATGATTGCATTCTTGTTGGGCTGTTAGTTTAAGTTCCTACCCTCCATATGATGTCTTGTATCTCATTCGAGCACGAATGTTCCCAAGGGTGAGATAATGCAACACCTCAGATTCAAAAAGATGGGAAAATTGTAGGTCTGCAAGATCTGGTGCCAGAACCAATGGAGCCACCAACGATCTGTGGTTTGACACACGATCCATAGGTAGGCCTGTGGTTGGTCAATCCAAATTTTCCCAAAAATGTCAAATTTCAGTATTTTCATATGGTTCACTAGGACGGTCTGTCGTCCCATGCACGAGTTGTAGGTAGGTCTAGTAGGTGAGGCATATACTTAGAGAAATCATAGAACCAAAAGTCGGGACCCATAGTGAAGGTGCACGTCCCACACGTGGACCCATGAACCGTACATGGGTTCCATCTATGGGGGTCCAAGATTGGTGGTTTCTGAACCCACCAAAGACAAACGAAGAGGGCCCGTGGTCTAACCAACGGACCATAGGTATGGCGATTAGTGAGGTTGGCAATTATTTATAAAAAGGGTTTTTGGGTCTTTTCCTAATTATTCTAACCCAATACTATGTTGTTTTACCTCAAATTAGAGGCCCTATATAATATTTTTTATCCCCAAAATCTTATAATTGAATTTATTCTATCAAATTCCTAAAAGAATAACAAGTTTACCCTCCCAAATATTTTTCTCTTTAAAAGATTGAATAAGAAGACTATGGTTTCAAGTCAAGTCTCCAATTTCACAATTGATTATAAGCTCTTGGCATTAAGGTATCGTAGTATTCACCTATGGAGTCCTTTCCTTCATAGTCTTCCTAAATTCTCCTATTTTCACAAGGTAGAATCTCCAATGGATGTTAGGATTTTTACTCAATGTCATGGGTTCTTGTGAAGTGTGGTATTATTGATTGATTTATGTATTTTTATGCATGAGTTTAAGAAATTACATGTTTCTAAGTTGAGTCCCCATGAACCCATGTGAAATCAATGTTTTCTAGAATTTTTCATATGATGAAGCTTGTACTCATGAAAGATGAGTTTATGAAGATATGCATGTTCTTATGAAATTAATGAAAATGATTTAAGACTTTCTTTCATATCGAAGCATTAATGTTGCTGTTGTCATGAAAGTATTTCTCACATAAAGTATTCATAAGGTTGAAAGGTCTTCTAACCAAAATTAAATCAAGACTTAGGATCTATTCTAATGAAAATTAGTTTGGATTGGTTACTTGATGTGCCCTTCCATGGATAATGAGGCAAGCGGCGATTACCCATGACCTCCAATGATAAGACCAGTGGCGATTACCCATGTCTCATGAATGTTAAGAAAAGTTATGATTAATCAATATTCCGTGCAATTTATGCTTACAATCGAGTGGAAAAGTGGCGATTACCCATGTCCCATGAACTATGTGCCACCATAGGTTGTCTAGATAAATATTAGCTAGTGGATTCACATAAGCTAAAAGTTCATGGTCTTACCTTGGCAAGTAGGACACCCCTTTTCGTTGTGGGTTAGACACCGAAGTGCATGCTAGTAGCTTACATAGTCTCAACGTTGGTTAAAGGTAAATCTCCCACAATAATGAACTAAGGTTACTTCTCGAAGTATCACACGAATGGTTTAAGGATTTTAAATTGCATTGACCATGTTTCTATGAATTATGTTTTCTAACCCCTCTTTCTCTTGTTTTTAGCTTTGTCATGCATGTCACAAAAGGGTCCTTTCAGCATGGTTTTGTTACTTTTATGCATTGCTATCATACCTTGTACATATTTGTACTAACACACACTCATGCCTACATTTTTCCAACTGTAGGGTCTGGCGTTCTAGATTAAGATATCTGTGGCTAAGGATCACTTAGTAGTTATTGAAGATTGGTGAGACCTCATGTTGTGAGGACCAAGCCTTAATTTCAATATGTATTTATTTTTCAGTATTGTATGTGATGTACGGGCTATGTCCCGATCACTCTTTATGTACTACATGGCATTGACACTCCATTAGACTTCTACTACGGTTTATAAAATCTTATGTTGATATTGTCTTTTGAACTCTCTAATATTTTATTGTCTTTTATGATGTATGCTAAGTGACTTGTGTAGGTCCTCTCAGGGTCCTATACGCCATGTTAAGCCTAGGTTATGCTTTGGGTCGTGACATAGTGGTACCATTCTCCCAATTATTCTTACTCTTATAAATCAGCTAAGTTAAAGACCAAATTTCTTGATAAGGAATTCTCTATGATGTACCATTCCCTGTGGGATTTAACCTTGACTCTTCGCTGATTTTTACCAGACTACGATCTCTAACTCTTTTAATTTGTTTTGGAGAATGGCTTTAGTGTTATTAATTATTCGTACCCATCAAGCATTTTCTCGGAGGACTCTTGCGACACCTTCGGCGTGTGGGAACCGAAGATCCAATTCCACTACCATTTCCTCCTTGAGGCTTAGAGTTAGACACCCTTTCCTTGTTGAACTAAGGAGTCGGAGCAGTGGAGGAACCTTTTCTGGAAAATCTTTGTCAAAACCAAGAACGACAATGTCTATCGAGCCTTGAATATGAAAATTCACCATAACAAGTATTTACCCTTTTTGCCTCCCTAGACCCTTTTCTTGAGCTTTTTCTCTTTAACTTTTTGTGCATGCACCATTAGATGAGAAATATCCATTTCATTGACGATAGAGGTACAACATTCTTTAACAACCATTTCAGACACATCCGAAATAAATTTGCTCATCTTTGCCCTAGAGTTGGCAACCATAGTTGGAGCAGACCTAGACAGTTATGTGAACTTCAACACATACTCCTTCACACTCATATTCCCTTGATGAAGGTTAATGAATTCAAGTACCTTTGCCTCCGTTATGTCAATGGGAAAGAACCGATCAGGAAAATTACCCTTACACTTTTCCCAATAAAGAGGACCTGCATCAACCACCCTCTCTTCCTTCCATTTGTTGAACCAACCTTGAGCAACACCCTTAAGTTCAAAAGTGGTCAATTCCTCCTTCTCCACCAGCATCACTCTCATGATCATCAAAAACTTTTTCACCTCTTTGATGAACTATTGAGGATCTTCCTCAACCTTAGAACCATTAAACTCTAGGGGACTCATTCTACTAAATTACCTCACACAAGATGTCGTCGTACCCGTATTTGTGTTCACAAGAACAACAACTTTCCTATTGGCTTGAGCCAACACTTGAATAGCAGTTCTAAACTACGCATTAGTCACTTGTTCGGCCAAAGGGTCGACCGAAACTTGTAGAGGGTCTGGAGGAGCTTCTCTTTCAACCATCTCACTTGCATTCCTCCTAAAATAAGCTCTTCAAGGGACTATATCATGAAAAGCATTAGATAAGGATTAGGAGAGAGACATATAGAGTTACACTCTAACACACAACTTTAGAATGATGAAAGAGATGGAATTTCCTAAACATCTAATATCCTCTTATTCATATATATGGTATGCTTCACACTCATGAACAAGACTCTACTCAATGTGGCTTATGAGACATCCTAGGATCTTTCTAAACCTTATGCTCAAAATACAAAGTTTTTCACGAATTAAAGTATACCTTAGGCTTAACATGGCGTATAGAACCCCGAGAGGCCCTACACAAGCCACTTAGCATACATCATGAACGATAATAGAATAAAGAGTTCAGAGAAACATTTCAATATAGTTTGAACAAGAGCAGAAGTCAAACATAATCCTCAAAGTCATGTAATACACAATAAGGAAAGTGATTGGAATGTAACCCATACATCACATACAAAGTCAAAAATGAAAGATATCAAAAACAATAAAAGAGTTTCAGTCTTCGGATCATGATGACTCACCGATCTTCAAATCTTATGAAGAATCAACTAACCATGAGTATGGGAAGTAGGAGTGTCGGATCCTACATTTGTGAAACAATGTAGGCACAAGTATGCATTAGTACATGGAATGTACTAAGCATGAGGCAATATGCATAAACATAGTCATGAAAGCATAATTAGCTTTAGATAAGTAGGCATAATCATAATGAAACATTTAGAAGCTTTAAAGAACATATGACATGAAAATCATGAAAACATGGTCAAATACATTAACATAAAGGACATAAGAATAGCTTTGAAGAAAACATAGGCATTTTGTAGGATCTGAGCTTTAACCGATAATAAACTATGAAAGCTATATCACGGAATCCTGTATATCCCTCATACCAAAATAAGGGGAATCTACTTTCCAAGGTAGAATCTATACATATCATCATTTGCTGAAGTGGATCCATTACCTAGGTCATTTAAGACATCCTATGGGGGCATGTAGTTTGTGACTATAGGTTGCGACTAGAGACTACCCTACTTAAGCCTCCACCTCAAAGCCCTCTTCGTGCTAAGACTAAATCCCAACGGAATAGATAAAAGTCAAATATCACTTTAACATAGGGAAAGGTAATAATCAATACCAATCCACATTTTCAAGATAAAAACATAGAATAGCTCCTTAAACATAATTCAACATGAATGAGAAAAACTTTCACTGATGTGAATTCATTTGTGAGAAATACCTTCCATAATCATGATAATCGTAGTAAGTGAGAAATCATTTCACAATAGTAGTGATACTTTCCTTTCGAAGCATCCCCAAATAATTTATATTCATTTCATAAAAACATGCATATCTTCATAATTTCATAATTGATAGATTGATGGGTTCATCATGGGGTCATCGTTGAAAAACATAATTTAGGCATGGGTCAATGCAACATCATTTAATATCATGCATTAGAAGACTTAATCAACATCATTAAACCATAATTGAATGAAACACATGAGATTTTATGGTCACTCATTGTACTAGACCTACAAATCAGCAAACAACAACATAACGCAACAATCTACTACAACTAAACCAATTTACAAACTAATTTCTCAAATAGAATTCTCAACCACCATTCCTAGCAGTGGCACAATTTTTGATATTGCTCAAAGTACTCTTCAAAACTATTTAAAAGAGTAAGCGGTCATTTTTAATAAAAAGTATCCAACTAAGAGTCAGGGTCGAATCACAAAGAGAATGGTCATAGAAAATTCTATCAAGCAATTGTGATCATAAAATCATTCATTTGTGATAGTAAAAAAAAATAAGTGGGTGGATGATTCCACCATTTTAATAAAAGGATTTGGTTATCAATATTCACAATTAAACAAGACTTTCAGAAAATTTATGAAGTTACAAGTAATCTAAGGGTGCGGTGATTGAAAATCAATGTCACATAGGGGTAATTGTGTTGCTCTATAGTGATCAACATTCATGGATAGTCTGGGTCATCTTCAGTGACACTAATCTTCTTTTGATCTCACAGCATCATTTTATAGAATCTCCTTTTGGTCTTATATATGTACTATACTAACCAACCCAATACCTTACTATATTCTCTCTTTCGATGTAGAAATATGGAAAATAGATCCGACCAATAACCTCTATTTTCAATCAAGTTACAAACATCAAACCTAAATTGCAAGTATAGACTAATTACCCACTCCAACAAATCTCTTTCAAGCATCAATAGGAGATCGAAAGTAGATATTTAGTTTGGAATCTTAATCCATATGTTAAGCCCATGCTAATTAGCACAAATCCATGTATGAACATCAGCAAAAGAGAGAATAACACAATACCCACTACATTATATCAACACCCAACCCCGTAATTGTACCTTTAGATCTTGGGCTTTAATCCACCCATCAAAAAGAGTGAAGAAATTATACCTTTCATGAGAGAAACCATGGCTAACATGAAATTAAGAAATTACAAGCAAACCCACTATGAATTCAACATCAATTTATCAATTGTTAGAACAAAGTTAAAAAACCCCCAAAAAAATAGAAAGTATTCTTCACAAGGTAAATTATTTCTCTCTAACTATTCTTTTTCCCACTGCTCAAACTCGGATCCTTCTCTCTTTTCTCTCTCCTTTGGTCTATTTAAAATTTCCCAAAATTTAGCCCAAAGTTCATTGCGTGACCTATTGGGCAACGTTAGTCGGGCTCGCTGATCACATTAGGTGGATTGCCCACTACATTTAACCTCGCCTTTATTTTGCTCTAAGCTTCATGTGTTTGAACCTTAGTCAGTAAGCTCATTCGAGTATGCCTTTCACATTCAACATATCACCTATGAACACCTTCGTTTGTCTTTCAATCCTTCAATTTCTCTGTGCACTATTGCCTTCGACAATGGTCATCACACTCACCTTTTTCATTCAGTGTGTCACCTTTTCGTTTTGAGTTCATTGACCTACCTCAATTAATGAAAGTGTTGTGTACTATCAATTTGGGTGAGTTCATACCCATTAGATGATCTGCCCTTCTTGTTTTGCGATCAACAAAATTGACTTTACACTTATTTTTATATTTTGTCCATTCGTTCAAATAATCATCATTGTCTTGTCCTTTAGCCTTCATAGCTTCAAATCATCAAAATATCAATATAATAGGATATAATTAGACATTGAAAATACTTATTATTGAGCAAGATAGGCCTCAAATGAGATTAAATCTCCCACTCATAATTACCTATGCCGAGAAATAAGGAGGTCGATGGTTTGTGAACCCCTCAAACCCATGAATCTATATCATTCGCAAATAGTTGGGTAGTCACTCATTACTCCATTTGTAGAGAGTTGTCTCTTCTTGAGAATTTTACGTTCTCTAGTTTCCTTAAGCCTTTTGAGGGACCTTGGGGCAATTTTAGGAGAACACGAGAGGTAGGGGACTGAGCGTCAGGAGGTTGGACCAACTTATACCTAATATAAATCCGTTTTCAAGCAACCACCATCTTTGACTGCTCACTCACATGCGTAGAAGAGCGGGGAGTGGTTCGTTGATGGCAGGGATCCTCAGATGGCTTGTTGATAGAAATTCCCTTTCTTATTTTTGAAGGGGGGAGGAGGACACTTTCTTTTTGGCTCAAAGTTGAATGATACTATTCTTTTAGTTTATGTAACGGAACACGATTAATTTTTCTTGACTTTAAAACTCATATTATTAGTGCAAAAATTGTTAGTGGTGATTTTAAAGGAACACATGTTTTTATTCCTCGAATACCATTATTATCTTCACAAGATGAAAAATTTCCTATTCCATTTAAACGAACACAATTTCCAATTAGATTATGCTTTGCCATGACTATAAATAAAGGTCAAGGTCAAACACTAGATTCTGTAGGAATTTATTTGCGTGAACCCGTATTTTCACATGGCCAACTTTATGTTGCTTTATCGCGAGCAAAGAGCTCTGACCGTGTGAAGATACTGATTCGACCTACCATACCAGATAGTCATGATGATCATTCCACCTACAATATAGTGTATAATGTAGTTATTAAAAAGCGTACTATTAATTTGATCCATTATCCATATAGCATATAACAATGTATTATCATGTAAGTTATCACTTTCGTTTTTATTCTATGTATCCATGCTAAGTTATAATATATATATTTACTTCTTCTTTTTCCTCTGTCATATCAGAAGATGCAGCAAAATGTTCGTATACGTGAATTAACTCCGCGGACCTCAGATTGGATTTGTTAGACCAGCAGTAGACAAAGAAAAAAAGGTCAAATATCTAAATATGATCATCCAAGATGAGCAGGTACTATATTACTATTTATTATTGCCTTCTTTTTAACCACTTTTGATTTTGCACTGCTCTATTGGAAACTGCTAAACACTAAAACACTGATGTTAAGACCAGAAAATAGACATTACTGTTTAGAGCAGTGTAAAATAGATATTACTATCTATTTTCTGGTCAACTAATGTTAAGACATTGTAAAAAACACATCTACCCTTGAGTTTTTACACTGTTAAAGTTGTGCAACCAAATGCAGTTAATGTTAATACGTTTTACAAAACACATCCTCCCTTGGTTTCAGTGGTCTAAAAAGTACATTTATTTCAAAATTCAATTCTTCTTCTTCATCCACTGTACCTATATTCATTTCGATCAAAACAAATGCTTTCTGCGACATAATATAAAAATGGTATACTGTCAATGAAGTGCTCCCTTCAGTGAACTACTCCCCAAGGCATTTCAGTGAAATTGGATCGCTACAACATACTCCATGTAATCTCATCATCTCATAAGTGAGGTTCATGTCATTACTGCAACCATTCACTCTATTCCACAATATCCTCTAGAAAGAGGAAATAATTGAAAGAACAATATGATTGTGGAGTTCTTCTAAGAGAGACTTCTTTTTCCCCTCAACTTCAAAAAAGTGTTCACTGCATATATTCTAATTTGAAAGATTCTTATGGCTCCATTTGTCAAATATGTACAAAAGCTTCTTCATTTCATTCAACATCACTGTTTGTTTTTGTTAATTTTTCCTCACCATTCTGCCTCTCAATACACTTAATTTCATGTCAAATGACAGGAAGATCAAATCAAGGCCGTTGTTTATGGTGATGTCATTCCCTGTTATGAAGATCAGATCAAGCTTTATCACACCTACTACATAGCGGGATCACGCATGAAATCGTCAAGTTCAGAATATGAAAAATCGTTGTACGTTTTTGAATTGGTTTTTGACAGAAGAACTGTACTGGTTTCAATTGAGGAAAATGATGCAGTTGTGTTGCCACCTCCAACGAAACTTACTCTCACATCTTTTCCAGATATTAAACAGCAGATTCCCCGGGCAACGACTGATCGAAATAGGCAAGAATTTGGTACATCTACCTCACTCTTACATTCATTAAATTAAACAACATCCTAATAAAACTGTCAACTTCATACTTCAAATGTACATATACTCATTTTAAATGCTACTCTCTACAGACATACTAGTAATCGTTGTCAACTGTTTTCCGCGAGGACACCTTACGACTATGAACAAATGGTTGCAAGAACTTATAGTTATGGATATCTTGTAAGTATATTTATATACACTAAAAACTATTTGATTCCTTTTTCTCTTAAACTTTTGAATAATAAATATGCATATAAATTTTCACCGTTCACAGTAAACAAACTTCTACCTTCACCATATGGGATCAAGGCATTATGGAAAACGAAGGTAACAGAATGTTGCACCAACTATCTGAATATCCTATAATACTCGCACGATGTATTGGAGGGTCAAGATACAACGGTAAGCTATCAAAAAATAATTCCTCCTATCTGTCTTAATGACTTACCAACTGTACCACATATTATTTTCTGCACTTGCAGACTTTGCTTTCCATCAAATTGACAATTTTATTCTTAAATTCACAAAGAAAATAGCGTGAAAATACACCTCTTCTTTCCTATAAAGTTTTGTATCTTTATAGTATTAACCAAAGTGAAATTTTATATAATATGTTATGTGCCTTCTATAGTTTATTCAGCTCGAGAACCTGCTGTCAAAGCATTTTACAATAAAGTATACTTTCCAATATATTTTCGTGATATTTACACTTTCCTATAAGCAGGTAATTATGGTATACTATCAGAAGTTCACCATAGCAAAACATTACAAACTTCTATTTGTTAAGAGTTCCTTTTTCACTTCGTACATCCCATTAGCTCAATGTCTTGGCCCAAAAAATGCTCTCTACTTTTAATCAATGTTTCTTATAGCATTTTCATATAGCAAACTCTAGATATGCTAGCATTCTTTTAAACTTAACTTTAACTTAGTTGATTCTTTGAATTTGGAAAACCTATCCAAGTCGGTACTATCCAATGTTACTTTTACTCTGAAGCATGTGTGCATTCATTTGTTGTCTTATATCTGTATGACATTCCTTCATTCTTTTACCAATTGGCATTACATTTGCAGAATTAGCTGTATCATTTTCTGTACAATGGCTAGATTATTTAGTATTTTACTTTCTTTCGCATATTTTGCCCCTTACTACTTCAAGATAAAGTCTATGTATATCCCCCTACATGGTAGCGATCCAACTAAAGATTTTGATTCCAGTGGGGACAGCTGTGATCATCATACCTACGGCGAATGTAACTGTCTATAAAACAAACGTCAAAATTCAATGAAGCTACTTTGTCCTTCTTTTAGCTTCTTTAGCCATTTCGTCTTAATTTGCCTCATATAAGGATTGTTAACTACTCAAATTTCATGTCATATCTGTTTTACCTGTATGTGTATGAGCATTAACCCTTACCCTCATATTACTGCATGTCAACCTTCATTTAGGTCTACCCAATTCCATTTGCCTCCCTTTCTCCCTGCCAAGTAGGGCACACTCTTTATTTCTGATACTGATTTTGCTTACTAAGGTACTGTCAATACATATTTGGATGCAATAATAATTGATTATATTCTATAATGACTGATTTCTCTTCATATACTAGCTTTGAATGATCTTGCATATTAAAAATTCACCTCCGATTTCAAACTTCTTAATATCTAATTAATTGGCACAGGTGTATCATTAACAACCAAATTCAACACAACCATTCTAATTGATCCACCGTATCCACAATGCCAACAACTACGAGCATGGTATTAAAGTGCTCCTTGATGTATTCTCACTGTCTCTTTTTTACTATATAACTTTTCCATTACCAACAATTAACCTTCTTTGGGATTATCTGTAGGGTCACACAAAACAAAGGAACACTTACTTCATTTACTTTGAGGAGTACATCAAAATCTGGATCTCTCATCTCCGTTCTAGTAGATGAACAAATCATCCCAATTACAAACGCTGAATCCCAAGAAGATGTTACTAAAAAACTCACTCATTATCATTAAAACTTACTGCAAATACTTACACTCTTTCTTTTCCTAACACAGGGACACACATTTTCAATTGAAGCAAAGATATCCTTCCCGAGTGACCAAAAGAGATACTATGTTTTAGTATGTTCCAATTGCGGATAGGAAGTTTGTTATCCAATCATCATAAAAAATCACTACATCAACTACAACCAACAAAAAATGCTCGTTCCCAGGTAATTTATTACTACACCAAAAATATCAACTTCTTCTAATTCTTAATGACACAAATAATCGTATTCCAAACATATAATGCCACATGTGTCGATTTGATGTAAATCTCAAAGATAACTCTGGCTCAATAACAGGGATGATCATGAACAAAGAAGGAGAGAAATTATTATCCTAACTGCAGAACAAATTTTCGAAGGAGCCTCCACTAAGGTATAGGTTTAAACTAAATAATATATGTATAATGTAACAAAAATAAACTTGTCAAAATGATTTATATTTTTCACTCTCCGAGAGCAACTATCCACCTATAAAAGATATCCACACAAGCTTTATCAACAAGATCTTTTCTATTCGAGCCAAAAAAGTATTCGGCCGTACCTCAACCGCAACTGCTGCAAAACTATATATCCAATCATGCGTTGAAAAGGAAAATACTCTTCAAGCACCAAACACAACCAATATCTAGGAAGGAAGCAAGAGAAAATAAGAAGAAGAACAAATGAGTGAACGGACTAAATCATCATCAGCCAAAATGAAACAGAAGCTGGAGCCACCAACTCTAGAAAAATCAATCTGAAGGTAATTACCACCTTTCTACCTCTAATCCTTTCTTCAACTATTATTTCTATCACATACTAACCAAACATTTTCTCCCAAAATAATTTTTACAGTTTATCCAGGCTTTTTGGCAGCTACCTTTGACCTCTGTACAAAAAAGGTACATGCAATTCCGTTTGTTTATATCATAATCTCAAATGCAAATATTTGATGTCATGTCTTTACCTTACAGGAAATACAAAGCTTGCTCACTTTTGAATTTCTCCAAAAAGAATCAGTTGCCCGACCACTTTGTACAGTTTTTACCATGATACAAAGGTCAGCAAACTTTATTGCCAATAGTATTCCATATAATCACCTTCTCAGGTGGCAACTAAACTCTTGATCTTTTTTCCTAGATAACGACACCGGGCCACTTTTGTTGCCTCATTTCAAAATTCAACTTCAACAGCCCGACATGCAACTATAACATTAACATCTGCTTCTTCTATTTCACAACAAGCTTTCTGTATAACCTTGGACAAAAGTTATGCAATATATTTAAAACATAACGATGCCTTCTTTATTTCCACGTCAATAGCAAACTCGCCCGTGCCTTGCATGGGCACTCACCCCCTAGTTTTCTTAATAAGAGCAAGTTTTCCAGCCATTCAAGGGCAAACCCGTTATTTCACCAAAAGAGATCTTTTCCAGCTACAGACATTTAGGGGCAACCGTGTCATTTTCTCTAAAGGATATCATCCAAAAAGGGTGAATTCATAATCTCCCTTTGTCTTTCTTCCCTAAGCTGCCGCATGTTTTTTTGCTCCCATCTACGGTGACGTACATGTTGAATTTGTGTTTATTTACGTTGATGGTTTTGGAAAGCCTCTGTTTATTTCCAAGGAAAATCAACATATTCATTTTGTGCTTACATCAATTTTTTAGAGATTCACTTTTACGAACAAACAAAAAGGTATGATTTCTATCTTTGCATTGCTTGTTTACTGTCTTGAGCTTTCTCCTTTGTGTTTTCGTTGGTTGTTTGTTGTATTGGTTTTCTCTATTGAGTTTTGTCGTTCTAATGCATCTTTCCATCTTTATTTTTTCAATTTATGCTTCCTTCAATGTTCTATTTGTTACCTAAATTGTTGATTTATGTGCTTCGTTCAATGTTCCAATTGTTATATTTAAATTGTTGCTTTCTGTTTTAAACCTATTGTTACTTCGAATTGGGGAAAATTTGTTGCTGAAAGCATCTAAGGTTATTGCTGGTTTCAAATTGTTCCCGTGTGAAACTCATGAAAAGGTTTAAGATTGATACATAGATGGTGATAGTTCAGTTAGGAAAAGAAAATGAGAAGAATCAATTGTTCACGTGTGAAACTTGCGAAAAAGTAATACTTTGAGGCTCTTATATTAGTTGTACATAGATGCGTTTGAGCTTCCTCTGTTTCTTCATGAAGGCAATTTTCTAAATGAGCACAGTACATCTACAAATCAACAATGGAAAAATATTAAGAAGAAGTCATTAAATAAATTACTAGCATATCATGAGAACCTTATGAAAAAAATTTAAGTGTAAACACAGTGAATACTATTGAATATCTATCCCCCTATTTTTCTTCAAACATGAATTTGGGACTCTCTTCTCTCATAAATAGGATATGCTATTTTGGATGGCTATTGTATATTGTGTGGAGTTTTACATAACTGCTCAATTTAAGTGAGAAGTTCTACTTAATGCAAAGGGAAAACAAAAAGAAGGCAGAATAAAAACTTAATCCTCAGTATTGGTTAGTAGAAATGGTTTTGGAGATCCATTGATGTATGCTAAGCCCTTATAATACATAAATAGTCTTAGTTCAGCTTGGAAAAGGAAAGGAGAACAAATTGTTCACGTGTGAAACTTGCGAGATACAACCAATAGGTGGTCATTTCACTTAACATCATTCGTTTAATGTATGTGTTGAATTGAATTATATACGAGTCTACCTCTACTTCAGAGATGCTTCAGGAAGTATAGTATCAATGGTTTATACGAACACAATCAAGAATAATTGATGTTGCATCAACAAAAAGAAACAATTCTTTAGTTATAGTATTTCCCCATAGATGAGTCAGTTTGCTCCAGATAAAGTGGAAGGAATAACTTAGTTCAAGTAGAAAAATTGCTTTGTTATAACAAAGTTGTACCATTTAAAAAGATGAGTATTGATTGAGTAATATAAATTAGAATTGCCGTCCAAACTTTTCCTAAAAGGAAAACATATACATGTTACTGATTTATACTTCTATTCCTTTCTTTGGTGTAACAGTGTTTTGCTCGATAAATAGAAATTGTTATTTTTTGGACACCAATTTTATATCTGACAACACTTAGTTGAGCTAGATTATTACATTGTGGTTGGTCCCTCGCGGCTGTTACCTCTCTACCTTATCACTTATCCCTAGGAGTAAAATAGTTTACTGACCTGGAAATATAAAAAAAAATTCTGGCAAATAGGACTTACGCAGTCCACTCAGCTGACTACTTATGTTCTTTTTTGTGCTTTTGCTTTTTTATACTTTCCTTGAGATGGAATTCACCAGGTTTTGCTCTTAGTATGCTGTCATTTGACTTCTTCGTTACCTTCTGTAGCATTTTGGAATTTAGATTTCTCCAGCTGAGGAAACAAAGGATACACTCTTCACTGACAAACATGAGTTCCTCCATTTGTGCATTCTACATACTTACCTATATTAATCTACTGTTTTGTTCTTCATTCTGTCTATATAAATGTTTGTGCCTCGAATCTTAATTAAATAAAGTAGAACAAAAGAAGCAATTTAAAAAGTTCCCAAAACATGTTGAGGCACACTTTCCTATTAGCAGGTAATTCTATTATACTATCAGGAGTCCTACATAGGGAAAAATCAGAAGGCACTATTTGTTAACAGTTCCTTTTTCGCTTCTGTTTTTCCGTCCATCACGTGAGTACATCCCGTCAGCCCAGTTTCTTGGCCCAACAAAATGCTCTCTGATTTTAATCAATGTTTTACATATAGGAAACTTTGTGTGTGCAATGTTTACTTTGAAATATCAAATCAAAAATATTTTAGTCTTGGTTGTTATTTTAAGAAAAAAAATTATGCCCAATTAACATAGGTGACTTTTTTTCAAACTTAAGTTTCATTTGGTTGGTTTGTTGAAACCAGAAAAACCCCAGTAAGAGGCTTTGATTTACTAAGTTTGCTTCTTCTTGATTATTCTACTAGGTAATATCAATTATTGCTTTTACTTTGAAGCATCTGTGCTTTTACCAAGGAATATGCTTAGTTTGTCATCATATCATACATTACCTAAGGCAACACGTAAACTAAGTTGTGGTGACATCTTCGACATTATTTCAATAGCATTTTGGCGTGAACTAGGGATAAGGTTTATGTACATTCTACCCTCCACACACCCCATTTGTGCAACCACACTAAATATGTTATTACATTGCAACTGTATGAAATTGTTAACTGTCAGTAATGAGAACATAAACACTTTACATCTTCCTCACCCATTTCATTTGCTAATATTCCTTTGTCTCAACTTACCTCCTGTGAAGTATGATATCTCTATTTGGTGATTCACTGTCAACATAAAGATTGTTAGCTACTGAAACTTCATGTTAAATCTATATTACATGTATATGTATAAGTATTAATTCTTACTTTCATATTATTACATGTGAACCTTCTTTTAGATCTATAAAAACTCTATTTGCCTCCCTTGTCCCTTGCTAATGGAACATACTCTTTGTTTGTGGTGCTGATTTTGCCTAATATGGTCCTGTCAATGCATGTTTGGATCAACGAATAATTGATTAAGTTTAGTAATGACTGATTTGTCTTAATATACTTATTTTGAATGATAATTCCTCTCCAAGTTCAAACTTATTAATATCTAATATACTTAACATAGATGTATCGTTGACAACCAAATTCAACACAACAATACTAATTGATCCACCTTATCCACAACGCAAGCAACTACAAGCATGGTATTACAGCACTCCTTAATATATTCTCACTATCTTTTTTTTACATATCAAATTAACATTTGATAGAATACATGTGTCCACTAACAGTCAATGGACCGGGTCCCTTGACTCAGCAAGAATAGTAATAAAGCTCAAACAACAATCAGAAGACAACACAAGCAGTTTACATCGAAACCTTCTTGCTCACGAGAGTAACACCATGACCTGTCATACATGATTTTCAACTGTTTTTACTAATCTCTTCAAGCAAAAGTGAACCACAGTTACAACACCAAATGAGATTAAGCTATTAAACTCAAAACTAAGTAATAACTCTATTACTTACTGAACCTAAGAAGATACCACACTGCCCACTAAGCAATCAACCCTAAATAACTTAGAATTCAACTAAGCAGATACCACCCTGCCCATTAAATCAACTATCCCCTAGAAGACTTAGAATTTTGACTGAGCAGATACAACACTGCCCACTAAATCAGTTAACCCTAACCGATTTAGACCTTTTACAAACCGAACAAGAGATCTGAATCCTTTATAGATTAGGAACAAATTTACAATGTAAGTACGGAAGATATAACCCTAAGACAACTAGACAGCTTGCAGCTCTATCAGTTCCCTATTGCTCTTGAGGATGATACTTCTTGAAAGTAGGTCTTTGCAAATGTTCTTGAGGATTTTCAAGTTGCAAAAACTAAGGTTGTGTCTATTGGACATAACCTTTATGAAGAATAGACACAACCTTCGAGGCTAAGCAATTGGTCGAGGTTTCTGCCACAGTTGGTGACTGTGCATCAACCAATTGTACTTTTTACAGCATGGTATTTATGTGTATATTGACACAAGGATCAGGTCCCTTTACAAAGTCCCATGGTTTGTCAAATCATCAAAACTGCAAATAACATTTTCCCCCTTTTTGATGATGACAAACTTCACACAAATGCCTTCACTCTTCATTCCCCTTGTCAACCTCGCCACTTGTTCCATTCCCCCTGTCAACCTTGTCACTCTGCCTTTTTCCGCCTTTCCCTACCTAAGCAACCAAAATTTTCCCCCTTTTGTCATCATAAAAAATAAACGCAGTAAGCCAGCATCACAAGTAAGTTTGAAAAGCAAGATCATAGCCATAGGCAACATAGACATGGTAAAAAGAACAAGCTTAAAAACAACACAGACATGGTAAAAAGAACAAGATTAAAAACAAGAATTAATCACAACAAAACAGGAACCAACTTCATTGCATAAAAGGTAGCATTCAATACATTAATAATTAAACTGAGATTGAGAACCCCAGACACTATCCACACAAAAGGAAGACACAAGAAGGGAAATAGAAGGACTATGAAGAAGGAGGCTGATGGGAGAGAGACTTGATGACAAGAGTAAGATGAGTGTTTGCTACATCATTATCTTTGATCAGTTTCTCTTGGAGAGAAGCATTCTGAGTCATAAGGGCAGCACTCTCTAACCTCAACTCTGTAATTACCTCAGTACTAGGTCCCTCAGTCTATGCTTTGAGCAGTTGAGCCTTCGCTAAGGCAATCTCTCCATCCTTATTGCTCACTCGCATAGTCATCTCCTCCAATTCGTGCTTTAGTTGATGTTGTTCCATTACCAACTGAGACATCTTGCTAAGTGGTCCTGCCCTCCCTTCGATACACTCACATTCATCCAAAGTATTCAGAGAGAAAGACTGTTTGGCAGTTCCAACCGTTCCTAGTCCCAATAGAATGTTCAAATGCTTAAACACTTTGGTGAGAAAGTACCCACAACCTATGCCATGTTTACCCCTCTATTCAATTACTGTTTTCTACATATGCTCCAACATTAGGGCTGGGAGATTGAAAGGTTCAAATTTACACAGTGATTCCATCACAAAGAAGTCAGTAGCAGATGTCATTGTGCATTTCTCAGTGCGAGGAAAAAGTACCTTATTGACAAACTCAAACAGTAGTTGGTAGTCTCCCTTCATAAGCTTCTTTTGAACACCCGCTCGACACATGTTAGGAAGTTTAGAGCATTCCATTAAAAAATGTTTGGTGCATGACTTTCCCACCATAGATCTGATCCTCACTCTAGGTACCTCTAGTATTTTCCTCAGCAGTTCTTCATCCAAATACAGACGTTTGTTCCCTACCCTGGTATTGAGACTACCAATTTTTGCAAATTCTATATTATAATAGAACTCGAGAACTTGATCTTCATGTAGAACAGGGGATTTGGTCCTGAACAAGTGAGTCCATGATTGAAACTCCACAAAGTCAGACAGAGAGTCCATACCTGGATTGGTAAGGATATCAGTATCAAACACCCTCCCTCCTAGAACCTTCTGCGAGCGCAGATTATCGACAATTGTTTGTTTTCTCACTTCCTTGTCATCCTTACTTCTTTTGGTACCTGGTACCTGTACAGAGTCTTGCTTGAGAACAAGAGAGGTTTCTCGTTCCTCTTTGATGGTTCCTTCTTCTTTTGTGAATCATTTCCCTTTCCTTTTGTAGGTTATGCCTTCTTGACCGTAGGCTTTCTAGATTTCCCTTTTCCCTTTTTCTTCACTTGTTTTCCTTTTTCCCTTTTAACTGCCTCCTAGGGATAGTGTTCGCCTACAAACTCTTCTTCAGGAACTTCGATAGAGACATCCACCACATCATTAGTAGGCAATTCGAATACCACATCACCAGACCTTCTTCTCCTTCGATTTTTTACCGTAGTTGTTTCACTAGACTTCAAGCATCACCCATGAGTTTTTGGGAAATTACTCTAGTAAAAGGCCTCATTTTTTGTGTTTCTTCTGTGACCTTTTCTTGTCCCTTTGTGGTGATAAGGACCATTCTCCTTTGCAGTACCCACCTAAGAGGGACGTCATCCTCGTCAGTGTCACTTGAATCAGTAGAAGGATGAAGATGAACCTCAGGTGTTTGATCGAAGACTAGTTTTGTATCTCTAAGAATTCCCTCTACAAACCTACCTCCTTCTTCATGTACCAAACTACCTCCTGCTTCATGTAACACTAATTCCTCATCTGCACCAAACTCTTGATAATGATGCATTCACTAGCTGCCAGAATGTTTGACCCTAAAGACTTACTCAGTGGAAGGTCTCCCTCGAACAAATGGACATATAACATAGTTGACAGGGGACCAGGTTGATACGATGGTGCAGGGTTGTTGAGGTCTATGGGTGACTGGGGAGTAAGAGGACTGGCTTTAGTGGTGTTGACTGGAGAGATAGTCGACACGTTTGTAGAATGGGGAGTAAAGGATGATGAGTAGAATGTAACCGGATCTATTTCTTTTGGGAAGTCCAGTGTTTTCTTTGAAGAAGATGGTGACTGAGACATGTTAGAGAGGCCGAGAAATAGTACTGGGGAGAAGAGAAGATTACGGTTTTTCAAAGGACTTTGAGAGAAAGGAGTTTGAAAGATGAAGATATGAAATTGAAGGAAGAGATATAAAAAGAAAATGAAATAATGTGTAAGGTCCCTACATAGACGTGTTGCTTGGACTTGAAGCGATAGGACAACTTTCAGAAAGTCGATGCCTGACACGTGGATATCTCAACGGTTCTTATTTAACAATTTAAGAGAAATGTAGAGAGTGCTAACCTTTAGACAGGACCAGGTCCCTCTTTGCAGGTGAATTTTTTATTCCTGACCAGTTCTGACCATTCCTTGCTCCTGTGATTTTCCATGAGTGTATACCTGCAGTAGATACATAATTGATCTAACTTAAACAAAGCATTACAAGTAATGAGGATACCTGCCCTTCTGATCACAGCCACAGAAAGATTGGATGCCTTTGGATAGGGTTAGCTCAGTACATGTTCATCATCTCTAACTTCAACATATTACTCTCAAATTGATCCTTACTAAGGGCCTTTGTAAAATTGTCTGCAATTTGATCTTCAGTTCTGCAGTACTACATGCTGATATTCCCTTTCTCCACATTGTCTCTCAAGAAGTGATGCCTGACATCAATATGCTTTGTTCTCTTGTGCTGGACTGGATTCTTTCCCATATTGACTGCACTGGTATTGTCACAAATGAGAGGAATGGTATGAATGAGTACTCCAAAGTCCTCAAGTTGCTTCTTGATCCATAATAGTTGAGCACATCATGATGTAGCAGCTACATATTCAGCTTCAGCCGTGGAGAGGGCCATTGAAATTTGCTTCTTGGTTCCCCAAGAAATGAGTGAAGACCCTAGGAAATATGCCATTCCGAAGGTGCTCTTCCTATCCACCTAATATCCTGCAAAATCAGCATAGGCATACCCTACCAGATCAAAAGAATCCACTGCTGGATAGAAGAGGACCAGGTCCCTTGTCTTCTTTAGATACCTTAAATTCCGCTTGGCTGCTTTCAAATGCGACTCTCTGGGGCATGCTTGAAACCTTGCACACATGCCTACACTAAAGATGATGCCAGGTCTACTTGCTGTTAGATACAGCAATGATCCAATAATACCTCTTTACATGGTTTGATTCACCAAATCATCAGACTCGTCTACTCCCATCTTTGAGTTTTTACCCATGGGGGTGTCAATAGGCTTAGAGTCAACCATATGAAACTTCTTTAGCAACTCCTTTATGCACTTCTCTTGACAAATTGAGGTGCCACTTGAGGTTTGCTTGATCTACAGTCCTAAGAAGAAATTCAACTCTCCCATCATGCTCATTTTGAACTCATTCCCCATCAAGGAAGCAAATTCTTCACACAGAGATCCAGATGTGACTCCAAAGATGATATCATCCACATATACTTGGATGATGAGCACTTTCTTTTCTCTTTTCTTCAAAAACAAAGTGTTGTCTATCTTGACCCTCTTGAATCCATTCTTTAGAAGAAACTTGGATAGACGTTCATACCAAGCTCTGGGAGCTTGTTTCAATCCATACAGGGCCTTGTTAAGTTTAAACACATGATTTGGGCAGTCGGCATCTTCGAAACCTGGTGGTTGTTTCACATATACTTCTTCTTTTAGGTCTCCATTCAAGAAAGCACTTTTAACATCCATTTGGAAGAGCTTGAATCCCATGAAGGCTGCAAAGGAAATAAGGATTCTAATAGCCTCCATTCTAGCAACAGGGGAAAGGGTTTCATCATAGTCAATGACCTCCTCTTGATTATATCCCTGAAGAACCAGTCTAGATTTGTTCCTTGTGATAACTCCATTTTCATCAAGCTTGTTTCTGAACACCCACCTGGTCCATATAATGGTTCTATCTACAGGTCTAGGAACCAGGCGCCACACCTTACTCCGCTCAAACTAATGAAGTTCCTCTTGCATGGAATTGACCCAGTCAACATCTTTCAAGGCCTCCTTCACATTTTTGGGCTTAATAGTTTATATGAATGCTGAGAATGCAACCAGATTTCTAGTCTTAGATCTGGTTTGTATTCTAGAATTCAATGATGAGATGAGATTATTAAGAGGGTGAGATGATTGATGCTTTGATTCTGATTTAGAGCTCAAGGGTTGAGGTTGATCTGTCTGTTCCTCTTCATTTTCGGAATCATCATTCTTAGATTGAGGTGACTTCTCCTGATCTGCATTATTGGATGGACCAGGTCCCTCATAGAACTTGTCAGCTTCGTTAATCTTTTTCGATTGACTAATGCTAGTACCAATAGTGTTTTGACTTCCTTCAACTGGTGAACCATTAATTTCATCTCTCTGAATTTTAAACAGCTCCTCAAGATCATCATCACATTTCAGTTCAAGATTCTTCAAATCACCACTTCCATAAAAGAAACCATTTGAACACTTTTTTCAATGCATAGTGTTCTTTTGTTGAAGACTATGTACGCTTTGTTGGAGGATGAATACCCTACGAACACACCTTCATCACTTCTAGGATCAAACTTTCCCAGATCATCCCTGCCATTGTTCAGCACAAAACACTTGCTACTAAAAGCCCAGAAATAATTCAATTTTGGATTTTTGTTGTTGAGCAGCTCATATGGTGTTTTATTTAGTACAGGCCTGATCAGACACCTGTTAGTCACATAGCATGCAGTGTTAACTACTTCAGTCCAAAAGTTCTGAGGAAGATCAAATTCTATGAGCATGGTTCTGGCAGTATTGACTAGAGTTCTATTCTTCCTTTTAACAACCCCATTCTGTTGAGGTGTTCTAGGTGCTAAGAAGTTATGATGAGTACCATTGTCAGCACAGAAGGAGTCAAGCTTTACAATCTCAAACTTTGTTCCATGATTTGACCTGATCCCAGCAATCTTGCAATTGAGCTTTGTCAGAATCATCTTGAAAAATATCATCAGCACTTCACTGGTCTCACACTTAGATTTGAGGAACATAGTCCAAGTAAATCTTGAGTAGTCATCCACAATCACCAGGATGTACTTCTTTCCACCTCTACTCTGAATTTTCACAGGCCCACACAGATCCATATGAATCAACTCAAGAGCTCTTGATGAGCTTACTTGCTTCTTTGGCTTGAATGAGGATCTGGTCTATTTCCCTTTCACATATGCATCACAAACTTTGTTGTCACCAAACTTCAATTTTGTAAGCCACGAACCAGGTCCCTAGAGACAAGCTTGTTCAATAAAGAAGAGCTCACATGACCTAGCCTCTTATTCCACAAGTTGGCATTTCCACTTTGAGCACTGAGGCATGTCAAATCGTATCCATGAGCAACATTCGGTCAGTCACATACATGTTTTTCCATCTTCTTGCTGTCAGGATCACCTCCTTAGTTGACAATCTAGTAACGATGCATTTATCTGAAAGAAACTTGACCTCGTTTCCCTTGTCACAAATCTGGGACACACTAAGAAGACTGTATTTTAACCCACTCACATAGTAAACATTTTCAATACAATGTTCAAGTGATTTCCCAATTCTTCCAACTCCAAGAATATACCCCTTCTTTCCATCACCAAAAGAGACATCTCTGGCTCGAAGTGCCTTGAGTGAAAGGAAGTTTTCAGTCTTTCCAGTCATGTGTTTCGAGCATCTATTGTCCATAAACCAGCACTGACTGCTACTTCCTTCACTCCCCTGCAATAAAGATTACTTGTTAGACTTGGGAACCCATTTTAATATGAGTTCCCAATAGGCTGATAAAGGCATAACAAGAATACTTCTT
Organism: Solanum pinnatisectum; assembly: GCA_035578085.1. Taxonomy (NCBI): domain Eukaryota; kingdom Viridiplantae; phylum Streptophyta; class Magnoliopsida; order Solanales; family Solanaceae; genus Solanum; species Solanum pinnatisectum. The sequence goes on from CM069083.1 coordinate 28,528,992, forward strand.
GAATAAGGCAGGTTAGTCCTTTTTCTGGTTGAGGACTTAGAAGTGGGAGCAGGTCCCTTTTTTGTGTTGTTTTCTATTTGGAGTAGACTGAAATTTTTTCTTGTAAGGCTTTCGAGGCAGAGCAGTCCTTTTTCAGGTGACCATTGCGACCACAGTGAAGACATATTAGATTATCTAACACAGACACATATTTACTATGGGGATTGTAAGGAGGACTAATGTTCAAGCTACCTAACCCTTTCCTGTTGCAGTTACTTTGACTGGTGATGTTGGAAAGTAGCTTGGTAGAGCTAGTCCGTTTTAGAGAATTTTTCAATTCTTCTCTAAGACTGACTAGGTCCCTCTCCATCTGATCAGTTCTTTCCAAGGCTAGAGCAAGTCTGGTCTCAGCAGTGTTCAGACTAGCTTCTAACTCTATTTGCAGGCTAGTGGCCTCCCCTTTTCTTTTCCCAGATTTCTTATTCATTATGCTCAATTGTTCCTTGAGTTCTAGATTTTCTTTTCTAGATTAATAACCGACATGTGGACAGTCATGACTATCTTTTCTTCACTAAACCAATCTAGGTTGTTGTTCATAGAGTCACTTTCAGCAGTTAACTCTATAACCAAATCGATCAAAACATCAGCTAGGTTTCTCAACCTTCTAACAGAATAAGTATTCAAGTTTTGGTTAAGGTCAAGAAGAGTTACCTTTTCTTCATCTTCCTCATCATCTGATATTGCCATGAAGGCGAACAGGTCATCAAACACGTTCGTATCATCTTGAACAGCCAACATGGATGCCTCGTCCGGGTATTCTGATTCTCCTAACTCACTTGAAGAGTCCCCTCAGACAGCTAAGGCCTTTTTCACGACATAGTCAGCTGAAGCTTTTCTTGCATTCTTCTCGGGTACTAGGTCCCTTCTTTTGTCTTTTTCACCTCCAGTTTTTTGATACTCTTTGCTTTCATCTTTGAGCATCGGACAGTCTCTCATAATGTATCCCGTCTTTCCACACTTGTGACATAGGTCACTTGCAGTTGCAGTACAGAGAGGATTCCCTCCCTTTCGAAAACCTCCATGTTTTCTCACAATTTTTTGAAATCTCTTAGTGAGATAAGCCATATCATCCTCTTCACTGGAGATTTCACATGATGAAACCTTGAGAGCTATAGACTTATCTTTCTTTACCTCCTTCTTTGAAGTGTCTTGGTTTCTATTCATTTCATGAGTCTGAAGATTACCAATCAGAGCATCCATCATCAGAACCTTCAGGTCCTTTGCCTCAATAATGGCATCTACTTTGCTTGCCCATGACTTGGGAAGAATTCGAAGAATTTTCCTGATATGCTTACTGGGGTCGATAGGTTCTCCCAAACATCGTAGCTCATTGGTTATAGAGAAGAATCTTATATACATGTCATGAATAGTTTCCCCCTCCTTCATTGTGAAGTTCTCATATTGGGTGGTCAGCATATCCACATTCGATTCTTTCACCTGTTCTATGCCCTCATGAGTTGTTTTCAGACAATCCCAGATTTCCTTTGCCGACTCACAAGCAGAGATGCCATTGTATTCTTCAGCACCTATATCACACACAAGCAACTTCTTAGCTTTATAGCTTTTCTCGATCATCTTTCTGTCCGCCTCATTGTACTGTTGGTGAGTCTTAGAAACAACTTTTGTAATTTCTCTATCTTTCACCTCCACTGTTGGGATGAAAGGTCCATCTAGCACTATGTCCCACAGCTCGCTGTCTTTAGCCATCAAAAAATTGTGTATCCTTGTTTTCCACCAGTTACAGAACTGGCCATTGAAGCGAGGTGGTCTTGTTGACGATTGTCCTTATTCTAGGTTCAGTGGAGCAGCCATCTTTCTAAAGGAATCTCTCTCACTCTCTTCGTGTTAACCGTCTAGAGAGCACCTACTCTGATACCAATTGATAGAATACGAGCGTCCATTATCAGTCAATGGAATGGGTCCCTTGACTAGCAAGAACGGTAGTAAAGCTCAAACAACAATCAGAAGACAACACAAGTAGTTTACGTGGAAACCTCCTTGCTCAAGGGAGTAAAACCACGACCTGTCATACATGATTTTCAACTATTTTCACTAATCTCTTCAAGCTAAAGTGAACCACAGTTACAAGACCAAATGAGATTAAGTTATTAATCTCAAAACTAAGTAATAACTCTATTACTTATTGAGCCTAAGCAGATACCACACTGCCCACTAAGCTATCAACCCTAAATAACTTAGAATTCAACTAAGAAGATACCACACTGCCCATTAAATCAACTATCTCCTAGATGACTTAGAATTTTGACTGAGCAAATACAACATTGCCCACTAAATCAGTTAACCCTAACCGATTTAGACCTTTTACAAACCGAAAAAGAGATATGAATCCTTTATAGATTAGGAACGAATTTACAATGTAAGCATGGAAGATATAATCCTAAGACAACTCGACAGCTTGCAGCTCTATTAGTTCCCTGTTGCTCTTGAGGATGATACTTCTTGAAAGTAGGTCTTTGCAAATGTTCTTGAGGATTTTCAAGTTGCAAAAACTAAGGTTGTGTCTATTGGACATAACCTTTATAATAGACACAACCTTCGAGGCTATTCCATTGATCAAGGTTTCAGCCACAGTTGGAGACTGTACACCAACCAATTGTACTTTTTACAGCCTGGCATTATGTATGTATATTGACACAAGGATCAGGTCCCTTTACAAGGTCCCATGGTTTGTCAAATCATCAAAACTGCAAATAACATTTTCCCCCTTTTTGATGATGACAAACTTCACACAAATGCCTTTACTCTGTCGACCTTGTCACTCTATCTTTTTTTGCCTTTCCCAACCTAAGCAACCAAAAATTTTCCCCCTTTTGGCATCATAAAAAAGAAACGCAGTAAACCAGCATCACAAGTAAGTTTGAAAAGAAAGATCATAGTCATGGACAACACAGACATAGTAAAAAGAACAAGATTAAAAACAAGGATTAATCATAACAAAACAGGAACCAACTTCATTTCACAAAAGGTAGCATTCAATACATTAATAATTAAATTGAAATTGAGAACCTCGGAAACTGTCCACACAAAATAAAGACATAGGAAGGGAAATAGAAGGACTATGTTGAAGGAGGTTGATGGGAGAGAGACTTGATGACAAGAGTAAGACGAGTGTTTGCTGCATCATTATCTTTAATCAGTTTCTCTTGGAGAGCAGCATTCTGAGTCATAAGGGCAGCATTTTGTAACCTCAACTTTGTAATTGCCTTAGTACCAGGTCCCTCAGTCTTGTTGCTCACTCGCACAGTCATCTCCTCCAATTCGTGCTTCAGTTGATTTTATTCCAGTACCAACTGAGACATCTTGCTCAGTGGTCCTACCCTCCCTTCGATACACTCATATTTGACCAAAGTATTCAGAGAGAAAGACTGTTTGGCAGTTCCAATCGTTCCTAGTCCGACTGGAATGTTCAGATGCTTAAACACTTTGGTGAGAAAGTACCCGCAACCCATGCCATGTTTGCCCTTGTGTTCAATTACGGTTTTATACATATGCTCCAACATTAGGCCTGGGAGATTGAAAGGTTCAAATTTGCACAGTGATTCCATCACAAACAACTCAGTAGCAGATGTCATTGTGCGTTTCTCAGTGCGAGAAAGAAGTACCTTATTGACAAACTCAAACTGCAGTTGGTACTCTCCTTTCATAAGCTTCTTTTGAACGCCCGTTCGATGCATGTTAGGGAGTTTGGAGCATTCCTTCACAAACTGTTTGGTGCATGACTTTCCCACCACAGATCTTATCCCCTCTCTAGGTACCTCTAGTATTTTCCCCAGCAGTTCTTCATCCAGGCAGACGTTTGAACCCTACCCTGGTGTTGAGGCTACCATCTTTTGCAAATTCTACATTATAATAGAACTCTCAAACTTGCTCTTCATGTAGAACAGGGTATTTGGTCTTGAACAAGTGAGTCTATGATTGAATCTCCACAAGGTCAGAAAGAGAGTCCATACCTGGCTTGGTAAGGATATCAGTATCAAACACCCTCCCTCCTAGAACCTTCTGCAGGTGCAGATTATGAACAATTGTTTGTTTGGTCACTTCCTTGTCATCCTTACTACTTTTGGTACCGGTCCCTGTACAGAGTCTTGCTTTAGAACAGGAGAGGTTTCTCGCTTCATCTTTGATGGTTCCTTCTTCTTTTGTGAATCATTTCCCTTTCCTTTTGTAGGGTACGCCTTCTTGACCGGAGGTTTTCTATATTTCCCTTTGCCCTTTTTCTTCACTTGTTTTCCTTTTTCCCTTGTAACTGCCTCCAAGGGAGAGTCTTCGCCACATACTCTACTTCATGAACTTCGATAGAGACATCCACCACATCATCAGTAGGCAATTCGAATACCACATCACCAAACCTTCTTCTACTTCAATTTTCTGCCATAGTTGTTTCACTAGACTTCAAGCATCACACATGAGTTTTTGGGAAATTGCTATAGTAAAAGGCCTCCTTTTTGGTGTTTCTTATGTGACCTTTTCTTGTCCCTTTGTGGTGATAGGGACCATTCTCCTTTGCAGTGCCCACCTAAGAGGGATGTCATCCTCGTTAGTGTTACTTGAATCAGTAGAAGGATGGAGACGAACCTCAAGTGTTTGATCGAAGACTGGTTTCGTATCTCTAAGCATTCCCTCTACAAAACTACCTCCTTCTTCATGTACAAAACTACCTCCTGCTTCATGTAACACTTATTCCCTCATCTGCACCAAACACTCGATAACGATGCTTTCACTAGCTGCCAGAATGTTTGACCCTGAAGACTTACTCAGTGGAAGGTCCCCCTCGAACAAATGGTCAGATAACATGGTTGAAAGTTGACCAGGTTGATACGATGGTGCAGGGTTATTGAAGTCTATGGGTGACTGGGGATTAAGAGGACTGGCTTCAGTGGTGTTGACTGGAGAGATAGTCGACACGTTTGTAGGACGAGGAGTAGAGGATGATGAGTAGAATGTAACTGGATCTATTTCTTTTGGGGAGTCCAGTGTTTTTTTCGAAGAAGACGTGACTGAGACATGTTAGAGAGGCGGAGAAATAGTACTGGGGAGAAGAAAAGATTAGCGTTTTTCAAAGGACTTTGAGAGAGAGGAGTTTGAAAGATGAAGAGATGAAATGGATGGAAGAGATATAAAAATAAAATGAAATGATGTGTCAGGTCCCTAAGTAGAAACGTCACTTGGACTTGAAGTGATAGGACAATGGTCAAAAATCCGATGACTAAAACGGGAGATCTCAACGGTTCTCATTTTAACAGTTTAAGTGAAATGTAGAGAGTGTTAACCTTTAGACAGGACCAGGTCCCTCTTTGCAGGTGAATTTTTTATTCCTGACCGGTTCTGACCATTCCTTGCTCCTGTGATTTTCCATGAGTGTATACCTGTAGTAGGTACATAGTTGATCTGACTTAAACAAAGCATTACAAGTAATGAGTATACCTGCCCTTCTGATCACAGCCACAGGAAGATTGGATGCCTTTGGATAAGGTTAGCTCAGTACATGTTCATCATCTCTAACTTCAACCTATTACACTCAAATTGATCCTTACTGAGGGCCTTTGTAAAAATGTCTGCAATTTGATCTTCAGGTCTGCAGTACTACATGTTGATATTCCCTTTCTCAACATTGTCTCTCAAGAAGTAATGCCTGACATCAATATGCTTTGTTCTCTTGTGCTGGACTGGATTCTTTCCCATGTTGACTGCACTGGTATTGTCACACATGAGAGGAACGAGTACTCCAAAGTCCTCAAGTTGCTTCTTGATCCATAATAGTTGAGCACATCATGATGTAGCATCTACATATTCAGCTTCAGCCATGGAGAGGGCCACTGAATTTGCTTCTTGGCTCCCTAAGAAATGAGTGAAGACTCTAGGAAATGTGCCATTCCGTAGGTGCTCTTCCTGTTCACCTGATATCCTACAAAATCAGCATCTGCATACCCTACCAGATCAAAAGAATCCACTGCTGGATAGAAGAGGATCAGGTCCCTTGTCTTCTTTAGATACCTCACAATCCGCTTGGCTGCTTTCAGATGCAACTCTCTGGCGTATGCTTGAATCTTTGCACTCATGCCTACACTGAAGACGATGTCAGGTCTATTTGTTGTTAGATATAGCAATGATCTAATAATACCTCTGTGCATGGAAACCTCCTTGCTCACGGGAGTAAAACCACGACCTATCATACATGATTTTCAACTGTTTTCACTAATCTCTTCAAGCAAAAGTGAACCACAGTTACCACACCAAATGAGATTAAGCTATTAATCTCAAAACTAAGTAATAACTCTATTACTTACTGAGCCTAAGCAGATACCACACTGCCCACTAAGCTATCAACTCTAGATAACTTAGAATTCAACTAAGCAGATACCACAATTCCCACTAAATCAACTATCTCCTAGATGACTTAGAATTTTGATTGAGCAAATACAACACTGTCCACTAAATTAGTTAACTCTAACCGATTTAGACCTTTTACAAATCAAACAAGAGATCTGAATCCTTTATAGATTAGGAACAGATTTTCAATATAAGTACGGAAGATATAATCCTAAGACAACTAGACAGCTTGCAGCACTATCAGTTCCTTGTTGCTCTTGAGGATGATACTTCTTGAAAGTAGGTCTTTGCAAATGTTCTTGAGGATTTTCAAGTTGCAAAAACTAAGGTTGTGTCTATTGGACATAACCTTTATGAACAATAGCCACAACCTTCGAGGCTATGCCATTGGCCGAGGTTTCTGCCATAGTTGGAGACTATGCACCAACCAATTATACTTTTTACAACCTAACATTTGTGTGTATATTGACACAAGGATCACGTCCCTTTACAAGGTCCCATGGTTTGTCAAATCATCAAAACTGCAAATAACAACATTACCAGCAATGAACCTTCTTTGACATCATCTGCAGGGTCATAGAGAACAAAGGAAAACTTCATTTTCTTTGAGGAGCACATCCAAATCTGTATCTCTCATCTCTGTCCCAGTAGATGAAGAAGTCATCCCAATTGCAAACACTGAATCCCAAGAAGATGTTAGTAAAAAACTCATTCATTATTTAATGTTAAAACTTACTACAAATTCTTACATTCATTCTTTTCTTAATACGGGTACAACCATTCTCAATTGAAGCAAAAATATCATTCCCGGGTGACCAAAAGTGATTCACGATAATGAAAAACATTCGGCATGCACCATGCTACTTTTCTTGACTCATTTCAGAATCCAACTTGAACTTAACATCTGTACTCTCTTTAGCAGCAAGATTCGTGTATAACCTTGCACAAAACATATGTAATATAGTTAAAACACAACCACGTCTTCTTTATTTTCACGTCAATATAAGGCACGGGCACTCACCCCCAGCCTATATAGAAATGGGCCTTGATAGGACGAACACAGCATCCCATTATTGTACTTAAAGTAATGTAAATTGTACTATGAAATTGGACCCACTCTATTTCTCTATTTTTTTCTCGCTTAGCAACGTGTAGGCATTTGAGTTCACTAGCTTTTTTTTCCGGCAGACACGTATTACATCTGTGTTGAGACAACTAATTTGCCCATTCATTTTCACTTGTACTAATCCATTTTTTTCCAGACTTCTCTCCCCCTGCTTCCGTCTCCTTTCTCTGCAGATTATTGCATACCTTTGCTACAAATTGGTCTTTCTTTCCGATTGGTCGGAGAGCTCTTCGTCATTTATCTTTGCGTGGGTTAGATTTTTCGAAAATTTTATGGGTCTTTTTATATTGACTAGATTGGACACAGGTAAAATCAAATAAAGGTAATGTACAGAAATCCCCCACCTTAATTTGTATGTATATTGTCATTAGTTTGAAGCAAACACTAATTGAGTCTCTGTGTGCTCTGTTTCAGATTCATCTTTCCTCCATATTAGCATCTCCATGCAGAGAACCCTCAATTGCTTCAAACTCTTGCAACCATGGCTGCCGTATCAACTCTTCAAAGCTTAACCAACACTTCTCTTCAACCAGGTCTGGTTTTTACCCATTATTTTATAAAAAATATTTTAAATTTAATGTTTTTAGCTGTGAACTTTGTTCAATTTTTTTCTAAAATGTTAAATATTATATGAGGTTTTTGATGGGCTTATAAATAGGATTAGTATACTGGTGGTGGTTAGTGTGTGTAAAAAAGTATGATTAAGTTTAGATGTTTGTCTCATATCTGTGTGTGAAAAAGTGTTATTAAGTTTAGATTTTCGAGTATTTCACCTGATTCTTGACATTTTGAGTATTTTGGTTTCAGATTTTGAAATTAGAAAGAGATTTCGCATGGTATACCTTAAATTCGTCATGAATCGAGATAATATTACATGAATAGCACAGAAAAAAAAGAACGACAAGCACAATCCTTATTTAAGTTATTCACCATCTTGGTGAGTCTATATAAGGGACCATTTACATGTAGCCTATTTATATGCTTCAACCCCTACCAACATCTACATACATGGATGTATATTAAAAATTTAGATTTGCAACTTAATTTTAATGTAAAGTTATAGAAACACTTGCCTTAAAATTGTCGATTAATTCAACCTAAATTTGTAATTGTTGTCTCTCACTAGAAACATGTTTTCTGCATTATGATTAATGATGTGTACTATTTTTCTTCTCCATAAAATACATATAAAACATTGAACCTTATTCACTCTTTTTCACCGACAATTTTAAGAGAATTAACTCCACAAATTTTATTCACTTTTTTAAGTTGCTCAATATACTTTTTCCCTGCAATGGAGATTCATGTTAAGGTTGTTTGTACTTCTCTTTGTTGCCACTAGATATCACTTTTAATTGTCATAGAGTTGGTATTTTCTTCTTCATTTTGTTTATACTTGTGACATCAAAAATTTCCCCCAACAAGTCATCCATCAGTGCTAGACCTAAATTGAATGTCAAAAGAAACATTGAATTGGAATTTTCAAAATAAAATTGATCTTAAATAAAACAGAACTATTCTTACAAATATCATATTGAATTATTGGGTACTCAATGTGACATGATTTCTTAGAGATATAATTGTTGTTTTAGCATAAAAATTAGCAAGTCCTAAAGATAGCAACTTTGTTTGACTCTCTTTTGAATTTTTCAGATGTAAAATCTTGAACTTAGTTTTTTACAGTTATCAAAAGAAAAATCTTAACTTATGTTTTTTATTATTGTTTTATTACCCATTCTTTGTACTAAATCTTGGTATTTGCTCTATACATGAGTGGGTTGTGAAGTTTTCCAAAATAATATCATTCTTCACTTTACTCTATTCATGTTATCACATGTCCATATGTGCCTATTGTTTTCTCTTTTTGGTGGCCTTTATGAAGAATGTAAATTTTGTTAATGGCATATTTGAAACTACTAAGGCAAGTGGTGAATTCTTTCATTAGTTAAGAGAATGAATAGACCTACAGTTGAGTGGCAGTATGCTGGAAACATAATCTGTTACATTGATTGCGGAAAACCTATTGCAGAAGTTAAAAATGGAGGTATGTCACATACTGTTTTCTGGTCACAGAGAGGCGATTCTACTTTTTTGAACCTTGAACCACTACATTTTCCTCATGAATGTTGCTCAAGGTTACTCCACATGCTTTCTTTTTCGAGGCAGGGAGCATGGCGTGGTCATTATGAAGGCTTTTTTTTGTTGATTTTGGAAACTCTTTCATGCATTTCCTCAAAGTAAGTGTTTCCGACTGAAATAAGAAAAACTTGTGATTTTCAGCCTTTTTAAAGTCTGTTTACTTCAGTTTGAGTCGGACTTGCGAATGCTACTCTTCCTATGACTTGTTGTGCATTTCTTGGAAACTCTACTTCTTTCTGTAAGAAGATTTCATGAGATTTGATATCCAGTGTAAACACTGATATCTGGTTACATCTAATCTTTTATTATCACTGCAAATGAGCTTGTAGGGAAGATACGGAATACAAATGTGCTAGCTCTAAGCAATGTGGGAATTTCGATAATATTGTTCAAAGTAGAACCTTGTTAAAATAACGATATAACAATTCTTACTAGATCCACGGGCTATGCAACTTATTTTTCTTTAGCGTTATGTGTTGGAAGAAAACAAGGAAATCGAATTTTGACTTTGAACATGAAAAATTGTAATGGTTGCCTGTCATTTGCATGACAATTGGTGATAATTCTAATGAGAAGATTTACTTAAATAAGAGTTCAGAGAAGAATTCTGAGAGTGAAACATCAGAAGAGTCTAAGGTTGTTGAGAGACGGTAATTCTTCTCTCTTGCTCAATCTCTGCATCTTTTTGGAGAATAATGTTTCTAGATATACATGCTTCATAAGTTTTTTCATTGATTAGCCATTTATCTAGCTGAATAAATTTATAATATAGTATGCATAAATAATTTTTGCTTTCTGAGATCAAATTTGAAATCTCATTTGCTTATTTTTTTTTCTTTATTTCTAGATCAATAACTTGAATATTATTAGAATGAGATAACTTTTCAATATAATATTTTATCTTCAAAAAAGACATTCATGTGGAAGTGCATGCTTATATTTTGGTAAAATTGTGTTTTTCACTTGTGCATTTTTGTGTTTTTCAGTCTCTGCACAAGAAGCACTTGGGTTATGCTCAGTGCTCACAGCTTGAAGCCTGATGAATTGGTATACATGTTGCAACATTGAGTTTTCTTGTAATAGGTTGTGATATTTTTTAACTTAGCTCCAAGTATTTTACACTCTTTCTACGAAGGTTGTTCTCTGTTTTATCCAGCCAGAATTGTCATTACAAGATTGACTTATGTAAACAAGTAGAAAAATTGTTCAAGAAAAGTTAAGTTAACCAAGAAGACATATGACGTGTGTAATTTGCTTCTGGCGGCTCCTAATAATGCCTCCTTTGCTACATTATAAAATTCATTGAGATATGTAAGCTTTTACTAATTTTTGTTACCGTCACTATTATTATTTTTATAAAAGAAATATTACTTGTGAGAGTCTGTTGCACGGGCCCACGCCCCTCTAGTAGTGGAAGAAGATGTACATTTATAATTTTTCATTTTATTATTTTATTTATTTATTTTGACAATAGCAAGATAAGTTTTATTATTAAATAAATTTATAAAATAGTGATAGCTAGGTTTAATTTTTTCAAAAATATAATTAATAAGATTAATTTAATAAAATAAAAATAAATTGGATTAGTCTTGTAAATATTAATAGTATAATCCTTTTTGAGTAAACATTTTTTTTAATAGAGTAAAGTAAAATTTAACAGGCAGAAAAATATATATAAATAATTTATAATTAATTTTATTAAAATAATTTTTTTATAAGTGTTATCGTATTACACGGGATACTATATGAAGAATTATATTGTTTACACATAAATTTAAAATAGAATTTTTAAATAATGCTAATTGACGCAATTTAAAAAATTTTAAAAAAATCTTTCTGAACTATAACTTGAGTAATAGTTCGGAGCAACAAAAATTATGAAAAAACTTTTAAATAAATATTTTTTATATTCCTAATAAATAGCATAGCATTATTGGGCCGGGTCGTGCGCGGGTTAACAATATACTAGTATATTTTATATTTTTTATATCTACTACTAATATATAAGTGTCAATAAGCATTAAGCACACAGCTGAGGTCAACATGTCTTCTTTAGCTATGTGTTAATTTTCATATTCAGCTGTTTGGCTTAGTAGTTTAGGCTTGACATTTAAAAACCTTGCCAACAGCATATTTTTTTCCTGTTTTAATTTCAGTGACAAGGGTATTTTTGGTATTTAGTAGCTTTTGCTCCTTAAAACTTTTGTATGCCAATGCTTTATAATTGTGGCTTTTCTTCTTTAGACAAAAATACCAGCCAACATCTCCATAATGACACATACAGTAAAACCTCTATAAATACATATGTTTAGGACCGAAAAAAATATTCATTTATCGAGATTATTAGTTTATCGATAAATGCATAAAATATTTATTTATCGATAAATAAATATTTATTATTTTAGAGAGTATTTTGCGGTATGTGCCATAAGAAAGAAAAAAAAAATTGAATTAAGAATTTCAAAAGTTTAAATCTAGGAAACTAAAAAGTGTAGTCTTTGCATATTTATTATTTAAATTTAGGAAAGCTAAACGAATTTAGTGAAGTTTAATGCTTCTAATTGTATTCATGTATATAGAATATGAAGAGATTTCTAATTTCAAACTATTTGGTACAACACGAACAAAATATTCCAAAAATTGTGTTCGCTCTTCAAAAAGTTAAGGATGAGATTAATTTTGGTTTTGGTGGGAAGAAAAAACAATCAACTATAGAATCATATTTTAAAAAGAAATAGTTATTGGTCTAGTATTATTGACTGATTAAATATATATAAATTCTTGTTGTATTCTAGTAATTATTACTTTATATTTTTTCTGGGCCTTTAATACTTTACTTTTAATTATTATCTAATGTATTTAGCGAGAATATTACTTTAATATAACTGGCCCAAGTCGGGATCGGAGAAAAATATTCATTTAGCGAGATTATTACTTTATCGAATATTACTTTATTGAGGTTTTACTGTATATCCGTAAAAAAGTTGTACTCTTTAATTAATTTTAAGTGGGGCCCACCAACTTTATCATGTCGGCTAACCAATACTATTGTGTATTTTTTATTTTAATTATCATGTCTCACTATTTTTCGTTGATTACATATTTTAAAAATAAAAATAAAGTAGTATTATATATTAAAATAATTAACAATTTAGTATACTTAAAAATAGTAAAAATTACATAAAAAAGTACTACATATTACGATAATTAACAATTAGTTGACACTTTAAATTCTATCAATACCATATAAATTAGGATAAAAAGAGTAACATATAATATTTAAATATATTTAAAAATAATATAAGTAATACTATACATTACAATAATTAACAGCTTAAATATTTAAAAGTTATATAAAATATTTTATTGACTCTCTAAATTCTATTGGTACCACATTAATGGATTAGATGATAAACATATATTGTTTGAAATTGACAATAAAGAAACTATAAATTACAATAATTAACCAAAAAAATCGCTCAATTCCAAAATATCTATCAATTAACAACATATATTGTTTGAAATTGATGAAAAAGAAACTATAAATTATAATAATTAACAAAAAAATCGCTCGACTCCAAAAAATCTATCAATTAATGCCACATAAATTGGGACATGGGAAATAACATATATTATTTAAAAAATTAAGTTCAAAATGTACTATAAAATACAATAATTAACAACTTAATATATTAAAGAGACATATAAAAAATGGTTAATTTTTGAAATCCTGCATGTGCCACATAAATCGGAACAAAGGGAGTAATAAATATCATTTTCAAAATTCTGTAAAAAAAAAAAAAAAAAGTACTATAAATCACAATAGCTAACAATTTAAAATATTTTTAAAATCATATAAAAAATTCAATAACTTCTCAAATTCCATAATATGACATAAATAAAATAATATATATTGGGCCCCGTGCTGGCACAGGGTCCTGTATCTAGTATATAATAAGAGACCGTTTACCCACCAAAAGCATGTAAGGTCAACATGCTTGCTTGTCTGTTCTAGGGTATAATTGTCTTTCCAATTTCATTGTGTGTTTTCATGTTTTCTTTTATAGAAAAATTTCTTTGGCCAGAAAATTTGGCCAAAATTTGATTAGAATGGTAAAATAACATATTTCGCACTATGTTATTTTATCTTTTTGAATTTTTTTATCATTTTAACTTTAATACATTTCAATTAGAAAATGGGGAAAAAATAAGTTTATTTTAACATAAAAAAGATATTATAAAAATTTTAAATTTCTGACCAAATTTTCTGGCCACACATTTGCCACTTGGCTCTGTATTGGCGTACAACTTTATCAAATTCATGTTTCATCAATCATCATTTTGCGTGGTGGAGCACTTTTGTGGGTATTGTAACTTTTGGTACTTTTCACGTTTTAATTAGTTTGTCTTATTGTATTAATTTTTGTATATTTATAATAATTAATAACTAAAATATAAAAAGATTTTATTAATCTGTGAAATTCTATCGATGTTGCATAGAATGAACGGAAAAGGACCTAAAATATCATCGAAGTATTGAAAATGGTACACAACTACCCCTCATCCACCTATTGGCTCTCAAATACCCTTCCATCCACCTATTGGCTCACAAATACCCTCCTCATCCACCTTTGGGTCCAATTTTAGCCACTTCATTAACGGAGCATCATTTAAAATAATTAAATAATCATTTTAATTACGTGACGCTAAACTATTGGTTGCAATTTAATTATTTAATATATTTTTAAACCCACCCATTTTTAACTAAATCCGCCCCAATACTTATTAAATCCGCCCGCTCCAATACAAAAAGAACCCAACTACTAAAAAAGAACCCTAAAACTTTCATTTCCAAATTTACCCCTCCATCTTCCAAACTGAATCACTCTTAGATGACACATCTTCTTATTCCATCATAGACATAAATGAACTGACCCAACTGAATCTTAGCACTAGCCATTCCCCAAATCTTCAATTAACATTACCAGAAAAAGATATCAAATTGAAGAACTTTCAGGATTTCACAAAGGAGTTGGGGAAATGGACTGTAAATTTGAGAAAGAAGGTTTTAGGGTTCTTTTTTATTAGTTGGGTTCTTTTTGTATTGGGGCGGGCGGGTTTAATAAGTATTGTGGCGGGTTTAGTTAAAAATGGGTGGGTTTAAAATTATATTAAATAATAAAATTGCAACCAATGGTTGAGCGTCACGTAATTAAAAGAATTATTTAATTATTTTAAATGGTGCTTCGTTAATGAAGTGGCTAAAATTGGACCCAAAGGTGGACGGAGAGGATATTTGTGAGCCAACAGGTGGATGGGAAGGGTATTTGGGAACCAATAGGTGGATGAGGGGTAGTTGTGTACCATTTTCAATACTTCAAGGGTATTTTAGGCCCTTTTCCGTAGAATGAAATAGAAAAAATAATATGTATTATTTGAACTAAAACTTCAAATATTTAAAAATATATGAAAATTTTGATTTAGTCTAGAAATTTTAAATGTTCCGCGTAAATTGAAAATATAGAATAATATATATTATTTTAAAATTACGTAAAAGATAGTATAAATAACAATGATTAACAACTTTTAAATATTTTAAAACCTCGATTGACTCTCAAAATTCTACTTGTACCACATAATTTAGAAAAGCGAAAGTAACATATATTATTTGGCAATTGCTTAAAAGTAATATAAATAACAACAATTAACAATTTAAAATATTTTAAAGACATACAAAAAATTTGATTAACTCTCGAAATTTTATCAATACCACATAAATTGGTATAGGAAAAATGACATATATAATTTTAAAAATTACACAAAATTATTATTAATCACAATAATTAATAATTTAAAAATTATCTAAAATTCATATCAAATTTGATTAATTTGCTTAATTCTATTCTGTTTGTATCACATAAATTAAAATAAAAACAAAAAAAGGTCAAAAATATCCTTAAACTATCTGAAATAGATCATATTTTCCCTTAAACTATATTTCGGCTCAAAACTACCCTTCCCATCAAACTATTGGGTCAAAAGTGTCCTTTTTATTAACGGAAGTTGTTAAATGCCACACACATGGATGCCACATTGCACGCCAATAGGGTTCCATTGCCACATAAACTAAACAGAAAAGGGTCAAAAATACCCTTAAACTATCTGAAATAGCTTATATTTACCCTTAAACTATATTTCGGCTCAAAATACCCTTCCCGTCAAACTATTGGGTCAAAAGTACCATTCTTGTAAACAGAAGTTGTTAAATGTCATGTGGATGCCACATTGCATGCCAATAGGGTTCCACTGCCACATAGACTAAATCCCTAAATCCTAATTACTCCCCCTCCCCCTCCCCCCCTTTCATTATTTTCCAGAAATGATTTCACCGCTTCTCCCTCATTTCGCGACTAGGGTTTCACAGTTTTCTTCGTCGCTGGGTTTCAAAGTGGATATTCATAGTTGTACGTTAGTAAATCTTTTTTCTTATTTTATTATGTTTACGATTTCAAAGCATGATAGTTACGATTTCACAATTTTCCCCTCATTTCGCGGTTAGGGTTTCATAGCTTTCTTCGGGGCTGGGTTTCAAAGTGGATATTCGTGGTTGTAGGTTAGTAAATCTTTTTTCTTATTTTATTATGTTTACGATTTCAAAGCATGATAGTTAGGAGTTCACAACTTTTCCCTCATTTCGCAGCTAGGGTTTCATAGCTTCTTCGGGGCTGGGTTTCAAAGTGGATATTGGTGGTTGTAAACATAATAAAATAAGAAAAAGATTTACTAACCTACAACCACGAATATCCACTTTGAAACCCAGCGACAAAGAAAACTGTGAAACCCTAGCCGCGAAATAAGGGAGAAGGGGTGAAATTGTTTCTGAAAAATAATGAAATGAGGGGAAAAAAGAGTAATTAAGATTTAGGGATTTAGTCTATGTGGCAGTGGAACCCTATTGGCATGCAATGAGAAGGGCACTTTTGACCCAATAGTTTGACGGAAAGGGTAGTTTTGAGCCAAAATATAGTTTAAGGATAAATATGAGCTATTTCGGACAGTTTAAGGGTATTTTTGACCCTTTTCCTTTTAGTCTATGTTGCAGTGGACCCCTATTGGCGTGCAATGTGGCATCCACATGGCATTTAACAACTTCCGTTAATAAGAAGGACACTTTTGACCCAATAGTTTGATGGGAAGGGTAGTTTTGTGCCGAAATATAGTTTAAGGGTAAATATGAGCTATTTCAGATAGTTTAAGGGTATTTTTGACCCTTTTCCAAAATAAAAAATAACATATATTAGATCTGTGCTAGCACGGGCTCCTATTTCTTGTAATATATATAGGGACCATATATATAAGTCAGTTTTTTCGTGGGGAAAAAGAAAAACAGATACCACTTCACGAATAGACAACGTGAATCTGTGTAACATGATTGCAATTTGTCAAGATTAAGGGTGGTCCTATTGAAAAAAAGTTAACAGGACAATGCCAAACTTTCATCTGCCAATACTCAAATTAAACAATATTACACAAATAAATCCAAAACACCAACCAAAAAAAACATAAATAGATCCAAAGTAGAGGCATCAAATTATATCAATGTCAATCACGATTCAGACCGTTGTGAGTGATAATCATGCTCAATAACCTAATAAGAGAACCAAAGTCTAATTTGAAACCATCCCAACACAATTTTAAAACAAACCAAATTTATCATAATAACATTAAATCAGTTTAGATAACTAGAGGATTGAGTCCCCATAAACTCAACTCAATAGTCAAAACATTTAAATGTGGAAATATCCCTATGAACCGAAAATCATCATAACCAATACTCTAAAATAGTTCAACTGAGGATGCAACCCCGAACTAAACATAACAACATCTAAAATTTTGTGTCCAAAAAGAGGAACAAGAAGATGCAGAAGAATCCATGGTAGCCTGGAAATACACCACTAACGTCCCTCGAATCATGGATAAATCTTAAGAGAGAGAAGAATCAAGGGAACATATTTGTACCACAATGTTTTTGTCAATAAAACTATGTTTGTTCATTTTTTATTTGTGATTGCAATTCATTTTCCATTCATTTAAAATTTGTAGCAAATTAAACCAATTGGCATGCTCGGTAGGACCAAATCTTCCCTTCATCTCTTCTCTCGGTACAAATCAGATCTTTAAATCTGAAGCCACAAAATCACAAAGGTGGAAGAATGATCAGTACTTCAAGTCTCATCTTTAAGTTTCATGAAGTCTACACTCTGACAAGTCTTGAAGAAGGGGCATTTATAGACATTAAAAATTTATAGGACTCTGCAAGACGTGTTCAATTCTTGTTGAGACTCTATAAGATGTATTCGATTCCAGTTAGAGTCCTTGGAGGCTATTCAACCCTAAACCCTAGTTCAGATAAAGGGTACTATATTCCTTTGAAAATAAATCTTGAAGATTCCACAAATTCATGGAATATTCGCAAATCATTTGATTATTTTTCTGGCATTTTTTTTGGAAGAAAGGAATGTCAAACAAAGTCATTTTGGTGGAGATCCACTTCTAGAAAAGAAGAATAGTGTTGATTTTATCAATAATTATTGTAAATCATTAGATTTTGTTGATTTTTTTCTTCTTCTTTTTTTAAAATAATATTTAATGATTTAATTTTTTTTTTTTGCAGGATGATTACGGTGTGAATTCGCTGAATTTGAGTTTTTCTTTTTATTTTTTAGATAGTGTTAAAGTTATTTACATATATTTAAAGTAGAGCATTAGTTTTGTCATAGTGATATCTTATAGAATTATTACTCATTTTGTTGTAGATGCAATTGATGTTATAGGTAAAGGCGTAATACTAAAAAAAAAGGGGGAATGCATCGGTGGCCCCCTAAACTTGGCACAATCTTTCACTTAGACACCTCAACTGAAGCATTTTCATTTTAAGCACCTAATGTAGGGTCCCCATGTGTCACTTTAACACTTTTTGCATAGCTGGAGTGTTGCGTGATTTTCACTGATTTCAGGCGCGTAAACATCAAAAATTTGTTTGATGTGGCGTCCCCAACGGTAATATTACTCCACATCACCTATTATATTATCTTTTCTCTAATTGTACCCTATTTAAGACCCCAATTTTTGTCTTCTTTTCCAATTTCTCTCTTCGTCAGCCTTTCTTTAGTTCTTTGCCCTTAATGCTTTCATGTCGAGCTTCTCCAATTCTTCCATGGCATCTGTGGATGAAGGTCGATATTGTAGGTGTGGTAATGAAGCACTATTAAAGACTTCATGGACCCAATTAAATCCAGGGCGTAGATTTTTTACTTGTAGAATTTCAAAGGTAAAGTTCTTTGTTTCCCTTATTTTTTTTAAGTCAATTAGATGATTAATTGTTGTTGTCTAATTTTTTTTGATTGATTTTATAGAAAAACGGTGGTTGTGACTACTTTCTTTGGTATGAAGATAGACACCCTCCACAAGCAAACAGGGTAATGTGGGGATTGTTGAAGAAAGTCAATGCTTTTGATGAAAAATTAAAGCGAGCAAGAAATATATTTATTATTGGTGTCGTTGCTACTGGGTTGCTGATGTTTGGAATATGGAAATTGAAGCCTAATTGTTAGTGTTCTTGAGGTGTTCGGTCTAGTAGTATTTTGATGTTGTATTTGGTGTTAGATCTAGTAGAATTTTGATGTTGGATCACCTTCCTGAAAAATATGTAGTAATGTAAGCAGCCACGGCAAAAAAACAAACATGCTTTTCCTCATGTCATTAATCATCTTACAACTTACTTCCACTCTCTTTAATTTTTCATTTAGCTTTGGTTCGTCTTTCTTGGAAATATATTTGCAATTGAGCATAAGCATTAACCGTTTATGAAAACCATAATTAGGTTTGATTAATCTTAGTGTAATGTGACCAGAAATAACTTGATTATATTTTAAGTGAACCTCATAACGAGCAGCAAGTGTCAAAAGTTCTATGGTTCCGAAGTCCAAACAGGTTCGAAGGTTAATCTAGTTTCTAAAATTCAATGAGTTCATATACGTCTCCACGTAGGCAAGCAATATTCAACAATGCAATTAATTTGAGGAAATAGAGTGGAAAAGTATGGGAGTATTCGGCAAAAATTCATTTCAATTACCCTATGGACACAATCAGCTAATCTCCCTTAAAAATTGCTCATTGGTCTTTTTTTGTGTTGAAGTAGATTTCATTAATAACAGCAAATAGATGCAAAAGTAAAAATTACAAAAGACAGATTGAGTCATGAAACTTGGGGGCTCCCTGGGGGTAGCCAAAAGAAGAAACTATCCTTGTAACACCCAAAACAAAGCTAGCATAACCAAAATAAGGCCCAAAATCAACCTATTCTAAGTTGGTGTTACTTATTTTTGTTTGCCATTTGCTGCAATTGGGAAGTGGTGACAGCATCCTTGTTTTTCCATCTCAAGCCTCTAGGCTTAAAGCCAAGGTCTATACTCGTTAAACTTGCATCCTTATAACTTGAACCTGTTGGTAGAATCCTTTGACTTGAAGTTCCAGGTTGTTTTTTAAAGAAAAAACTAAAATTAATATAGGTATAAACTTGCATTCATTTTAGAGGCAGTTTATGACAAACTTACGTTTAGTATTTAAGTTCCACTTGCACTTGTGTAGATGCCAAATCCAACATTACTTGATCCACCATTACTTGGCCTCTTTGGTCCCTCTTTCGCAGAATCTTCTCCAGTTGTAACTCTTCATTTTTTTTTGTCCAGCAGTTTGTCTTGTCCTTAGAGGTAGTTGACTGGTTATACCTCTTGTAACAGGAATACTTGTATCCACAAATGGTGGTGGTTGGCTTGTTTTTGCAGTTTCCCTTGCCCTCTTAACTCTACTGGTATCACCACAAACTGTTGTTGAAGAAGCATGACTGTTTGATGTTGCTGATGTAGGTTGCTTGAATCTTGTTGGTCCAGGTTGGTAGGAGCTTGTTGGTTCAGGATGGCAACTTCCTTGTGAACTTTGACCAGCAGTAAATTGTGATTGTGAACTGTGGCTAGTTGGTTGTGAAGTATGGACACTAATCTAAATATCAAACATAAAGTTTGTTCATTACATTCAACAAGAATTTAGAAAAGGCACAAACAAATAATAAATTATTTTACCTTGCAATATTTCTTGTTGTGGCCTTGTTGTTTACACTTGGAACAAGTAATTTTCAGCCCTTGTTTGGACATCTTTCCATACTTCTTTCTTGGTTCATCTTTACTCTTTCTTCTATTTCTTGGAGGTCTACCAGGCATTTGCTTAGGTTCAGGAGGCTCAATCCTTGAATTGTTAGTTTCAGGCCACATCTTCATATTTGGAATTGGTTGAATGAAATGACTATAAGCCTTTAAGAAGGTATCCTTCCTATACCAATGCTCCACAAGTGGTTCAGGTTCCTGTTCTATGTGGTACAAAGCAGAAATAGCATGTTGGCATGGAATGCCTCTCAATTGCCAAGTTCTACAGCTACAAACTCTATTAGTCAAGTTGACTGTATGCCTATACTGCCCTTCTCCAATCTCAAACCCAACATCAGCATTCCAAAGCACCTGGCATGCCCTAGCCTTTTCCTTATTCTCCTCCAACATAAGTCTAGACAGGTGCAATATTACATATCCAGGTGTCAGCAAACTTAACCATATCCACAGTTCTAGTTATTAATTTTCTCCTAATTTCCTCCAAAATGGTTATATATTATAGATTTGTGTCTACATGATAAGATCCATGAGTTAAAGGTTTCACACATGTTATTTTCAACTACATCACATTTGGAATGCTCTTGGAAGAATGCTTTAACCCATGACACTTGTGGATAATGCAATAAATCATCATTAATTTCCTTACCAAGTCTGCTCATTTTGTAAAGCTCCTCATTGTACTTCACTTCAAAATTTGCTCCAGAATTGTTTTCTCCTTTCCTCTCCCTTCCATCTTTTACTCCAATTAGACCATATGTGTTTAGCACACATTCTAACTTCAGTATTTGGTAGCAGTTCACCAACAGCTGCTTGAAGACAATAAAATACAATTCAAGAAATAAAATACATTTCTACATATCTACAACTATAAAAGTAATAGACAATTACCTTCTGCATATCTAACATTATAGTAAGACCCTGTCCAGTACCCAACTGCAGGTCCTCTTTCAAGTAGTTGATAAAGAAACTCCAGCTATGTTTAGTCTCCTTGTCCACAACTGCCCAGGCTATAGGAAACATCTGATTGTTTTCATTTCTTCCAACTGCTACAAGAAGTTCACCCTTACAAGCACCATTTAAGAAACATCTATCAAATCCTATTATTCTTCTACATCCTTCCTTCCACCCTTTCTTCAATGCATCCAAGCATACATAAAAGTACACAAACAAATTCTTTCCTGGTACAGTTTCTCTATCCATCCTTACCCAAACAGAACTACCAAGATTGGTTTGTTTTATGACTTCAGCTAATCATATAACCTTGCAAATTCCATATTCCAGTCACCCATGTTTTCTCTAAGAATCATCATCTTTGCCTTGTAACAAATTGTTTTACCCACATGCAGTCCTAACTCCTCCCTGCACAATTCTTGTATTTCCCAAATCCTTAAAGATGTTTGTTTAGTTATTTCATCCTTGAATCTACTTGCTAGGAACTTAGTTGTACACATTTTGTTCTTATTTGATGGTAAACACTTGTGTATAGGATAGTAATTCTTTATCATAAAGTTACCAGAATCCCTATCAATAGCACCATAGCATAACCATTTGCATTTTTCTTTGAATTTACATTTAGCTCTCACTCTATGAGCTTCATTAGGCCATAACTTAATCTGATAATGTTTTTCAACAGCATATTTTGCCAAAGCCTTTCTAAATTCCTTAGCATTCTCAAAAATCATTCCAAGTTCAAAAATAGCAACAGTACATTCATCATCATACCTGATCTTTTTGCTCTTTCTTCTGCCTGGTAGATCAACACCTCCAACAGCTTCTGCATCTAGCATATCAGTGCTATCATCACTATGACATTCTGAGCTATCAATATACTTCTCATCTCCTCCCAATCTGCCAGCATATCTATCCTTCTTATTTATTCCAATATCTTCAAAACCTCTATCCACACCAGCCTTACCTTTTGGTACTTCTTTAGTTATTGTTTTCTTCTCCCTATCTCTTTTCTTCCTAAGATTAGGATTTCTTTTGTCTCTCCTTTCAGCCCTAAGGGATCTCAATTCTTCATCAACATCTGAATCATTTTCATCTGGAATAGCATCTACATCTGTGTCACTACTAGGAAGATATGATTCAGCTTCATTCTGATTTGTATCACCTCCAGGCAGTTCTGTATCAACTTCATTCAAATCTGAATCATTCTCCACAGTTCCCTCAGTATTTATACCCACAGATTCATCAATAGGACCAGACCATGGTAAAAGACCAGGAGCAGGCAATTCTTCCAACTCATCAATTTCATGGACCACATACACATGAAGCTCATCACCATCTACCAAGTCTTTCACAAATTCTAACAATTGAGTATCAGAAGTAACTTGAACTAATTCATTGTTATCTTCACAGTAAAATCCCTTCACATTTGTATACCCAAGGTCTTTAGTGTAGGAAAGAAACTCGACAAGACTAAAATGATCTTTATCTATGCCAACACCAAATACATCTACTTCTCGTTGGTAAGTAGGGTTAGGGTTTCCAACAACACACCCCCCATGATGAAAACAAGTTAAAATATAGTTGTCCATATCTCGAAAAGAATACCCCCAATAAAAGGAAATACCCAAAAAGCCCTTTACTTTACCAGCCAAAACCTATATTAAAAATGAAAATAAGGAAAGCGGAATCAACAACAATATACACCTTCAACAACAATATACACCTTCTTGAAGAAAACAAAAACACAGGTAGAAAAGAAAATACACCATTACCTTCAATTTCTTTAATTTCTCCAATGTCACACAGCCCGATACCTCATCAATACAACCTTAAACCTGAAAAATGGCGACATAAAATACAACAATGGTTATTACTAACAACGAATTGCAGGAAAAACAAAGAAATACATGTGAAGAGAGGGAGATTTACCTAGGGTTTTCATCGGAGAAGAGAGTAAGTTTAGTCCCTTTCCCTTTTCTTTGTTTGAAATCAGCAAAATGGTTCATTTTTTCCTTTAGTTTGGAAGAAAACTACGTGTAAAGAGGCTTAAAAGTTGGCATCATATAATTGGTCAGTTACTCCACGTAGACCGGTTGCATTACACGCGCTTATGGTCAACAGAAGTCTGTGCAAAAAGTGTTAAAGTGACACATGGGGACCCTACGTTAGGTGCTTAAAATGAAAATGCTTCAGTTGAGGTGTCTAAGTGAAAGATTGTGCCAAGTTTAGGGGGCCACCGATGGGTTCCCCCTAAAAAAAAATTATTGGCCAAAAATTCATCAACTAGCCAATCAAAGGTATTTTTATTCTATTTTATTCATCTCATAATGTGGTAAAAACCGCATGCTTCTTAGTATTTTTAACTTAATAATAATTGGATATATCAATAAGATAGTATGTCCGAATTTTTTATTTTTGATAATCTATATGAGAGTATCTTTAATTGTGTATTACACAAATATACTTTTGATGGTTTAACTTTATACTAGATGATTGCTTATTGTAATTGGTGGAAAAGTTAGTATGTAAAGGTTAGAATTCTTTGTTTTATCTATTCCTCTTTTATATATCAAGAAAATGTCTTAATCTCAAATATATTCTTCATATAATAAACATATTTAGATTATGTATTAAATACAAACATGATTTACTTTTAAAGATATTCAAATACATATATGTTAACATACAAATATGATTTACTTTTTGATTTATTTTTTAAAATCTTCAATATATTTGACAAAGTAAGAAATAAAACATATTGATGGGATGTTGTCACTAATTAAAAAGTTGAGAAGAAGAAAATACATATGAGGAGGTTGAACATTATGTTTTTTTTTTTAATTAAAAAGATTGCATTCACTAGAAAATTTTCATTACATCTCATGTTGGTAAATCAATTTAAGTAAGCCTAATAAATAAGAGTTTTTTTCTTTCTTAAGTTTTGTATGAAGTAAATGATGTCATATATATTAAAATGAAAGTAATAGATAAAATGACAATATCACTACTATATCACCCTTAATCATCATACGTCATCTAATTCATTAAGAAATAAAATATGTATAAAATGATAATTTATCTCTTATATTAAGTTAATTAGTATAGTAGACCAACAAAAATGAATGGAGAAATATATTTATATGCATATTATCATCGACTTCTTTAAATTCTTAATAATGTATCATAGTAGAGAACACATGATTATATGTTGCATTGATTTCAATTAGAAGCTCAATCAACAACTTTGTCTTTTTCTTATTATGACAAACATGTTTCATTATTTGTTCTTTTGTATCGGTTATCATATTAAGTTAGAAGGAACAAACCTCTATTTATAGAGTCCTAAACCTTTTCTTATAAGAAATGGACTAGTCAACTCTAAACCTTTTCCTAAAAAGAAAACCTATTTATGGTAAGAAACTCAGAGCAATTAATACCAACAAATTCAATATGAGATACTCATATCTAGGTATGTCCCCTTTTCTTTTGTCATGTATTACATGAATGAGTCAATATATTTTCTAAATGAAAAAAAATAGTTCAACAATTATTGATCGAATATGAAAACTATAACATTTTTTATCCCGTTGAATTTGATTAAATTTTGTGTATGCGTATATATATTTTTACTATATAGAAACGTGAAGAGATGGACGATAATGTATGTGATAGTGGGCAAAATATAATTTAGTGGATATAATCAATTTCTTGTTTTGACTTTTATTCCTACACATTCAACATAGTTCTAGAAGCTCTCATTTCACCTCTTTTAGATAGTTTCCAGAATAGTCTTCAATTGGCAAGCCTATTTCCAATTTCTTAGACTTCCCCATATTTATGGATAATCTCATGGTTAAGTCATTGTTATTTTCCTTCGATTTACAACTACCACTCTTCCGGTACTCTTCATCTTCTCAAGATGGTATTACAATTTCAGATTTGTTTTCTTATCAATTACTTTCAATTTTTTTCTATATATTTTTCCAGAGAATTTGGTGTTACTTTGAGTTTAGTTTTGTTGCATTAGTGTATTGCACTGAGAAGTTTGATGAGTAAATCTAGAGCCATTTTACATCACATATATATACTTATAACCTTTATGTTTTGCTTTACTTGTTTACTCCCATTTGCAGACTGTCTGGCGTATCATAGTCTTCAAATCTGATGATTAATTTGCTATTGCATTATTAGAGGTAATACTTACATGTCGTGTTATCGTTTTTTCTTGGGATATCTCCATGCTTTTTTGTGATTTTAATTTTTGTCTTGATTTTGATTTTCTTGTTGTGGTTGCTACAAATATTTGTTGCACTATAATTTTTTCTATAATTATTATGTAAATATAAGGCATTCTCAAAAAAAAAAAAACATGTAAATAAGGACCTGTCGATTAGTGGTTTTCTAAATAGCACAAAGATACCAAATAACTAAAATATTGATGCTACACCTATAACATTATCTAAATGTTATGATTACTTTTTAGGTCAATAATAAGATTCTTTTATTTCCTTCTTTCATTGTGCTACAAGATTTTTCATAAACGAATTAAACTTAGCATATTGACTTTGTTCCAGTATCTTTGATAGTAAATTATATGTTAAAAGTACGATACAAATAGCTTATCGAGGTAATAATTGCTAGTGAAACTTTATTTTATAGGACTACAAAATTTAGTATCATTGCTAATGAAACTCTTCAAGGATGTAGCGTAATGACGCACCAAACAACCTATCTTTAAAACTTTTATGTATTTTAGAGAAAATACATGAGCAATATTGTCATAGCTTCTAGCATTGCTATTGCACAACAACAAAATCTATAAAAAGTTACTTAGAGAATAGGGTCCATGCTCAAAAATGGAAGAAAAATTTATGAAAAAAGTGATTGTCAATGATTTGTAGTTCATCAAAGCTCTTCTATAGCTATCAACAAATATGAGAAGGTGGGATGGTTGAGCAATAAGTTGCCTCTTATAATTTTACCATTTAAAGAATATCCTTCTTTTTGGATTGTCTAAATACTCAGTCTATTGCACTCAATGCTCAAGCCCAGATTGGAATGATCAAGAAATTAAGACACTCACTCAAAGGTTGCTCTAACTTTTATTCCAACACAAATGGTTAACATATCTTCTAAAAGCATCAGATGTTTATTTCTATTCTTCAATCAATAGAGTTGCACCATATTATCATAAATTAAGAAATATTGTCTTATTTAGAAAGACTTCTCTTTGATTTTTTTCTATCTTCACATCTACGTATTGCAAATTCAGGTAATGTTTTTCTCAAATTTCCCCAATGTTATTTCAGTACTCTTAAATTTTTTTAGTTCAAAGGGTTAAATTTACGCCTACTATCATTATTCTTCTTCCGGAATCTCTCTTCAATTTTAAATTAGGCAGAGAGCTGCAGATATGTTGAAGATCTTGCACTTTCTAAAATCTTCATTATATATAGTAATATTATTTTTTTTAATAAGTGATATTTATAATTCATGTTACAATACAATGAAGAATGAAAAAATAAACATTAGTTACTACAATACCACTCTATTTTTACTAATATAAATGTGGGGTTCAGAGAATTGGTATATATTGGGAGAGAGGAGCAATAGGTTCATCTAATAAAAAAAATTCTTGTAATTGAGATTAAACTTTATAATTATGTGTTCGAAGAGAGGGGTCAACAATAAATATTTATGAAGAATGTGGTGCGAGCTTTTATAAGTTTGCTCATTTGAAGTACATACAAAGTCATTGAGTCGAGGTGTCTTGTGTGTGCTTGTTGTTGCATATCTCTTGCCTATCTCTATTATTTATGTTGTTATCATGTCCGTTACTTAGCTAAAAGTAAACCTTCATATTTTCTGATTTATTATTTTTGTGTGCATATAACACTAATGAATTTACATATTGAATTAGTGTCAGAAATATTGTGAAAATATGAGAAGGTGTAACACATTGAACCATGAAGGGGGGCTCCTGATAAGCTCTATCAAAAGTGAGCCTCAATCACACCTTTTAATCTTGGTTTTTTGAAACTCTCCGTGGTTCCCTTCCTCCTCAAAAAATAATATAACTTCTCTTTTTGTTTATTAACATACAAGCACTTTGGTCTAGGACCTCCATGGATTAGAACATTTTAAAAATATTTTACTCTTGATATTTTGCATAAACAAAGGTCATTTGTATGTCATGTAGATGACTACCAGTCAAACTACGTACCTTAAATAGGATTACTTGACAAGACATCTCTTGTAGCATCAAGAGAAGTTGTTTGAGTGTCCCCATAGAGAGTTTCCACCAACATATATTGCGTGTGAAATATATGGATCCAAGCAACATAAGAAGAATATTAAGTGGGATAAAAATGAGTATACTCTTTTTGAGTCAGTTATGCAGAAAAGGATTAATTATACCACCCTCGATACAAATATTGTGTTCAATCAAGCGCCATAATATATCTTGTGGTTAATCTTAGTGAAATCACCTTATCAACTGTGAGTCCATCTGTTTTCTGGATTCTATGCTAAATTTTCATCACTCATTCTCTTCCTTTGGGTTTTCATTATTGTTTATTCTTTATGTTGTATGTTATTTTATTTCATCATTTTCAAGTTGTATACAAGTCTAAACAACTATATTATCAATAATATAGACCACATATGGTGTGGAAGAATATAATCAACGCAACTTGTCAAAACAAAACTTTCCTTTTTTCCAAAAGTATTCTAATGCGTGCAATGACTGAGCTTGAGAAAGTTTTACATTCATGGTTGAGTAATTTTAGCTTTAATCATTTCTGGACTACACTAAGATAGCCACTAATCTTACCTGTTATTTGTGACTCCTAGACTTACTGTAATTCCCATTTTGCTACATATGAGTAATTTTTGATATAATGGTATGTTGTATTTACAATTTGGATTAAGTACTTTATAAAATTGTACTATTTTTACCAATTTTGTTCTATTTGTTAATTGTAGCATTGTAAAACTACAGGACGCTAATATTATCATGAGATTTTCTCTCCGAGTTAATACATTAAGATTGAGGACAGTAAAACAAGGTTTATTTATCATGATTACCGTGAAGTGTATTTGGTAATATTGATTTATCATGATTATCGTGAAGTGTATTTGGTAATTGCGATGTGGTATAATTTTCTAAAAGTGCTTTTTATTTGTTGATTTTGATATAAATTATTCATAAGAAATTTCAAAAGTGTCCTATAAAGGAACATGCTATATTGTCGCAATAGTGATTTGAAGAGTAATGCTAACTCTCTGACATATCTACGTTCTAGATATAATTAAGGAACTACATTGTAGATATAAGGAACGTGCTATGTCAATTGTCACAATAGTGTTTTGAAGAGTTTGTTCTTGGAAGAAAACAACAATGTGGTTTTAGGATTATGGAACTACAATTAGCTGTTTTTTTGTAATACTTTCATATGACTCTCAATCGGACTCTGTGATTTCCTTTGTTCATAAAAATGGTGTAAACATTAATAGTAAAATGATACATTTGGTTGGTTGATCATGTGGCATAGAATAATGGGTAGGAAATGAGCAACTAAGTAATATGTTTTGGTTAAAGTTTGTAATTGCATTAAAGAGAAGCACAACGAAATAAAATAGACAACTCAATTCTATATAAATCTGGGTATATGTTTATCACAGTTTATCGTGGAATTGTGCCAAGGATTTTTAGCAAGGAATTTGAAATATGAAGGAGTAAACACACAAAAGATAAGATATAATTTTGATTATGTATACATAATATAATTTTTCATTGGAGGAGGGTTCGGATGAACCCGTTGACCTACCTAGATCTCTATGTAAACTCTACTTCTTTCTGAAAAAAGTATGAAAAGGTTGTTTTTGATGTACCCTTGACTCAGAAAATGATGAATGGATGTGATATTTCATGTTTATTCTAATTTCTAAACTATTTATTGTTCTTTGAGAGTCTTAATCACATGCAGATGCACGAGTCACATTCAAACAGTATATTAAAACTCAAATTGTTGTTGGGTTGCTTGTGCATAGCACGGGCAACACTAATCTAGTAATAGTATAAAGATCATACTTACATCAAACAACAAAGAACTCAATAATTTTTACTAAATCTTAAAAATAGTATAAAATAATATTTGTATTTCTGTAAGGAATATCTATATGTATTAAATTTTAATGGGATGTTATATATGAACTTCTATGAAGTCTATGTTGAATCTCAAGAGATGTAGTCTTTTAGTTTGTTTTAATACATTTTTTGCTATAATGTTGTTGATTAAGATATACATATATTACTCAGTTTTTGATTGTTATTTATGTGTAGTTGAGACAACTCTTTTGTTTCTGTGCAACACGCGAGCACGTATACTAGTTGATATAAAATAGAAGAAGAATTAGACTAATCTAAATTGATATTAGTATATTTAATCACTCTAAATTTCTACCTTTTTGTGCGCTGTATGTACTTTCTTTTGCCTCTGTTGGTGTCAGTAAATGTACTCCCATTTTAACTGTGGATGTAGGTCAAGGTGATCAAACCACGCTAAGTATTTATTTTCTTAACATATTGTTATTATCATCTTTATTATTGTCACGACCCAGAACAAGTCCTGAGTGGCTCACAGACTTAACCTTCTAGGTGGACGAATTAACAAATTCAACCCCAACTTATATTTTTTGTTCAACTTACGAAATACAAACCATCATGCGGAAGGTCAAATCTTATTAATATAAGAAACACAAATCCACTAAAGTCTATTAAATATCGTTTCTCAAATTTTAAAAGTCATCACATTAAGGACGTCTACTCTCAAAACATCAAGTCTAAGATTAACGACACCAGAATAGATATATAGAATAGTTTAGCTAATATTAATGTAATGATTAGCTAATGATAATGTAATGATGAGTACAAAATAGTTTAGCTAATATTGCAAGAACCCTGCAATCAATTTTATCCTCTTTTCAAATCAATAATATAATATTAATATATTTATCCCTTTTTTCACAATTCAGGCAGCCTTATGATGATAATATAACCTTATATATTCATGAGTACAAATGTTCAAACGAGGTTAAGGGTTTTTACCTGATGCAAATTGGGTTGTCCTCATACTATCGTCGAACAATTTAGTGTCAAGCGGCTTCTATTGTGTTATGATCAAGAATTACTAAACCCCATTTAAATGTATATTTTACACAAATTTCATAGTGTAAAACCTAAATTACCTTCTATTCCTATAATTTTTCTAATAATACAAATTCCATGTTTTTTGGTATTTCGGATACATAATTAAGGATACGGATACATTATTATTGATACGTTATGTATCAATTTGTTGAACTTATCAAGAAAAAAAAAAGGCAGAAAAATCAAATTAAGATCTCATAGTATCCATCTGTTATACTAATTAAGGGAGAAAAAAAAAAGGCTGAAAATCAAATTAAGATCCCACAAATTGCGCTATTCCATTCCAAATCAATCATATAATGTAACTAACCAAAAAAATTCAAAATTAAATTTCTTCTTCTTGTTCATCGTTCTCTCTGTTTCATAAAAACTTTTGTCGAAATTTTGGATAAGCGAGGTGAGTTATGAAGGATACAAAAGTGATGGAATTTTTGTTAGACAAACGATTTCTTTGGTGAATCTTCAAGTTCATCGAATATCCTTTCGATTTTGATTTAAAATTGTCGAAAATTTTGAGATTCAAAATTCTTCTCCCAGTTCATTGAAGATCCTTTCAATTTTGATTCAAAATTATTGAAAAATTTGAGTTTCAAAATTATTCTCCTAGTTCATTGAAGATCCTTTCAATTTTGATTCAAAATTATCAAAATTTTTGAGAAGATACATCATGAAGATCCTTTCAATTTAAATTAATAAGTATTGTATTTCTACTATTTTAAATAAGAAAGTGTTGCCCATTAGATTTTAAGTTTGAGATTGATACATTATTGTTTGATAATTGTTATGTATCAGATACATTTAGTATAAATTCGAATTTATGTATCATAACTAAAAAATTAGTACATGATACATTATTATTTATGTATCTTATTTTGTTTGAGAAATAATATAATTAAAAATTAAAAAATACATTATACATGTAATTGTTTCAAATTAGCTGCTTCTTTTTTTGTGTGTTACATAATACAAAGTTTATGTATGAAGTGCATTTATATTGAACATGATAAACACTAATTGAAGATTCAATAACATATTAGAGTTATGTATCAAAACCTTAAATATGAACATGATACATTACATAAAACAAAGGTTATTGTAGCAGTGATGTATCAGATCAATGATAACACCAACAAAGACTAATTTATGACTCAAAATAAACGAGATACATTAAAAATCTGTATCTTTGATAGTGATGGCCGTGCAATGGCAGATGCAACCTTTTTTCTTCTTTTTTTTGGACGTTTTTCAACAGTAGATACATTAAAGAAAATAAATTTTTTCAAGAAAAATTTTCAACGACGATATGATTAACTAAAATTGCAAAGGTTTAATAAGATTTCAATGGAGGTAGGGGGCGAAAGTAATTTTATTTTTTACGATGAAAAAATTAAAAAATAATAATAAAAGAAATCAAAAATTGAAGTGATGGAAAGAAATGTACCTCTTGAATAATTTGAAATCATTAATTGGAAATAGAAAATATTTGAAATTCAAAAATAGATTAATTGATGTAATTATGGCGAGATTTGTGACGTGAAAAAAGGAAGGAAAATCATGGTTATGAGATTTCAAATTAATGTATCCGGAAAATATGGGCCAAGTGACATATGATATTAAATAAAAGAAGGAAAATTACGCAGTTAAACAAACTTATACTACTTAATTACTCATCATAGCTATAGTTTGCTATAATTACCACTCGCGACTAACATTATACATTAATTACGTGGGCTGATTTCGAGTTTGTATAAACTAGCCACGTTTTTATATGTATAATTCACTAGAATATACAAATACATATGTATAATATACAATTATCTAGCCGATATACATATAATATTCACCTCTCTTCCACTCTCTGCCCTCTCTCGCTCGCCTCTCTCCTCCCTCTCCCAATCTCGCTTGCCATATATACAAATGCATATGTATAATATACAATTATATAACCGATATACACATACAATTCACCTCTCTCCCACTCTCTAGCTCACCTCTCTCCTCCCTCTCCCAATCTCGCTTGCCATATATACAAAGACATATGTATAATATACAATTATCTAACCAATATACATATACAATTCATCTATCTCCCACTATTTTCCCTGTCTCGCTCGCCTCTCTCCTCTCTCTCCCAATCTCGCTCGCCTCTCTCCTCCCTATAACATGTAGCTACGAATTGTAATTATCAAACTATAGCTATGGAGAATAATTTGGCTATTTTTGAGTGGCTATATGTGAAAGTTCCTCAAAAAAGAATTATTACTTTAGCCCTTTAACCATCAATTAAATTAGTTATCTAAAATTATCCATCAATTAAATAATCACAGATTTTCAAAATTCCCATTCAAATTCTTTCAAGAAGAGTTGAAATAGTTCTAGTACTCAAAACGGACTAACTGGTTGTTACAATTATTATCGTTATAACATTATTGATTTTAATTTCTCACTACCAAATTTCCAATCCGAGCATAAATATTTGCCAGTTGTTCTGTGGTACCACTTTGATTTGAGATTTGCTCTGCAATGCACCTCTTTACATCAATATAATGTATTTAAATGTGATAAAATATTCAAGAGACAGTTTCACATGAACAATGCAATTAAATAATTAATTTAAGAAGAAATTTAAAAGTAGATATCCTGTGTGAAGAAAAAAAAAGATAGGAAGAGAGATTATTTTTTCCCAATATTTATGGGCAAGATAATATGTTGCAAAAATTGTAGATTATAATATATTTTTGAAAAACCAAATTTATAATGTATTTATTATATAAATTATAATTAGAAATTTACTTTTAATCAATTGAATCTTAGCTATTACACTACTAAAAAACTATTAAAAAACGACGGACGGCGTCGCTCCGAAAAGCGACGTCAATTACCACACCGTCCGTCGCTTTTGAATAATTTTTTTTTAAAAATTATTTTACAAAAAGAGACGGACATCATCTCTTAGTCCGTCGCTTTTTGGTCAAAATGTTGGTCAAATATTTTTAAAAAAGCGACGGACAAAGAGACGCCGTCTGTCGCTTTTTTAAAATATCTGATAGCATAGACGTGAAATTCCCCATTTTTCCATCTCTCTTTCTTCTCTCTTCCTCTCTCTACACGCCGACGTCGACGAAGAGACGCCGACACCGTCGCTGCCCGTCGCCGCTGCCCCACACCGACACTGCCAGACCCGACCCCGACACCACTGTCTCTCCATTGTCTCCTCCTTTAATTGAAGGTTAGGATTTCATGAAATTATTTTTAATTTCTTTCAATTTGAATATTGAATTTGTTAATTCGTGTACTGAATGAGTTTTTTTATTGATTGTTAGTTAGTAAGTGAATGATTTAGGGTTTCTGATTTTGTTAATTAGTATTGAATAATTTGTTTTTTTATTAATTGTTAGTTAGTTAGTGCATGATTTAGGGTTTTTGATTTTAGTTAGGATTGGTTGATTGTTATAAGTTAGGATGAATTGAAGCTAGATTTAGAACTTGAACTTGAAATTTGAATATAACTAATTAATTCTTGAGTTAGAATTTTATGTATAACTAATTTTAGAAATTAGATATGAACTTGAATTAAATTAGACTTGAAGTTGTTGAACTTAATTAAAACTTGAATATAACTAATTATTCTTGGCTTAAAATTTTATATATAACTAATTTTAGAGATTATATGAACTTGAATTTAGAAATTGGGCTTGAACTTAGAATTTGATGAATATAACTAATTTTTGGATTGAAAGTTTTTATATAACTAAGTTTAGAAATTAGATATGAACTTGAATTTAGTTATTGAACTTGAACTTGAATATAATAACTAGCTAATTTTTGAATTTGAAGTTTATGTATAACTAATTTTAGAACTTTGATATAAACTTGAATTTAGAACTTGAACATTGAACTTAGAACTTAGAACTTAATAACTAATTCTTGACGACCTCAATTAATTTAATAATTGAACTTTGAAGTACTTATTAAAATATTATTGACCTTAATATATTTGAACTTAATTATAACTTTCAACTTCATTTATAATAAGTTGAACTTAATTAGAAATATAATTAATTATTTGAAATCTTAAACTTAATTAAAATTTATGAATTAATTAAGCTTGAACTTTGTAGATTTTGAAATGTAGTATTTATGAATTAATTAATTAGGTATATAAGTAATAATAAATATAATTATTAAGTAATTATTATAAATATATATTAACAATTAATTAATGTAGTAAAATTATTATTAAATTTAATTTATATTATAATTGAATATCTATATTTTGTAGATGGATCATCGTTTGTGGATGTATAATATGCATTATGAAACTGGTGTTGGTTTGAAACTTGAATTTATTGACGGTGTTAGAGATTTTATTGAACATATAATGACACTTGACATTTTCAAGAATAATGGATTGGTTTGGTGTTCTTGTAGTGCACGTAAGTGCTTAAAATTTTTTACCCCAGATACAGTCATGGTTCATTTGTACCGTAATGAATTTAAGCCTAGATATTTTATATGGGTCGATCCTGGAGAAAGAGATGGATTGAATGGAATGTATTATAATTCAATGCCTATGGATGAATATAATATACTTGCATCACATGGTCAAATTAGGGTTGAACATGATGATAGGGTTGAACATGATAGGGTTCATGAAATGATCAATGATGCTTTCGGGGTTCAAGGTGGGATGGAACCTGAACAATATTTTGATAAAGCTCCTAATGAAGAAGCAAGACGCTTCTATGATCAATTAGAAGAGTCTAGTCGTCCATTATGTGAAGGGAGTCCGCATTCTGCCATGTCAGTTGTGGTTAGATTAATGAATATTAAATCAGATTGGAATGTTCCTAATGCGGCTATGGACTCAATGGTTGATATTTTGGGTGAACTAGTTAATCCTAAGTTTAACATACCTAAGAACTTCTATCTGGCAAAGCGTTTGGTTTCCAAGTTAGGATTGACGTATGATAGAATTCATTGTTGTGTTAATGACTGCATGTTGTTTTACAAGACTGATAGTGAATTAGAAAATTGTAAGTTTTGTGGATATGCTCGTTATAAGAGGACTCCGGCTGGAAAGATGGTCTCAGTTAAGGCGATGCATTATCTACCTCTTATTCCTAGGTTGAAGAGGTTGTATGCATCAATGAGGTCAGCCCCACATATGAGATGGCATCGTGAATATAGAAGGCCGCCGGGTGTCTTGTCTCATCCATCTGATGGTGAAGCATGGAAGCATTTTGATAATGTATATCTTGATTTTGCTAGTGAACCAAGAAATGTTAGATTAGGGTTATGTGCAGATGGCTTCACACCATTCTCTAATGCTGCTTTGCCTTATTCATGCTGGCCAGTATTTCTTACTCCGTATAATCTTCCTCCTGAAATGTGCATGACCTATCCCTACATCTTTCTAAGTTGTGTTATTCCAGGTCCCTGTAATCCAAAAAGTTTGATTGATGTCTATCTACAACCATTGATAGATGAGCTCAAACAATTGTGGTTTGAAGGCGTTTTGAATTATGATATATCAACTAAGCAGAATTTCATTATGCGTGCTTCTTTAATCACTACTAAAAAACTGTCAAAAAGAGACGGAAAAGTGACGCAGTCAATCTCGTCGCTTTTTCAAAAGAGACGGACTGTGTCGTTTTTGATTTTTTTTAATTTATTTTTTTTGAAGAATGCGACGCTGCCCGTCGTTTTTTTTTTTTAAAATTTTAAAAAAGTGACCAAGTCCGTCGCTTTAATTAATTTTTAATTTTTGTAAAATCTTGAAAAGCGACGGACAATGAGACGCCATCCGTCACTTTTTTGGAAATATAAATTTGAAAAATCCAAAAAAGCGACGAACTAAAGGACCCTGTCCTTCGCTTTTCTGGGTTTTTAAAAAAAAAATTAAAAAAAGCGATGGACTAAAGGACCCTGTTCGTCACTTTTATGAGTTTTTTAAAAAATAAAATCCAGAAAAGCGACAGACAAAACCACCCTGTCCGTCGCTTTTTCTGTAATTTTTTTTATAGCAGAAAATGGCCTACCACCTGCAAAAACAATTCAATTCACCCCCAATCAAACACAAGACATTATAAAAAAGCTACACAAAATATAAAACAACAAACTTAAATTAACATTCAAAAATATCTAAATCACAATTTAAAGACTTATAAAGTTTTTCAAAATTCGTTTCAAAATTACAAATAGTTCATAAAGACTATATTTTATCAAGATTTCTAAATTTCAACCTAATAATTAGTTCATAAATTTTATAAATTAAAGATTTCTAAAGTTCACAATCTAAAGTTTAAAATCCTACAATAATTCAAGATTTCTAAAGTTCACAACTTAAAGTTCTAAAATTTCACAATAATTCAAGATTTCAAAAGTTCACAACCTAAAGTTCTAAAATCCTACAATAATTCAAGATTTCTAAAGTTCACAACCTAAAGCTCTAAAGTCCTACAAAAATTCAAGTTCTCTAATATTAACAACTTAAAGTTCTAAAATTCTACAATAATTCAAGACTTCTAACATTTCACAACCTAAAGTTCCTACAAAAATTCAAGTTCTCTAAAGTTCACTACTTAAAGTTCTAAATCCTACAATAATTCAAGTTCTCTAAAGTTCACAAATTTAAGTTCTAAAATCCTACAATAATTCAAGATTTCTGAAGTTCACAACCTGAAGTTCTAAAATCCTACAATAATTCAAGTTCTCTAAAGTTCACAACTTAAAGTTCTAAAATCCTACGAAGATTCAAGTTTTCTAAAATTCACAACTTAAAGTTCTAAAATCCTACAAAGATTCAAGTTCTCTAAAATTCACAACTTAAAGTTCTAAACTTCTACAATTACTAATGTTTCATAACCTAAAGTTCCTACAAAAATTCAAGTTCTCTAAGTTCACAACTTAAACTTCTAAAATCCTACAAAAATTCAACATTTCTAAAGTTCACAACTTAAAGTTCTAAAATCCTAAAATAATTCAATATTTCTAATGATCACAACCTTATAAAGTCTAAAATCCTACAAAAATTCAAGTTCTCTAAAGTTCACAACTTTAAGTTGTAAAATCCTACAATAATTCAAGATTTCTAAAGTGCAACCTAAAGTCTAAAATCCTACAAAAATTCAAGTTCTCTAAAGTTCAAAACTTAAAGTTCTAAAAGCCTACAATAATTCAAGGTTTCTAACGCTCACAACCTTATAAAATCTAAAATCCTACAAAAAATCAAGTTCTCTAAAGTTCACAACTTTAAGTTCTCAAATCCTACAATAATTCAAGATTTCTAAAGTTCACAACCTAAAGTTCTAAAATCCTACAATAATTCAAGTTCTCTAATGTTCACAACTTAAAGTTCTAAAATCTTACAAAAATTCAAGTTCTCTAAATTCACAACTTTAAGTTTTATTATTCTACAATAATTCAAGATTTCTAATGTTTCACAACCTAAAGTTCTAAAATCCTATAAAAATTCAAGTTCTCTAAAGTTAACAACTTAAAGTTCTAAAATCCTACAATAATTCAAGATTTCTAACGTTCACAACCTTATAAAGTTCTAAAATTCTACAAAAATTCAAGTTCTCTAAAGTTCACAACTTTAAGTTCTAAAATCCTACAATAATTCAAGATTTCTAAAGTTCACAACCTAAAGTTCTAAAATCATACAATAATTCAAGATTTCTAAAGTTCACAACCTAATTAAAGTTCTAAAATCCTACAAAAATTCAAGTTCTAATTAAATTCAATAATTCATATCCAATTTCTAAAATTAGTTATATATAAACTTCTAATCCAATAATTAATTAGTTATATTCAAGTTCCAAGTTCAAGTTCAACTTCAAGTTCTACATTCAAGTTCATATCTAGTTATATATAAACTTCTAATCCAACAATTAGTTATATATTCAAGTTCTAATTCAGAAATAATCTCATCGATCAATATATATTCATGACATTCAAACATTTATCACTGTATAGTCATGCCATTCAAACATTCATCATATACACTTCAATTACTAATTTCTAACTTCAAAGTAACACTTTACTAACTAACAATATATCAATCAAATTTTTAAAAAAAATCTCAATTCACAATCAAATTACATATTCTCAAGTTCAAACTAGTCCTAGAATCAAAAAAATCCTAATTCATTCACTAATTACAATATCCAATTTAAAAATGCCCCCTAAAATAAAAAATCTCCAATTCTCTAACTAACAATAACACAACCCAACAAACTAAAACAATAATATACTAACTAACAATCAACTATAATCACTAGAATTGAAAAAAAAACCTAAAATTAAACACCAACCTTAACAAAGAGGAGAGGCAGCGATGGGAGGTGATGGACGGCGACTGGCGACAACTGATGGCGACGGGCAAGGGCAGCAACAGCGGCGGTGGAGGCGGCAGCCAGTGGAGGGAGATCGATAGAGAGAAGGGAGAGAATAAGAGTGAAGAAGAGAGAAGAGAGAAGAGAGAGAGAAGAAAATAAGAAAATCCTAATCTAGGTCAAAGATATTTTAAGAAAAGCGATGGACATCGTCTCTTTGTCCGTCGCTTTTCTTAAATGTTTGACCAGTCATGTTGACCAAAAAGCGATGGACTTAGAGATGTTGTCCGTCGCTCCTTTAAAAAAATAATTAATCAATTAATTACTAATTATATATATATTTGACGCAAAAATCTGTGAAAAAAAGCGACGGACTAAGAGATGCCGTCCATCGCTTTTTTAAAAATAATTTAAAAAATAATTATTTTTATTAAAAAGCGACGGACAGTGTGGCAAAAAGCGACACCATCCGTTGCTTTTTGGAGTGACGCCGTCCGTTGCTTTTTGGAGCGATGCCGTCTGTCGCTTTTCTGTCCGTCGTTTTTAACAGTTTTTTAGTAGTGAATGTGGACTATTAATGATTTTTCTGCATACGGAATGTTGTCTGGTTGGATGACAGCTAGAAAGCTAGCATGTCCATATTGCATGGAAAATAGTAAGGCATTCACTTTAAAGCATGACAAAAAAAAATACATGATTTGATTGTCATTGCTAGTTCTTACCAATGGATTATGAGTTTAGAAAGATGAAAAATGTATTTAGGAAAAATAAGGTTGAAAGTGACCCCCACCTCCATTACTCACAGGGCATCAAATTTGGGAGAGAGCTTCTCAATTACCTAAAGTTACAGAAGCTTCACCTTCTAGACTTCCTGGATATGATGTTGAACATAATTGGACCAAACAAAGCATATTTTGGGAATTGTTGTATTGGAAGGACAATCTGCTATGACATAATCTTGATGTGATGCACATTGAAAAAAATTATTTTGACAATTTGTTTAACACAATGATGGATGTTAAGGGTAAGACAAAAGGCAATCCAAAAGCTAGAATGGACATAAAGGAATATTGTAGGAGAAAAGAGTTATGGCTGCAGGAATTACAGAATGGTAAAATAGTTAAGCCTAAAGCCAACTTTTCATTCACATTGGATGAGAAATGTGAAATTATTGAGTGGGTTAAAAATTTGAGGATGTTGGAGGGCTATGCTTCGAATTTAGGAAAACTGGCAGATATGAATGAAGGAAAATTGATAGGTATGAAAAGTTATGATTGTCATGTGTTCATGGAAACTTTAATTCCTATCGCTTTAGCCATCTACCTGAAAGAATATGGAAACCAGTCACAGAGATAAGTCTTTTTTATAAAGATTTGTGTTCTGGAAAGTTGTTGGAGAGTAGTTTAGACATGATGGAGGAAAATATTCTTGTTACTACCACTAAGTTGGAAAAGATATTTCCATGTGGTTTCTTTGATGTGATGGAGCATATTCCAATTCACCTTGTACATGAGGCCCGCCTCGGAGGTCTAGTTCAAACAAGATGAATGTAACCATTTGAGAGGTATCCATTTGAAATATTCACTAAGTTATATATATTCACCAAGTCTTTTATTAACATATATATACATATAAACATGCAGAAAAATTGGCAGTTCCAACCAAACAATTAAGCAAAGGGGAAGGATCGAAGGATCAGTTGTTCAAGGTTATATTGGGAGAGAAACTGGTGATTTTTATTCTTATTACTTTGGTGATGATGTGTCATGTAGGAGAAACAGGCCCAATCGCAATGATGAAGGCGATCTTTATCCTTTATTTCCACCGATATCAATTTTTAATCAAAATGGTTGAGGATCTAAAAAGCGTGGAAAATGAGACTTCACTGATATGAAAATGCAATCAGCTGTGACACATATTTTGCTTAATTGTCCAGAGATTCAACCATATCTCAAGTAAGTGTTAAAAATATGTTATCAAATTACATACTAATAAGTGTTCATTAACTTATGAAATACTTGAATGTAAAATGATCAGCTTGTTCGTAAACACATGGGGTAATGAAGCCATCTATACAGAATTTTGCAAATGGCTAACAAACTAGGCAAGTGTGCAATCACTAAGTATTTAATAATCTATTCATGTTATACTAAATTATATTACTTGAAATAACAATCACGTAGGTTTAAGTGTCCAACATTTGCAATTAGTGAAAGAAGTAGCACTTACTGACAATGAATAAGTATTGTGTCAATGATTTTAAGTTTCAAACTGAAGAAGTTCCTAGGAACAAGAAAACAAATAATAGGGGTCTCTACATACAAGGTAATGTTGATGGTACTGATCAAACTATTGAATATTATGGTATCATTCAAGAGATTATTGAAGTGAGGTATTCACGTTGGCCTAAGAAGAAGATTGTATTGTTTCGGTGTGAGTGGTTTGACCCATCACATAGAGGCACAAAGGTGGACCATCAACATAATATAATTGAAGTTAAGCAGTACACCAGGAAATACAGAAGTTATGATCTTTTTATTATTGCACAAAATGTAAATAAGTGTATTACGCTCCATATCCATTGCATAGAGACAAAGCTGATTGGTGGGTTGTTATAAAAAGTAAGCATGTGGGAAGAATTGAAATTGACAATGTCTTAGATGTGGCGTATCAAAATGATGTTGCAATTGTTCAACAATAAGTTGATGTTGAATTGGAAACCACGCTACAACATCCTCAACATATATTAGAAGAAGTATCTGATGATGAGATAATGAATGTTGAGGAAAAAATATCCGAGAATGATGAAAATGAATCATTTGATGATGAAGAATGGGACGATAATGAAAACAAAACAACAGAGGAGGAAGAATGGGAGAATGATGGAATTGAAACAAGTGAGGAGGAATAGTGTAGAATGTATATATAATATATGTAAGTTAGTGTATTTTTATAGTTTTATTTAATTTATAATTTATATATATTATACATATAAATTTGCATACAGATGTCATCAGGCGGTGACGGTGATAGACATCGCGAGGATCTTGGAGTTAGTCAGACTAATAAGGCTAAAAAGAAGAAGTCAACTAGGAGACCCATAGATCCTGAGGATATTCCAGGATCTATTTCTTCTGCGCCAGAGCGCATCAGTCATGATACTCATTTATTTGCTATTCTGTTTGGTATGGCAGATCCTCGACAATATTATCCTAATTACCATCGATCAGTCGGTGCTTCCTCTACTTTATAGGCATTGCCTCCACGGCGCTACGAGGACCTACCTTTATAGGATATTCGTCGACCACGACCCTTATCGGCAGGTAGGATATCGGATGGTACTCCATCTACCACAGGTACATCTCCTCAGTTATCTGCCATGAGGATTGGAGATTATAATAGCGAGCAGTCGGATGGTATGGCCAGTACGCATTCATTGACTCAAAGTTTTGTGCATCCTAGTGTATCACCTTCATTTATAGCTGCACCTAGTGCTACACCAGATGCTGCGATATCTGCTCTAGCTCTTGGCCAGAAGGACGACAGACTTGGTAGAGTCATGATTGAGCCGGATGGATCATCGTAAGTTTGTTTTGTTATCTATTTTTTAGTTTATTTTATTTATTTCTTATACTTTAATATATTATTCATGAACTAACATATTTGTTATGTGTTTTGCAGGTGGCATACTGCAAAGGATGCTGCCCGAGCTTTAAAAGATTGTGTTAGAAGACTTTACACACATGCTTATCACTCTTGGAGCGAGATTCCAAACAATATACGCCAGACGATGTTTAATGAATTTAAGGTATATATTTTTTAGTTAAGTTTAATAATTTTAGTATACTTTACTTATTTTTTACTATTGATCTAATTAACGCTATTCAATTTTTTTTTTCAGACTATGTGTACTTGGGAGTTGAGGTATAATTTGGTCATTGCAACCACATTTGAGAGGAGGGCATCCACGAGACTGTCTAGCTGGCTAAAGAAAGTTTGGGACTCTGATCAACGTCCGGGTTGGTTGTTGCCTCATGTTTTTGATTCTTTGCGTGCATTTTGTAACACATAAAAGCTTAAGGAAATTTCTGAACAAGCCAAAAAGGCTAGATGCAGTCTTAAGGGTGGCTCACACCGGAGGTGCAAAGACAGTTGGAACAATTACAAGACAGACGGTAAGTTCTAATTCAAACTTTTAAATAAATAATTAGTTGATATATATATATATATATATATATATATATATATATATATATATATATATATATATCAT
This sequence comes from Solanum pinnatisectum, assembly GCA_035578085.1. Taxonomy (NCBI): domain Eukaryota; kingdom Viridiplantae; phylum Streptophyta; class Magnoliopsida; order Solanales; family Solanaceae; genus Solanum; species Solanum pinnatisectum. Next base: position 28,572,643 of record CM069083.1, read on the forward strand.
TATAAATTTCAGTTTTTATTTATAGGAAAAAGAATTGGGACGCACTCCTATTGAACTGGAGGTTTTCAAGAAGACTCATGTGAAGAAGAAAGAAAATGAGTCGGATTTAGATGTGTGGGTTGAGGAAAGGGCCGAACGAGCTTTTGTAAGATATTTAATATGAATAATATATATTAATAGTGAATATATTTATAAAATGTATATATATTGATGTTAATTTTTATATTTAATATGCAAAATGAGTTTCATTAGTACGTCGCTGAGAATCTGGATAGTTTAGTCGAAATGACATCTGGATTGTCCACCCAAATTTGGACAGAGACAGTGGTAGGGGGGACACACAAGGGTAGAGTCTATGGTCGAGGCTCTCGAAACAATGTAAGAAGACTCCACTCAGGCTTAGAAGGTATTGGATCGTCACGTCAAGCCGATGCACTTGACGGTGTTCATATTGCTGCTATGTCTGCTCAAATAGCACAACTTACATCGGCACTGGCAGAGTTGGAGCAGAGAAGAGTAGCTGAACAACAAAGCATGAGTGAGACCGTTCAACAAATCAAAGAACAAGTGATGAACCTCGCTCGTCGACCTACTACTTTGGCTCTCGAGGACATCGACGACGACATTGAGGAGGAGGAGGAGGATGATTTTGTAGATGCCACTCCCTAGTTTAGGTCTCTTTTGAAACACTTTATAAGTTTTTGTATTGTGATTTCTTTAGTTTTGAAGATTGATTTAAGTTTGATGTATATGTTGTGTGTTTACATTATATTGTTTGTTGGGCTGCTTGTATATGAATTGAATTGAATTGATTGGTTTATATTTGTAGGTGGGTAGCGAAGCACTTTGTTCTGGCATCCAAGTGCGAGAAAAAGCGACGGATAGGATGGTTTTGTCCATCGCTTTTTTGCATTATTTTTTCCAAATAAACCCAGAAAAGCGACAGACAATATCCTTTAGTCCAATGCTTTTTCGGGTATTTTAAAAAATTAAATTCCAGAAAAGCGACGGACAGTGTCCTTTAGTCCGTCGCTTTTCTAGGATTTTTAAAATATAAATTTCCAGAAAAGCGACGGACAGTGTCCTTTAGTCCATTGCTTTTCTGGGATTTTTAAAATATTAATTTCCAGAAAAGCGACGGACTGCGTCGCTTATTGGAAATAAAAAATAAATGAAAATATAAAAGAAGCGACGCAATCCATCGCTTTTGTTAAAAAAAAATTCCTAAAAAGTGATGCAGTCCGTCGCTTTTTGAAAAGCGTCGACCCAAAAAGCGACGAATATGACTGCATCACTTTCCCGTCGATTTTGACCAAAAAAGCGATGCAATCCATCACTTTTGGCCGTCGTTTTTGGCAGTTTTTTTAGTAGTGTTAAAATTAAACAGAAATAGAGAGGAGCGTGATCCATGTATTATAATTAGACAATACCTCCAATTTTCCAATGGTTGTTGGCCTATTACAGCATTCCTTTCTTATCTTACGCTTTAAATCACGTGTTGCAAATATTTGTAATGTAAGTCAACCTACCTGATCACTCATCCATCACAAATTTCATTAGGTGAAGATAGATATTAATAAAATCTTTTTGGAGTTATGCATGTCATATTTCCATATATATATTTATAGATATAGGCCATATTATTTTTCTCAGAATCATTCCAAGTTTAAGATCTCCAATTATCTTCATTATACAAAAAATATTCCTCATATTATTGTACCATGGGTACTATGAAAATCAACCCAGAACATGAATTTGATGGTCAATTCTCCATCAACAAAAGTAGTAGTAGACTTTTAGACCCTGAGGAGTTTAGACGGCAAGGCCATATGATGGTTGATTTCCAGCTGATTACTTCCAAAATATTGAAAAATATCCTGTTCGTAGTCAAGTTGAACCAGGTTATCTTAAAAAATATTACCAGACTCCGCGCCATATAAACCTGAACCAATAGAAAAGATACTGGAAGATGTAGAAAGGGATATTTTTCCTGGGTTGACACATTGGCAAAGTCCAAATTTCTTTGCTTACTTCCCTTGTACTTCAAGCACTGCTGGGATTGTAGGTGAAATGTTAAGTGCTGGTCTTAATGTAGTTGGCTTTAGTTGGATAGCATCGCCAGCTGCTACTGAACTAGAAAGTATTGTCGTGAATTGGCATGGGAAAATGATAAATCTTCCCAAGGCATACCTTTTCTCTGGTGGGGTGGAGGTGTTATACAAGGTACGTACATACGTATAGTATTGTTTAACGATATTTAATTTTAACATTTTATTTTACTACCAGGTACAACTTGTGAAGCTATGTTGTGCACTATTGTTGCTGCAAGAGAGCAAATGTCAGAAAAAGTTGGAAGAGAGAAATTGACAAGCTAGTAGTTTATGCATCTGATCAAACTCATTTTCTTTCGAAAAGGCTGTTAAGATTTCTGGGATTAAACTTGAAAATTTTGGAGTTATTCCAACAACAAAGGATACTGAATTTTCTCTTGACCCAAAATCACTAAGTAGAACAATTGAATAAGATATAAAATCTGGATTTATACCCTTATTCATGTGTGCAACTATTGGAACTACTTCAACAACTGTCGTTGATCCATTGAAGCTACTTTGTGAAATTACAAATGAGTATGGCATTTGGGTACATGTCGATTCAGCCTATGCAGGAGGTGCATGCATTTGCCCGGAATTTCAACATTTTCTTGACGGTATTGAAAATGCGAACTCTTTCAGGTACGTAATGTTATCATTATGTATGTATTCAAAAAGTTTAAAAACCTGGTTACATATATGTTTTTATTTTCAGCTTTAATGCGCACAAATGGTTATTCTCCAATTTGGATTGTTGTTGCCTTTGGGTGAACGATCCAAGTGCTCTTACAAATGCCTTGTCAACAAGGCCTGAATACATAAGAAACAAAGCCACTGATACTGAACAAGTGGTTGATTACAAAGACTGGCAACTTTCTTTAAGTAGTAGATTCAGAGCGTCAAAGTTATGGCTTGTGTTACGAAGCTATGGGATTGACAATCTCAGAAATTTCATAAGAAGTCATGTCAAAATGGCTAAGCATTTTGAACAACTTGTATCCATGGACGAAAGATTTGAAATTGTGGCCCCTAGAAATTTCTCTATGGTGTGTTTTAGGGTTTCACCATTAGCATTGGGAAACAAACAAGTGAACAAGTTCAACATGGAGCTTTTAGAGTCAATTAATTCATGTGGTAATATACACATGACTCATGCTTTGGTTGGAGGTGTTTATATGATCCGTTTCGCCATTGCTGCACCTCTCACTGAGTATAAACATATTGACATGGCGTGGGAAGTCATTTGTAACCATGCAAATGCAATGTTAGATGTCAATTAATCCACAAAGATAGCTCAATCATAACCTTATCTTTACAGTGTATGTGTATGGTCCATCGTTTTCAATTTTCATCTACTTGTTTATTGTTTCTGCCGGTGAGGGGACGTTCACTTTATGTCTACTTATGTCAGAATTGTAATGTATGAATAATAGAACCATGAATAATATATGTGTTGAATAATAAATGGAAGGAATCATATATAAATATAGGAGTATCATTTATCATATATCTATACTTCACTTTCTTCCACAATATTAAATGATTATAATACCCCCAATTAAAAGTACACAATGACCAATATAGTATATCTTTTATATTTATTTATGTTATATTATATTAAAAAACACTCATCTTTTCACATTGATGAGTAGTTATTTTTCTGAAGAGTAAAAAATATATTTTTATTTGGGCTAAAAATTTAGTTCAATTTTTTTAAACTTTAAAGTATACATACTATTTAGCATGGATACACGTGCAACACATGTACAAATTCGAGGATTAGTATTACTAAAAATGGAAAGCTTCAAAATGTGAAATTGGAATATCATTTTATCCTACATTGAATCAAAATATTTTTGAAATAACTAACAGTATTATGTACTAAATAATACAATTTTAATAATCAACATAAAAATAAAACAATAATATGTTAAATGGTAGTTTAAGTTGTGCATTGAATTAGATAAGAGGAAGATTGTTTTATTTTTCCTATTTATGGTAAGCAACTGTAATTGTGCAAAATTGTAGTCTTTTCACATTTTAATTCAACTTATTTGCCGTAAATATGTTAATTATTACTATAATTTAACATAAGCATCACCTCCTCACTTTAAATTAGAGCTTGTTTGACATTGTTGTTGGAGGATAGAAACACTTATTTTGAAAATATTTTTGTTGAAAAATTAAGTGTTTGACAAATTAGTAAAAGTATTTTAAAATGAAAGCAGAAGCAGTTTTTCTATTGTTGTGAAGAAGCTAAAAATTTTCACTTTTTAAAAAAAGCAGAAAGAGAAACAAAAAATTATTTTTCTCAAGTCTCAAATATCATTTTCGTATATACATATTTAACCAATATATTTCTTATTAATTAATTAGTACATCTCATAAGTTTGGTTAAATTTCATTTACGAATTTTATTTGTTATTTTTATATAATAAATTTTATAATTTATTGTACATTTATATATTATATATTATTTTGTAGAATTAGAAACAAGGTAATAACAATATTTTTTGAAATCATAGATCCATTTTGTGATCCACACGACTCAGACAAGAATCATATATCTTACCCACTCAGTGCTGTTCTGATTGAATTTCAAAGATCTCGCTCGCTGTCAAAGCGCATTTTGTGAAGTGTTCTCCTATCCCTATCATCTGAGATAAAGTCAACTGGAAACCGTGATCGGAGTCGTGGTTTGAAGATGATGATTTGAAGATTCAAATGATTTCGGAACATTACTCATAGGAATAACCTATTTATATAAAAAAATAACAAAGGGAGATCCTATAAGAGAGCTTACAGAACAGGCACTACATTTCAAATATAACTAACAATTGGCTAAAATAAACAAGATTAGAAAAAAGAAAAAACTAACAATTTAATATTTCAACCTCCCAAAAATGGTATAATATTGATTGAACATTTTAAGATGTAAATTTCAATTTTAAAAAAAATAAAAGTTGATTAATTTTTTGTAATATATACTTAAAATAGGTTCTCTCTATAAAATAATTTTAATATTGAAGTATATTAATAGTTGTCCTTTCATGTAATTTGACTATGAAAAGCACTTTTTAAAAAGATATACACAAACACAATTTACTTATAAAAAACAATATTCAAATGAATTAGCCAAACATAATTTTATTTTTCAAAAGCACTTTTCTAAAAAATCATTTAAAAAAAGATACTTCTAAAAACAAACTGTTTTTAGCAGTAATGTCAAACAAACACTTTGGCTAAAACGTTTCATGTGTTGAGTGAATTTTTAGACATAATTATTTCTCCATAATAGTTGTCCTTTCATGTAATATGACTCTTAGAAGCTTTTTTTTTTTTTTTTTTAAAAAAAGATTAGCCAAACACAATTTGCTTATGAGAAACAATTTTGAAATGAATTAATCAAACACAAATTATTTTTTCCAAAAACATTTTTCTAAAAAGCAATTTTAAAAAAATTCTTCTAAAAATAAGTTGCTTTTTGCAGAAATGCCAAACAGACTTTTAAGCTAAAAAGTTTCATGTGTTGAGTGAATTTTTAATTTTCCATGTCATCATCATTTCTCCATACATCTGCACCAATGATTCATTGATCCGTTAAAAAGGCTATTTTTAAACATTTAAAATAGTGATCTAACCTTCTAAAATTAATATATATATATATATATATATATATATATATATATATATATATATATATTCAATCCCAAGAATATTTCTCAAAATTGCAGTAAAAGATTTGCGCCACTAAAGCCTATTTCTTAACATTTACAATGGTCGAAATTGTAGTAAAGATTTGCGCCACTAAAGTCTATTTCTTAACATTTACAACGGCCAAAATTGTAGTAATTGATTTCAAATGGTGATTTATTCTTCTAAATTAATATACGTATATATTCTACCAATTGCATGCAAATGTTAAGCTTCAAATATTTTTCAATACCAAGGACATTTCTCAAATCGAATGTTTATTCACATATGGATATAATCATTAAAATAATTTATTTTTTTGTGATAGTTCTCATAAATTTTCATGTTAATTACTACTTATAACTAAAGTCTAGAGGACACAGGAGGTGTTTAACATGTATGTTTTGATCATTCTATATAATACTCGATGCTGCTTCTGTTCATACAAAGTGCAAAATTATTTTTATGGACAAAATGACAAAAAAAAAAAAAAAAAAAAAAAAATAAACTCAAGATCTTTTCACTCAATTGTTATGAGTAATGTGTTATCCCGTCTTTTGTGAAATTGCCCAGAAAGGTATTAACGTAAATATGCTAAAATTAGAGCATTATAATTGATTGAAAAAGATATTTCATTGTAGCTACCATATAAATATTTGTACTCCTTGCCAAGTCGATATCTCATCAATCATGGTGTTACATGGTGAAACTAAAGGCATCTTCTTTAGACAAGACATTTTAGGCAGGACCCATCTATACCTACATACCCCTCTCTCTATATATATATCATGGTGTTACATGGTGAAACTAAAGGCATCTTCTTTAGACAACATTTTATACTTTGGCCAGGATCTTTGGACCCATCTATACCTACCTAGCTCTATGTGTGTGTATATATATATATATATATCATGGTGTTACATGGTGAAACTAAAGGCATCTTCTTTAGACAAGACATTTTATGCAGTTTGAGGCCATTATTCCCGGTCTAAGGCTATCAGTCTCGTGGTTCAAAGCCGTTACCTTCGATTATAGGTTTGGATGGATTTGTTGCTCACCCTACATTCATATGCATTGCCTATCACATGTATACTTTTTTGTTGTTTATACCCTCTGGTTTATGGGGGCCAATTGGGTTACATTTTTTGTTTGTACTTTCCGGACTTATGAGGTGTAGTTAGGTTATTGTTTGACTATATTAAATTCTGTACTATTGTTTTATTGTTGCCCGTTAGGTTTTGACATTAGAATTGTGGTTGTGAGTCCTCCTGACACTAGCAATTGACTTAGTATCTTAGTTGTTTTTTATTAGGTTGTTATCTTGTGATCCAAGTGCGTTCTTGATTCGACTTCTAACCCTTTTTTTCTATTTCTATTCTTTATTTCTTGGCTACTTTAGTATATTTGCTTTCCTTACTACTTGTTGTTTATGCTCATGTTATCCTTTGAGCTCAATCAGTCGTTGCCTATTGAGTACCATTCTTGGTACTCATACTACACTTCTGCCCCCTGCTAATTGCAATTGAGCAATCGCCGTTGATTTGGAGTCGTACGGAGCAGCTTGGGATTTCAGAGATTAGGTGAACTCCTAGCATCTGGAGCTACTGGTTTTTGGTTGTTTTGGCACGGGTTAGTCTATATATTTTACTTAGAGACAACTTGTACTTGTCTTGTAACTGTGAAAGCCTTATACTCCTATTTTGGATTAGATGCTCAACTACTAACCGATGTTAGGTCTTGGGATGGTTCCTATATAGTTTTGTTGATGTAACATCCCAGAAATCTAATGACCTAAGCTAGAGCCTAACATGTAGTCTAGAGTCCTAAAAAGGGTTAAACGTCATGGTAAGAGTTGTAAAATGACCTCCCTATGTTAGCACTAGTGTCTAAGTCCCTAAACGGCAAGGCATGGCCCCCGCAAGGACCCCCCAAGGGTCCTTGATGAGAGCCAAGGGGCTGCCTTAAAAGGTATCAAAAACAACTTGATTCACGAGAGGGGCAACCACGCCACATGGGTGGACTCAAACCCTGTAGGTGGGAGTCGTGAGTCGAGACTTAGTCTCCCCAAACTCCCCCCAAAACCTTCAAGTTCCAGTCCCATTCCACGAGCGTGCAGTACGGTCCGTGGACCAACTCACGCCCCGTGGAAGGGACTCGTGAGTGAGGCCTCGACCAAGGCCAAGATGGCAACCCCAGCCCCAAACCACGAGTGACCAGTACGGTCCGTGGTTCCATCCATGCCCCGTGGATAGGGTCTCGTGGATGGGGGCTGGGAAGCTGCCTAATTTGGCCAAGGGTCCAATAAATGAGGTAAGTTCTATTTTAATTAATAAAATAGAAGGAGGGTTTAAACTAGTTATTTAGACATACATAAGTATATTTCAACTATTAAACTCAACTTAACTCCTCATAACTCACAAGTCCTAAAACTCAACCCACTTCCATCTCAAAATATTCTCTCTCTAAACTCCATTGAAGAACTAGGTCAAAGCTCAAGCTAGGGGTTCAAGAACAAGTCTTTCTTCTCCAATTTCGTGAGGAATTCAACCTAAGGTATGGATGCTCTTCATTCTTGGGTAGCTATTCCCCAAGAAGTCCCTTCAAAGTGTGTTTTTAAGACTTCCAAAATATAGGGTTTTATTCTAACCATGGGTCTTCTTGCAAAACGATTTATATTGTTCAATTATGATCTATTATGATTAATTATGATGGTTTGTGGTTAGATTGTTGTAGTATTTATGGTTTTTGATGAAAATCTCTCTTGGACCCATGGTTTCCCTTTCTTCCTAAATTGTGAACTAAGATGTGACTTGAATGGTCATGGAAGTTGATAATTGATTATGTTTTTGTTGTTAGGGTGTTGAATCATGAAATCTCTCTATCTAATGTTGTAATTCTAGAAGTTAGGGTTGATGATGGTTCATGGCCTTGAAGGGCAATTGGGTAGGGTTTATGTATGTTGATGTTGATTCTATATGAGTATGTGATTTGCTTGGATAGTAATGATCCTATATCTAATGTTGTGGTATTGATGTAAGATCGTTCTTCCCTATACCCTAAACACTTGATTATGTATGAAGTATGTATGTATGTTTATCATGATCTTGTTGGGTTGGTTGAAAGGACATTTTCATGATCACAATACGACTACAATATGAAAGGTTTACTCACATGCCAATGTTTCTAAAGTGAAAAGAGCATTCTCACTTAAAGAACCTATGAGCTATTATGATGATATATTGGCATGAGTTCCTAGTGTATTCTTTTATGAATGTGAACTTAATGTAAAGACTAAATGTGACTTTTAAAGAGAGTTATGTGTAGCACCGAGTGGATAGGAGTATGAGATGGCTTCCTTCACGCTAGTAGTTGGGTTCCCAATACTGTGTCTCATGATATGGAAACCTCCACATTAGTAGTCAATGTTTCTAGTAGCAATCTCCCTATCCCATAACTATGTGCCCACATAGGTCTTAGCTAGTGGATCCACCTAGAAGCTAAAATATACATTCTACCTTAGGCAAGTAGGACACTTCTTTTCGGTGTGGGGGTAGAACACCGGATTCGATATAGTTCACGTGGTCTATGTCGGTTAATGCAATTATTCCCTAATGGTATGAATTTGAACTATGGTAAGAACATGGAATTTAATTATGAATTCTTAAGGGGTACTACTTAGTGTGAGTGTTGATATGGGACTTCACTTATGCATTGCACAAGTAGACTCTAAGAGGGGTTATGGTGAGGTTCTCTTATGATTATGACGACTTATGAATTATGTATGAAAGGTATGTGTGAATGTAATGTTGACTTCATTTGTTATAAGTTATGAATATGAATGTCTCCTCTTTTATGTATGTTGGTTATGACTACGGTAAAGTATGCTCTGTATGTTGTTGGTGGCCAAATGTGATACTTAGCATTTGGTAGGGTTATGGGATCTTACCTTTGTATTGCACTAGTATGACCTTGGGTTGCTTATATGTTGGTTGTACTTCTGTTGCTTCATAAATGTGCATAATGACTTTTAAACTTGATAAATGCATGATTTCAACTAGATGTCCCTTTTATACATGTTTTAAGGATTTTGTGCATGGCTTCCATACTTGGTACAATTCATTGTGCTACCCATATTTTCTACTTTACTATGAGTGTAGGTTACGGTCGTTGAGACTACTACTTCTTCAAGTGAAGCTTGGGTCGACTATTCCCTAGGCTTGGTGAGTCCTCAAGTTCGAGGAAAAGATGTTATTGATTCTAGTTTCTAGTTTACCTTTTATGTTCTAGACTATATTGTATTTCCTATTTTTGGAGACTTTATTGATGTAAAGGGCTTAGTCCCTATTCGTACTCTTATGTTCTAGATGGTAATTGAGACAAGTCTAGTATCCTATTTTCTCTATGAAAAGAAGTTGACTTCTATTGTAAAAGTTTTAAATTTTTTCATATTATTCTATGTCTTTATGTGGTGATTGTGCTAAGGGCTTGTATGCGGCCCCTTCAGGGTCAATTACACCATGTTACTCCTAGGGGTTAACCCCGGGTCGTGACAGTTGATTATCCTTTCTCTACTGGGTTCTAAGCTTTTACTTCTTGTTGTTGGCTTTCGCTTGGTAGTCTGTTGCTTATGGCTCTGGGCTACTGTCACAACCTAGGGTACACCCTAGAAGTAGCATGGCATAAAAGACCCTGAGAGGTCTTATATAAGTCACTTAGCTTTCATACTCAAGATAATAGAAATGCGGTAAAATTCAAAACACTTTCAACACAATCAAAGTTTTATAAAACGATCTGAAAGTCTCATACAACTTGTCTCAAAACCATCTAATACAAAGATTCTTGGGACACAACCCATACAATAATGTTCAGAACATAAAATGAAAAGACATAAGGAAATGGTGATCAAATCCTCGAATGCTATGAGGACTCACCAATCTTCAATTCTTGCTTCTACTAAGATCCTAGCCACGGGGATAAGAGTCGGGAACGCCGGACCCTACATTTGGATAAGAAATGTAGGCAAGAGTATGCATTAGTACAAGAATGTACTAAATATGATAGCTTACAAAAACATCAACATAAGCATAAGAATTAGACAATAAAAGGCATAAGCATAATCAATGCATAAAATAGATCATCATATCATAAGGAATACTTCATAAAGTAACCTCAAAGAATACTTAGCCAAGACATGGGTAATCCTCCACTAGTCTTACTCATCATAGTAGGCAACCTTAGCAATCATCCAAGCTCATCGCCTATCATTCTCATATTTAACTTATCTTTTATAGATTTGGGGAATCGACTCCTTGCCTTCCTATAAAGGCTAATGGGTAGTCGCCTCTTGCCTTACATATATGGTCATGGGTACTCGCCTCTATGTCCATCTCATGGGATCATGGGTATTCACCTCAATGCCCAACATCATATGACACGGGTATTCACCTCTACATCATTTTATAAGGAATCATAGGTATTCGCCTCCATGTCCTTTCATTATAAGATGCGGTATTCGCCTCCATGTCCTTTCATTATAGGATACGGGTATTCGCCTCCACATCTTTCATCATAGGGAATCATGGTTAATTGCATGGATGTCTATCATTAGGGAATAAGGGTAGTCGCTTCTTTATCTCCTCTAAAGAATATGGGAAAAAACCTCATATCCTTCTCATCTATAGGTCATGGGTATTCACCTCCTGCCTCATCAATTTTAGTCTTTAGTCTAGATTCATTTTAGGTGAGCAATCCTTTCCAACCAAGAATCATTCAATATGAGAAAGTCTAATACATTCATACTTAAGAAATTCATGTGAGAACTATCTCTTCCACACAATTACATTAATAATCAACAATTTATATCATAAGCTTTACTCTCAAAGCACTACATCTCATAATCATCATATATGCTTCACTCTCAAGGCAGTCAATATCATAATCATCTCATGATCTTAAATCTCAAAGAAATTCTAATTTATCTCATCAATAATAATAGAATCCATCTAAACCCACAAATTCTCCTTTCATGGCATAAAATCCATTTATATCAATTTCATCTTTCTAGACATGGGTTAGGCATGGGTACATGTAAATTCATCCTAAAAACATGTATTCCTATCAATCAATCATAAACAATCATAACCCAATCAATTGGATCAATATTCACCACGACCCACAATATTAGAAGAAAACCCTAACTCAATTTAGGAATTTCTACTTTTCAAATGGGGAATCTGGGGGAATCCATGGAAGAAAGGATTTCATGGATGAAAAGCCATCATACGTTGATAACAAACCCCAAATATTCTTAAGGATTGGAGACTTGACCTTGATCCTAGCTTGAACTCTTTCTTCTTCTTCAAGTTCTAGAGAGAGAAATATTTGATAGAAGAACTTTGGGATTTCTTTTGGGTTTTGGAAATAATGACTTGAATGAGTGAGTTTTGGGGTTAAAATCACTTATATAGGGGTCCTAGGCTTGGGTAAAACGACATAACTTTGTTTTAATTAAAATTGGAAAAGACCCAAAAACCCCTGAACTAAAATGTCGAACCACCACCACGTGAGGCACCACGGTCTGTCAAGGGTCACACAGCTAGTAGTGGTGCCCGTGGTCCCTTTACTAGTGGCTTGGTTTTGCCACACTTGCCCTCAAAATCCTAACTTAAGACCATGACCTCTCCCATGGCCCATGGTGGCCTTCACGAGTCGTCAAGTGGCTCGTGGGAGGGTCTAACATTTTTGGCAGTTTTGGGAGCTTAATGCCTCACCTCTACGAGTTCCACCACTACCCGTGGTCTCTACCATGAGGTGTCATGGTGGTTGTGGGATGTGAGCATGGCTTAGTGAAGGTTGCCTAAGCTGTTCTCATTTCCCTGGCTTTTGCCCTCTCACTAAACCCTAGTTTAGCCTACTAGATTTTTAGGTGTTACAACTACGGTTTAGGCTTAACTACTGGTGGGGGTGTAGTAGGTGCCATCATGACCTGAGAAATTGGATCGTGCCATTTTGGTATCAGATCTCTAGGTTGATCGGTATCACTACTATGAGAGAAAAAGCCTAGTAGAGTCCTGGGGATCAATGCGGAAACGTTTGTATGCTATCTTCGGGAGGCCATAAGGTATTTTGAGGAAATTACTTTTTTTTACTCTTATCATGTTTTTTCTCTTTGAGTAACCTCTAAAATTGCTTCTTTAGAATATTCTCTTGATGGATAGCACAAATCACTTAATGGACGTGTGCAGAACATCAACACATTCCACTAGAGTTTCAGAACATTATCGGGATAGGACTCCTCAAGTAGGCATGGACCTTGAGGTCGAAGTCATTCCTCATCATTTAGAGAGTCAAGGAGAAGCCCACGCTTTGGTTACCTCGGTTCCACGTTATTCAGTCTTAGGAGGTTTGAGCTTATTTAAGGGTACAACTCAGGTAGGTGCAGTTCTTAGTGAAGCGGATGCTCTTCAGAGCAGAGTTGGGTTGGCTAGTCCCCGTAGGGTTTATCGTCTATTTATGACTATATGTTGGGATTTCTAGAGTAGGCTGGGCATAACCCCACATTGTTTCCTACTAATCTGGAGTTGAGTTAGTGGTTGATCAGAAGGTTAGCTTTGCCACTCCGATTAGTATCGGAGCATCTAATATCAATAGTGTCTACGTTTCCCTTGGTTTCTAGTAATATGAGGGTTGTGGAGAAAGCATGCCTTAAGACCTACAGTGATAGTGGTAATAGGCTTTGCCATTAGTACAATAGTGATAAAATTCCACTTTGAGGTGAGTATCAATTCAGCGAGGGACATCTTTCTTTTAGACCTATTAGGCCTACGGAGGTAGCATCTCTTGTTACAAGGGGTTCCAAGGTAGCCATATATTAGAGGCAGGCGAATTTTAGGCAAGACTTCTTGTGTTGTTAATTTTGGATCTTTGGGTGTTGGGTCTTATGTTACTCCAGGTTGGTCTTTGCAAGAGATTACTCTTGATAATGGTTTCTATGGGTGTGGTGAGATAGGACACTATGCTAGAGATTGTCGCAAGGCCCCAGTGCAGTTTGGTAGGGGTGGTTCTAAGTTTGGCAAAGGTAGACAAGGAATATCACTACATTCTTCACGTTGGGCTTCACGCTATATAAGTTGTTATGATTGTTGAAAGTTGGGCCACTAGTCTAAAGAGTGCTCTAGGTGGGAGTTTCTTTTCCAAGTATTGCAAACATCTCATAGTCTCTAGGATGGGGTGGTCAGACTTAGTTGTACATGTGGGGAGCTTTTTCATCACCCTACAGGTTGTCCCCTGCATGGGACCATGATGAGAGGTATTAATCTAGATCAATCTTATGGGTTATCCACTCCTTCAGTTAGAGGTGGCGCCTTGGGTGTTTCCATTACTATGTTAGGTGTTCATGTTGAGGTCAGACACGGTCCATTCTATGCTTCTACAAGCTAGTCAGTGGCAGAGGCTTTAGGAATTCATTCTTTGGATTTGATTTTGTAGTTTATCACTAGTTTGTTGTGGTAGCTTGATTATAGAATTGTGTATGTGTTTTGCTCCTGTAGTTTATTTTTTTTAGTAGTGGATTGACTAGTCTATGTTGCTTTAATTGGGAGTAGTGGTTAAGTAACTCTCAGTGCCTTTTCCTTGATAAAACCTTTTATGGCTATGGCCTTAGGATTGATGGTTTCCCTTTTTGCCACCCTTGTTGTGTGCTTTTACTGTGATGTCGATCCATGTTTGATATATGGCTTGACTAGCTTTGCCCGATTTGAGTTTTGTATGTTGTAGGGCATATTTGGCTTATTTGTGAGCCATCCCTTTTGAGTAATGGTTGAGAGATTGCTAATTCTCAGAGTTGTGTGTTGGGTAGTTAGCCTTCTTTAGTTGTGGTAGTCCTTTTTGGTTGCTTTCTCTCTTTGCTTTAGTCTTTCCTCGATTTTAGATTGTGTTTTTGCTCATTCAACTCCTTTTAGATTTGGCCATTTGTTGTGGTCTTAGAGGTTGGTTCTGGACAACTGGAAATTAGAGGTGTGATCCTTTGTTGTGCGTGGACTAGCTGTTGTGTTAGTTCTTTATTGTTGTGTGATAGCCCTCGAGACTAGTGTATGATTTAGAGTCACAGTAGTTGTGTTCATTGGTGATTTCAAGCCTTAGCCCTGTTGGGAAAGGGAAACTTTCTAAGGTGATTCATCTTCAAGATGGGTTCATGATAATACGTGGGATTTTTGAGTTTGCTCTAGTTTAGGATGCATGGTTTTCATTGGTCATGCTTGGTAGCTTTCCTGGTTTATGATAGCATTGGAACCCTTGGCCACTAACCTCTAGTTGACTATGTTGATACACCACTTGCCGACTTGGTTTCCCTTAGGATAAGGTGTTTGGCTTAGATTTTTCGATGGCAAAGCAGTCTGTGGGCTTGTGGTGTCGGTGTTTTAGATGTTCCTTTGGTTGGAGTAGGTCGTTGGAGTGGGGCTCAGTGCTACCTTTTCATTCATATGATGGTCTTCGTTTGGACTAGGGTGTTGGATTTAGAAGGTTGTGTTTCAGATTGGTTTGTTGGTTTTGAGGGTTAGAAATGGATTTAGGTGCGCTGTACTGAGTTCCATGTCTAGGTAATTGTCATTCCTCGATGTTCAAGAGAAGCATGTTGTTCTTCTAAGGCTTATGTTGTGTAGGCTTGTAGGAGGGTTTCAATTGGTGTTGTCTCATCAATGCGCTCATAAGGAAGCCTAACTAGGTGTTTTTTTTACTATTCTAGAAAGTTGTGGGTAAATACACACAAAGCTCCTTTTGTATTTTGATATCTAAGGTTTTGATTTTGGATTGGAGAGAAGGTTCATGTAGTTGTTGTTGCAACCTTTGGAAAGCGATTTCTTCTTTGAAAAAGTTGATTTGGGCCTCCTTGTGTTTTAAGGTGGAAAGAACCATCTTGATACGAGGTTTATTTAAAGGAAGGAAAATGTTTATTCTTTCAATTTCGATTACTTAGTTAGCCACTCTGAAAGGTATAAGCTCCTCTATAAAAGGAGTGCCAAGTATTACATGATTTGTAATATCTTTTACTAGCATGAACGAAGTAGAATTTGAAAGAAATGGAGTCTCCTATAGAAGTTCGAACCTCGACATCAAAGAGTTTGTAACTAATCCCTAGTTTATTGTCATTGGCATCTCTAAGGGCTTCTTTGGTCTTTTCAAAGAACTTGGTAGGAATGATTCCTTCTTGGACACAATTAAGATCAACACTTGCGTCAAATAGGGCAACAATATCTAGGATGAATGATTTGTTTACTACAAGGGTTACCCTTATATGCCATCTACGAATAGAGATTCATGACAGAAAGTTAATGAAATTACCTTGTTCTTTTCCATGATCTATTGGATTACTTGCTTTGGGAAGATTAGGTAAAGACGAGAATTTCTGGAGGACAAGGCGGTCTAATTCTTGCCTGGCCTTGATTTCTCTAATTTCTTCCTTAAGGAAAACTATTTCAGACTGGAGATTTTTGATGGTTATGTCTTTTGATTTTTTGGAGAAAAATCTGTTTAGGATATCAGTAATATTGTAGGTGTTTGTCACTTGAAGATGATAAAATATATGAGAGGAAGAGGTGGAAGGTTTATCTAAAGCCCTTTTGAATTGCTCTAGATATTATTTTTTCTGGTTTGAATCATGTAAATTACTAATAAGTTCAAGTAGGAGATCATGTTCTCTAGTGAGAACATTGACCTTGGCTAGTATAGTCTTGTTCAGACTCAAAGGACTTTAAGTCGTCATTTTCAATTTGGTTGAAACTATTTTCAAATTCATCTCCTGTATAATCAGAGTTTTCACTGTCTTCCAGTAAAAGATTTTGAATTTGGTTAAGGACAGATTCATCAAGGTTAAGATTTTTAACCTTTTTGGAGAGTTTGCAATATTTGGCAATATGGCCAGGCTTATTACACATATAGAAATTACCAATATTGGGTACTAGATGGGTAGTCTTTTTGGTTGATTGCTGAAGTCTTGGAGGAGGGTTTTTGATTTTCTAAATTTTGAGTATGACTTGGAGATATATTCTTCTTTTCTTGGGGTTGATTTTTGGAAATATTTCTTTCGATAAGGTGGAAGACCAAACTGTTCACATAAACTTCCTAAATCTCGGCGGGTTTGAGCCCGATCTTTTGTTATTTGTCTTAAAATTTTGTCTTGACTACAAATCTTAAGAGCAACTTGTAGTATTAGGCTGGTTAGCTGGCTATAAGTAATTTGTTTGTAGGGAATAATATCACCAGGGTGTAGGTTTTGGAGTTCCTCTTTGACTAGGTCCCTAAGAGACTTGGGCAATCCATCTAGAAATTTCTTTTTCCAGTATGGGAGGTTATCATATGTTTTTTCATAGATTCTAGTGAGGAAAGAATCTTTATATTCTCTAAAGTGAGAAAGTGTTTTACACTTAATATTGTTGAGTATTTAAGAGGACATTTCCCTAAAAATACATGGATTCCCTATGCAGGTTTATGGCATAAATCAGAGTATTGGTCGAATTTGGAATGGTATGGCCATCCTTGAGAATTGGGTTTCCTACAGGGTCAAGTCGGACACTGATACTTTATTTATCTTCATCGGTAAGATGTGCATCCCACCATCCTTTCAGCTGGTCGGTGAACCCTGCTACAAGGACATGAGTAATGAGTTGGTTTGAACAATTATGAGAGATCCTATAAGCAGTGGAAACCATTGTCATCTGCTGTAATTTGGAGAGAATGTTGATAAGAACATGCATCTATGTTACATTCATAGATGTTGTTGCCGTTGTATTTATTCTGCATAACATTAGGTTTTTCTTCTAAAGCAATGTCTCAATTGCCAGCTCTAGAATAATAAAGTTTGGAGTTTTTGCCAGGTAGTATTCAAATTTGATAGGAGCCACCTCATGAGAGAAGTGTTCCTTCGGCGGTTTGTCCGAATGTTATTTTGGAAAATCTTCTTGAAGGAATGTGACAAATCCAGATGATGTATCTTTGTCAGGGGTATCAGGAGCTACACGATTTAAGGATTTATCAGTTTTGAGAATTTGACGTTGAAGGTTGGAAAGTTGAGGAAAGTGTCTTGCCTTATGAATTCGGAGTTCTGTAGCAAATGTCCTAGGAATTTCATAAGGTTTAAATAAGGGAATGGAAGATGTAGAGATTTCTGACGATTTGGAGGTAGTAGTAGGTGTGCAGTAAATATTTATTTGTGTAATTATTTTGTTCAAAAATACTTTTAATGTCACGACCCATGAGTACCCCCTAATGTGACACGACGTACAAGACTCCGAAAAGCCTCACACAAGCCTCTTAACATGTCATAACATATGATAATAGAAAATGGTGCAGAAATTTAAAACTTTTCTTTACAATCGAATTCTTTTATAAAAACAAGTGGAAGTCTACACTTTGTCTCAAACCATCTATAACCATTTAAACTAAAACTTTGGGACACATCCTATACAAAAGTCTAAAACATAAAGGAGGAACTTAAAGGACATGGTAGTCAAGCCCTCAAATGATATGAGGGCTCACCATAACTTCTCTTCTTGATCTACTATGAACCTAGCCACGAGGGTGGAAGTCGATATCGCCAAACCCTACACTTTGGAAAAATGTAGGAAAATATGAGTTAGTACAAAAATGCACTAAGTATGATAGCCATACATAAAAACCTTGAAAACATGCTAAAAAGGACATTTTAGTTGAAAAGCATGCACTTTACTAAGTTTGAGAATCATCATGCACATTAGTATAAAAGCATAAGTTACAAGCATATTCATCATATAAATCATCATAGCATAATAGAACCATCTCATAAGTAGCCCTAAGCTATACTTGTGCAATGCATAGATAAGATCCCATAATCCCATCTACACTAACTACCACTTTTAGGCCACCATAATTATACTTACCATTCTTTGATATCATCTTTAGATAATACTCATAGACAAGGAAACCTTCACATTTACCAAGTCATATCAAGGAAATCAACTCATAGCAACAATCCACATTAAACATACTCCATTTCATAAATCATCATAACATAAAAAGAAAACACCATAGCTACTCTCAAAGCCTACTTGTGCAATGCATGGATGAAGTCTCATACCCTCACCCATACTAAGTAGATCTTCTTGATTAACCATAGTGCATAACTCATAGTCTTGATCATAGTAGGAATTAGCCTTAACCGACGTAGACCATGTGAGCTTAACATGAAATCCGGTGTCATGCCCCACACCGAAAAGAGCTGTCCTACTTGCCTAAGGTAGAACTAACATGGATTAGCTTTTAGGTGGATCCAATAGATAAATAACCTACAGGGGCACGTAGTTATGGGATAAGAAAATTGCTACTAGAAACCCCTACCTTACTTAATGGGGGAGCTTCCATCTTATGAGATTACTTTTAGAAATCCAATCTTACTTAACAGAAGAGCCTCTATCTCATATTCAATATCTACTCAGTGCTAAGCATAATTCCCATGGAGTACTTATTGAATCATAACTTGTTTCATTAGGATAGCTCATTAGATCATGCGCGAGAATAACCTTTCATCGTCCATGTCTTCTTGTTAGGTTCAATTAGGTGAGAACTGACTTCCAACCTAGAATCTTCAATATTTTAGAAAACCTTTCACATCATGTTCATTATGTGTTCATGAGAATATAATTTCAATAAACACAATATATCATCATAATCATGGTCATTCATGTAGTGTGTGGGTGATATTGTCCTTTCAATGACACAAACAACAATATCATCATCATAGACACTTCACTCTCAAAGTGTTCATAAAGCATGTACAAAATCTCACAATCATGCATAATTCTCATATTTTGCATTCAAGGACCATAGATCACATTAAATCAACACATCTAGGATTCACTACATTATTCATAGATATAATCATAATTCAAATAGTTCAATTACTACATGCATAATTTCATGTACTAATATTATAGGTCATGTGGGTAAAGTTCTTCCACAATATTGCCATCTACAATTCAACCTACCTAATAGCTTCCCTCTTATAGCCTCAACATTCTTAACTCATTCATATTAGCTTTTACCCTTAAATCCCTAGAAATCATCTTCATACTACAAGCCTTATTCTCAAGAAACACCTCACATAGTCATCATGTATGCCTAATTCCCAAGATAATCTAACCACATGCTTCATTCTTAACCAATTATAATCATATATCATCATGTAAACTCAATCTCAACTCTACTTAGTCATGATTCATCCTATAAGCCCTAATCTAATTAATTCATGTCTACAAGCTTTAATTTTAAGTAATTCATATTTAATTACTCTAATATCAAGTAATTCATAAAATAATTCATCAATCTTAGAAGATCACATCTAAGCCCTCTATTGTCTCTTTCATGACATGAACCAAACTATATCAATTTCACCCTAAAACCTTAGGTTAATCAAGAATACATGTATAATCATACTAAAATCATGTAATTACACCTTAAATAACCATTAACCACTCAATTGGATCAACATATAACAATACCCACACTTTAAGATCCAAATTGGAAAAATAGGGAACTTCATGGATTCTTGAGAAATTCAACTTAAAATAATGTAAAATCATCTATCTTTTCATAAACAAACATAATTCAACCTTTAAAAAGATGAATTTGAAAGGAATCCATGAGATTGAAGTCAAACCCTAACTTTTCTAACTTTGAAATTGGGGGGGGGGGGGGAGGGGGTTTGAAGGGCCTCCATAGGTGAAGGCTACCCATGGATGAAGAGCTACCATACCTTATTGAAGATTCACCACGAATTTGAGGAGAAAATCTTGATTCTTCAACCCTAGCTTCACATTTCTTTTTTTTCCTTGGAGTTGTAAAGAGAGTTTATTTGGGGAAAGTTGGTTATGGATTTGGGTCTTGGTATTTTATGAGGTGAATGGGTTGGTTAATGACTTAAAAACTCTTATATAGGTATATTAAAACAATATGAAATGAGTCCACTTCAAACTAACCTAAAAAGGAATTACCTAAACTACCCCTACACTAGCTGATCTTGGTACAGAATTGCAGGCATGACCCGCGACCATGACCCATGAACCATGGGTGGGACCACGACCCATCTTGGTTGGGTGTGGTTCATGGTCTGCATCCTGTTGAGTGGGGGCTTGAGATACGGAGCTCATTCGTAGGTCACCTTTTTGTGCAATTTTGGGGTAGACTTTAGGATCCTCCTCAAGGACCCTTGGTTGGTCCTTGAGCGGTCGTACCTTGACGTTTAACCCCTAAACCCGTCATTCTAAGTTTGAGAAGCAAATTTTACTACTCTAACACTTACGACAAGCTCTAGTTAAGCCTACTAGTTTTCGGGGTGTTACATTCAATATCTCTTCCATTAATGGTTTCGTTGTCAATTTTCCTTTTAAAATGAGTTGCAATAATGGAGTTATCAAAGGACATTGTAAAGCCTTCTGATGGGGGAAGTTCAAATGTTATGTCTCCCCCATTTAAGGTTTTCGATAACTTAGAAACATTAATTGATTTTGAAAAAGAAAAATCTATTTTGTGATAATCAGCATAAGCCTCAAACCATTCGAAGAAATTAATTTGTTTTGAAAAGAGTTTAGAAAATTATAGTAAATTTCTTAAAGGTTTTGTCTTTCTTCGATTTGAAATTTGTTAAAAAACCCTTTTCTTTTTAGAAAATTTCCTTGTGAATAAAATTCTTTCCTAAGATTTTCTTTATCAATCTGAAAATCTTGTGTCAAAGCATCCAACTCTCCACCTAGTAACGAGTAAGTGGGGGATTGAGGTTGATCATCATTGACTTCTGTTGGAGGAGGTGTTTCGGCAGAGTATTTGGCTTGCGGGATCCTAGAACCAAATTAATGGCTTCCACTCTAGTAGGAAATGAGGAGACTGAATGCCTCACAGTTTGTATTTCTGTAACACCTCAAAAATTAGTAGGATTAACTAGAGCCTAAATGTGAGGGTTAACATCAAGGGTTAAGGGCAAGGGCTAAGGGTTTTGGGTGAAGGCCATGGATAGGGAGCCAAGGCTTCCTAAAACTAGCCTAGCCATTGTCTACCATGACCATGAGGGTCTTGACGACCCATGGTAGCCACCCGTGGTTGGTGAGACAGTGCACTCCTAAAGGTACCAAGCCAAGGCTTCCCTTCACGAGCTAATTCAGGGCTCGAGGTCATGACCACAGGCCATGGGAAGGCTCGTGGGGTTGCCTTAGCCTCATGGGAGGCATGACAAGTTAGAGGAGCTACTGGTCAAGGGAGCATGGGCACCACCACGAGCCGTGGTGCCCTTGATGATTCATGAAGGGTGTTCGTAAAGACCCCTTAGGCGTGTGAGAGGCAAGGCTTTGAAGCCTAGATGCTGCCTAAAGACCATGACTTTCACCACGGCCCGTGGTCTTGACCACGGATCGTGGGAGGTCTCGTGGTCGTGCCTTCAACTTTAGAGGCCAAGAACCCCAAGCCATAGCCACTGTCCAAGCACCACGGGTAGGACCATGAGGGTCTTGACGACCCATGGTAGCCACCCGTGGTTGGTGAGACAGTGCACTCCTAAAGGTACCAAGCCAAGGCTTCCCTTCACGAGCTAATTCAGGGCTCGAGGTCATGACCACAGGCCATGGGAAGGCTCGTGGGGTTGCCTTAGCCTCATGGGAGGCATGACAAGTTAGAGGAGCTACTGGTCAAGGGAGCATGGGCACCACCACGAGCCGTGGTGCCCTTGATGATTCATGAAGGGTGTTCGTAAAGACCCCTTAGGCGTGTGAGAGGCAAGGCTTTGAAGCCTAGATGCTGCCTAAAGACCATGACTTTCACCACGGCCCGTGGTCTTGACCACGGATCGTGGGAGGTCTCGTGGTCGTGCCTTCAACTTTAGAGGCCAAGAACCCCAAGCCATAGCCACTGTCCAAGCACCACGGGTAGGACCACGACTCGTGGTCTTTACCACGACTCGTGAAGTCCTCTTGTGGTGCCTGGGAGTAGGCTGCCAAGGGAGGGTCATTTTAGTAATTTCCTTTTTAATTAATTAATTAATGGGGTTGATTTTAATTGTTTTTTTCACATATATAAACTATTTTAAGTCATAAACCACCCCTTTTACTTCATTAACCCCCAAGACCCAAATCAAATCAAAAGTTCTTCTCCTCTCAAATATTTCTCTCTCTAGGAAACCTCCATTGAAGAAGAAGAAGGATTTGAAGTCTAGGGTTCAAGAACTAAACTTTCATACCAAAGTTTATGAAGAATCTTCAAATATATATGGTGGATTTTCATCTATGGGTAGTCTCCACCCATAGATCCCTTCCAAAATTAGATTTCAAAGTTCTCAAATTTCCAAAAGTGGGTTTTCAATCTAAGCCATGGGTTTCTTTTTAAAAGCAATTTCAATGACTTAATTGATTTATATTATGATTATATTGATGAATTAATACTGTTTTAATGATGAATTACTCAAGAATCCATGGATTTCCTTTTTTGCCCCAAATTGGATCTCAAGTTTGGGTGATGGTTGATACTAGTAGAATGTGATAGAGTTATGTATGTGGTAATTGTTCCAATTGAGTGTATGTGGGTTGATTATGATGTAATTTAATGATTTTTGTATGAATATATATGTATTCTTGATTAACCTAAAATTCTAGGGTAAAATTGATATAGCCTAATGTTGTGCCATGAATGAGGAAAATTGAGGGGCTAGATGTGATCTTATAAGATTGATTAATTTGTTTTAGATTAGATTACCTAGATATAAATTTCTTATAAGTAAAGTTTGTAGACATGAATTAACTTGATTAGGGCTTATATGATGGGTCATGGCTGAGTAGTATTGAGGTTGACTTTATATGATACTAAATGACTTTAATTGATCAAGAATGAAGCATGTGGTTAGTGTACCTTGAGAATTAGGTTTAAATAATGACCATATGAGGTAATGCTTGAGAGTTAAGCTTGTAATATGAAGATGACTTCTAGGACCTAAGGGTAATAGCTAACATGAATGAGCTATGAATGGTGAGGCTTTTTAGATGGAAGTTAATATGCATGTTGAATTGTATATGGTATTATTGTGGAAGGACTTTACCCACATGATCTACGATATGATTACATGAACTTATGCATGCAACGAATGAACTACCTTAATTACAATTATGTCTATGTCTAAGATGATGAATGATAGATGTGTTGATTTAATATGGTCTATGATCCTTGAATGCAATATATGTGAATTATTCATGATTGTGATATTATGTACATGCTTATAAACACTTTGAGAGGGAAGTGTCTATGATGATAATGTTGTGGTTGTGTCATTGCAAGGACAATTACACACACATTCCATGCATGAACATGAATATGATGTATCTATGGTGTCAATTGAAAGTCTAGTTCTCATATGCACATTTACACATTACTATGCCTTAAATGTACATGGCCATGATGATCCTATTATGTTGATTGAAAGTCCATTCTCATGCAAACACATGATCATAATGTGAAAGTTTTCCTCACATATTCATGAATATTCTAAGGTTGAAAGTCCATTCTCACCTATTTGAATCTATGAGCAACTTTATGAGTTGGGTTGAACAAAGGGTAAAATACTCCTTCAAACATGTAAATCTTATTCAAGACTAAACAAGTAATTTTAGGAAATAATGATTAGCACCTAGTGGATATGGAAAGTGAGGTAGAGGCCCTCCCGTCAATACAAGAGGCTGGGTTCTCTAAATTATTCTCATGAGATGGAAGCTCCTCCATCAATACAATAGGTCGGGCTTCTAGAAGCAATCTCCCTATCCCATAACTATGTGCCCACATAGGTTTTTAGCTAGTGGATCCACCTAAAAGCTAATACATTTAGTTCTACCTTAGGCAAGTAGGACACCTTATTTCGATGTGGGGTTACGCGACACCAGATTCCATGTAGCTCACATGGTCTATGTCGGTTAAGTCTATATTCCCTCTAATGAACAATAAAGTGAGTTATGTGCTATGGTTCCTCAAAGGATATACTTAGTATGAGTGGTATTATGGGATGCCATTCATACATGGCACAAGTAGACTTTGAGAGTAGCCATGGTGTGTTTCTCTTATGTAAATGAACGATGAACATGAAACATGAACTATGACTAATGACTCCTCAAGAAGATCTACTTAGTGCGACTGAGGGTATGTGACTCCACTCATACATGGCACAAGTCGACTTTGAGAGTAGCCATGGTGTGGTTCCATTACATTATGATGATTTATGAATTAATGCATGCTCAATTTGGATTGTTGTTATGATTGACTTTCCTTGACATGAGCTAATGAATATGAATGTTTCCTTGTCTATGAGTATTAACTATGGATGAGACTAATGTATGACAAGTGTGAGCATGGTGACCTAAAAGTGGTACTTAGTGTAGATAGGGTTATGTGATCTTATCTATGCATGACACAAGTATAACTTAGGGTTACTTAGGTGATGATTCTATTATAATGTGATGATATTGGTATTTGACTATGTATGTGCATTATGTCTCATGATGATTGATATTTGCACTATGTCTATGATTGGAGACTATGCTTATGATTATGTTGTTATCCTTTGTGCTATGATGAACTATATATGAGTTTCCTTATGAGTGATGTTCTCCAACTCTTTCAAAGAAGATGTTCAAATTGGCATATAGCATGGTTTCAACTAAAATGTCCCTTTTATCATGTTTTAAAGGTTTTCATGCATGGCTTCCATACTTAGTACATTTTTGTGTTAACACATATTTCTACATTTTCTGTAAGTGTAGGGTTTGGTTCTTGAAGGTGATCTCCTATTGGTTCAAGCTTGGGATAAATAGTCCACCTTGCTAGTTGGTGAGTCCTCAAGATTCGAGGACGAGTATCTTTACTTAGTAGTTTCTTTTAGTATGTCATTTAAGAACTATTGTAAGGGTTGTGTCCCTATTCGTTATTCGATTGTATTTAGATGGCTAAATGAGACAATGTCTAGACTCCCATTCTCTTTTATGAAAGACTTCGATTGTAAAGAAAGTTTTTAGTTTCGCATCATTCTATGACTTTTATGTTTATGATATGCTAAGGGCTTGTATGTGACCCCTTCAGGGTCAAGTACGCCGTGTTACGTCTAGGGGGTACACCTGGGTCGTGACAAACTTGGTATCAGAGCATAAGATTTTGGGATGATTTTAAGTTGATG
Organism: Solanum pinnatisectum; assembly: GCA_035578085.1. Classification (NCBI taxonomy): domain Eukaryota; kingdom Viridiplantae; phylum Streptophyta; class Magnoliopsida; order Solanales; family Solanaceae; genus Solanum; species Solanum pinnatisectum. The sequence goes on from CM069083.1 coordinate 28,598,650, forward strand.
TCTCATAAGCCACGTCTAGTAGAGTCTTGTTCATAGTGTGAAGCACGCCACATTTATGAATGAGAGGCTACAAGATGATTAGGAAATCTCACTTCTTCATTCTCTAGTCGTGCCATAGAGCTTAATTCTATAAGGTCTTTATCCCTATCTGATGGTCTTCAAGATATGACTACTCGAAGGGCCCATGCTACAAAGAACTAGGGAGAAGATGTTGGTTGTAATGCCAATTATGGCTATATGACTAGACAGGACTTGATATACTAGATTTAGATGTCACCGTTAGGGTGGATTGGTAGTGTTATTGTCATGCTCCAACGTGATAATAGAACCCTTCTAGTCAAATTGTTAGTTCTCGAATGAGCCTATCCGAGAGTGGAAGGGGGGGGGGAATCTATGCCATAAGTTTGGATTATGTTTTTTCTTAAAAAAATTAACTTTGAGGGTTGCATGTACCACCTAGTTAAGGTGAGGAAGAAGAGTGCAAGTGTTGACCAACTTCAAAGAGTTAGTTATTTTTTAAGATTGATCTTAAGTATGGTCATTTTGAGTAAGGTGTTAGATAATACCTAAATATGAATGGTTGGTAGATCTCTCCAAAGGTGATGATATGGGTTGAAATGGTTCTGGTATGTGTTTCATGCTTATTTCTATTCCGGTAGTGCTTGCCTTTTGTGACTTGATAAATTGGACATGATGAGCTGTTGTCCTTAGTATAAAAGGGACTAACTATGGTTATGTGTGTTCGTTGGTAGAACCCAACTTAGCCATAATGAATTTTAGGATGTGATGGAAGATTTGATAAATAGTGGTGTTTAAGTGATGCTAGAGATGTTGAGTGAGTAGACTCCTTTAAACGAAGATAGAAGTGTAATTCTCCATGGTTTAGAATCACCTTGTGTGATAGATGGGCAATTTGAGTGATAACTTGCTCCGACCTTAGAAGTTGAAAGAAATGTGCTTAGATAGCATGGTCGTTAAGTGTTCTAGATGCTCATGATTTTGATTGACATGAAATTCTCACCTTAAGAGGTGTAATGAGTTTGATAAGTTTAGTCCTGGTTTGGTAGGCTAATATGAGACCTTGAGAGGTGTTTGTAAGGTTGGTTGTGAGCTAAAGTTGCTTAATGAGAACCTCTCTAATTTAGAAGTATCGATTGGGATCTTAGACCTGCAAGTTAAGAAATAGAAAAGTAAGGAAGTGCTTCCATAAGAATGATGAGGAGTCGTATTTTAGTATGGATTTTATTTGAGGGTGCTACTTGGGAGGCCAAGGGCCAATGAGATGTCCCAATATCCTTATGTTCCCTTCTATTCCTCCTTTAGCTTAAGATGATAAGTCTTCCTTAAATCATTTCATGCTTGTGGAGTCTTGGATGTTATGTGCATCCCATGATTCCCTTGTCCCATAGAGTTACTCTTGTTAACCTTGGTAGGGTTTGGATGCATGGTTACTAGACCTCTAGTGGTTTTAGAACCCGGCAAGGTTACTATGTGTTTTGCCTATGTCTTTGAGGATTGGTTGAAAGAAGTGGTAATTGAGGTTTTAGTAGGGGCCTAATCCCAAAGGGGAGATACTATGGTTAGATATCAAGATTTTGAGAGTCTCGATGTCCTCATCTCTTTCTTCCACTGCTATTCTAGCTTGAGACAAAGAGTTCCTTGTGACTTGTTTCAATTTGGAGTCATGTGTGATTTATGTGTTTCCATGATCTCCTTATATTTTGCAGGTTCTCGAGAGAATTCATGCTTAATAATAAAATGAGTTTTCATGGTATATGTTCTTCATGATGTTGTGCATTTTAGTATGATGATGACATATTTGACTTCATGGGGTGAGTTGATGAACATGCTTTGTATGTTTTTGATGAAATGGCATATTGGCTCCATAATGTTGTATTGAGTTTGCTTTTGATTGGAGAAGATAGTTCCTCCTATTTTATGTGATAGGTGATGTTTGGAAGAGTTCGTATAAGCCTACTCCTAAAGGGCAGATGGTGTGCCTAGCTAACAAGGTTATTGTTGTTTGGTGTTGCCATGATTTCCTTCTACAATGCATATTCGTGAAAAATTGTGTCTTGAAAGAAAATGAGTTTATGTGAATTGTTTTTCCTCATGTTGTAATGCATTGAGTATGAGTGCCTATTGTACATCATGAGAATAATATATGAGCATGCTTTGGTTAGGAGTTGACAAATTCCTCCTTGAATAAAATGCTTTTTGACAGTAAATTGCATATGAGTTTCATGAGAGTATGTTGAGCATGTTATGACTAAGAGATGGTTGTTCCTCCTTGAACATGACTAGTTATGAGAATTTCATGCATAATGGGTTTGTATATGTAGTTCCTACTTTCTTGTGTTGCATTGAGTATATTAAAATGTAGTTGATATTTCCTCCTATGATTTGTCTATTATATTGATGTGTCATGCTTGATGGGCTGCTAGTCTTGTGTCTATAATTTTGTAAGGTGTCTAATGTGTCATTCGAAGACAAATGTTCCTGAGGGGGAGTTAATGTAACACCTCAGAAATTAGTAGGGTTAACTAGAGCCTAAACGTGAGGGTTAACGTTAAGGGTTAAGGGCAAGGGCCAAGGGTTTTGGGTGAAGGCCATGGCTAGGGAGCCAAGGTTGCCTAAAACTGGCCTAGCCACTGTCTACCATGACCATGAGGGTCTTCACGACCCGTGGTGGCCACCACGAGTCGTGGTGCCACTCGTGGTTGGTGAGGCAAAGCACTCCCAAAGGTGCAAGCCAAGGCTTCCCTTCACGAGCCACTTCACGGCTCGTGGTCATAACCACGGGCCATGGGATTGCTCGTGAGGTTGCCTTAGCCTCATGGAAGGCATGATAGGTTAGAGGAGCTATTGGTCAAGGGACCACGGGCACCACCATGAGCCATGGTGCCCTTGATGAATTGTGAAGGGTGTTCGTGAAGACCCTTTAGGCGTGTGGGAGGCAAGGCTTTGAAGCCTAGATGCTGCCTCAAAACCATGACAGTAACGACCTAGGAGTACACCCTAGAAGTTACAAGGCGTACTTGACCCCGAAGGGGTCTCGTACAAGCCCTTAGCATATCTTGAACATGAGATAGTAGGAAAATACGGGAGAATTTTAAACTTTTCGTTACAATTGAAATCTTTATAAAATAAAGCTGAAATCTTTCTATACTTTGTCTCAAACCATCTAACACGACTTTAGAATATAAAACTTTGGGACACAACCCATACAAAGTCTAAAACATAAAAGTAAATAACATAAAGGAATGTGGTTATTGTCCTCGAAGCTATGAGGACTTACTGAGTCTTCAATCTTCCTTAGCTCCTTAGAAACCTATCTCCAAGTAAACTCAATCTCCAAACCCTACATTTGATTAGAATGTAGGCAATATGCGTTAGCACAAAATGTACCAAGTATGAAAGCTAGCACAACATCATAAGAGCATCTCAAATGGTTAGTCAGCATGAGACATAAGCATAAGAGATAACAACATGGTCATATCAGAATCAACAAGTCATAGCATGGTCTCCCACATAAACTTCATATAAACATAAGTCAACATAAGACAAATTTAATGAGCATTGGAGATACAACATGTTCATGGCATAGTCTTTACTAAGACTTTCATGGTTACACACTTCAACCTTAAGTCCTTCATATTGCAAGAGAACTACTTCACAAGCCACCTCCAATTATACTTGTACAATGCAAGGATAGCATCCCATACTACCATCCAAGCTAAGTACCTCTCTTTGGTCATTCTTGGGCATAGTCCACCTTCATATTCAAGACTTAGGTCTTCATGTCATTTTAATTATAATCTATGTTCATGGTCAGCTCTTTAAACTTCTCTATGCCATAAGGGTACCATACTTCTAAGTAACCCCAAGACTCACTTGTGCAATGTATGAAAGGCATCCCATACTACCCTTCACATTAAGGATAGCCTTGAAGTCATCCTAGTCATATTCACTACTTCGGCCTTATAATTAGCTTAACTCTCATAACTAAGGGAATCTCTCACCTTTAGTCAACTATAACTAGGAAATGCAACTCTAGCACAATCCTATCCCAAGACTTCTCTTTAGTGACCATAAGTCATACTTGTGCAATGCATGTATAGCACCCCATAATACTATACATGCTAAGTACTTCCTTTATGTCCTCATGCTAACACTTCTTGGTTTGGAACCTAGTTCCTCTCTTTAACTTTAGAACACTATGAGGTACTCTCTTAAGCACATCTTAGTTAATTATTAGGTTGAACCCTATGAGATACTACTTTTAGTATGTCTAAGTTCACTATTAGCATGGATGTTATGAGATACTTACTTAAGTATGTCTAACCCCTTTTCTACCTTGAACACTATGAGATACTCTCTTAAGCATGCCTAAGTTCATTCTTTACATGGATCCTATGATATACTACCTTAAGCATGTCTAAGTCCACTTATACTCTTGAACACTATGAGGTACTTTATTAAGTAAGTCTTAGTTAAATATTCTTTGAACACTATGAGATGCTTCTCAAGCATGTCTTAGTTCAATATGCTTTGAACACTAGGAGATGCTTCTCAAGCATGTCTTAGTTCATTATGCTTTGAATACTATGAGATGCTTCTCAAGCATGTCTTAGTTCATTGGATATGGAGATTGCTAGTAGGAACCTACTGAACTATGTGAAGGCTCCCATCTCATAAGAACTAACTTTGGGAAAACCCACACTCTACTACGTAAGAGTTCCCCCTTTAACTTGGATAGTCCTCACATCAACTAGGGGTGGCTCTCCTTTCTTCTTGGAGTTCGGACCCTCTCTTGTGTGACACTCCATCTCATTGTCAATATCCACTAGGAGCCAAGCATACACCCTAAGGTTTACTTATTAAGCCTTGGTTAACACTCATAACTCATGGAAGGAGGTCCTTGACAACCAATCCATGTTCAAGTGATTCTATCACTTTCATCTATCAAGCATTCATAAGGTAGGTTAGGTGAGTAAAGGCCTTTCACCATAATTGTACCTATTAGACTCTGTTCTCACTTAGACTTTATCTCAAAGCCTTAGCATCTAAAGCCAATCATATTAGCCTTCAACATTCATAACTAAGAGTCTTAACTCTTAACAACTTTACAACATGCAATCATCTTATGAACCTAAATTTCCAGGCATTCATTCACACTCTTCATTACTAGGTGATTCTAGCCACAATTCATCCTAAAGGTTTAACTTCAACATTACATACCAAGATCTATCATATACAATAGATTCTAGTTGAATTCATAATCATTTGATCCTAACTTTGATCAATTACTACTCATGACATTAGTCTAGGAAGATTACTCATGAACCTTCCCTCTAATGGCATCAACCCACAAAACATGAAACTCATCAAGTAAACTAGGGTTAACCATTTAAATCACATAATTTCATCATAATACCACAATTCAATGCTAAATCAACCGTCAATAAGTATTATCCAACCATTTGGAGTCATACCCAACTATACCCACACTTTGGAAGAAACCCTAGCTTAGATTGGGGTTCTTCTTCACAAATTAGGGGAAAATCTTAGGGGACTCTATGGGTGGAAGAAATCATAGATGAAAAGCTAAACATACCTTTTTATCAAAGCCCTAGCACAAGCTCGAATCCATGGAAAAAACTTGACCTAGTTGCTGCCCCAACTTCTTCTTCTTCCTTGCTTCTAGAGAGAGTATTTCTTGAGAGGATAAAGTCGGTTTTCTTTTGATTCTAGGGAGAATGCCTTAATAGAGGTAATCTTAGGTCTAATAAACGTATATTCTTGTTAGGAAAGGAGTGGGAAAGTCTTGGTTAAAAGTTTTGGAGAGATTACTTAAAGACCCTCACTTAAAATACAAATTCTTATGTCTTGCCCGCTTGAGCTCACCCTTTGGACCCTTGGGCTCGCCCTTAGCACTAGGTAACTCGCCAAATGCACCCTTGGCTCGCACAATATTCCAGTGAGCTTGGAATTTGGGCAGTCCACTAGGCGATCTAGGGAGCAAAAGGGCAATCCGCCAACCTGGTTAGCGAGCTGCGACTTAGCTCGCCCTCTGCTCCAGAATCTAGGCCAAGTGCAATAGCTGACTAGGCGATGATAAGGCACAAGGGCGAGTCGCCCAACCCTTTGGGCGATCATGAAGTCCTATCGCCAAAAGGCCCCTCAAAGAACAAGGTTTCTTTCACTCTTTCTTGCTAGCATATGTCCTTACCACCCTATACCATTCCATAGATAGTCTTCTAAACTATGGGGTCTAACACGTATCTTGACGTTCAACTACTAATCCCCTCATTCAAAGTATGGAAATTCTCATCTATGACTCTATTTCACATACATCACACCTTAGAACCCTAGCTTGTGGCTCTAGTTTGGTCTGCTAGATTCCGGGGTGTTACAACGACCTTCACCACGACTCGTGGTCTTGACCACGGATCGTGGGAGGTCTTGTGGTCATACCTTCAACTTTAGAGGCCAAAATCCCCAAGCCATAGCCACTGCCCAAGGACCACGGGCAGGACCACGACTCGTGAGGTCCTTTCGTGGTGCCTAGGAGTAGGCTGCCAAGGGAGGGTCATTTTAGTAATTTGCTTTTTAATTAATTAATTAGTGGGGTCGACTTTAATTGTTTTATTTCATATATATATATATATATATATATATATATACTATTTTAAGTCATAAACCACCCCTTTTACTTCATTAACCCCCAAGACCCAAATCAAATCAAAAAGTTCTTCTCCTCTCAAATATTTCTCTCTCTAGGAAACCTCCATTGAAGAAGAAGAAGGATTTGAAGTCTAGGGTTCAAGAACTCAAATTTCCTACCAAAGTTCATGAAGAATCTTCAAAAGGTATGGTGGCTTTTCATCTATGGGTCGGGTAGTCTTCACCCATAGAGCCCTTCGAAATTAGATTTCAAAGTTCTCAAATTCCCAAAGGTGGGTTTTCAATCTAAGCCATGGGTTCCTTTTCAAAAACAATTTCAATGACTTAATTGATTTATATTATGATTATAATGATGAATTACTACTGTTTTAATGATGAATTACCCAAGAATCCATGGATTTCCCTTTTTCCCCAAATTGGACCTCAAGTTTGGGTATTGGTTGATACTAGTAGAATGTGATAGAGTTATGTATGTGGTAATTGTTTCAATTGAGTGGATGTAGGTTGATTATGATGTAATTTCATGATTTTTGTATGAATATACATGTATTCTTGATTAACCTAAAATTTTAGGGTAAAATTGATATAGCCTAATGTTGTGCCATGAATGAGGCAAATTGAGGGGCTAGATGTGATCTTCTATGATTGATGAGTTTCTTTATGAATTGCCTTAGATAAGATTACATAGATATGAATTTCTTAAAGTAAAGCTTGTAGACATGAATGAACTTGATTAGGGCTTAAATGATGGGTCATGGTTGAGTAGTATTGAGATTGACTTTATATGATATTAAATGACTTTAATTGATCAAGAATGAAGCATGTGGTTAGTGTACCTTGAGAATTAGGATTACATGATGACCATGTGAGGTAATGCTTGAGAGTAAAGCGTGTAATATGAAGATGACTTCTAGGACCTAAGGGTAATAGCTAATATGAATAAGCTCTGAATGGTGAGGCTTTTAAGATGGAAGTTAATATGCATATTGAATTGTATATGGTATTATTGTGGAAGGACTTTACCCACATGACCTACAATATGATTACATAAACTTATGCATGCAACAAATGAACTACTTGAATTACACACTACTTGAATTACAATTATGTCCATGTATAAGATGATGAATGATAGATATGTTGATTTAATATGGTCTGTGATCCTTGAATGTAATATATGTGAATTATGCATGATTGTGATATTATGCACATGCTTATGAACACTTTGAGAGGGACGTGTGTATGATGATAATGTTGTGATTGTGTTTGTCATGCCCCAAGCCTACACCCAGATGTGGCTGACACTCGAGAACCATTGTTGGCCTCAAGTGAAACTTTGGCCTAGCTTACTTACTCTGTGGAAGACTTTATGAATTAAGAAAAGAACTCAAATGCAAGATACCTCAACTGTTAAATAAAATAACTAAGAATGTTTCAAGGTCAAACATTTATCTTGGCCAAAATGGCAACTCAAGTCTTAACATATGAAATACTTATGTAAAGACAACTGACTACTAATTGTCTATCTATGAAGCCTCTAATAATGAAGATGGATGTCGGGACAAGAATCACGACATCCTAATGAACTAAATACTGAAAAGCAATAAAAAGGGATCCTCCAAAAGCAAGGAGGCTCACCAACAAACTCTGGAGCTCAATTAGAATCAACGATGCGCTGGATGTTGATCTTGGTTACCTGTGTCTACATCATTAAAATATGCAGGCCAAATGGCATCAATACATTGAATGTACGAGTATGTGAGGGAAAATCTAAAACATGACATAAGCTTGAAAGGAACTGAAAGAAATACTTACATTGGCTTTACTCAACTTATGAACAACTTAACTCAATATAAAGCAATAAAACACATGCAATATATAGAAAGCCTTTAAAATAGTAGAAAACAACTTAGTTCGTTAAAGAAAATGCAATAACAACCTCAACATTACTCATATAATAAAGTAATATAGTTTCTATGGGAGTTTCTCTAACCGACAACCACCACATGAGCCTAAGTGGTGATAAATCATCTTTCCCACGCTGCCAGAACTATTCTATACTTCGTCATCATATGGAACGCCTTAACTAAGTGGATCCACTAGTCTCTTTCTAAAAAGCACTTAAGGAATCATCTAAAAAGTATGATCCTTTACTTCCCATGATGGCTACATGGTTTATGGAGACTTGAGTTATTATGAACTCGCATCCCAATATCGGTGCTCAATACTACTCCCAAAATATACTTAGCTCATATGTTTTTAAACAAAACTTCTTTCTTTAGTTTGAGATAATTGCTCAAAACTTAGCTTAAAAGCTCTCTTGGAAATTGGTGTTTCCCTTTTCTTGTTCAAATGTGAAAACATTTTAAACTCTTGAGTATACTTAGTTCCCTTATAACTTTTGGATAAATGAACTCAACTCTTTACTCTTTGCTTAACTAAAAACTTAAGTCTTAAAACAAAGTTAAAATGTTTGTGAAAGACTTTTGAAAACTTTATAAATTTCTCTTGACTTGCTTTTTAACTTCTAGACTTGACTCTTAACTTACCTTGAATTGAATTATGGATTCAAGGATTTGATAGGAAAGATCTCATGATGTTAAGGAGTGTTTTTAGATAGCTAAACATGAGAAAAGATCAAAAAGTCACTGTCTGAAAGCGGGTCCTCGACACGGAGATGTATTTAAATTTTTGGTCGTGAAAATACTTTTTTGAGGCAGAATGGTCCGTGACCGCTTAGCGATACGAAATAACTTTTCCTAAATCTGGGGAGCAGGTCCGTGACGCGGAGCAAGTGCCCAGATTTGGCCGACTATTTTTCTTCTTCGTTTTCTAGCCCCAATTCGCCCAAACTCAGTTCTTTTTCCCAAATTCTTTTTAGATACACATACCCAGCAAATGTACCTAAGAACCTAACACCAAACAACTCAATAATTTGACGTAATGATCTCAAAAACTTCTCAATCTCAGCCCAATTCAAGAACGACATCAAATTCAAGAATAAATATCAAGAACATCAACTTTCAAACTCTTTTAGGATGAATTTATGCTGAAATAAACTTGTTTGGCGCGTGGGTGAACGAACCCAAAATTATGAAAGCCTCACATACCTCGTAGGGATCACCTTATGACAAAATCCACGATCTTAGCTTTGAGAATTTGACGATTCTTGCTTCTTCTCCTCTCTCCTCTTCTTCTTTTCTTTTCTCTATAACCCTAACTCAATATTGTAAAAGCGTAAACTGAATCCTATCAGTTTAGACCCCAATTAATTACCCAAAAATGAAATTAAGTCATGGGGTATGGAAAAGACCATTATGCCCTTCTAAAATCCGAATTAGACTTTCCTTATTTGAACATCCCAACTTTAAATGGGCATATCTCACTCATACAAACTTGGAATCGCGCAAACTTAGCGGCGTTGGAAAGATTATCCCAAGATCTTTCTTACGATATATGGAAACATACCTAACTCATCCTGAGCTAGGAGTTATGGTTGTTTGAAGTTGACTAAAAACTCAAACTTAACTTAACCAAATTTTCCAGATTTTTATTATTTCCAAAAATCACTCGCTCTTTCTAGTTACGGGGTGTTATGATATCTCCCCCTTGGGAACATTGATCCTCGAATGAGATTACTCGTAATAGGATAAGGGTGTAACATGTAACATTCGGCTCAAACATCGAACAAGCAAAATATAAACACAACATGCCAACTTAATATCAATGCCAAGAAAAGGATTAGTACCTAAATTTGGAACTTCTCCGAATTCGAAGAGATGTGTGTATCTCTTTTTCATATCCTCTTTAACTTCCCAAGTAGCTTCCTCTACAAACTAATTTCTCCATAGAACTTTGACTAATGCTACCTCTTTTGTTCTCAACTTGTGAACTTGGCGGTCTAAAATCTGAAAATAGGAATCTCCGCATAAGATAAGTTAGCCTTGATACTAATATCTTCAGTTGGTATGATAAGTGAAGGATCTCTCATGCACTTCTTCAACATGGAAATATGAAATACCGGATGAACCACTGCTAACTCTTGTGGTGGCTTCAACTCATAAGCTACATTATCAATCCTTTTTGGATATCCTCTAAGGACCAATATGCTGGGGACTAAGTTTCCCTTTCTTACCAAATCTCATAACACCCTTCATGGGTGAAACCTGTAAGTATACCCAATCATCTACTTCAACTCTAGGTCTCTTCTCCTAACATCAGTGAAGGATTTCTGATGACACTACGCTGTTTTCAACCTTTCTTGAATCACTTTCGCTTACTCCATAGCTCGATGAACTAAGTCTGGTCCTATCAACCCTGATTCACCAACTACAAACCATCCAATAGGAGATCTGCATCTTCTCCCATAAAGAGCTTCGTATGGAGTCATTTGTGTCATGCCCCAAACTCAAGGGGCACAACTGGCCCCTAATGCCAAAACTCAAGCCCGAGCCGACCCTGCTGAACCATTTGCTACTAGCGCATGGTAGACACACGCAATCAAGTAAACAAACCAGTATATCCCGGCTTAAAACTAAGCCCTCGACCGGTAAGGCCCTTGTTAACATATATATAAAAGAAACAACTACTTCCAAGAGTTCATATAAAGGAATAGACAACTAGCACAGAAGTCCTGACTGGGTCGTCAAGGCCATCATGATATCTATACAAAAACTAGAAGCAGATATATATCAAGATAATACATCAAACAACTCACAAGCTTCAACAAACCAACAAAACCAGGCTAGCATGGCCATAACCTAGTTGTACACCCCACTCACTACTCTAAAGCCTCAAAGATTAGTAAAGATATGTGGGACAGGGCCCTAGCCTACCCATAAAAATATACACAACAAAAGCTAACAAACCTCCAAACTCTGGCAGCTCCGGAGGAAAAGGGCTAGCCAACCAGATAGAAATCAATCCTGCTACTGAGGAGGTCTACTCTATTGTCTGTCAGGACCTGCATGCATGAATGCAGCGCCCCGAGGCAATGGGGAGTTAGTAAAAAATAATGTACAGAGTATGAAAGGCTGTAGACTAAATGAACAAGTATCATAATATACCAAAAGCAATCAGGTAAGGAAATCATTTAGATAAGCATGCCAACCCACTACTGAATCTAATAAAATACAATAATGATCAAACATCAACCTAACCAAGCCCCCATATGCCCAGTAGGTACAAACAACATACCACCTACTTAGGCCCCCATAAGCCCAGAAGGTGCCAAATCAATATACATAACCTTATCTATAGCCCCTTGTCTTTGTAAGAAGTCACATAGCCCTTTTTGGCAATGATATAGCCCCGTAGGTAGTGCATAGCCCTTTTAGGCAACATCATAGCTCTGTGGACTGCACATAGCCCTCTTTTGCATAACATAGCCCTGTAGGCAATACATAGCCCTCTTTGGCATCAAAATAGCCCCGTAGGCAATAGATAACACTCTTTGGCATCAACATAGCCCCGTGGGCAACACATAGCCCTCTTTGGCAATAACATAGTCCTATTAGACAACATCATAGCCCCCATATGTAGTTCATAGCTCAACAGCTAACCACAATAGCCCCAAGGGCACAACAAACAATTAAATAGGTTGAACGTGAGTAATTTAGCTATAAACAATATATATGAATAATGTCCAAGTCCTTCCTAACTTAGGGTTGTTCTGAACAGATTATGAGTCCCTTAGATGAGGGTTTATAACTATTCAATCAGCCAACCACTCACAATTACATCTACAACATAACTAACATTAACTACCCTATTATATCACTCCCAAGCTCTAAGGAAACATGTCGAATGAAGGGAGTAGCCTTAACATACCTTTTCCTTTATAATTTATGCTGAAAATACCTCTGTCCACACCACTACAACACTAAAGAAAAAGGTAAAATCAATCAATAGTTAAGGATAAAAATTACTACGACAATTCGATAATCGATACGAATTCCTATCGTAAACTACAATCCAAGACCTAAGGTACCCATAAACTGATAAAAGGTGATTCCTACCTTTATTTAAATGACCAAAACACATGAATACAATCACTCCACTGGAAAAAAAAAAAAAAACCCTGCTGCCACAACCTCCATGGAGCTACACCACTAATTCACCATGAAAATTATACCAAAACGACGAGCTCGCGACGTAGGGCAATTTTTTATAAGAGGCCAAGAAGAGATCATGAACACACAAGGATGATTTGAGGAGTATTTCTCTGATTTTTGTGGGTTTCTCACGATATGGAATGAAGAAAAATGAAGAAAATGCTATCTTATAAGCTTTCACTGACTTAGGGGACCACCTCACCTGCCTGCTTATGCAGTCTCGCTAAAACGCAAATATCTTCTAAAGTCGTATGAACAAACCGTTTGATGCGTTGGAAACTAGACTCTTAGATCTTCGATTTAATGGGTCGTGAGCCCCATAACTCATTATAGATTGGGAGAAAACTTCCAAAATATTTGACTCAAATTTCAGAGAAATCTTTAAAAAGAAACTTACGATAACTTTCGCCCACTTTTATTTTGTGACTTACCTTACTTCAAAACTTGAGATACAACCCTTGAAGACTTAAAATATGACATACCACAACATTCTTAATTTATTAGTCACCCTCTTTGTCTTTCCACGAATGTATGAATTAATTTAGACGTTTAGAAAAGTCGGGATGTTATATCCTTCCCCCCTTAGAAACATTCGTCCTCGAATGAAAAATCTGAGTCACACGGTTATGTCCTTAGGAGTTGCCAAAGTTTAGACAAAGTATCCTTTGTGAATGTGACTATCCAGAATCTGAAACATATAAATTTTTAACCTAGGCGTCTTACAGGACGACATAAATAGCTAAGCATAATAGCTCCGCAATAACAATGTGAGCAAAAATACAACGACGACAACCAAAAGAATAAGCAATAATATAAAAATTTTGATAGTTATCTTACCCCACTGCACCAATATAAACTGATTTGCCATCACCCTCGGTTATGAAACAAGTAAGGATATTTGGACCTCATGTCATCCTCAGCTTCCCAAGTCACCTCTTCTCTATTCTTGTTTCTCCACAATACTTTAACTGAAGCCACATCTTTGGTCCTCAATTTACGAACATGTCGATCTAATATGGCAACTAGAGTTTTCTCGTAGGATAAATCCTCTGTGATCTGAACATCCTCAACTGGGACAACCCATAAAGGTCTCTTACGCACTTTCGTAGCATCGATACATGGAAAACTAGATGAACAGATTCTAGCCCCGAAGGCAATTATAACTCATAAGCCATTCGTCCTACCCTCGGAAGGATCCGATATGGCCCAATGAATCTTGGACTAAGCTTGCCTTTTTTGCCAAATCTCATAACACCCTTCATAGGCAAGACTTTTAAGAATACCCAGTCATCGACACAAAATTCTAAGTCCCTTCGTCACACATCTGAGTATGACTTCTGTCGGCTTTGAGCTGTTAGCAACCTCTCCCGAATGAGCTTAACCTACTCCACTGTCTGTTATACTAAGTTGGGTCCAATCAACCCTGACACCTACCTCGAACCATCCAATGGGGGACCTACATTTTTGCCCATACAAAGCCTCATAAGGTGCCATCATGATGCTGGAATGATAACTATTATTGTATGCGAACTCAATAAGAGGATAGTGGTCATCCCAACTTCCCTTGAAGTCTAGCACGCACGCCTGTAACATATCCTCGAGTGTAAAAATTGTACACTCAGACTAACTATCTATCTGAGGGTGAAAGGTTGTACTAAGATTAACATGTGTCCCCAGTCCTTTCTGGAAGGACTTCTAGAAGTTGGTGGTAAACTGTGCTCCTCTATCAGAGATAATAGATATTGGGACACCGTGTAGCCTAACAATCTCTCTAATATAGAGCCCTGCATAGTCTTCAGCCGTAAAAGTAGTCCTGACTGGTAAGAAATGGGCTGATTTTGTTAGTCTATCAACAATTACCCAAATAGAGTCAAACTTAAGACGTGATCGAGGTAACCCTATAGTAAAATCCATATTAATTGCTTCCCACTTCCACAAAGGAATGACTATCTCCTGAACTAGCCCAGCGGGCTTTTGGTGCTCAACCTTCACCTGTTGGCAGTTAGGACACTGTACAACAAACTCAACAACATTTTTCTTCATCCCGTGCCACCAATATATCTCCTTAATATCATGGTGTACATCTTCATCAAACCAGGGTGAATAGAATAACGGGAATGATGTTCCTCTTCCATAATCCGATGTCGAAACCCTGCAACATTCGAAACACATAATCGACCACTACTTCTAAGGACTTTATATCCTGCTATATCAAATGCTAAATTCTGTTGATTCTGAGCCTTGGCTCTAAGCTGCTCTAAGCTAGGATCCTCTTGTTGCCGTTATTTCACTTCTATAACTAGAGATGATACGACTGTGTCCTGAATTGTTACCCTACTATCTTTTGCCTCTAACAATCTGACTCCCAAGCTAGCTAACTGATGAAGCTCTCGCGCTAGCTCACACTTCTCAACACCTAAATAGGTTAAACTACCCATAGATATTCGACTGAGGGCATCGGCTATCACATTCACCTTTCCTGGATAATATAAAATATCCATGTCGTAGTCTTTCAGTAACTTAAGCCATCGACGTTGTCGCATATTTATCTCCTTTTATTTAAAGATATATTGAAGGCTTTTATGATCTATGAAGATGTTAACATGAACACCATACAAATAGTGTCTCCAGATCTTTAACGCATGCACAACTGCAGCCAACTCTAAATCGTGGGTCGTATAGTTCTTTTCATGCTTTCTCAACTGCCTTGAAGTATATGCGATAACCTTACCATGTTGCATTAGAACATATCCCAACCCAACATTAGAAGCATCATAGTATACCGCATAACCTTCTAAACCCTCTGGCAATGTTAGAACTGGTGTTGATGTCAACCTGTTCTTAAGCTCTTGGAAATTATGCTCCCAAGCCTCAGTCCACTAGAACTTAGTTGCTTTTTGAGTCGGCTTCGTTAATGGTGCTGAAAGTGAAGAAAACCCCTCTACAAACCTTCTGTAGTACCTAGCTAACCCTAAGAAATTACGAACCTCAGTCGTAGTCATGAGTCTGGGCCAAGACTTTACGGACTCAATCTTTTGTGTATCAACCGCAATGCCTGAATCTGATACAATATGGCCTAGGAAAGCCACAGAGCTTAACTGGAACTCACAGTTGGAGAACTTTTCATAAAGTTCCTGCTCTCGAAGAACCTAAAGGACTGCTCACAAATGATTTGCATGCTCAGCTTTTGAACGTGAATACACCAAAATATCATCAATAAATACAATCACAAAAAATTCTAGATACGGCCTGAATTTACTACTCATCAGGTTCATGAACACTGCTGGGGCATTAGTTAATCCAAAAGACATTACCAAGAACTTAAAGTGTCCATATCTAGTTCTAAAAGTTGTCTTTGGAATGACTTTCTCCCGAACTTATATCTGGTGGTACCCTGATCTTAGATCAATCTTTGAGAAACACTCAACACCTTGTAACTGATCAAACAAGTCATCGATCCTCGGAAGGGGATATTTATTCTTTATAGTCACCTTATTCAGTTGTCGATAATCAATACACATTCTTAGTGAGCCATTTTTCTTCCTCACAAATAACACTGGCGCACCCCATGGTGAAGCACTAGGCCTGATAAATCCTTTATTCAGCAAGTCTTTCAGCTGATCCTTCAACTCCTTTAGCTCAGCAGGAGCCATTCTATAAGGAGGGATAAATATGGGTTGTGTACCTGGTAGCATATCAATAGCAAACTCAATTTATCATTCTAGAGGGATACCAGGGAGCTCGTCTGGAAATACGTCTAGAAACTCATTAACTACCGAAATAGACTGAAGAGTCGGTGGTTCTGCATCTATATCATGAACGTGAACAAGATGATAAATACAACCCTTAGTGATCATCCTCCTCGCCTTAAGATAGGAAATAAACCTACCTTTCGGCATTGATGTATCGCCTTTCCATTCCAGAACTGCCTCTCCTGGAAAGTGGAATCTAACAATCTTTCTCCAACACTCAACATTAGCATAACAAGATGCTAACCAGTCCATACCCATAATGACGTCGAAATCAACCATCTCTAACTCTACCAAGTCTACAGAGGTCTGACGGTCGATAATTTCTACAGGGCAACCTCGATAGACTCTCCTGGCAATAATAGACTCACTAATTGGTGTAGATATAATAAAGGGTCGATCTAATGACTCTGCTACTATACATAACTTCCCCGCAATAAATGGAGTAACATAAGATAGAGTAGATCCAAGATCTATTAAAGCATAAACACAATGGGAGCAAGCAATCAATGTACTTGTCACAACATTTGGTGATGACTCTGAGTCCTGTCATCCGGTTAATGAATATGTACGGTTCTGTCCACCACCAGAACTAGATGCTCCCTCTCTGCCTCCACCTTTACCTCTATCTTTGATGCAGGGTCCACACCTTGGGTATGCGGATCGGGAGGAACCTCTGCGACACAGTCGACTAACCTATACCACCCTGACTTATGGTAGGGCAGTTTCTCCACCCATGCCCCTCCTGTCCACAAGAATAACAACCTATGGAACCCTATCTGCACCTCCCAAAATACATCTTACACCAAGTAGCGCAATGCGGCGGGGCTGTCCTAACCTAGTCTGAACCCCTCTGCTGCTACAAGCCTGATGCTCATGAACCCTCACTTGGGCACAGTCACGGCGATCAAATTTACTACCACGGAACTCTTGTGGTGGAGGTCTAGGTGGCCTAATAAAATGTCGGGGTCTGGGACCACCCTTGGAATATCCTTGTGAACCAGCGGGCCTAGCCCTCTTCTGTCTCTCTCTCGACCCTCTCACTCATATACTGTAGATGTCGATGATCCTCTCTGCCTTGTGCAAAGACCTGAATTCGCGAGATATTCATATTATCATTTAGTGCAGCGATAAAACAACGTCAATATAGTCTGAGTCAAGCCCTCCCACAAATCTACGCACCCTGAGTCAGCCCATACTCTCGGACACTCATGCTATCCTGTCGGAGGTTCAGAAACTGGTCCACCCGACCATCTGTAATCTGTCGAGGCAAATAATGATCTATGAAAGCTTCTGTAAAGCTATCCCAAGTGGGTAGAGATGAATCTTTTCCCCTATATCTCTCCCAACTTCGTACCAAAATATGCAACATCACGCTATCGAAATGCTGCTAACTCAACTGACTTAGTCGTTAAGGCATACATAAATCTGAAGATCCTATGAAGTTGATCAACAAAGTGCTGAGGGTCCTCTCTGCGATATGTCGCTGTGAACTGTGGAGGATTCAGGGCAAGAAATTCATGAACTCTCAAACTTCCAGGCCCTTCAGAAGGTCCGGCAACATCTGGCACAACTGGCTAGCGTTGTGCAGCTACTAACAGTGCTAACATATATACTACGCTCTTGAAATCCTGATCAGATAGAATAGGAGGAACTAGAGGTGGTACTGCTGGTGGAGCCAGACGTCCCATAGCCCTTGGAGGCTCCTGAAGGGGTGGAAAAGCTATAGGGGGCTGAGAAGTGTCTCTCCATGGGTCTCACAATGGGCTACCTCCACTTGTGGTACCTTGCCGGTACCTGCCTCTGATTGTATCTAGCCCACGGCTAGGCGTAGTACATCGATTGCGGTCATCTCTATCTGCATACAAGTATCAATTATAAGGAAGAAACCTCAACCCTTAAGACACTGCTCTATAGCACAAGGTGAGCAAAAGAAGGATAGTCATTCTAACATGCTCAGTAGCTTCTTGCTTATCGAATGTGGTGCACAACACATTTATAAACAAGACTTTACTAGACACAACTGGCAAAATCCCTAGGATACGATGTTGCTTTGATACCAAGTTTGTCACGGCCCAAACTCAAGGGGCGCAACTGGCTCCTAATGCCAAAACGCAGGCCCGAGCCGACCCTGCTGAACCATTTGCTACTAGCGCATGGCAGACAAATGCAAACAAGAAAATAAACTAGTATATCCTGGCTTAAAACTAGGTCATTGGCCGATAAGGCCCCTGTCAACATATATATAAAAGAAACGGTTACTCCCAAGAGTTCATATAAAGAAATAGGCAACTAGCAAAGATCCTGACTAGACCATCGAGGCCACCATGATATTTATACAAAAACTAGAAGCAGGTATATATCAATATAATACATCAAACAACTCACAAGCTTCATCAAACCAACAAAACTAGGCCAGCATGGCCATAACCTAGCCGTACACCCCACACACTACTCTGCAAGCCTCAAAGAGTGGTAAAGATTGGCGGCACAGGGCCCCAGCCTATCCATAAAAATATACACAATAAAAGCTAACAAACCTCCAAACTCTGGCAGCTCCGGAGGAAAGGGGCTAGCCAACCGGATAAAAGTCAATCCTACTACTGAGGAGGTCTACTCGGTCGTCTGTCAGGACCTGCATGCATGAATGCAGGGCCCCCAGGCAATTGGGCGTCAGTACAAAATAATGTATAGAGTATGAAAGGTTATAGACTAAATGAGCAAGTATCATAATATATCAAAAGCAATAAGGTAAGGAAATCAAATTTAGATAAGCATGCCAACCCACTACTGAATCTAATAAAATACAATACTAATCAAACTTCAACCTAACCAAGCCCCCATAATCCTGGTAGGTACAAACAACATACCATCTTCTTAGGCCCCTATAAGCCCAGAAGGTGCCAAGTCAATCTACATAACCATATCGGTAGCCCCTTCTCTTTGTAAGAAGTCATATAGCCCTTTTTGGCAATGATATAGCCCCGTAGGTAACGCATAGCCCTCTTAGGCAACATCATAGCTCTGTGGGTTGTACGTAGCCCTCTTTTGTATCACATAACCCTGTAGGCAATACATAACCCTCTTTGGCGTCAAAATAGCCCCTTAGGCAACACATAACACTCTTTGGCATCAATATAGCCCCGTAGGCAACACATAGCCCTCTTTGGCAATAAAATAGTCCTATTAGAAAACATCATAGCCCGTATAGGTAGTTCATAGCTCAACGGCTAACCACAATAGCCCCAAGGGTAACAAGAAATAATTAAATAGGTAGAAGGCCAGTAATTTAGCTATAAACAATATATATGATTAATGTCCAAGTCGTTCCTAACTTAGGGTCGTTCTAAGCAGATTATGAATCCTTAAAATGAGGGTTTGTAACCACTCAATCAGCCAACCACTCACATTTACATCTACAACATAAGTAACAGTAACTACCCTATTATATCACTCTCAAGCTCTAAGGAAACATGCCGAACGAAGGGAGTAGCCTTAACATACCTTTTCCTTTATAATTTATGCTGAAAATACCTCTGTCCACACCACTACAACACTAAAGAAAAAGGTATAATCAATCAGTAATTAAGGATAAAAATTACTACGACAATTCGACAATCAATACGGATTCCTAGCGTAAACTACAATCCAAGACCAAAGGTATCCGTAAACTGATAAAAAGTGATTCCTACCTTTCTTTAAATGACCAGAACACTTGAATACAATCACTCCACTGAAAAAAAAAAAAAAAACCTGCTGCCACAACCTCCACGGAGCTACACCGTTCAACTCACCGTGAAAATTATACCAAAACGACGAGCTCGTGACGTAGGGAAATTTTTGATAAGAGGCCAAGAAGAGATCATGAACACACAAGGATGATTTGAGGAGTATTTCTCTAATTTTCTTGGGTTTCTCACGATTTGGAATGAAGAAAAATGAAGAAGATGCTATCTTATAAGCTTCCACCGACTTAGGGGACAACCTCACGTGCCTGCTTGTGCAGTCTCGCAAAAATACGAATATCTCTCTATTCTGAAGTCGTATTAACAAACTGTTTGATACGTTGGAAACTAGACTTGTAGACCTTCGAATTAATAGGCCGTGGGCCCCATAACTCATTATATATTGGGAGAAAACTTCCGAAACATTTGACCCAAATTTCAGAGAAATCTTTAAAAAGGAACCTACGATAACTTTCGCCCACTTTTATTTTTGCGACTTACCTTACTTCAAAACTTGAGATACAACCCTTGAACACTTAAAATATGACATACCACATCATTCTTAATTTATTACTCACCCTCTTTGTCTTTCCACGAATGTATAAATTAATTTTAGATATTTTGAAAAGTCGGGGTGTTATAATTTGAATGCTAGCATGGTAACTATTGTTGTAAGAAAACTCAATGAGAGATAGGTGATCATACCAATTACCCTTGAAATAAATCACAGAATCTACCTTGATACCTCAAAACACCATCTCCCCCTTGTTCAAAACCCATCACTTTTTGCTTATGAACACTTGCCTTTAATTCAAGCAATAAAGGATCTTGGTCTTGCTTCTCTTTTACTTCTGACACTAATGATGATTCAGCCCCATTCATCACCACTACTTCTCCTTCTGTTGAATCCATTAGTCGAACTCTTAGTCATGCAAGTAAATGCACCTTTTTTGCTAACTCTTTCTTATCTTCCTCAAAATGGGAGGTACTACCCATAGATAACCTGATCAAGGCATCAATAACAACATTAGCCTTACCTGGGTGTAAAGAATACTCATGTCATAATGCTGGAGTAATTCTAACCACCTCATTTGCCTGAGATTAAGCTCTTTTTGAGTAAACACATATTAAAGACTCTTGTGATCGGTGAACACATCCACATGAACACGATAAAGATAATGGCATCATATTTTCAAAGCAAAAACTACGGCAGCCAACTCTAGATTATGGGTCGGGTAATTCTTCTCATGAACTTTCAACTATCTGGAGGCATAAGCTATAACTTTGCCATTCTACATTAACACACAACCCAAACCAAAGCTAGACGCGTCACAATATATGACAAAACCTTGAGTACCTTCTGGTAAGGTCAATAATGGGGCAGTAGTCAGCCTCTTTTACAATTCCTGAAAGTTTTTCTCACAATCTTCAGACCATTGAAACTTCACTGTTTTCTGAGTTAACTTGGTCAAAGGGTATGAAATAGATGAGAACCCCTCTACAAACCTTCTATAATAGCCAGCCAAACCCAAGAAACTTCTAATGTCAGTTAGAGATATGGGTTTAGGCCAATCCTGTATTGCCTCTATTTTTTGGGTGTCACTTCTAATTCCATCACCGGTACAATGTGGCCTAAGAATTCCATAGACTCAAGCCAAAACTAACACTTAGAGAACTTGTCATACAACTCCCTATCCTTTAGAGTTTGGAGAACTATTCTGAGATGACTAGCATGATCTTCCTCATTCCTTGAATATATTAGTATGTCATCAATGAAGACGATAGCAAACATAACTAAATAAGGCTTGGATAATCTATTCATAAGGTCAATGAATGTTGCAGGTGCATTGGTCAAACCAAAGGAATTAACTAGGAACTCATAATGACCATAACGGGTCATGAATGCTGTCTTTGGAAGATCACATTCCCGTACCCTCAACTGATGGTAGCCTGATCTGAGGTTTATCTTAGAGAAACAAGTAGCACCCTGAAGCTAATCAGAAAGATCATTTATTCTCGGAAGAGGATACTTATTCATGATGGTAACCTTGTTTAACTGACGGTAATCTATACACGTTCTAAGGGAACCATCCTTCTTCCTAACAAATAAGATCGGAGCGCCCCAAGGTGAGACACTTGGCCCAAAAAAACCTTTCTCTAGGAGATCTTTTAATGCTCCTTTAATTCTTTTAACTCTGCTGGTGCCATCCTATATGGTGGAATAGATATAGGACGAGTATCTGGGAAAATATCTATACCGAAGTCTATTTCTCTTCAGGAAGGACTCCGGGAAGATCATCTGGAAAGACTTCTGGAACCCTTTTACTACTGAAACTGGCTGAATAGGAGGTATCTCAACACTAGATTCATTAACTCGGACTAAGTGATAGACACACCCCTTGGAAACAAACTTTATTTTCTTAAGGTACTAAATAAAATGACCCTTAGGCACTGCTGAACTGCTACTCTAAGACTGGCTCATTTGGAAACTGAAACTTGACAACTCGAGTTCTACAATCAACTGAGACATAACAAGAATGAAGTCAGTCTATACCAAGAATGACATCAAAATTTACCATGTCTAATTCAACTAAATCAACCATGGTGTCCTTGTGATTGACAGAAATGACACAATCATGATAGACTCTTTCTGCTAGAATAGACTCACCAATAGGTGTAGAAACACTGAAGGGTTCACAGAGTTTCTCAGGAAGAACATCAAAATTATTTGCAACATAAGGGGTTACAAAAGATAAACTTGCTCCTGGGTCTAGCAAAGCATAAACATCAAGAGTAAAGACTTTGATCATACCAGTGACAACATCTGGAGAATTCTCTTACTCTTGGTGACTAGTGATCGCATAAAATCGGTTTGCTCCTCCGCCAGTACTGGAAGTAGGTCCTCTAGGTGCAACCTTGTTTGGTGGAGCAACTGATGAAGACTGGGCTCTATTGACCTGATTCCCATTACCATTACCCTATAAGTTCTTTGGATATTCTCGCATGAAATGACCATTCTGGCCACACTTGAAACATCCAGTGGAGCCATCACGACACATCCCTGAGTGGTTCCTACCACACTTAGCACATGCAGGAATCTTAGTACCCCATTGTGCCTTACTACCTTGCGACTATGCAGGTCTAGCTCTGAAATTCTGGGAATTCTAACTATTGTACTCATATTTATTCCCAGGTGTAGGTACACTAGCAGATGATGGAGCAGATCCCTTCTGCGTATGTTGGAAATAAGATCGGTTCGCCTTACTCTTTTGCTGCTCGGATTCATTCCTTGATATCTTAACTCTCTTGTTCTTAAACTCTTCCCTATCCCTTAGCTTATCCTCTTCAACTTGTTGCATATGGATCATCAGCCTTGCTATGCCCATGTCACCTATTAGCATAGCTACCTTACTTTCCTTATTTTACAGACGAGGCAACCCAACAATGAATAAACTCATCTTGCTCCTCATGTATGCAACCATCTCTTTGCTGCTCTTAGCTCACAGGGAAAGAAGTGCTCTATAGAAGCACTCTTAAAAATAGTCCAACTCATAATCGGTTACGCGAAAGCATGGGTTAGAAAGAAATTGTATAGAGATGAACTCTATCGCACAAAATGAGTATGAAGAAAGTGAAGGAAATTCCTAAATATTGTAGACTCCTAATTATAGATGTGATGCGCTTCACACAGATAACTAGGACTCTACATACACGGCTTCATAGACTCCCTAGGACTCTTGAACTCTGTGCTCTGATACTAAGTTTTCCACACCCTGAGCCTACACCCCAGATGTGGCTGGCACTCGAGAACCATTGTTGGCTCCAAGTGAACCCTTGTCCTCGCTTACTTACTCAGCGGAAGACTTTATGCATTAAGAAAAGAACTCAAATGCAAGATAACTCAGCTGTTAAATAAAATAACTAAGAATGTTTAAAGGTCAAACATTCAACTTGGTCAAAATGGCAACTCAAGTCTTAACATATGAAATAATAATGTAAAGACAACTGACTACTAACTGTCTATCTATGAAGCCTCTAATAACTAAGATAGATGTCAGGACAAGACTCACGACATCCTAATGAACTAAATACTAAAAAGCAATAAAAAGGGATCCTCCAGAAGCAAGGAGGTTCACCAACAAACTCTGGAGCTCAACTAGAATCAACGATGCACTGGATGCTGATCCTGGTTACCTGTGTCTACATCATTAAAAGATGCAGACCAAATGGCATCAGTACATTGAATGTACAAGTATACGAAAGGGAAATCTAAAACACGACATTAGCTTGAAACGAACTGAAAGAAACACTTACCTTCGCTTTACTCAACTCATACACAACTTAACTCAATATAAAGCAATAAAACATATGCAATGTATAGAAAGCCTTTAAAAAAGTAGAAAACAGCTTAGTTCGTTAAATAAAATACAACAACAAACTCAACTTTACTCATGTAATAAAGTAATATAGTTTCTGTGGGAATTTCTCTAACCGACAACCACCACTATGAGCCTAAGTAGTGATACAACGTCTTGCCCATGCTGCCAGAACTTTCCTATATTTTTTCGTCATATAGAATGCCTTAACTAAGTGGATCCACTAGTCTCTTGCTAAAAAGAACTTAAGGAATCATCTAAAAAGTATGATCCTTTACCTCCCATGATGGCTACATGGTTTATGGAGACTTGAGTTACTATGAACTCGCATCCCCATATTGTTGCTCAATACTACTCCCAAAATATACTTAACTCATATGTTTTTAAAAAAAAAATTATTTCTTTGGTTTGAGATAATTACTCAAAACTTAGTTCAAAAGCTCTCTTGGAAATCGGTGTTTCCCTTTTCTTGCTCAAATGTGAAAACATTTTAAACTCTTGGGAATACTCAGTTCCCTTATAACTTTTGTATAAATAAAGTCAACTCTTTACTCTTTGCTTAACTCAAAACTTAAGTTTTAAAACAAAGTTAAAACATTTGTGAAAGACTTTTGAAAACTTTATAAACTTCTCTTGACTTGCTTTTTAACTTCTAGACTTGACTCTTAACTTTCCTTGAATTGAATTATGGATTCAAGAATTGTGATTTGTGATAGTAAAGATCTCATGATGTTAAGGAGTGTTTTTAGATAGCTAAACATGAGAAAAGATCAATAAATCACTATCTGAAAGCAGGTTCCTCGACGCGGAGATGTATTTAAATTGTTGGTCGCAAAAATACTTTTTGAGGTAGAACGCTCCGTGACCGCTCTGTGACACGAAATAAATTTTCCCAAATTCGGGGAGCAGGTCCGCGACGTGGAGCCAGTGCCCAGAATTGTCTAACTATTTTCCTTCTTTGTTTTCCAGCCCCAATTCGCCCAAACTCAGTTATTTTTCCCAAATTCTTTTTAGATACAGATGCCCAGCAAATGTACCTAAAAACCTAACTCCAAACAACTCAATAATTTGACATAATTATTTCAGAAACTTCCCAATCTCAGCCCAATTCAAGAACGACATCAAATTCAAGAATAAATATCAAGAACATCAACTTTCAAACTCTTTTAGGATGAAATCACACTGAAATAAACATGTTTGGCATGTGGGTGAATGAACCCAACATTATGAAAGCCTCACATACATCGTAGGAATCACCCCTTGACAAAATCCACAATCTTAGCTTCGAGAATTTGACGATTCTTGCTTCTTCTCCTCTCTTCTCTTCTTCTTTTCTCTTCTCTAAAACCCTAACTCAATATTGTAAAAGCATAAATTGAATCCTATCAGTTTATACCCCAATTAATTACCCAAAAACAAAATTAAGTCATGGGGTATGGAAAAGACCATAATGCCCTTCTAAAATCAGGATTAGACTTTCCTTATTTGAACAATCCAACTTCAAATGGGCATATCTCACTCATACAAACTCAGCGGCGTAGGAAAGATTATCCCAAGATCTTTCCTACGATAACTGAAAACACACCTAACTCATCCTGAGCTAGGAGTTATGGTTGTTTGAAGTTGACCGAAAACTCAAACTTAACTTAACTTGATCGAATTTTCCAAATTTTTATTATTTCCAAAAATCACTCTTTCTCATTCTAGTTCTTTCTAGTTACGGGGTGTTACAGTGTCATTGCAAGGACAATTACAGACACACACACTCTTCATGCATGAACATAAATATGATGTATTTATGGTGTCAATTGAAAGTCTAGTTCTCATATGCACCTTTACACATTACTATGAATGATATGTACATGACCATGATGATCCTACTGTGTTGATTGAAAGTTCATTCTCATGCAAACACATGATCATAATGTGAAAGTTTTCCTCACATATTAATGAAGATTCTAAGGTTGTAAGTCCATTCTCACCTATTTGAATCTATGAGCTACTTTATGAGTTAGGTTAAATGAAGGGTAAAATACTCCTTCAAACATGTAAATCCAATTCAAGACTAAACAAGTAATTTTGGGAAATAATGCTTAGTAGCGAGCGGATATGGAAAGTAAGGTAGAGGCTCTCCCATCAATGCAAGAGGTCGGGTTCTCTAAATTATTCTCATGAGATGGAAGCTCCTCCGTCAATACAATAGGTCGGGCTTCTAGAAGCAATCTCCCTATCCCATAACTATGTGCCCACATAGGTCTTTAGCTAGTGGATCCACATAAAAGCTAATACATTTAGTTATACCTTAGGCAAGTAGGACACCTTCTTTCAGTGTGGGGTTACACGACACCAGATTCCATGTAGCTCGCATGGTCTATGTCGGTTAAGGCTATATTCCCAGTAATGAACAAGAAAGTGAGTTATGTTCTATGGTTCCTCAAAGGATCTACTTAATATGAGTGGTATTATGGGATGCCATTCGTACACGGCACAAGTAGACTTTGAGAGTAGCCATGGTGCATTTCTCTTATGTAAATAAACTATGAACATGAAACATGAACTATGACTAATGACTCCTCAAGAAGATCTACTTAGTATGAGTGAGGGTATGGGACTTCTCTCATACATGGCACAAGTAGACTTTGAGAGAAGCCATGGTGTGGTTTCATTACATTATGATGATTTATGAATTAATGCATGCTCAATTTGGATTATTGTTATGATTGAATTTCCTTGACATGAGCTAATAAATATGAATGTTTCCTTGTCTATGAGTATTAACTATGGATGAGACTAATGTATGACAAGTATGAGCATGGTGACCTAAAAGTGGTACTTAGTGTAGATAGGGTTATGGGATCTTATCTATGCATGGCACAAGTATAACTTAGGGTTACTTAGGTGATGATTCGATTATGATGAGATGATCTTGGTATTTGACTATATATGTGCATTATGTCTCATGATGATTGATATTTGCACTATGTCTATGATTGGAGACTATGCTTATGATTATGTTGTTATCCTTTGTGCTATGATGAACTATATATGAGTTGCTTTATGAGTGATGTTCTCCAACTCTTTCAAAGAAGATGTTCAAATTGGAATATAGCATGGTTTCAACTAAAATGTCCCTTTTATC
Source organism: Solanum pinnatisectum (assembly GCA_035578085.1). Lineage (NCBI taxonomy): Eukaryota > Viridiplantae > Streptophyta > Magnoliopsida > Solanales > Solanaceae > Solanum > Solanum pinnatisectum. The sequence continues at coordinate 28,626,439 of CM069083.1, forward strand.
ATGTTTTAAAGGTTTTTATGCATGGCATCCATACTTAGTACATTTTTGTGCTAACCCATATTTCTACATTTTCTATATGTGTAGGGTTTGGTTCTTGAAGGTGATCTCCTATTGGTTCAAGCTTGGGATAGATAATCTCCTTCGCTAGTTGGTGAGTCCTCAAGATTCGAGGCCGAGTATCTTTACTTAGTAGTTTCTTTTAGTATGTCATTTGAGAACTATTGTAAGGGTTGTGTCCCTATTCATTATTCAATTGTATTTAGATGGCTAAATGAGACAATGTCTAGACTCTTATTCTATGACTTTTATGTTTATGATATGCTAAGGGCTTGTATGCGAAATAGATGATGATGCAGAGACTCTTTGGCTAAGAGAACTTTGGAAAGAGATAGAAACAACTCCACTTTAAAACTGTTGGATTTGAGAAATCATAGTATTCTCATGTTTTTCTGTTGAGTGGTGTCTTGTAACAACTAGTTTTGGGGTACGATGAGTCTGATATTTTGACTCATTTGGGGCTCTGTTTTCATTGTTTTAGTCTCCTCAATGCCTAATTTATGCTCTAAACTAATATTAAAGTGTTGATTTGCAACAATGAATGCTAAGGAGCAAGGCAAGGACATTATCGGGCAAAAAGGAGCGAAGAAAGCTGAAGAAGTTGAGCAAACGCAATCTTGGTGATCGCCAAGATGACTCGACGAACCGCTGAGTGGCTCTTCATCTCGCCAAAGGATAAATAGCCAAGGCAAATTGGTGATGGAATGGAGCAATGGGCGCGTCGCCGACTTGGTTGACGATGCTCGACTTACTTCACCTAAAGGTCCTGAAGGCCAAAATTTGGGAAACTATAAGTTGAAATTTAAAAAGAGGAAAAAGGGAGTTCAGTCCTATCAAGTCGAATCCAATTATTCTCCTAAGTTTTCCATTGTAAAACTTAGAGCTTTGGAGACTTGATTTAGAGGAATTTTCAATTGGGTTTTAGAATTAAGTTGATTTGAAACATTGTAGAGATTTGAGAACCATTGCCCAATTCATGGATAACATAATTAGTAATTGTTTCTTCCTGTTTATGATGTGTGGCTAAAACTCTAAATCTTGGGGTGTGATCATGTGATATTTGCTTTAATTAGCTTATGGGTATTGTTGTTTACTGATTTAAATGTTGATTTGAAGTGGATTTAATTGATAGTTGTGTATTAATCTATGAATTGTAGTTGCAAATACTATTTTAATTTACTGTTCTGGGCTTGCTTGAGAGAGAGGTTCTAGAACTAAGGCTTTCAATTGATGATTGTAGTTATTGGGTTGTTGTAGGTTCAGCTCGAGAGAGTGAATTCTAAACTCGATTCTACCTATCTAGCTTGAGAGAGTAGATAAATTGAGGTATTGGGATGCTTTTAGTGCTATGCTTGTCGAGGTTCGAGAGAACTCGTCTGAATCGTAATAGTTGTTCGAGAGAAAGCTATTGCATCTATAGTGTAGCCTACTCACTGAGATTCAGAAAGTATTAGTAAACTCCAATTACTCATATAGCGAAATTAGCCTATAATCGATCACATCCCCGATAATTCCTCTCTACTTATTGATTCCCCTATTTTCATAATTGCTATAGCTGTTAATTGACAAACTTCTCCCCCCCCCCCATCTCACATTCGTGCCAACCCCTTTTACTTATCTAACTGAATTCGATAATTTCTATACCTACAATAGATTAGACCACGTTTGTAACTTCATAATTAAATTCGAACTTGTACCGCTCCCTATCAGTTCGACCCCAACTCTTTGTTGGGTTTTATTGTCACGAACCAGACCGTCGTAATTGGCACCCACACTAACACTTCGGTGGGAGAACCACTACTACAACCCAAACCAAGCAACTAAAGCAATAACTAAGGCATTTAAATCAAACACTAAGGAAATAAAAATAGAGTTCCCATAAACTCTAACAAAAGTCTAACAATAATAACTAACAATGTGGAAGAATAACCTAGAACCTGAAAGTCAATATACCAAAACATTCTAACAATGAACCAAGTCTAAACAAGAAAGGGATACAACCCCAACTAATGAACAAATCAACTAGCTAAAATAAATGTCTAAGTCCAAAAATGGTGGACATAGACAAAAGAGAATCTCATGGCAGCCCGGAAGAATTGGCTCACCCTTGAATTCGAAGCAATGATCACTGATCTCTGGCGAGTGCATCGGTTGCCACTTGAAGATGCCCTATACTCAACAAAAATAATAGCAAGTGCAGTATCAGTACACAACCACAGTGTAATGGTAGGATCACGCAGCTATCCCACTAGTGCAACATAAACAAGTCAAACAACATTATAATCACATGCATATATATCAACATTTACGAACAACGAGCAACTTTACAATTTACATTAAATCATTGGTCCTCTCATGGAACCCAAATCCAAACAGTTAGCATGCCGAAACATGGCAACCGATCCCATATTTATGCCAGAACTTAGCAATCGATCCCTTTTTATGCCAAAACGTGGCAACTGATCCAAGTTAGTTATGCCAGAACGTGGCAACCGATCTCATTCACACACCACAATCACAAACACAAGTATATCCTCAAGATCACACATTCAAATCATGATTTCATGGCAATAATAATTCATCTAACTCATTTACAAAAAGTGTGATCAACATTGCAACATTCATACATATACAAGTATCATAATGAAGCAAAAACAAGCATACATCACACAATCATAGAATCACAACCATCATTTACCTCGAAACAAGCTTGAAACCCAAGAAACTTGATCGTTCCCTTTGCGGATTCATTTCGCTTGTTCTTGGTCTACAAACAATCATAATAACACGAGAATCAACAATCACTAATTAACCGATACTATAACAATTCTTTGAACCCTAGATCAAACCTATGATCCCAATTATCCAAATTAGGGTTGTTTCCACCATAGAATCTATAACAAAATCCTCCACCATCAATATTCACCCATTATATTACATTCTACGGATCAAAAAATGGATTCAGGGATTGAAAAAGCTTACCTTTAGCCTTAAGAATGGTGAAAAATGAGTAGGAGTCGCCTAGGGGTTGTTCCTTAGCTCAGAAAGTCGAAAAGTGCATAATGAGGTCGTTTAGGGGTTTATTAACGAGTTTAAGTCACATCGGGCCCACTGCAGCAGCCCTCATCCCGATGTAGCATCCCCGCCAAGGTGACCACAAACCCCGCCCTAGAGGCTTCCGCTTAACAGTGAGCCCTTCGTCTTTCACCTACGATTTTGAGCTTCGTCGTACCCACCACAGCGGCCATCATTACGATATAGCGGCCCCGCCAGAGAGACAAGACTCCCCCCAAGGCGGCACAAATGGAACCAGAGAGTCAATTGAAGAAATTCCAAAATCCCATTTCACAACACATCTCTAACCCACGACGATCATAAAATACCCTTTACGCTAAGATCGATTCTGAGAGTTCTACTCGCCCAAATTAAATTCCGTAAAGTCGTACGGGTTCATTAACAAGTTATCTAACTACTCATGTAATCAAAATCAAAAACAACTCACCCGATTGTTACCAAATTTCCCCACACCTCAAGGACTCCAATTTCTAGGTTGGAAAAATCTCAATACTATGAAAAAGTTTTCCGACCCCAAATTTTCCCCCGTTAGCTTTTCTATAACGACGAGAATAGGTCGTTATATTTATACTAGATTACGATCGCGTACATCTAGTATTGGATGAGGTTTAGTTGAGCGTTTATCAGGGTAACGAAACTTGAATCCAAGAAATAGGCTTGGGCACCGATAGATGAGATCATTGTAGATCTGTTTTGAAAAGACAATTTCACCTTTATAGCTACTTCTCATAGCTCCGGTGTTGAAGGCTGAACTCATTGCTTTACAGTGGATTCTATAAATGATTACTACAGGGAGGGATCCGATTTTTGTTTTGTAATTGGATGTCTTAACATTTAGTGTTAAAGAATCCATAATATTTATATCTTTGAGAGAAATAGTAAAATTTGAAAAACAATCAAAGTAGATAGGACCACTGCAAAGAAGACTGGTTTCTACCATTCCTGAGAGGGAATCATTGAAGTCTAAGAACCTTGAGTCCCTTAGTCAGAGGAGAAAAGAGGTATCTAGACCTTCCCTAGAGAGAGGTTTAGCAGTGATTTGGACAAGCCCAAAATGGAGATACTTTTATTTTCGACTATATTTTTCTAGAGCTTTTGGATTTAAAAGCTTGATATCTACATGGTCAGATTCTAGGGCATAGTTGTTCGATAGTTGAAATATGGTAGTCACTTAAATATTGAATAAGGTATATATAATTTGATAAATAGTATGATATGTTTAAACGGTTGGAAGCTAAAGGTGAAGAAAATAAATACATGACACATATTAAACTTGTAAATAAAAAGTTCATAGAATTTGTACAGGTCTAAAGGTAGATGAAAGGTCTTTCCAATTAAATTTAATAGACAAATTAATTTTTATAAGAAAAAATAAAATGATAAATATATTTTTAAAGGACATTTTAGTAATTCAACGTTTAACTTAGACTCTTTTCACTTTTAATAGAACTAGTTCCTGAACATGTGCGTTGCACGTGTGTCCCATGCTAGTAAGTACAATTTTTTTTTAAATGATATAGATGATGTTAAAACATGTAAGTAATAAGTGACTAAATTAGGAAAGAGTAATTATTTGTAGCTATACACAATCAATTAAATTAGTATAACATTTTTCTTATGTAGTTCTCATATATCTTATACTCAGTGTGACACTTTCCTTGTTTTTTCTTTTAATATTTCAATGACATATAATTTATAGGTAAACATAAGTAACATTGATTATGTTTGTAAATGTCTCATATCTTAAAGTTTGTGTCTTATTTATAAGTTAGAAGTTACTTATCAGCTACAATGATCCATCTACTTCTATTACTCTTTTTGACCCCATTACAAACATACCTCAATTACATGCTTCTTAGAGTTGGCATATGCATTCTCACTATTCATTTCTCTCTATTTGGACCCATTTCATTCTAGTATTTACTACTAATTTATGGATCTCAAACAATACAGGTTCTCTATATTTCCTAGTGAGAGATATCTTAACAAACTAAAAAGATTCCTAGTGAATTGGCCTAATGTATCTTTACCTTCATCATGACTAAGCATAATTCCAATGATATGACTATTATATCCATTATGTACCTGATGATGCGAGGGAGAAGGGAAGAGTTCACATTTGCAAGATAAGATTTGAAGCAAAGAAAATTAAATTAAAATTAGTAATTAGCAAACACAAAGGCAAAGCAAATACAAGAGAAAACTATAAAAAGGATTAGAAGTAAGAATTGATAATTAATTTACAATATATATATATATATATATATTCTATGCACCAGTTATATCATTCAATTAGTTAAATGATTAGAAAACTGAAAATATTTAATTTAATACGGAACTAAGTGCTTTGAAAACAGAAAATAATATACAGTTTAGATAGCTGAAGTTGTATGGTTGTTGGGCCTAATTACTCCATCCTCATAATATTTTTTATACGATTTTAATTTGAGGAATGGTTGTTAGTAGTAACAATTAAGGGTGGAAGGAATTCATAAAGAAACAACCAAAATGTCCAAAAGCAAAATTGTCATCATACCAACCATTTGAATTTTAACACTACGGAAAGCTATTGTTAATATAGAATGCTTATGTTTAAGAAAACTATTAGGCTTAGTGTCGCATAAATATAAATGTAACTCTCATTTTTATTTTAAAATTAAATTGCTAAATCTCATATTATAAAAATTGTAGAAAAATAAAAAAATGAAACAAAAAGGGTGAAAATGAACAATATATGTATGTGTTTGCAACACTGTATTAGATAGACCATAAAGTAACACAATCAAAATCTTTCATTCAAAGTAATAATCTTTTAGCAATCTTTATTTAAATTACTTGTATGTAAATAATATATGATTACTTATATTTATTTTTATTTTCATTTTAGTAAATAAGATAGTAAACACAGAAATGAATGACAAATTTAAACCGATCAAAGGGAATATTTTTAAGATTGCTAATTTGGACGCATTGTCTTGCTTGGTTACCATTTCTTACCGAAACTGTGATGAAGGTTGAAGTTGTGATACCAAGAGCCTCTTCCAATAACTAATTTGGGTAAGAAACATATTTGTAGTTAATTTCCAAGTTTGAAGGAGAATTTATTCTAAAGGAATTGGAATTGGAATTGGAATCGTAATTCTGCTCAAATTTAAAATAAATGAGTTGTTAATCTCAAAATTGATGGCATTGTTGTCTAACCAGCAATCTAATACAAGGAATGAGATCACATCTGAAAACTTTAAATGATCATTCCTATGAACTACAAGCTAAAGATTATAACGTACATACTAGAATTGACATTTGTTCAGCTCTCGCTGCGGCAAGCAAGTTGCCCACACGGAGATTAAACAGCAACTGTATTACAGCAATACCCAATATCACGCCAGAAGATCATTGCTTTAAAAGTCCAAGATCGTAATGCCTCAAAAGCATTGGGTAGAACCTTTATTAAAATTCAGAGTTGGTGATGAGAAGGATATGCAGCAGTACTTGTTGTGCAATTGTACGGGACTCTGAATGTTGAAGATGATAGTATGGGTACGCAGGATAAATAATAGTTTATGGGTGTGTAAAATTCAAAGACGGTAGAATAATGAAGATGCCTGAGGAAATCTTTGAAAGTACTATGTTTATCCTAGTTTGATTCTACACTTTGTAGTCAGAGATTGCACAATTTACGTTTGTAGTTGGTTTATGAAAAAGTGAAGCGGAGGGAACTGTGAGGGTGGTGTTTTTGTAGGAGTTGGGCCTGATATAGCATACTAAGGAGTTTCCGGTAAAAAGGAGAGAGAGTAGTGACTTAACTTTCAGTTAAAGGGCAATATGATGATGATATGATATGATTAATCAGAACACAAATCCATTTCTTCTGGAAGCTGATTGCTATGGAAGACTTTTGCTCCAGATTTCACTTCTCTGTCGAGCTTGTTTTGCTTTCATTCACAGGTTCAGCTCCATCTTAAGCTTTATGATACTATGGAAGCTAAAATGTTGGAATTTGTACACTAAGCAAATAGTGAAGAAATTCTAGTAGGAAAGCAGGAGGAATTTCTACACTAAGCAAATGCATGTTGAAATTGCTAAAGAACTGAGGGTAAGAGATAAGAATCTACCAAACATCCCGTGTGACGGTGGAATATTACCAATTTCTATGGCAGCTTTGTTTGGGCATAAAGTTGTGGTATCATACCTTTTTGAGGTCACAAGTCTTGATGTGATACAGCAAGAAAAACGCTTAGACCTTTTTAAGGCTACTATCAAGAATGAGATGTATGGTAAAGATTATACAGCATATATGAGCAATTAAAAACTTATTTATTCAAATAATTGGTACTGATGGCAACAACATTCTACATTTGGCTGGGAAGTTAGGGCAGCCAATCCTTAACAGAAAAACAAACTTTTCCAGTATGTTCCTCCTGATGCTGATAATAATGTTGTACTACAACAGTTGTTTCAAGAGATTAGACAGTCTGTTAAGGTATTTCCTCTCTCTTTATAAACTATACATGTTTCTTCGTTCCAATTTAATAGAGGTACAGGAAATATTGTATAATCAAAAAGTTCTGTTGTTTGGATTAATCATCAATGTTTAAATAATGAGCTGACCAACAAAAGGAAGAGAAGATTATGCCGCCATCATTTCTCAGGATTTCTGGAGCAGCACTTCAAATGCAAAGAGAGATATTGTGGTTCACAGTGAGAAGATTACCTAAAAGTAAATTTCACAGTTGGAAACACATCTTGTTGCATTTAAATATCTGTCATTTAACTTTTTAAGTATGAATTAAAGAGATACAATTTTCAGCGTTTTCTTTGAAGGGAAGGGTTATGGCTTTTAAAAATGTTGCTGCTGCAGAATGATAATTACTAACTGTCTAGGAAGTGGAGAAAATTGTACCACCTATATACCACAAGTTGAGAAACAACGATGGGAAAACCCCTAACGAATTATTCACAGAAGAGCACAAGCTATTACTAAAAGAAGGGAAAAGGTGGATGAAAGACGCTGCGAATTCTTATATGATTGTTGCAACTTTGATTGCCACGATGGTGTTTGTTGCTGGCTTCCTGTGTGCCAAGTGGTAATAACAGTGATAATGGTATTCCAATATTGCTAAAACTGAATGGATTTACGGTCTTTATCATATCAGATGCAGTGGCATTATTTAGCTCAATCGTTTCTATCATTATGTTCTTGTCCATTTTGACATCTCTATATGACAATGACACAAGAAAATCATCTTCAGCATAGAGAGATGTCAGAATAGACAGTAGCAACAAACAACATCGTGGTAATCAAAGTTGCAACAATCATACAAGAATTCACAGTATCTTTCATCCACCTTTTCCCTTCTTTCAGTAATAGCTTGTGCTCTTCTATGAATAATTCCCTAGGGGTTTTCCCATCATTGTTTCTCACCTTGTGGAGTGAAGATGCAAGTTTCTCCCTAGACAATTAGTAACTAATCATTCCACAGCAACACAAAATTTTTAAAAGCCATAACTCTTCCCATTATAGAAACGCTAAAAATGTACGTCTTTAATTCACTCTTAAAATATATAAATGCAACAAGATGTGTTTCCGATGGGAAAATTTACTTTTAGGTAATTTCTCATTGTGAACCACAATATCTCTCTTTGCATTTGAAGTGCTGCTCCAGAAACCCTGAAAAATGATGGCGGCATAATCTTCTCTTCCTCCTGTTGGTCAGCTCATTATTTAAACAATGGTGATTAATCCAAACAACGGGATTTTTTTATTATACAATATTTTCTGTATCTGTGTTAAATTGGAATGAAGCAACATGTATAGTTTAAAAAGAGAGGAAATACCTTAATAGACTGTCTAATCTCTTGAAACAACTGTTGTTGTGATTCAACAAATACATCATTATTATCAGCATCTGTCCAGTTTTCTGTTTACGGAGTGGCTGCCTTGCCCTGCCCTACCTCCCAGCTAAATGTAGAATGGTATTGCCATCATTATCATATATTTGAAGAAGAAAGTTTTACATTCCTCCTATTTGGTGTATAAGACTGAAGAGTTTTTCCTCTTGGTATAAAACCGCAACATGGAAAATGGTCCAGTTTTGATAGTCAGGCAGCCATATGAGTTCAGGATGTTGTGAATAACCACAACTAAAAGCTCTATATTTCCTTCTTTTGCAGCAGAATAGAGCAAGCTTTCCTTTTCCAATAGCTCCAATAGCTTATCCTCTGCACTTCTTTGACATTCCGCCCACAGTTCCTCAAGTAATAGACTGACGTGTTTCTCCAGTACATATTTTGTTGAGAGTACCCCTGAAGTTTGAAGCAATTTTAGCACTACAAACAGGTTGTGGCTGATACATATCAAGCTTGTCTTCATTCAAAATAATGACAACGGATGGAGACATTCATATTATTACAACTTACATTGATACAAAAGGTTTAAAACACACGACACTTGAATTTGCTAGGCGGACAAATATTTAATCTCGAGCTACACAATCAATTTGTTAACATTCATTCCTTTAATCAGTATTTGACCTAGCTACATCGAAGTATAAATCAAGTTTGTAGAAACTAATCCTTCAATGAGTTAGTTGTTTCCAGTCAAGTAATTATCTCAAATTAAAGAAATATCTACTTAGTTAAGATCCAGTAGATCTTACCTCCTGGCCAGGCCAAATAACTTTCTCCACGTTGGAGAATAAGCTCCTTCAATGAATCTCTTCAATTTTTCCTCCTGAGTTACTGATTGCTTAGGACTTTTGTGATAACATGTGTAAGACATGAATATTTCTTTGTAACATTTTACTGGCTAATTTTCTGTCCTTGTTGAATAAATGTAATGCCATCTCTGCAAGAAAAAACTCGAATTAACTTAGTGATAGAAGAACATATATGTAGGTATTGAAAAGCAATAATACAAATAAACAACATATACATCGCTAGTTGGTTAAGAAAAAACAGAAAAAGGAAGTGAGTTTGTGTGTATCTGATGAGATCTTTAATACATACAAAAAAATGGTATACGATGGACTTTGAGAATGTAAAATACACCATATTTTTTAATAGCTTACCATACATCTCATTCTGTATAATGGTGTGGAGAAGGTAGGTCTATAGCACATGAAGACTTGTGACCTCAAAAAGGTATGATACCATAGATTTATACCCATTCATAGCTGTCAAAGTGATTCCTTTCCCTCATTGCTTTAGCACTTTGCTATCGTATTCTCATATTTGTTAGTCACCAGCTACTTCCATCAGTTTCATTAGATCTCGCACAAATCGGGTGCTTCTTGCTGCTACTGCAAGGTCAAAGTACTATTTCACCTCCACCCGATATCTTTTTACGAACAAAGCTTGGATCATTTTAGAATTTCTCCATTATTTATTTTCAAACCTGTTAGATTCCATAGTATAAAGCTCTTCTAAGCTCGAGATGAATGAAAACAGAACAAGCTCGAGAGAGAGAGAACTGAAATCTGGAGTATAAGTCCTCCATATCAACTAGCAAGAAATCAACAATTCCAAAAGAATTGGATTTGTGATTAATTACATATAAACAACTTGTGCATCAAGAAATATGAGTCAAAATTATTAACTTGTGTTCACACTAAAATCTGCCCCTGTTTATACATTCAAGTTTATAAACCTAGATTTTCTAATTGTGGATGCGCTGCAAGGGGCAGAACAACATATATGTGTTTACGAAAACCCAATGGCATTTGCCCTAAGTACTATTTCTAGATCTATATTATTGATGTTGTTGTAGAAATGAAAATCCATAAACTTGAAGATGACATTTACATTATCTAGAGAGATAGTTGTGAACTTACTAAGAAATCGAAGTCGTTTCTATCCAGAGACCCAAATTGTTGATTATCCTGAGCAACTGTCTCTCCCTTTTATGTCTTCGAATTGCACTACTAACATAAAAATACTATATTTATTTATATTCCTGTCTTAACAATCACGTATGCATTCTCTTATTCATTATTTCACTACTCAGTTTATTAGTACTTTATTTGTTCCACTTTATGTGGCACTTTTTCGTTTTTAAGAGTCAAACAGTTTAAGTTTGATCAAAAATTTACGCATGAAACCTTCATTTTTTTTTAAATGAAATTTATATATTTATAAACTACGTAAAAAGTATTATAAGTCACAAAAATTGATAATTCAAAATATTTAAAAGATCTATGAAAAATTTACTATCAAAGTTAAACATGTTTGAATCTCGAAATCTGAAAAATGTCTCATAAAACGGGACGGAGGGAGTACTAGTTAATGATGGAATCTCCTTTATTTCCAACCCCAATAAAGTAAAGTAAAAGTAAGGTATTGTTGTAGTGAGTGTACAAGAATATCAGTTAAAGTCTCAATAATATAATACTCACTTAATTTTTGTACCACTCTCTTCTTCTGTAAGGAAGGAATAAAATTGGATCTTAAACTTGTAGCACATGCTAACTAGGAAGGTACTCACACACAAAACAACCAAAAATTCAAAATCTTGTTACAAAGTTTGTATTTTCAAATATTGGCATCTCTTAGCTATTCCCAACCTTTTTACAAAGAGTCCATAGTCATAAGTGTCACTTTTTTCCTCAAAAATGTAAAAAAAGCCCCGCTTGTTTTTGTAATGACCTCCAGATCATTTATGTAATTATGTCTCCTACTCGTCGTTTAGAGCGTTCCTATAGTGACCCCAAGTCATTTATAACTTGCAAGGATTGACAATTCGTTCACCTGGTCATTTGTTTGGTTTTTATGCGAGTTTTAGTATATTGGATTTTTTGAACCTTGAATGGTCATTTTTTTTGGGGAAAAAAGAAAAATATACCCTCGAACTTTTGAAAATGGTATCTCAATACCCTTCGTCATACTTTTCATCCATCAGAGCCCTTGCCATCCAATAATCAGTGCATATTTGCCCCTCCCACTAACGGAACACTCATTATGTACACGTGGCATAATCCTACGTCACAATTCGGATTGACCAATTTTTTAACCCAAATTTCAAAACCCTTTCATAACCCATTTAACCTACCCAATTTACCCACAAATAAACTCTCTAAAATCCTAAAGAAAAAGCCCCTAAAATTTTGTCTTAATTCATCATTTATTCATCCAAATCTGTTACTATTCAATGAAAATGATAGAGCACAAGTCATACTCCTAAAACAAACAAACCCTAACAATGGAGAACGAGTAAAATCTGCAAACGAAAGGGGAAGGGAAAGAAGAAAAATGAAAAACCCATGAAGAAAAAATGGTGGATTTGATATCATCACTAGAGAAATGTAATGTAAAAGTAATTTACAGATTCAAACACCCAATTTAGATTAATTTCTTCATTTCTTCACTTTCTTTGCTGGAGACTTAATAGTTTTCAGCTTCTTCCCAACTTTCTTTACCGGAGTTTTCTTCACTTTAGCAACTGCAGCTTTCTTCACCACTTTGCTTTAGCCGGAGCAGTCACCGTCTTCTTCGCTTTATTTGCTGGTGTTGGTGTTGCAATTGCTACGGATTTGGCTTTCTTCACTATAACCTTCTTATTCGGGGTTGTTGCTTTCAACTATCCGACAGAGACACTATGGTGGAGGAGGAGGTGGATTTCTTCTTTGTTGTCAGTGTCGAAGCCTTCTTTGGCTTCACGACGGTGGCAGGTTTCACAAAAAGATCTTTTTAGGTTTCTAGATAGGTTAGTATTAGTGTGTGTAATGAGTGTATCGGGTGGGTTAAACAGGTAGTTGGGTGGGTATTTGAATTTTGGAATAATTAATTTACCAAGCTGAGTTGAGCCGTAGGATTGCGCCACGTGTTCCTAATTATTCTTCCATTAGAGTGAAGGGCAAATATGCTCTGATTTTTGGACAAAAGGGATACCAATGTCCGGAAAGTATGACAAAGGATATTTGTGTACCATTTTTGAAAGTTTAGGGGTATATTTGTCCTTTTTCCCTTTTTTTTATCAAAGAATCAAGAAGATGACCTCAGAATCCAATTTTGACAATCTCATCAACAGGTGCAAGCCAAAATGTCTTTCGCACTCGCGGGCCTTGGTCACGTTAACGGAGGTTAGGCCACCTATTGGTCGCGATCGCGGGGGCAAGGCCACGTTCGCAGGACCCTAGTTCTCTCTTGGCTGTGATCGAAGGACCTCGTGGTGTTCACGGTGGACCCTCCGCATTCGCAAAGAGAAAAGTGGACTGGTCTTATTTAAAAACTAGTTGTGATGACAACATAGTCCAAAAAGTTCAAATTGCGATATTTTACTCATTTTAACTTAGTTTTGAGTGATTCGAAGTCTCACACATCTGAAATTGTCTAGCCTACGATGTGAAGTGATCAGGAGTTGTTAGTGAACCTCCGTTTGAGGTGAAAGTACATTTTTGTTGTTGTCCTAGTTCCTTTTGAAGCTTGAATTTGATGATTCTTGCATATCGCTATTGTTTGTTGTTTCGATCCACAAATTATGTTCAATATTGGAATACAAGTCGGGGCAGTAATTATGACATTTTGATAGAGTCAATTTTGGAAATTTCAACATGGATCTCAACTCCTATTTGACTCCAAAATTGGTCTGTTTTCATTTTATGTGGTTTTAGTGTCTAAACGGTCGTATTGATATTGTGATCCTATATTTGACATGTGGCAACATTAGATGGCCATTTGGAAAGAAAAAGCTATAGTCTTGTGATTTGGAGCGTGCGAGGTCGGCCTACTAGTAGGCTATATCTTATTCTCTCTAGATTGAGCTTGAATGCATAAATGCATATTGATTAGACTGAATTGGGGGCAGGTACATAGTTATTCTTATTTATCTTCTTAGATACCAAGTTTTAGGACTGATCGACATTATTTTGAGTTTAGTACCATGTTATTTAGGGTTCGAGGTCGATATTTAAGGCTCGAGGCTAATTTTTCTAGTTAAGGCCAATGTTTATTGTTTGAAAGCTCTTATTTCTAGTTCGAGGCTGATATTTACATTTGAGGCCGTTATTTTCGGTTTAAGGTCGATGATTTACGGTTCAAGGTATTTACCACTAGTTAGAGGCCATCACTTGGGGTTCAGGGTTCGAGGCCCGATGTACACTTATTGTATCTGGATTTGAGGCACTTCACTCTTGTAGTTTTAGCTATTTTTTGTGTACCTATTAGGCTTATGGGGGTCTGTTCAGATTTTAGTTAAGCTTGCGCATGAGTGTACCTTCAAGGCTTATGGGGCCAGTTAGGTTTAGTTGAGTTGTACTTAGATATAATGTTGGTATGCTCATGCACTTTTCTTTCATATTTGCTTAGACATTTGTTTGTGTCTAGATTCTATCTTTTCATACTGTTTTAAACTTTCTCGCTCAGTCATCCCATGATGCTTACCGAGTACCTTTGTGTTGGTACTCATATTACACTCTTCATCTGTTTCTTGATGCATGTCCTAGTACAAGCTACTAGCGGTGATTGTTTATGCCATCTTTTGTAGTTTATGGTGATTGGAGACGAGGGTGAGTGTTTAGTGTTCTGGATCAGCCCGTCTCCTTTTGTATATATGTTTCGCCAGTCTTTTGCCTTTGAGAGAGATTATTATGGTCCATTTTTGGTACTTGTTTTTTCATAATAGACAAATTTATACTCGTGACTTCTAGGTTTCGGGAGGGATTCTATTGTATAAGGATTTTGTTTGCTTCCGCCTCTGTTGCATTTATTGTTTATGTTGTTCTTTTGATTAGTTCTACCCTTGTATTCATTTTATTTATTATTTAAAGTGTTCCTTTGTTTAGTTCTACCCTTATACTAATTACTTATCGTTCTATGTATGAGTTGGCTTACCTACTGGTAGGTTATAGTAGGTTTCTTCATGACTCGAGGAATCGGGTTATGACAAGTTGGTATTAGAGCCCTAAGTTCACCAGTCTCACTTACACAAAGCTAATACGTAGTAGAGTCCTAAGGATCTGTGTGGAGACGTATGTATCCTATCTTTGGGAGGCTACATGATGTCTTTAGGAATTCTTCTTTTTTTTATCATGTTCGTGCAGCGTGTGTGTTTTTGGTTTCTTAAAGTCTCACTTGTTTCATTGTTTTAACAGGATGGCTTATCACGCCACATGGCGGCTCGAGGTAGGGCTCGACCTCCCCTACCGGATAGGGGTGCAGCACAATTTGCAAATAGAGAGTGAGGTCTGGAGCCAGTAAAGGACCCTCCAACAAGTTGAGTTCTAGTTCAACCAGTGGAGTCGGGCGAGCCCAGCCGCCACCCGGGCTAGCTATGGTTCCAAACCTTTAAGAAGACATCACACATCTTCTTACTGTGCTTTGAGGCATGCAAGAGCTCAATGCAAAGACTAACACAAGCACTAGATTAGTAGGGTCCGCCTACAATAGATGTACCTCAAAACCAGGTACTATTTGGGGGTGTCCAAGCTATGATTGCGGCTAGATCTTTGCTGGTAGAGGAGTATAAAATGCTTAGAGTGTGTCTTAGGATGTCACCTCCGAGGTTTTCTGGGCTATGGGTGAAGATGCCTATGAGATTCTAACTACCTCGGTGTGAGCGATTGTATACTTTGGTTTTGGTGGAGTTGAAAGGAGCCGACTTCACTACTTATCAATTAGATGGGCCAAACAGGCATTAGTAGTGTACCTTCATTAAGACCTGCCCAACTGGGTCTCCTCCAGTCATTTGGACCGAGTTCTATAAGGACTTCTTAGCTAGGTTCATCCCACACAGTGTCAATGATCACTTCCGGGATCTGTTCTCCAGGTTGGAATAGGGCTTCATGATTGTGTCAAAGTATGAGACGAGGTTCCACAAGCTCTACCGCTATGTAACTATTATTCTACCTACTAAGCAGGAGACAGTCTTTCACGACCAGAGGTACCCCCTAGACGTAACACGGCGTACTTGACCCCGAAGGGGTCTCATACAAGCCTTTAGCATACATAACATAAGAAAATAGAAATGATGCAGATTTTAAAATTTTACAATCGGAGTCTTTTTATTAAAAATCAAAAGTGAAATCTAGACATTGTCTCATAACCATCTACTACAATGAATGTCAATAGGGTCACAGCCTTTTACAATCAAAAGTCTCAAAAGTAGAACATAAGAAAGTAACTAGGAGTGAATGACATCTTGTCCTCGAACCATGAGAACTCACCACAAGTCTCGGAGATAAGCAATCCAAGCCTTAGTCAAGAAAGGAAGTACACTTCACACGCCGGAACCTACACTTAGTAAAAATGTAGAAGAAATAGGGGTTAGCACAAATATGTACTAAGTATGGAAGTCATGCAATAAAAATCCTTAAAACATGCTAAAAAGGACAATTTAGTTGAAAGGAATGCATTTGCCAAGTTTAAGAATCACCATGCACTTTCAATGTAAAAGGCAAGTCATAAAATATTCATCATATAAATCCTCATAACATGATAGAGCCATTACCTTAGTAACCCTAAGGTATACTTGTGCAATATATGGTTGGCATCCCATAATACCAACCATACTAAGTACTCCTTTGAGGCCACCTTAGTAATACATATCATCCTTAGACCTCATCATAGTAAATAGTCATAGATAATGAAATAGTCATGTACATTAACATGAACATAAGGAAAGTCATTCATAGCAACAATCCATTCAACATACATATATACATTCATACATTTTCATAGCATAAGAAACCACCTCATAAACCCTTGCAAAGTCTACTTGTGCAATGTAAAAGTGAAGTCCCATACCCCCACTCCTACTAAGTAAAGCTCATTAAGAAGTCATAAGTATAGTCCGTGTCATATTTGTAATCTTGTCATGTAGGGAAAATAGCCTTAACCGACATAGACCATGTGAACTACATAGAATCCGGTGTTATGTAACCCCACACCAAAAGAAGGTGTCCTACTTTCCTAATGTAGAACTAACATGTATTAGCTTTTAGGCAGATCCATTAGTTAAAGACCTATGTGGGCACATAGTTAAGGGATAGGGAGATTGCTTCTAGAAACCCAGCATATTGTATTGACGGGAGAGCTTCCATCTCATGAGGTTAACTTTAGAAACTCGATCTATTGTATTAATGGGAAGGCCTCTACCTCATTGTCCATATCCACTCGGTGCTAAGCATTATTTCCCAAATTATACATAATTAAACTTGAATTATATTTACATGTGTGAAGGGATATCTTACCCTTCATTCAACACAACTCATAAAATAGCTCATGGATTCAATTAGGTGAGAATGGACTTTCAACCTTAGAATCATCAATATGTGAGTAAACCTTTCACATTACATTCATAGTGTTTCATGAGAATAGCCTTTCAATCAACACAACAACATTATCATCATCCTAGACAATTCATACATATTCATGTGTAAGGGTAAGGGGAGAATGGTCTTTCAAAAATACCACAATTTACACAATAGTCATAGGATCCTCACTTTCTAAGTGAATCATAAGTTCATACTCAATTTTCATCAACATGTACAAACCCTCATAATTTACCCTTCAAGGGTCATGAATCATGTCTCACAATCACACCAAGAAATACTACAATAGGCATGAATAACAACATAATTTCAATAACTAACATATCATAGACACAATTCATAGTATTCATCTTACATCAATACACCCATCACAATTCATGAAATTGGGTCATGGGGAAATTCATGGGTTCATGGGGAACTTTATCATAAAATCGCCAATAAACAACAATTCAATCATAATAATAGTCAATTAACTCATTGAAATCGTTTTTAGAAAGAGCCTATGACATAGATTGAAAACCGTAGGTTTTGAAGAATCTACTAATTTGAAATTGAGAGTTTTAGGGCTTCATGGAAGAAAGCTTTCCATGAATCAAGACCCTCATACCTTGATTGAAGATTTCCCCACGAATTGTAGTTGAGAAGATGAGTTCTTGAGCCCTAGCCTTCAAGTTCATGTTCTTCTTCAATGGAGGATTTCTAGTGAGAGAAATATTGTGAAGGAAAGGATTTTGGGTGTTGTGAATTAATGACTTGAATTGGGTGAATTTGACTTAAAATCAACTTATATAGTACCCCTAAAAATACCCAAAACGACCTCACTTTAATTGGACTTAATTAGGAAAAGATTTTAAAAACCCTCACTTAATGAACCCCGTCCAGGCCTCACGAGCTCCTTCATGAGTCATGGTGAGGACCACGATCCGTGGTCCCCCTCGTGAAGGTTGGGCAGTGGCTAGGAACATGGTGCCTTTGGCTCATAAGCCCAAGGCATTACCACGAGAGGCTCCACGAGCCGTGGTCAAGACCACAAGTCGTGGTCCTTGAGGCAGTGGCCTTGCCACTTGCGGCCCTTATCTCAATGCCTAAGGTATCTTCACGAAGGGCTCCACGAGTCGTGGTCCCTTCCGTGAAGTTTAGCAGTGGCTAGGACATTTGGAGACTTTTCTCCTTTGGCCAAGGCAACTCCACGAGGCCTCCCACAAGCCGTGGTCATGACCACAAGCCATGGTGATAGCTGTGGAAGTTGAGGCAGTAGCTAGGTTTTTGAGTTGCCATTTTACCATTGCCAAGGCAAGATCACGAACCCCTTTCACGAGCCGTGGTGAGGACCACGATCCGTGGTCCCACTCGTGAAGGGTGAGGTAGTGTGCTCAAGCTAGGGGCAGCCTTGGCCTTTGGCTTTGGCTTGGCCCCTTTGCCTTGGCACTTCCCTCTTGTCCTTGACTCCTATAACCCTCATTCTTGATGTTCACCCTCATGTTTAGGCTCTAGTTTACCATATCATTTTTCGGAGTGTTACACAGTAGGATACTTTGTCTGTGGTTTGTGAGTTCATCTATCTATTGAGACTCACTCTATGGTCTTTGCGTATTGTTTCTTTCATGATGTTATTAATCACTTTGGCACTATAGAGCAACTCTGTTGTGAGGTCCAAGGGGGCAGCAACAAGAGGGTTAGATATGAGGGTAGCTATAGCATGTCATGTTCCAAGCAAAAGGAATCCTATGATAGGCCCAGGCATCAGCTTTAGCAGGGTCCATCCAGTCGGTCAATTCAGGCCTTATTACATGCTTCAGAGGGTGGCCGATATAGCCAGAGTGAGGTTGGATCTAGTTAGAGTCATAGGTTCAAGTCTTATGCTTCAAGTTGTGGTGATCGTTCTTCTAGGAGTCGATCATCTTCGGGTCGCTTTGATTGTAGGAATATTGATCGTTGGTCTAGAGATTATCCGATGCATAGGGGGATTACTCCCGCTCCAAAGGCAGCTTCATCGCTCCCCCAGCCCCACCAACGACACCTCCAACTAGGGGTCGAGGTCAGGGTAAGGGCCGTCATGGCGGACATCAGGGTATTTAGGGTGGTCCTCAGAGAGGTAAGTAAGTGATGGGATAGATGGCTAGGGCAAAGGTGGACATGGTTATTTCTATGCACCTCTAACGAGGGCAAAGGTTGAGGCATTAGATGATGTGATCACATGGATGGTTCTTTTATGCCATCATTCTACCTTGACTTTATTTGATCTAGGGTCTACCTATTCTTATATGTGTGCTTATTATATTTCTCATATGGGTATGAGTTTTGAGCCTATGGAAGTGTTATTGAATGTGTTGACTTATTGGGTGAGTCTTTAGTAGTGGATCAGGTGTTTCAATCTTTCTTAGTTACTATCTAGGGGTGTGACACCCAGGCTGACCTTATACTACTTCATATGCTTGACTTCGATGTGATTATGGAAATGTATTGGTTATCCCCCTATCGTACAGTTTTAGATTGCTTTTCTAAGACAGTTACCTTAGTCAAGCCTTGTATTCCCTCAGTCGTGTGGCAGGGTTCCTTTAGTAGCACAACGATTGGAGTTATCTCTTTATTCAAGCTTAGAGGCTAGTGGCTAACAGATGCTTGTCTTATTTGGCATATGTGTGTGATATGAGTAGGGAGGTTGATCAAGTAGAGTCAGTTCCAGTCATCTATGACTTTGTAGATGTGTTTCATACCGACCTACCTTGTTTACCCAGAGCATAATATTGATTTCCTTATCGAGCTTGAGTTGGGTACTCGACCAATTTTGATTCTGCCATATCATATGGCTCTTGCAGAGCTTAAGGAGGTCAATGTTTAGCTTTAGTATCTCTTGGGTAAGGGTATCAAACCTAGTGTATCACCTTGGGGCGCTCTCATTCTCTTTGTGAAGAAGAAGGATGGTATAATGCACATATGGATTGATTATAGACAGCTGAATAAGATGATGGTGAAGAACCGTTACCCCATGCCTAGGATTAATGATTTGTTTGACCAGCTTCAGGATGCCGTAGTGTTTTCAAAGATTGATTTGAGGTTCGATTACCATCACCTTAGGACTAGGGCAGTAGATATATCAACGACAGCATTTAGGACTCCATATGGTCCCTACGATTTCCAGGTGATGTATTTTGAGTTGACTAATGACCTTATAACCTTGATGAACTTGATGATGTGGCTACGTAAGTCTTATCTTTATTTTTCTATTATTACGTTCATAGATGACATTTTAGTATACTCGCGGAGCATGAGTGATCATGAGAAGCATTTGAGGATTGTGCTCCAGACTTTAAGAGATAACCGGCTTTATGTCAAGTTCTCATAGTGTGAGTTTTGGTTTGAGTTTGTACAATTATTGGGGAACATTGTGTCCAAGGATGAAATCATGGTAGATTCGGTGAAGATTGAGGCTATTTTTTATTAGGCTGGGCCCACTTTGGTTACTAACGTTTGGAGCTTCATACGATTAGTAGGCTACTATAGATGGTTTGTGGAGGGTTTCTTAACTATTGCAACATCTCTAACCCATTTGACTCACCTTGATGTTCCTTTTGAGTATTCTGAGGAGTGTGAGTTGAGCTTTGGAAGCTCAAGAAGTTGTTGAGTACTACTCTTATATTAACTCTTCTAGTTGAGGGTGAGGGCTTCACAGTGTATTGTGACGCATCCGCCATTGGTTTGGATTTTTTATTGATGCAGTGTGACCAGGTTAGTGCTTATGTATCGAGGCAGCTTAATTTGCATGACCATATCAACCCCACTCATGAGTTGGAGTTATCAACGTTAGTTTTTGCGCCTAAGATCCAAAGGCACTACATGTATAGAGTTCGTTGTGATATCCACACTGATCATAGGATTCTTCATTATATTATGAACTAGAATAACCTCAATTCAAGGAAGCAATATTGGATTGAGCTTCCAAAGGACTATGATCTCTCTATTATCTATTATCCGGGCAAGGTGAATGTGTTAGCGGATGCCTTGAGCCGAAAGGTAGTGAGTACGGGTAGTCTAGCCTTCATATCTACTGTGGAGCGACCTTTAGCTTTGGACATTCAGTCTTTAGCTAATTTTATGTGAGTTTTATGATAGAAGGTAGAAGAAAAGTTACTAGTTAGGATAATTTAGAGTGTACTTTAACCATGAAGGGAGTTTATGATGATGTGTCAATGCATTAGTAACAACTAAATATATGTGTTGAATAAAATAGTAGAGTATTTATGAGATGGTAGATCTAAGATGGGCTTATGATTTTTTAAGGGAGAGCCTTGTGGTATTCAGAGGCTTATAGAGTTAATTCGGTAATAATGTATAGTGAAAGGGTAAATAGTACTTAAGTTGTATAAGGGAATGTGACAATAAGTTGTAAATAGATAGACTGGAGATAAAGATTGACTACTTGTCATGAGGTCTTAGTGGGTAAGTGTTTCTTAATTTTATCTAGTAGTTATAAGTTAGTATAGTATGCGAGCAATTATATTGATACTCATGTTTAGTACTAGACACTAAGCTTGAATTTGAGATGAGTGTCGTGATAAAATATGATGGCAATATGAGAGGGATGATATTTTTTATTGTGGTAGTGGTGGTGTGCTTATTCCATCTAAAGTTATAAATGTGGAGGAAGAAGGAGAGGAGTTTTTATGAGGAGTAATAGTTTGGAGAGAGTAATTAGTTGGTTTCCTAGTAGAAATCTGTGAAATTTCAGTTGGTAGAGATGACGAGATAATGAGTAATTCTTATAAGGATCGGTTAGTAGGAGTCCATGGAGTGGTTATAGTACTAGGCTAGAATCTGGTGTTGATAAAATACGAATGAATGCATGATCCATTAGGTGTTTCTTGATTAGTGCTCAAGGTTTGTTGAATACAGTTATAAAGAGAAGTATTTTTGGAATGAGATTCCCTATAGAAGTATAGAACCTGAATGGTTTAGATTAGTATAACCATCTCATGTTTAGCACCTTGTAATTTAGAAATAAGGCTTGAACACAGTGAGAGCAAGTGATTTGACTTAAACGTTGGTAAGAATAGTATATACTCTAGAGGGAGGTACGAGTTGTAGCTAATGAAGTGTAGGAATCAGAATGGAGAGCATAGTTGAGAAGTGCAGCTAAGCTTAAAAGCTACTAGACATACCACTCACGGCATAGTAATCATATCTTATTCTTACTTCGTGCCGACATACCCTTATTTCATGTCATATAGTTTCAGATAAAGTGTGACTATGTTCAAACTCATATCGTTTGTGACTTATGTTCTAAAGACAGTTCCAAACTCTTACTATGAATCAGTTCTGCTTAAGTTAGTCGGCAAGTTCAGAAGTTAGGAAGATAGTAAGTGTAATTGTTTTCCTTTTCATGATCAATTTAATTTGTCATTTGAGGACTAATGAACTTAAGGGGAGATATTGTAACACCCTAAAATTTGTAATCTAAAACGTAAATCATTTTTCATTTACGTATAAGATCGTATCAGGTGACTCTACATTGTGCTTAAGTGTTAAAGGTCAATTATTTAGTGTGAGAATAAATTTGAAGATATTAAGGTCATAAGAATCCCCTAGCACAAAGTTGAATTGAAAGCTTTCTTACCGATTAGGTTATGATATAAGATTCTACTTGGGTTAACTTCAATCGACCATATCTATTAGAATATGAAGAGTAACGTGGCTCATAGACTATCAAATTAAAGGTATTTTAGTCTTATTTCCAACACTGCCAACTTTGTATTGATTGGAGTTCAGAGTAAAAAGTTATGTCCATTTTACTAGACACTATCTTGGCACACACTGGCCGCACGGTTGAGGAACTTTCCGCGCGGGAGCGCACCAAGGCAGCAGCTACTGCCTTCCTATACGGTTGGCTGCGCGCTTGAGGAATTTTTTGCACGAGCATCTGGATCTTTTAAACCTACCCCCCCCCCCCACCTCCCCCTCCCAAAAAAAAAATAGTTCACCTCCCTAGTTCATAAATTTACCATAGAAAGAAAAGTTTTCAAGAAACTTCCATCAAGGTTCATTCAACATCCAAGGTAAGATTTGACCATAGAATTTCATATTTTCTTTATCTATATACCAATTAATATCTTCTACTCATAAATTCATAGATTTTCAAGAAAGCTCCTTAAGAACTCATCTAAGGTTGAATAAACAATTATTGTCATCTTTTCATCCAAAGATCTCACATTTCTCAAGAATTTGGAGTGTATAATGTATGTAACGTCATTCATAGTGTTGGACTAGTTCGTCCTCATGCCCTACATCTTAATTCAGTCAGTAGAAAGTTGAATTTAGGGTTCTACCCTTAATTTTAAGAAATTCTTGATATGAGTTATGTTCTTGTTCTGAATTCTAAATTCTTATATTATGAGATTGCAATATTATGTGCATTGATATCCTTGAGTTGCTGTTCATTCTTATATTTGACATGAACCCTAGTTGATGAGATTTTTATTGAAATCCTTTGTGCATTATTTTTATGCATTGGATTTGGAATTTTAAAGTGAGTTCAAGAGTATTTTCAAAGTATCTTTTGAGAAGAGTTTAAGGAAACAGAAATGGTTCCAGAAGTAATATTTTCACATTGAGAAAAAAATTACTATTTTTAAGAAGAGCATAAACAGTTTTCAAAAGCATTTAGCTAGATAAAGAGAAGTTCAATTATCCCTTAAAGAAGGAATTATTTTTCACATTGAAAAGATAGTGCTATTTTCAGAAAAATATAAAGAGTCTTCAGAGTATTTAAGAAAGATTGAGTACAATTCAGTTACCTCTTAAAGAGGCCCTTTTGAGTAATTATTTCAACCCAGTGAGTATTTTACATGAGCATACACATATATATTTTGGGAGTAGTATGGAGCACTGATATGGGGGAGAGTTCGAACAACTCACAGCCCCCATAAACTATATATCCATTGTAGATAGGTTGTACCGTAAGATGGGCGACTCTTTACCTGCCTAAATAAGGTTTTTTAATGGATCCATCAGTTCAATTGCTATCTATACTCCGGTAAGGTATAGGGCGGCTCTAGCAACGTGGGCAAGACGTTGTATCACCACAAGGCACATAGTGATATTTGTCAGTTAGAGAAAATCCCCAGTAAAGTAAAGTGTGTGTGTGTGTGTGTGTGTGTCTATAAATATATATATATATATATATATATATATATATATATATATATATTTCAGTCCACTATTTACTATTATTGTATTTCTATAGTAAGAGCTTAAATATTTTCATCATGATTTATGCTATATTTCAGTTGAGTTACTTTCAACCGTTCAATTTAGCTATTTGTGTTATTCAGCATATTGCATACTCCTACATTCAATGTATTGATGTCATTCAACCTTCATCATTTCATGGTGTAGATTCAGGTAGTTAGGATCATAAGCACTAGGTCCATCGAGATCACATCATTCGGAGGACTCTACTTTTGTGGTTTGTTAGTAGTAACGTTTTGACGTGTCGTGGGTCTTCTCTCGACACCTATCTTTATACAGTAGAAGCAAATAGACAGTCTTGGTCAGTCTTGTAGTATTAAATTTTAGATATTTTATTTTAAACTTTATGTTTAATACTCAATATTTTCAAATAATTTCAAGATTTAATAAGTTGTTTTTAAATAATTCTTCAGTTTCTATGCTTGAGTTAGTCTTCTGCTTGTAGTCAGCCAGGATGAGGGTTCGCTTGGAGACTAGCAATGGTTCTCAACTGTCGGCCACGTCCAGGGTGTAGGCTCGAGTCGTGACACTTACCATCTGAAAAACTCCCTTTTATCAAACAAATGTTGAAACTCGACAAACTAATATAGCAAATCAATGTAATATAACTCAATTGATACTTTAAAAATAATAGGTGAAAGAATAACTTTTTTTAGAAAAAAAAATTGCTACCTTGTTACCTTGGCGAATCATCAATTCGATAAAGAATAAGAGTGAACCTTTGAAGTGTTGCCTGACTTGTCCAAATAAATCTTAATTCCTTCTGAGAAAGTAATATTTGAAAGTTTTACACCATTATCTAAATTTTTAAAAAATTGTAAGATTTAATTGACTACAAAAAGGTTGAAAAAATTAAAACTATTATTCAGTATTGAATTTCTTTAAAATTTTAAAGCTATGTATGCCGTAAAGATAATATTTTTGTCGAATTTTTGTGTTATACATTATCTTAAAATTTAATTAATAAAATATATAGATGCACATAGGGAAATATTTCTGAAATTGATTTTGCTTTTTCATGCAGTAATTTTTTAAAAAATATTTAATAAATTGAATTTCTTAAAACATATGATACTCAGAGAAAAGTGGTGGTTTTGACATATTTTAGTAACTCAAATATCAAATATGTTTTAACGTGTACCTATGATTTAGGAGATTCTTTAGGAAGAGCATAATGTAGCTAACTACAATTAAAATTAAAATTTAAATTTAATAAAAATTGTAAAAAGTTAAAGTAATAGCTAGAATTTGATATTTAGTTATTTTATTCAGTTTTTTTTTTCTTTTTTACTTTTAGTGTTTCTTATTTTATTTTTATTATCTAATTTTAAATTAATTTTAATAATTCATAAATTACATTTTTTGTGGTGCTGACATGTGGTACTATCACCTCTAATATGATATTTCGTATAAATATGATATTTATTTAGCATTAAAAAATATGATAACTTCATATAAAAGCAAATAATTTATTATTTAATCCTATTACATGTAATGAATTTAGCTATTTGTGTTATTCAGCATATTGTATACTCCTACATTCAACGTATTAATGTCATTCGACCTTCATCATTTCATGGTGTAGATTCAGGTAGTTAGGATCATAAGCCCTAGGTCCATTGAGATCACATCATTCGGAGGACTCTACTTTTATGGTTTGTTAGCAGTAACGTTTTGACGTGTCGTGGGTCTTGTCCCGACACCTATCTTTATACAGTAGAAGCAAATAGACAGTCTTGGTCAGTCATGTAGTATTCAATTATAGACATTTTACTTAAAACTTTATGTTTAATACTCAATATTTTCAAATAATTTCAAGATTTAATAAGTTGTTTTTAAATAATTCTTCAGTTTCTATGCTTGAGTTAGTCTTCTGCTTGTAGTCGGCGGGGCGAGGTTTGCTTGGAGACTAACAATGGTTCTCAAGTGTCGGCCACGTCCAGGGTGTAGGCTCGAGTCGTGACACTTACCATCTGAAAAACTCCCTTTTGTCAAACAAATGTTGAAACTCGACAAACTAATATAGCAAATCAATGTAATATAACACAATTGATACTTTAAAAATAATAGGTGAAAGAATAACTTTTTTTTAAAAAAAAAAATTGCTACCTTGTTACCTTGGCGAATCATCAATTCGATAAAGAATAAGAGTGAACCTTTGAAGTGTTGCTTGACTTGTCCAAATAAATCTTAATTCCTTCTGAGAAAGTAATGTTTGAAAGTTTTACACCATTATCTAAATTTTTAAAAAATTGTAAGATTTAATTGACTACAAAAAGGTTGAAAAAATTAAAACTATTATTCAGTATTGAATATCTTTAAAATTTTAAAGCTATGTATGCCGTAAAGATAATATTTTTGCCGAATTTTGGTGTTATACAATATCTTAAAATTTAATTAATAAAATATATAGATGCACAAAGGGAAATATTTCTGAAATTGATTTTGCTTTTTCATGCAGTAATTTTTTTAAAAATATTTAATAAATTGAATTTCTTAAAAAATATGATACTCAGAGAAAAGTGTGGTTTTGACATATTTTAGTAATTCAAATATCAAATATGTTTTAACATGTACCTATGATTTAGGAGATTCTTTTGGAAGAGCATAACGTAGCTAACTACAATTAAAATTTAAATTTGATAAAAATTGTAAAAAGTTAAAGTAATAGATAGAATTTGATATTAAGTTATTTTTTTCATTTTTTTTTCTTTTTTACTTTTACTGTTTCTTATTTTATTTTTATTATCTAATTTTAAATTATTTTTAATAATTCATGAATTACATTTTTTGTGGTGCTGACATGTGGTACTATCACCTGTAATATGATATTTAGTATAAATATGATATTTATTTAGCATTAAAAAATATGATAACTTCATATAAAAGAAAATAATTTATTATTTAATCCTATTACATGTAATGAATTTAGCTATTTGTGTTATTCAGCATATTGCATACTCCTACATTCAATGTATTGATAACATTCGACCTTCATCATTTCATGGTGTAGATTCAGGTTGTTAGGATCATAAGCACTACGTCCGTTGAGATCACATCATCCGGAGGACTCTACTTTTATGGTTTGTTAGTAGTAACGTTTTGACGTGTCGTGGGTCTTGTCTCGACACCTATCTTTATACATTAGAAGCAAATAGACAGTCTTGGTCAGTCTTATAGTATTCAATTTTAGATATTTTATTTAAAACTTTATGTTTAATACTCAATATTTTAAGATAATTTCAAGATTTAATAAGTTGTTTTTAAATAATTCTTCAGTTTCTATGCTTGAGTTAGTCTTTTGTTTGTAGTCAGCCAGGATGAGGGTTCGCTTGGAGACTAGCAATGGTTCTCAAGTGTCGGCCACGTCCAGGGTGTAGGCTCAAGTCGTGACACTTACCATCCGAAAAACTCCCTTTTGTCAATTAAATGTTGAAACTCAACAAACTAATATAGCAGATCAATGTAATATAACTCAATTGATACTTTAAAAATAATAGGTGAAAGAATAACTTTTTTTAAAAAAAAAAATTGCTACCTTGTTACCTTGGCGAATCATCAATTCGATAAAGAATAAGAGTAAACCTTTGAAGTATTGCTTGACTTGTCCAAATAAATCTTAATTCCTTTTGAGAAAGTAATGTTTGAAAGTTTTACACCATTATCTAAATTTTTAAAAAATTGTAAGATTTAATTGATTATAAAAGGGTTGAAAAAATTAAAACTATTATTCAGTATTGAATTTCTTTAAAATTTTAAAGCTGTGTATCCCGTAAAGATAATATTTTTGTCGAATTTTGGTGTTATACAATATCTTAAAATTTAATTAATAAAATATATAGATGCATATAGGGAAATATTTCTGAAATTGATTTTGCTTTTTCATGCAGTAATTTTTTTTAAAATATTTAATAAATTGAATTTCTTAAAAAATATGATACTCAGAGAAAAGTGGTGGTTTTGACATATTTTAGTAATTCAAATATCAAATATGTTTTGACGTGTACCTATTATTTAGGAGATTCTTTAGGAAGAGCATAACGTAGCTAACTACAATTAAAATTTAAATTTAATAAAAATTGTAAAAAGTTAAAGTAATAGCTAGAATTTGATATTTAGTTATTTTTTTCATTTTTTTTTATTTTTTACTTTTAGTGTTTCTTATTTTATTTTTATTATCTAATTTTAAATTAATTTTAATAATTCATAAATTACATTTTTTGTGGTGCTGACATGTGGTACTATCACCTCTAATATGATATTTAGTATAAATATGATATTTATTTAGCATTAAAAAATATGATAACTTCATATAAAAGCAAATAATTTATTATTTAATCCTATTACATGTAATGAATTTAGCTATTTGTGTTATTCAGCATTACATGTAATGAATTTAGCTATTTGTGTTATTCAGCATATTGCGTACTCCTACACTCAACGTATTAATGTCATTCGACCTTCATCATTTCATGGTGTAGATTCAGGTAGTTTGGATCAGAAGTACTAGGTCCGTTGAGATCACATCATCCGGAGGACTCTACTTTTATGGTTTGTTAGTAGTAACGTTTTGACGTGTCGTGGGTCTTGTCCCGACACCTATCTTTATACAGTAGAAGCAAATAGACAGTCTTGATCAGTCTTGTAGTATTCAATTTTAGATATTTTATTTAAAACTTTATGTTTAATACTCAATATTTTAAGATAATTTCAAGATTTAATAAGTTGTTTTTAAACAATTCTTCAGTTTCTATGCTTGAGTTAGTCTTCTGCTTGTAGTCAGCCAGGATGAGGGTTCGCTTGGGGACTAGCAATGGTTCTCAAGTGTCGGCCACGTCCAGGGTGTAGGCTCGAGTTGTGACACTTACCATCCGAAAAACTCCCTTTCGTCAAACAAATGTTGAAACTCGACAAACCAATATAGCAAATCAATGTAATATTACCCAATTGATACTTTAAAAATAATAGGTGAAAGAATAACGTTTAAAAAAAAAAAATTGCTACCTTGTTACCTTGGCAAATCATCAATTCGATAAAGAATAAGACTGAACCTTTGAAGTGTTGCTTGACTTATCCAAATAAATCTTAATTCCTTCTGAGAAAGTAATGTTTGTAAGTTTTACACCATTATCTAAATTTTTAAAAAATTGTAAGATTTAATTGACTACAAAAAGGTTGAAAAAATTAAAACTATTATTCAGTATTGAATTTTTTTTAAATTTTAAAGCTATCTATGCCGTAAAGATAATATTTTTGTCAAATTTTGGTGTTATACAATATCTTTAAATTTAATTAATAAAATATATAGATGCACATAGGGAAATATTTCTGAAATTGATTTTGCTTTTTCATGCAGTAATTTTTTTTAAAATATTTAATAAATTGAATTTCTTAAAAAATATGATACTCAGAGAAAAGTGGTGGTTTTGACATATTTTCGTAATTCAAATATCAAATAAGTTTTAACGTTTACCTATGATTTAGGAGATTCTTTAGGAAGAGCATAACGTAGCTAACTACAATTAAAATTTAAATTTAATAAAAATTGTGAAAAGTTAAAGTAATAGTTAGAATTTGATATTTAGTTATTTTTTTCAGTTTTTTTTTTCTTTTTTTACTTTTAGTGTTTCTTATTTTATTTTTATTATCTAATTTTAAATTAATTTTGATAATTCATAAATTACATTTTTTGTGGTCCTGACATGTGGTACTATCACCTGTAATGTGATATTTAGTATAAATATGATATTTATTTAGCATTAAAAAATAGGATAAATTCATATAAAAGAAAATAATTTATTATTTAATCCTATTACATGGAATGAATTTAGCCATTTGTGTTATTTAGCATATTGCATACTCCTACATTCAATGTATTGATGTCATTCGACCTTCATCATTTCATGGTGTATATTCCAGTAGTTAGGATCATAAGCACTAGGTCCGTTGATATCACATCATCCGGAGGATTCTACTTTTATGGTTTGTTAGTAGTAACGTTTTGACGTGTCGTGGGTCTTGTCTCGACACCTATCTTTATACAGTAGAAGCAAATAGACAGTCTTGATCAGTCTTGTTGTATTCAATTTTAGATATTTTATTTAAAACTTTATGTTTAATACTCAATATTTTAAGATAATTTCAAGATTTAACAAGTTGTTTTTAAATAATTCTTCAGTTTCTATGCTTGAGTTAGTCTTGTGCTTGTAGTCAGCTAGGATGAGGGTTCGCTTGGAGACTAGCAATGGTTCTCAAGTGTCGGCCACGTCCAGGGTGTAGGCTCGAGTTGTGACACTTACCATCCAAAAAACTCCCTTTTGTCAAACAAATGTTGAAACTCGATAAACTAATATAGCAAATCAATGTAATATTACCCAATTGATACTTTAAAAATAATAGGTGAAAGCATAACGTTTAAAAAAAAAAAAATTGCTACCTTGTTACCTTGGCAAATCATCAATTCGATAAAGAATAAGAGTGAACCTTTGAAGTGTTGCTTGACTTGTCCAAATAAATCTTAATTCCTTCTGATAAAGTAATGTTTGTAAGTTTTACACCATTATCTAAATTTTTAAAAAATTGTAAGATTTAATTGACTACAAAAAGGTTGAAAAAATTAAAACTATTATTCAGTATTGAATTTCTTTAAAATTTTAAAGCTATCTATGCCGTAAAGATAATATTTTTGTCAAATTTTGGTGTTATACAATATCTTTAAATTTAATTAATAAAATATATAGATGCACATAGGGAAATATTTCTGAAATTGATTTTGCTTTTTCATGCAGTAATTTTTTTTAAAATATTTAATAAATTGAATTTCTTAAAAAATATGATACTCAGAAAAAAGTGGTGGTTTTGACATATTTTAGTAATTCAAATATCAAATATGTTTTAACGTGTACCTATGATTTAGGAGATTCTTTAGGAAGAGCAGAACGTAGCTAACTACAATTAAAATTTAAATTTAATAAAAATTGTAAAAAGTTAAAGTAATAGCTAGAATTTGATATTTAGTTATTTTTTTCAGTTTTTTTTTTTTCTTTTTTTACTTTTAGTGTTTCTTATTTTATTTTTATTATCTAATTTTAAATTAATTTTGAAAATTCATAAATTACATTTTTTGTGGTGCTGACATGTGGTACTATCACCTGTAATGTGATATTTAGTATAAATATGATATTTATTATGCACTAAAAAATATGATACATTCATATGAAAGAAAATAATTTATTATTTAATCCTATTACATGGAATGAATTTAGCTATTTGTGTTATTCAGCATATTGCATACTCCTATATTCAATGTATTGATGTCATTCGACCTTCATCATTTCATGGTGTATATTCCGGTAGTTAGGATCATAAGCACTAGGTCCGTTGAGATCACATCATCCGAAGGATTCTACTTTTATGGTTTGTTAGTAGTAACGTTATGACGTGTCGTGGGTCTTGTCCCGACACCTATCTTTATACAGTAGAAGCAAATAGACAGTCTTGGTCTTGTAGTATTCAATTTTAGATATTTTATTTAAAACTTTATGTTTAATACTCAATATTTTCAAATAATTTCAAGATTTAATAAGTTGTTTTTAAATAATTCTTCAGTTTCTATGCTTGAGTTAGTCTTCTGCTTGTAGAATGCCAGGACGAGGGTTTGCTTGGAGACTAACAATGGTTCTCAAGTGTCGGCCACGTCTAGGGTGTAGGCTCGAGTCGTGACACTTACCATTTGAAAAACTCCCTTTTGTCAAACAAATGTCGAAACTCGACAAACTAATATAGCAAATCAATGTAATATAACTCAATTGATACTTTAAAAATAATAGGTGAAAGAATAACTTTTTTTAAAAAAAAAAAAATTGCTACCTTGTTACCTTGGCGAATCATCAATTCGATAAAGAATAAGAGTGAACCTTTGAAGTGTTGCTTGACTTGTCCAAATAAATCTTAATTCCTTCTGAGAAAGTAATGTTTGAAAGTTTTACACCATTATCTAAATTTTTAAAAAATTGTAAGATTTAATTGACTACAAAAAGGTTGAAAAAATTAAAATTATTATTCAGTATTGAATATCTTTAAAATTTTAAAGCTATCTATCCCGTAAAGATAATATTTTTGTCGAATTTTGGTGTTGTACAATATCTTAAAATTTAATTAATAAAATATATAGATGCACATAGGGAAATATTTCTGAAATTGATTTTGCTTTTTCATGCAGTAATTTTTTAAAAAATATTTAATAAATTGAATTTCTTAAAAAATATGATACTCGGAGAAAAGTGGTGGTTTTGACATATTTTAGTAATTCAAATATCAAATATGTTTTAACATGTACTTATGATTTAGGAGATTCTTTCGGAAGAGCATAACGTAGCTAACTACAATTAAAATTTAAATTTGATAAAAATTGTAAAAAGTTAAAGTAATAGCTAGAATTTGATATTTACTTATTTTTTTCATTTTTTTTTTATTTTTTACTTTTAGTGTTTCTTCTTTTATTTTTATAATCTAATTTTAAATTAATTTTAATAATTCATAAATTACATTTTTTGTGGTGCTGACATGTGGTACTATCACCTCTAATATGATATTTAGTATAAATATGATATTTATTTAGCATTAAAAAATATGATAACTTCATATAAAAGCAAATAATTTATTATTTAATCCTATTACATGTAATGAATTTAGCTATTTGTGTTATTCAGCATATTGCATACTCCTACATTCAATGTATTGATGTCATTCGACCTTCATGATTTCATGGTGTAGATTCAGGTAGTTAGGATCATAAGCACTAGGTCCGTTGAGATCACATCATCCGGAGGACTCTACTTTTATGGTTTGTTAGTAGTAACGTTTTGACGTGTCGTGGGTCTTGTCCCGACACCTATCTTTATACAGTAGAAGCAAATAGACAGTCTTGATTAGTCATGTTGTATTCAATTTTAGATATTTTATTTAAAACTTTATGTTTAATACTCAATATTTTAAGATAATTTCAAGATTTAATAAGTTGTTTTTAAATAATTCTTCAGTTTCTATGCTTGAGTTAGTCTTCTGCTTGTAGTCAGCTAGGATGAGGGTTCGCTTGGAGACTAGCAATGGTTCTCAAGTGTCGGCCACGTCCAGGGTGTAGGCTCGAGTTGTGACACTTACTATGCAAAAAGCTCCCTTTTGTCAAACAAATGTTTAAACTCGACAAACTAATATAGCAAATCAATGTAATATTACCCAATTGATACTTTAAAAATAATAGGTGAAAGAATAACGTTTAAAAAAAAAAAAAATCGCTACCTTGTTACCTTGGCAAATCATCAATTCGATAAAGAATAAGAGTGAACCTTTGAAGTGTTGCTTGACTTGTCCAAATAAATCTTAATTCCTTCTGATAAAGTAATGTTTGTAAGTTTTACACCATTATCTAAATTTTTAAAAAAATGTAAGATTTAATTGACTACAAAAAGGTTGAAAAAATTAAAACTATTATTCAGTATTGAATTTTTTTTAAATTTTAAAGCTATCTATGCCGTAAAGATAATATTTTTGTCAAATTTTGGTGTTATACAATATCTTTATATTTAATTAATAAAATATATAGATGCACATAGGGAAATATTTCTGAAATTGATTTTGCTTTTTCATGCAGTAATTTTTTTTAAAATATTTAATAAATTGAATTTCTTAAAAAATATGATACTCAGAAAAAAGTGGTGGTTTTGACATATTTTAGTAATTCAAATATCAAATATGTTTTAACGTGTACCTATGATTTAGGAGATTCTTTAGGAAGAGCAACACGTAGGTAACTACAATTAAAATTTAAATTTAATAAAAATTGTTAAAAGTTAAAGTAATAGCTAGAATTTGATATTTAGTTATTTTTTTCAGTTTTTTTTTTCTTTTTTTACTTTTAGTGTTTCTTATTTTATTTTTATTATCTAATTTTAAATTAATTTTGAAAATTCATAAATTACATTTTTTGTGGTGCTGACATGTGGTACTATCACCTGTAATGTGATATTTAGTATAAATATGATATTTATTATGCACTAAAAAATATGATAAATTCATATAAAAGAAAATAATTTATTATTTAATCCTATTACATGGAATGAATTTAGCTATTTGTGTTATTCAACATATTGCATACTCCTATATTCAATGTATTGATGTCATTCGACCTTCATCATTTCATGGTGTATATTCCGGTAGTTAGGATCATAAGCACTAGGTCCGTTGAGATCACATCATCCGAAGGATTCTACTTTTATGGTTTGTTAGCAGTAACATTTTGACGTGTCGTGGGTCTTGTCCCGACACCTATCTTTATACAGTAGAAGCAAATAGACAGTCTTCGTCTTGTATTATTCAATTTTAGATATTTTATTTAAAACTTTATGTTTAATACTCAATATTTTCAAATAATTTCAAGATTTAATAAGTTGTTTTTAAATAATTCTTCAGTTTCTATGCTTGAGTTAGTCTTCTGCTTGTAGTCAGCCAGGACGAGGGTTTGCTTGGAGACTAACAATGGTTCTCAAGTGTCGGCCACGTCCAGGGTGTAGGCTCGAGTCGTGATACTTACCATTTGAAAAACTCCCTTTTGTCAAACAAATGTTGAAACTCGACAAACTAATATAGCAAATCAATGTAATATAACTCAATTGATACTTTAAAAATAATAGGTGAAAGAATAACTTTTTAAAAAAAAAAAAAAATTGCTACCTTGTTACCTTGCCGAATCATCAATTCGATAAAGAATAAGAGTGAACCTTTGAAGTATTGCTTGACTTGTCCAAATAAATCTTAATTCCTTCTGAGAAAGTAATGTTTGAAAGTTTTACACCATTATTTAAATTTTTAAAAAATTGTAAGATTTAATTGACTACAAAAAGGTTGAAAAAATTAAAACTATTATTCAGTATTGAATATCTTTAAAATTTTAAAGCTATGTATCCCGTAAAGATAATATTTTTGTCGAATTTTGGTGTTATACAATATCTTAAAATTTAATTAATAAAATATATAGATGCACATAGGGAAATATTTCTGAAATTGATTTTGCTTTTTCATGCAGTAATTTTTTTAAAAATATTTAATAAATTGAATTTCTTAAAAAATATGATACTCAGAGAAAAGTGGTGGTTTTGACATATTTTAGTAATTCAAATATCAAATATGTTTTAACATGAACCTATGATTTAGGAGATTCTTTCGGAAAAGCATAACGTAGCTAACTACAATTAAAATTTAAATTTAATAAAAATTGTAAAAAGTTAAAGTAATAGCTAGAATTTGATATTTACTTATTTTTCTCATTTTTTTTTTATTTTTTACTTTTAGTGTTTCTTATTTTATTTTTATTATCTAAATTTAAATTAATTTTAATAATTCATAAATTACATTTTTTGTGGTGCTGACATGTGGTACTATCACCTCTAATATGATATTTAGTATAAATATGATATTTATTTAGCATTAAAAAATACGATAACTTCATATAAAAGCAAATAATTTATTATTTAATCCTATAACATGTAATGAATTTAGCTATTTGTGTTATTCAGCATATTGCATACTCCTACATTCATTGTATTGATGTCATTCGACCTTCATGATTTCATGGTGTAGATTCAGGTAGTTAGGATCATAAGCACTAGGTCCGTTGAGATCACATCATCCGGAGGACTCTACTTTTATGGTTTGTTAGTAGTAACGTTTTGACGTGTCGTGGGTCTTATCCCGACACCTATCTTTATACAGTAGAAGCAAATAGACATTCTTGATCAGTCTTGTTGTATTCAATTTTTGATATTTTATTTAAAACTTTATGTTTAATACTCAATATTTTAAGATAATTTCAAGATATAATAAGTTGTTTTTAAATAATTCTTCAGTTTCTATGCTTGAGTTAGTCTTCTGCTTGTAGTCAGCTAGGATGAGGGTCCGCTTGGAGACTAGCAATGGTTCTCAAGTGTCGGCCACGTCTAGGGTGTAGGCTCGAGTTGTGACACTTACCATCCAAAAAACTCCCTTTTGTCAAACAAATGTTGAAACTCGACAAACTAATATAGCAAATCAATGTAATATTACCCAATTGATACTTTAAAAATAATAGGTGAAAGAATAACGTTTAAAAAAAAAAAAAATTGCTACCTTGTTACCTTGGCAAATCATCAATTCAATAAAGAATAAGAGTGAACCTTTGAAGTGTTGCTTGACTTGTCCAAATAAATCTTAATTCCTTCTGATAAAGTAATGTTTGTAAGTTTTACACCATTATCTAAATTTTTAAAAAATTGAAAGATTTAATTGACTACAAAAAGGTTGAAAAAATTAAAACTATTATTCAGTATTGAATTTTTTTAAAATTTTAAAGCTATCTATGCCGTAAAGATAATATTTTTGTCAAATTTTGGTGTTATACAATATCTTTAAATTTAATTAATAAAATATATAGATGCACATAGGGAAATATTTCTGAAATTGATTTTGCTTTTTCATGCAGTAATTTTTTTTAAAATATTTAATAAATTGAATTTCTTAAAAAATATGATACTCAGAAAAAAGTGTGGTGGTTTTGACATATTTTAGTAATTCAAATATCAAATATGTTTTAACGTGTACCTATGATTTAGGAGATTCTTTAGGAAGAGCAGAACGTAGCTAACTACAATTAAAATTTAAATTTAATAAAAATTGTAAAAAGTTAAAGTAATAGCTAGAATTTGATATTTAGTTATTTTTTTCAGTTTTTTTTTTCTTTTTTTACTTTTAGTGTTTCTTATTTTATTTTTATTATCTAATTTTAAATTAATTTTGAAAATTCATAAATTACATTTTTTGTGGTGCTAACATGTGGTACTATCACCTGTAATGTGATATTTAGTATAAATATGAAATTTATTATGCACTAAAAAATATGATAAATTCATATAAAAGAAAATAATTTATTATTTAATCCTATTACATGGAATGAATTTAGCTATTTGTGTTATTCAGCATATTGCATACTCCTATATTCAATGTATTGATGTCATTCGACCTTCATCATTTCATGGTGTATATTCCGGTAGTTAGGATCATAAGCACTAGGTCCGTTGAGATCACATCATCCGAAGGATTCTACTTTTATGGTTTGTTAGTAGTAACGTTTTGACGTGTCGTGGGTCTTGTCCCGACACCTATCTTTATACAGTAGAAGCAAATAGACAGTCTTGGTCTTGTAGTATTCAATTTTAGAAATTTTATTTAAAACTTTATGTTTAATACTCAATATTTTCAGATAATTTCAAAATTTAATAAGTTGTTTTTAAATAATTCTTCAGTTTCTATGCTTGAGTTAGTCTTATGCTTGCAGTCAGCCAGGATGAGGGTTCGCTTGGTGACAAGCAATGGTTCTCAAGTGTCGGCCACGTCCAGGGTGTAGGCTCGAGTTGTGACACTTACCATCCAAAAAACTCCCTTTTGTCAAACAAATGTCGAAACTCGACAAACTAATATAGCAAATCAATGTAATATTACCCAATTGATACTTTAAAAATAATAGGTGAAAGAATAACTTTAAAAAAACAAAAAAAAAAATTGCTACCATGTTACCTTGGCGAATCATCAATACAATAAAGAATAAGAGTGA
Organism: Solanum pinnatisectum; assembly: GCA_035578085.1. Lineage (NCBI taxonomy): Eukaryota > Viridiplantae > Streptophyta > Magnoliopsida > Solanales > Solanaceae > Solanum > Solanum pinnatisectum. The sequence continues at coordinate 28,664,722 of CM069083.1, forward strand.
ACCTTTGAAGTGTTGCTTGACTTGTCCAAATAAATCTTAATTCCTTCTGAGAAACTAATGTTTGAAAGTTTTGCACCATTATCTAAATTTTTAAAAAATTGTAAGATTTAATTGACTACAAAAAGGTTGAAAAAATTAAAACTATTATTCAGTATTGAATATCTTTAAAATTTTAAGGCTATGTATGCCGTAAAGATAATATTTTTGTCTAATTTTGGTGTTATACAATATCTTAAAATTTAATTAATTAAATATATAGATGCACATAGGGAAATATTTCTGAAATTGATTTTGCTTTTTCATGCAGTAATTTTTTTAAAAATATTTAATAAATTGAATTTCTTAAAAAATATGATACTCAGAGAAAAGTGCTGGTTTTGACATATTTTAGTAATTCAAATATCAAATATGTTTTAACATGTACCTATGATTTAGGAGATTCTTTAGGAAGAGCATAACGTAGCTAACTACAATTAAAATTTAAATTTAATAAAAATTGTAAAAAGTTAAAGTAATAGCTAGAATTTGATATTTAGTTATTTTTTTCATTTTTTTTTCTTTTTTACTTTTACTGTTTCTTATTTTATTTTTATTATCTAATTTTAAATTATTTTTAATAATTCATGAATTACATTTTTTGTTGTGCTGACATGTGGTACTATCACCTGTAATATGATATTTAGTATAAATATGATATTTATTTAGCATTAAAAAATATGATAACTTCATGTAAAAGAAAATAATTTATTATTTAATCCTATTACGTGTAATGAATTTAGCTATTTGTGTTATTCAGCATATTGCATACTCCTACATTCAATGTATTGATGTCATTCGACCTTCATCATTTCATGGTGTAGATTCAGGTTGTTAGGATCATAAGCACTAGGTCCGTTGAGATCACATCATCCGGAGGACTCTACTTTTATGGTTTGTTGGTGGTAACGTTTTGACGTGTCGTGGGTCTTGTCCCGACACCTATCTTTATAAAGTAGAAGCAAATAGACAGTCTTGGTCAGTCTTATAGTATTCAATTTTAGATATTTTATTGAAAACTTTATGTTTAATACTCAATATTTTAAGATAATTTCAAGATTTAATAAGTTGTTTTTAAATAATTCTTCAGTTTCTATGCTTGAATTAGTCTTCTGTTTGTAACCAGCCAGGATGAGGGTTCGCTTGGAGACTAGCAATGGTTCTCAAGCGTCGGCCTCGTCCAGGGTGTAGGCTCGAGTCGTGACACTTACCATCCGAAAAACTCCCTTTTGTCAAACAAATGTCGAAACTCAACATACTAATATAGCAAATCAATGTAATATAACTCAATTGATACTTTAAAAATAATAGGTGAAAGAATAACTTTTTTTTTAAAAAAAAAATTGCTACCTTGTTACCTTGCCGAATCATCAATTCGATAAAGAATAAGAGTGAACCTTTGAAGTATTGCTTGACTTGTCCAAATAAATCTTAATTCCTTCTGAGAAAGTAATGTTTGAAAGTTTTACACCATTATCTAAATTTTTAAAAAATTGTAAAATTTAATTGACTATAAAAGGGTTGAAAAAATTAAAACTATTATTCAGTATTCAATTTCTTTAAAATTTTAAAGCTGTGTATGCCATAAATATAATATTTTTGTCGAATTTTGGTGTTATACAATATCTTAAAATTTAATTAATAAAATATATAGATGCATATAGGGAAATATTTCTGAAATTGATTTTGCTTTTTCATGCAGTAATTTTTTTAAAAATATTTAATAAATTGAATTTCTTAAAAAATATGATACTCAGAGAAAAGTGGTGGTTTTGACATATTTTAGTAATTCAAATATCAAATATGTTTTGACGTGTACCTATGATTTAGGAGATTCTTTAGGAAGAGCATAACGTAGCTAACTACAATTAAAATTTAAATTTAATAAAAATTGTAGAAAGATAAAGTAATAGCTAGAATTTGATATTTAGTTATTTTTTTAGTTTTTTTTTTTTTTTTTTACTTTTAGTGTTTCTTTTTTTATTTTTACTATCTAATTTTAAATTAATTTTAATAATTCATAAATTACATTTTTTGTGGTGCTGACATGTGGTACTATCACCTCTAATATGATATTTAGTATAAATATGATATTTATTTAGCATTAAAAAATATAATAACTTCTTATAAAAGCAAATGATTTATTATTTAATCCTATTACATGTAATGAATTTAGCTATTTGTGTTATTCAGCATATTGTATACTCCTACATTCAATGTATTGATGTCATTCGACCTTCATCATTTCATGGTGTAGATTCAGGTAGTTAGGATCATAAGCACTAGGTCCGTTGAGATCACATCATCCGGAGGACTCTACTTTTATGGTTTGTTAATAGTAACGTTTTGACGTGTCGTGGGTCTTGTCCCGACACCTATCTTTATACAGTAGAAGCAAATAGACTGTCTTGATCAGTTTTGTAGTATTCAATTTTAGATATTTTATTAAAAATTTATGTTTTATACTCAATATTTTAAGACAATTTCAAGATTTAATAAGTTGTTTTTAAATAATTCTTCAGTTTCTATGCTTGAGTTAGTCTTCTGCTTTTAGTCAGCTAGGATGAGGGTTCGCTTGGAGACTAGCAATGGTACTCAAGTGTCGGCCACGTCCAGGGTGTAGGCTCGAGTTGTGACACTTACCATCCAAAAAACTCCCTTTTGTCAAACAAATGTTGAAACTTGACAAACTAATATAGCAAATCAATGTAATATTACCCAATTGATACTTTAAAAATAATAGGTGAAAGAATAACGTTTAAAAAAAAAAAAAAATTGCTACCTTGTTACCTTGGCAAATCATCAATTCGAGAAAGAATAAGAGTGAACCTTTGAAGTGTTGCTTGACTTGTCCAAATAAATCTTAATTCCTTCTGAGAAAGTAATGTTTGAAAGTTTTACACCATTATCTAAATTTTTAAAAAATTGTAAGATTTAACTGACTATAAAAAGGTTGAAAAAATTAAAACTATTATTCAGTATTGAATTTCGTTAAAATTTTAAAGCTATGGATGCCGTAAAGATAATATTTTTGTCGAATTTTGGTGTTATACAATATCTTAAAATTTAATTAATAAAATATATAGATGCACATAGGGAAATATTTCTGAAATTGATTTTGCTTTTTCATGCAGTAATTTTTTTAAAAATATTTAATAAATTGAATTTCTTAAAAAATATGATACTCAGAGAAAAGTGGTGGTTTTGACATATTTTAGTAATTCAAATATCAAATATGTTTTAACGTGTACCTATGATTTAGGAGATTCTTTAGGAAGAGCATAACGTCGCTAACTACAATTAAAATTTAAATTTAATAAAAATTGTAAAAAGTTAAAGTAATAGCTAGAATTGTATATTTAGTTATTTTTTTCAATTTTTTTTTTCTTTTTTACTTTTAGTGTTTCTTATTTTATTTTTATTATCTAATTTTAAATTAATTTTAATAATTCATAAATTACATTTTTTGTGGTGCTGACATGTGGTACTATCACCTCTAATATGATATTTAGTATAAATATGATATTTATTTAGCATTAAAAAATATGATAACTTCATATAAAAGCAAATAATTTATTATTTAATCCTATTACATGTAATGAATTTAGCTATTTGTGTTATGCAGCATATTGCATACTCCTACATTCAATGTATTGATGTCATTCGACCTTCATCATTTCATGGTGTAGATTCGGGTAGTTAGGATCATAAGCACTAGGTCCGTTGAGATCACATCATCCGGAGGACTCTACTTTTATGGTTTGTTAGTAGTAACGTTTTGACGTGTCGTGGGTCTTGTCCCGACACCTATCTTTATACAGTAGAAGAAAATAGACAGTCTTGGTCAGTCTTGTAGTATTCAATTTTAGATATTTTATTTAAAACTTTATGTTTAATACTCAATATTTTCTTATAATTTCAACATTTAATAAGTTGTTTTTAAATAATTCTTCAGTTTCTATGCTTGAGTTAGTCTTCTGCTTGTAGTCAGCCAGGATGAGGGTTCGCTTGGAGACTAGCAATGGTTCTCAAGTGTCGGCCACGTCCAGGGTGTAGGCTCGAGTTGTGACACTTACCATCCGAAAAACTCCCTTTCATCAAACAAATGTCGAAACTCGACAAACTAATATAGCAAATCAATGTAATATAACTCAATTGATACTTTAAAAATAATAGGTGAAAGAATAACTTTTTTTTAAAAAAAAATTGCTACCTTGTTACCTTGGCGAATCATCAATTCGATAAAGAATAAGAGTGAACCTTTGAAGTGTTGCTTGACTTGTCCAAATAAATCTTAATTCCTTCTGAGAAAGTAATGTTTGAAAGTTTTACACCATTATCTAAATTTTTAAAAATTTGTAAGATTTAATTGACTATAAAAAGGTTGAAAACATTAAAACTATTATTCAGTATTGAATTTATTTAAAATTTTAAAGCTAAGTATGCCGTAAAGATAATATTTTTGTCGAATTTTGGTGTTATACAATATCTTAAAATTTAATTAATAAAATATATAGATTCACATAGGGAAATATTTCTGAAATTGATTTTGCTTTTTCATGCAGTAATTTTTTTAAAAATATTTAATAAATTGAATTTCTTAAAAAATATGATACTCAGCGAAAAGTGCTGGTTTTGACATATTTTTGTAATTCAAATATCAAATATGTTTTAACGTGTACCTATGATTTAGGAGATTCTTTAGGAAGAGCATAACGTAGCTAACTACAATTAAAATTTAAATTTAATAAAAATTGTAAAAAGTTAAAGTAATAGCTAGAATTTGATATTTAATTATCTTTTTCAGTTTTTTTTTTTCTTTTTTACTTCTAGTGTTTCTTATTTTATTTTTTTATCTAATTTTAAATTAATTTTAATAATTCATAAATTACATTTTTTGTGGTGCTGACATGTGGTACTATCACCTCTAATATTATATTCAGTATAAATATGATGTTTATTTAGCATTAAAAAATATGATAACTTCATATAAAAGCAAATAATTTATTATTTAATCCTATTGCATGTAATGAATTTTTATTATTTTAAAAATATATTTTTGTGGTGTTGACACGCACGCGCTATCGTCTCTCCTAAGCATGATTTAAAATATATATATATATATATATATATATATATATATATATATATATAAGCATGATTAATCACATTTCTAGTATTGTGTAAGATATGGTTCTAAAATCACGCTTGTGAATTGTGATTATAGATCATTGTACATAATATTTTTTTCAATTTATCAATCGTTTGTAAAAAAAATATAGAATACTTTTTCAATATAATTTATCAATTGTTATCAATCATGTGTTTATATAAATTAAATAATTGAATGGAGTATAAATATGTACAATAATTAACCATGATAGAAGCTTTTAAGCAAGAAATAATAAATTCACAAGTTTTAACCACATGAAAAATATGAATTGCTCTTAATATGCTAAGAGATAGAAGTAAAAGAAAAAATATATATTAACATGGTAGACAAATAAAAGTGAATGTATGGAGATTTTGATTGCTTTCAACTATTTTTAAATGATAAAATTTGTATTATCCAAAGATTCAAAGGACCCTAAAAGAAATTCGTGTAGCAAAGTGTTTTTTAGTTGACATGAAAAAGACAAAAAAAATATATTGTGCAATCGCTTAATTTTCTTTCACTTTTAGGTTAACGATTTGGCTATAAAATAACACTTCACGTTATTTCTGAATAAATTAATTTTGAACATTATAATGGTTAAATCAAGACACTAACGAATAACTCAAAAACTTCGAATAGTTAACTGATATCCAAATCGTTAAATTAATAACACAATTATTGATTCAGATTATTAATTTAACTGTTAACTTACACCACCTTAATAATGAAAGGTCAGTAGTTGTTTCTACGAAAAAGGACCAAAAATACCCTTCAACTATCTGAAAAGGTTCAAATATACCCCCGTTCATGTATTGGGTTAAAAATAACCTTCAATCTACCTTTTGAATTCATTTTTACCTTTAAAATTAACAACCTTCTTTTGAATTATTATTATTATTATTATTATTATTTATGTGACGTCTTCCTATTGGATAAAATCAAATCCCAACCCATCAATTTTTTTAACCCACCGCAACCGATGACCCAAACCCAACAAAAATATATATTTCTTTCTTCCTTAAAACCTAATAATCTCTTTTTTCTTCCTAGTAACTTATTAGTGTCTTCCCCATAATTGCAGCAAAAAAAAAACTGCACTTAAAACTATCAAAAACAGCACAAAACTTGGAACAAAACAGCTTCAAAGCTGCACATAACAACAACTAAATTAAACAAAAAAAAAAAAAAAAAAAAAAAAAATACACCAAAACTGTAAGAATAAAATAAAATACAGAACACCAAAAAATAAGTTAAAACTGCACCGTAATGGGATTAAAAAAAACTGAATCAAAATTTGATAAACAACCAAAATCGGTAAAAAAACAAAAAATAAAATTGGTCTCAATTTACTTCATTAACGTACATTATAATGAAACTTGTTGCTGATTATACTAAGTTTGAAAAGTAAGAACATCAACGAGTGAGGGAGATGGTATTTTTTTATCTCTTTTGATGGTCTTTTAGTTAGATTTGGGTCATGGCCATGGGGATATGTGTCAGGGCAGGTTGAAAAAAATTGAAGGATTAGGTATTTGATTTTGTCAGATAGGAATATACCATGTAATAAATAACAATAATAATAATAACTGAAAAACAAGATTGTTAGTTTTTAAGGATAAAAATGAACCAAAAGATAGATTGAATGATATTTTTAATCCAATACATGAATGAGAGGTATATTTGAACCTTTTCAGATAGTCTAAGGATATTTTTTACCCTTTTTCCTTGTTTCTATTATTGAAATTAATGCTTTGAATAAGTAGGATCAATTTGAGAGGGGTTCTTGACCATTTATAATATATGTTTGTATTTGTATCATTTCAAAGAGGCACAATGGCAACAATCTATCTCTCTGGGGATGCGAAGAATATTTGAAACGACTTTCGAACCATCACACGGATTCCGATCCAACTACCGTAAGAACAGAATGGAAGACTGGAGCTTCGTAACATGTTGACGAAGGCCCCCGAACTGAGGGTTCGGTCAGTAGAAGGGACGACTTTGTCTCCCCGGAAGAAGAATAGCCCCCCCACAAGTGGTCCCCTATCCGTATCAACTGGATGAAGTGATGGGGGGGATTCACCAAAGTCTTTTCGAGATGTGCGCAGGATGATAACCTAATTGATTAGCCAACTCCGCTTTCTAACGAGGTTAAGACGTGACCTAGAAAATGGAAACAACGAGACCTGGGGTCTCATCGAACGGGAAGTTCGAAGATGGAGACCCGGTTCGGCACGAAAAAGTAAAATATGCTCCTTCATTTATTTATGCAGCACATTTATTATATTGTGCAAGACATGATACCAAAATCATTTGTGTAATTGGTCTTTATATTAAAATAATATTTAATTTGTCAATTATAAATCACAAAATGAAGAATACTTCTCTAGTTTGTTTGGTGTGTTATATTTGAAGTGATGTTTTGGGATCTTGATGATTTTGAGTGTGGTTGTTGTCCTTGAATGATTATTGTTGGAAAAACTTGGCATTAATAAAAAGAATTGTTTTCTAAAAGTTTGTTAGTCTTTGATACTTTTTGTCACGATCCAACTCACCGGACCGTGCGGGCACCCACTCTAACACCTAAGTAGGAAAACCCTCATATCCCAATAATTAAAACATGCGGAAAGTTATGAAAAATGGAAATAAAATAGTAAGAACCTTTAACAAAATTTTAGTTAAGACTTGTAAAGTAATTAACACCCCCAAGGATTTAGTCTAAACAGGTAAAAGAGCTACTAAGAGAAAAATCTGGACAATATAATAAATGACACAGCTCCCACTATGCGGAAGGAAAATAGAACCTACTGGAGATTTTCTTCGTCTTCACCTAATGAAATATCACCGACCCTGCATCCAAACTATGCCAAAAGACATAGCAAGAGTAGTATCAGTACAAAACACACGTACTGGTAGGCATCATCGGCCAACCAGATGCCCATAGCATAATACAAGAAACCAACTAGTAAAAACATGTCATAACATCCATCGCTTCTCCACCTTTACCCTCTCTCCAAAATACCTCAGAATTACACAAACACTCTTACCACCAACTACTTCCCAGTCAACCTACTTACTAGGTTCATGATCACTGCCTAGCCATTCTAACACATAGAAAAAAACCCACAACACGCACTACAACAATTCCAACTAACCACCCACGACATACTCTTTACTTTCTCTTCTAAGTTGCCTCGTCCTTGCCACATAACACATTACAACAAGCTTCCAAACTACCAACCAATAATTTCTTCCTCCAAGGTGAAATCTACCTAAGTAATTACATCACGTACACTACCCCCACTTCTCACCCTTACAACACACGGACAACCCCTACTCTCAACTATTACGACCCTCGAACCCTTGGCCTTCCCAATTCATTCAACAACACGATATGCAATAAGTTCACCCAGCACAAAAGAGTAATAAGATATCAGACCTCATAACCATATAACCACTCCGGGGAAACTACAATATCATTTATCATTACAAATCATGTTCAACTTCACAATTCTCAAATATCACAGTTATATCACGTCATTGGTCCTTTCATGGAACTCAAACCCAAACTGTTAGCATATCAAAACGTGGTACCAGATCCAATGATTCGAAACGTGGCAACCGATTCCGTGATTATGCCGAAACGTGGCAACTGATCCCAGTTAGTGTGTCGGAACGCAACACCCGATCCAGTCAACAAGCTACGATCATAATCACAATCACAAGTATATTCTGAAAATCATACAATCAAGTCATGATTCATGGCATTTATCATTCAACTCTCCTCATTTACAATTAGTGCGATCAATAATGCAACATTCACATACATACACGCATCATAATGAAACAGTAACAAATATTTACCACACAATCATAAAATCACAACCATCACTTAACCCTAGGGCGAGGTCTTTTCCCTTTCATGATACACATCCTACACAACTGCTAGAATCACATGCAACATAATCATCCCTTAATTTGGTGCACGAAGGCTTACGCATGAATTCTACTAGAGATTTACATTATACTACGCAACGAGCACATATTATAACTACTAAATTAATAAAATCTTGCCTACTTGGGCACCAAGCAGCTGCATGGAGTTTTTGTCTTCGATTTTTGTTTCTGAAACTCGTGATGGTGATCTTGACCGGAAATCCGCAATCCATCGACATCCTTATGCTAGAAATCTCTCTCTCCATCTTTCCCAAGCTTGGAGCAGCTTTTTGGGAGTTTCTAGGGTGTTTTACAACTAATTTAGGTATTGTAAAGAGAAGGAGGAAATAAGATTTCGCGTTATTTACATTCTGTCTCGCCTATCCTTCCCTGGAGACTACTTACCCCACTGTGGCGCTGCCGGCCTAGCGGTATTTGGCCCGCCTTGGCGGGATAGTGGCCTAGAATTTCCTGAATTTCCGCTTTTTCTAAATAATGATGGTTCGGATCGTTACACTTTTATGACCTAAAATGGTAAAAATGTCTGTGTATGTGATTGTCTATATCTTTTTTAATTATTTTTACGCTGATAAGTTTGATGCACCATTCCGAACAGACTGTCAACCTAGTTCAGGACTACATTATACAATTTATATTGTTGATGAGTTTGAGACATCATTTCAGACGGTCCGTGGATAAATGTATCTGGGTTATTGTTACTTTCCTGATAAGTCTGAGGTGTCATTTCGGACAGCCTGTTGATATATATTCGCGGGTTATTTTTATTGTTAAGTCCACGAAATTATCCCGATTGAGCAGCTTGAGGATTCTTTCAGGATTTCTTACTTCTCTTTATTCGTCATTAGCATTGCCTCTGTGTGTGATTGGTTATTGAGTATACATGAGTTGTCTTGTATTTTGTGTGTAGTTTGTGATTGAATTCTTGATATTGTTTGCCTTTTCTCTGTTGTATGATTTTCTTATATTAGAATTTATCCCTATTATGATAGTATCACCGTGTTTCTCTTTATACATTTGATCTTTCTGAGCTCGATCGACCTATGATGCTTATCGAGTACCTCGTACTTTGGTATTCTTACTATATTTCTGTATCTTTTTCTGATGCAGCTCCTAATACGAGTCACCCTCTTTGAGAATTAGATCTATCTTAGCCGTCACAGACTCGGATTGTGTGGATCTTCTGACGTTCAGAGACTTGGTGCTTTCTCTCTTTTGTATTGACTTATGTTTTGTATTTTTCTTAGTCAGTTCTCTTGTACTTTTAGTCTTTCTGTACTTAGTAGTTCCTGTATAGGGTACACCAGGTACGGGGTTAGATCGTTTGTTAATTTTTCTTTTTGGTATTTTTTTTAGCCTTTTTTGTGTACTTTGTATCGTACGATATATTTATGATACAGCCCGTTCCCTTTATTCTATTTCTATTTTTGATTTTTTATATTATTTCTATCAAAACCGTTATATTCCGCATCTTGTGTTTGGATTAGGCTTGCCTACTCGAAGATTATATTAGGCGCCATCATGATCAGATTTTGGATCCTGACATAACTAAATAGAATCACATTGCTGATATGGTGCAATATATAGTTCTAAAATTACACTTGTAATTTAGGTCTTTGTACATAAATAATTTTTAATTTATCAATCGTTCATCACAAAATACATAATACGTTTTCAACATAATTTATCAATAGTTGTCAACCATGTGTTTGTATGAATTAAATAATTGAATGAAGTATAAATATGTACAATAATTAATTATGAAAGAAGCTTTTAAGCAAGAAATAACATGTTCATAAGTCACAACCACGTGAAAATTGTGAAATTAATTTATTCGTCTCTTGATGTCACTTCCTTGTTTTGTGCTTGATGTCATTACAAAGTCAATGTTTGGCAATATTGGCAGCAAAATGTATGTCTCTTTTTATATTCTTCAATTTCCACATCCATAGTTGATCATGACAAAGATTTAATTTTGTTTATTTGATTTTTCCTTGTAAATTTTAAAAAGCTTTATTATAGGATAGATTATATTTGTATCATTTCAAAGATCTAGCAAACTATTATTTTTCCTTTATTAATACATATTCATATTTCTAAGATTATGTAAGATATGTTGTTAAAACCACACTTGCATTTGTAGGTTTCTATATTGAAACAATCTTATATTTACCAATTTTAAATCACATATAACATAATGCTTCTTTAATTATTGAATTTATTAATAGTTATCTATCGATTGTTTATACCATATTCTATTAACTTACTATGATTAAATTAAACTAATGCACACAAATTATTATCTCCGGCTTAAATCTTTTTCTTTGGGGGAAAAATTCAAATTTCCTTTATAAAAGCTTTGTCAACTGCATTATCAATATTTAGAAAGGACAGTTATTGGGACGAACACAACACTAAAAAATAGTACCGAAAGCTGTCCAAATTGAACACTGCACTATTGGTTGTACGAAGTACCATGTAATTTGTACTGTACAAGTGGGCTCCATTTCATTGTTAATTGAATGAGTCTTTATGGTCTTTTCCTATAAACACGTGTAGTACGTCGATCCACGTGTATCATATTAGCTATCTCTACAATTTTACTTTCCTTTTTTGCTGCTTTGACTGGCATTTCTCATGTTGATTTTCTCTGCAATTTTACTTTCACTTCCATCTTTCTTGATCATTTTATTAAATTTCTTACGGCTGATTTGAGATAAGAGTTTTAGCCACTCTAGAAGCATTCAAGATCCCCAGCATCAATTGCAATGATGTGGTGTGAATAGTTGTAGTATCCCTATCTAATTAGCAAGTTATCCCTCAAATCTTGCACTTATTTGTTGGTAATTTCTACTTAAAAGTATGTGATTTTACATGCATACCTGCAAACAATTTCCCTCATATATTTTGTTATATATATATATATATATATTTAAAAGAGCTAAATTTAATCTGCAATCCACAATATGGTCAAATTTGTCTTGCATAGAGCATCCTCTTTGTGATCTTTCTTAGTATATTCCTCTATGTGAAGATTTTTTAAAATCTAAAATTGGGTGCAACTTTGGGCTCTACTTTCCTGCCGTTTGATTTGCATTTTCTTTTAGCATTGTAGATAGATTTGTTTTTTGATCTCTCTGTTTTGAACATATATTTTGATTTGTTGCATATGTTGTAGCCTCACATGTCCGGTAGTCAGAGCGTCAAGATGTCTTGCTTTCATTTGCCTCAGTAGTTGTCCAAATAAATTTCTTTACTGAAGTCAAAAGAGATTTTCGATGAACTACACATATCTTGGAAGACGTTTTGTCTAAAATTAAAATTAATTGGGTATTTCAACTAATAGACTCTCTCCATAGAGTAAGCAACTTGATAGACTTTTGTTTTATCATATTCAACTGATTGTTTATAGTTAGTGTATGTTCTTTTCAGTTAGAGAAAAGATATACCACCAGAGCTTTAAGTTTTCAAGCATTTCTTGGCATTACTACAAAAGGAGGTAATGAAATACTTTCCTAAGCCATTTTTCTATTTAGATGTTTTCTTAAGAACATGAATCTTACAAAAAAATTAAATCTTGAATGTTCTTCTTAGACAATTGCGGCAGATTTCTTTAGTAATATATGATTAATCTAAACTTTCATTTGGTATGATATGTGCTCGACATAAATTGACATTTAAATTTTGTTGAAGTCAAGTTACGGTTTAAAAATAGACATTTGAACAAATGGTAAAACTCTTTATAGGTTATATTTACCCAAAGATGAACAAAGAGTAGTGTAAAACTCTAAAGCCAACAAGGGAAGAGGATTGCACGAATTTCAAAAAACGCGAAAAAAATTAATTTATTGAATCTGTTATTGAAAGATCTCGCACCCTTTTTCGAATAAATGACAAAAAAAGGTTACCATTGGATATTAATTTTCAAGAGTAATACAACTTGCCGATCAAGAATTGTACAATGAAACTCATAAATCAAGAATTGTACCATGCATATTTTTATATTTTTTACGTCGAAAACCATGCATATTTATTTGGTATAGCTTGTCAATTTTTTATCATCTAGATGATATTTTAATTATTCTAATTTTTACATGTTTTCTGTTTTTATTAATCCTCAACCTCTATGAATAGTGATGGTGATCAAACCATCATCCACTCTTCACTTCTAGCATCTTTTTCATTTCGTTACTTGAATCTCATAGTCGGTCTTTATCATACCTATTTACAAATGACAATCAGCCGATAAGAAACGACAAGTGACAGACAAAGAAAGTAATTTACCAAAAGTTAACTTCACTAAATTAAAGGTGTACCTATATTGAGACAAGAGAAACAATTTATTTGGTGCTAACAAACGGTGCTATCTATCATGTCCTGACAGATTTAATACTTGGGATGATAATTTTTTTTATGTTGTGAGCTTATTGATATGAATAACTTGATCTCGCATACAAATTATTTTGAAGTAATGGATCAACCATTAAGAACTAGGGTGGATTATTATGCTGGTTATGAAAGATCTTAGTCACTTTAATGTTTTAGATTTACAGGTAAAGCGATGTAGCTTCATAAAGTGTGTTGTGTTATATTTCAGAATAGATCAGAGAATGTATATATATATATATAATTTTTTTTGTAGCTTATGACGATTCTATTTTATGATTTCCTGCACAGATTGACAATGTACTTTCACATTGACCTTTTCTCAAGGTAAATGCCTATGTATATGAAGGATCATATTGTAACTTAACCATTGTTCTTTTCGTCCTACAAGTGTTCTCTTTTTCCGATTCTATATTTAATTTGTCGTCTTGAAAGCTTCTCAGGGGATATGAAAGATAATGGTTTCTTCCATATCTTAGTCACTTGATTTATCAGGTTATAATTGTCAACTTGAGTTTCTTGGTTTTCTCTCCTCCTTAACCTCACACGACTAGAGTGGATAATCACATGGATTGTCACTATACATTGCTGTTATTTCCACTCTCTGGCTTCTAATTGATTTTGGCCTGATTCTCCTGTAGTAGCAGAAGAGGATTAAGCTAGATTAAATGTTTTAGATGTTATTTTCCTTTTGTTTTAGGAATATCTATCCTTTATATTTGTGGATAAGAATGACATTGTAACTCCCTCCATTTGCTTTTCATTTTTGAATTAGGAGACAAAGGAAGAAGAGAAAAGGGAATGAGGATTTCATGAACATGGCTTATAAGTTGGAGGTGGTTCAAATCATTTAGCTTTGTTGAAACATGTGGATTATGTATTCATGTTGAACGTGATCATGCGGAGGATCATTGCAGAGAATGCATAAAGAGATTGAATTGCTAATTATGATAGTTGGAGTCTTAAGAGTCTTCTTGAGAATTACGAGGCAGCTGATAGCTTTTAAATTGTTGGAAAGGTTGAACGGGATGCGTTGGTTCATAGGCTTAGTTCATTAGTTGAAGAAATTGTTCACCTGCTAGACATAAGCTATTCACAATTATTTGTATAAAACACTTTACGTCTGTTTGAGTCTCAAGTGTTCAACTTTGTGTGTTTTTTGAACTTTTACTTTATGTTACAATACAAGGTTTCTCAAGTAATTATATATTTTGGTGTTTAAAGTCTACTTCGAAACATTGAAGGATTGTTTTTTCACAAGAGAATTCAGTTATTTCATCCTCAAAAGTTCTTGATCACTGAACTACAAAGACGTTGCTACGATTCAATCAATAGAAAAATTGTAAATCTTTTTATTACAAATTTTATCCAAGTTGAATAAAATTAATCAATCAAATTAGTCATGTTGGCCCGTGCGATGAACGGACTCTCCCTTCTAGTATAACATATATGAAAGATTTAATTTTCTGATTTAAGCGTTAATTTGCACAATCCTAATATTTAAGTGCCGACGTCAATTTCGATTATCCAAATTTAATAATTCTTGAAAAGTAAGATCAATTTGAGTGGGGGGGGGGGGGTTTGAATTTTAACCATATATAAATTATGATTGTATTTGTATCGTTCCAAAGATTTAGTAAAAAACTATCCTTTTTTAATCTAAGCAGAATTACATTTATGATATTATGCAAAATATTATTTTGAAATTACACTTGTAATTATAGTTCTTTGTACATAAATAATTTCTAATTTATCAATTGCTAAATACAAAATACAGAATATTTTTTCAGCATAATTTATCAATAATTATCAATCATGTGTTTATATGATAAATAATTCAATGAAGTATAAATATGTACAACGATTTATCATGATAGAAACTTTTAAACAATAAATAAAATATCCACAAGTCACAACCACATGAGAATTGTAAATTAATTTATTTTTGTCTCTTGATAACACTTTTTTATTTTGTGATTGATCTTATTACAAAAATAATTTTTGACAATATTTATGTTGACCGAGCAATATTTTGCACAATGAATCTTCCAATTTCTAGCCAGCTCAATCCGTTCCTCACTTGTTGTTTCTACGATTGCCTGGAAATTAAATATAAAAAATCTCTTTCTCTCTCTCTCTCTCTCTCTCTCTCTCTATATATATATATATATATATATATATATATATATATATATATATATATATATATATATATATATAATTGAATATAGAGAAGGTGATGTGGCACCTCTCTATGGCCACCATTCTTATTTATTTTATTTTTTTTGCATTTTTAATTCATAATTTATTAATGGGAAAATTAGCAAACTAGTCACAATTCCTAGTATAATTAGTAAAAGCATCTACACTTTAAAATAATTATTTAAAATGTCAAAATTTCAATATTTTAGAAAATAATTTGTACCTATTATTTTTATTTTTCTTTCCTTTTATTCTCAAAACAGTCCAACATTGCACCAACTTCTACACCATAATCGGTAAAAAAGAAAAAAATAATATATCTACTACCCAGTACCCTTCTTCCTAGATTTTAACCCTAGTAAATTTTTTCCCATCTTTCAAATTTTCACATTTTTTTCTCTTTCTTCACGTTATCACCATTGTTCTCTCCCTCATTGTTCAAAGAACTAATTCTTCAAGTTTCTCCCAATTTGTTTAGATCTCTCAATTAATTCAAGAAATTTCTCAATTGATAAAAGTAATTTCGAAGTCACCAATTATTTAGTGAGATTTTTTGAGATTTTGTTTTTAAAATCACAAATTATGTTGAATTTTGGATTTATGTATTACGAATTTTTTGTCATTTTTTCGAAGAACGAATTTTTCTTCATTTAAAATCACAACTATAAGATATTTGTTACCTTTAGAAGAATGGTCGTCAGCCCAAAAAAATCCTTCTAGTAGACTACACAAAACAGTAGAAGTGCTCAATTTTCCAGATTTGAAGATATGCCCAATTTTTCATTTTTCATGTCAGAACTGCAGATTTTTTTTTTTTTTTTTGAAAAATATCTCTGATATTAGTTAGCTCAATTTTTTTACCAGACACTGTTTTGAAAATCACAAGTTTTCCGTCTTTCAATCAGTATTGTTTGATTTTTTTGTGAGTTTGTTTTCATATTTATCAATTATTTTGTGATAATTTCCTCTTTTATGTATTTGGATTTTTCATCTTCTAAGCACTATTATTTAATTTTTTTTTGTAATTTTATTTTCATATTTGAGATTTAGTAGATTGTAGAAATCTACATTGGCATTTACAGGGGCGATTCTAGACCCAAAAAATGGGTCAACTGAACCCGTGGTCATCCGACTAAATTCGATATAAATACTTGTATAATTTGTAAAATATATCAAATAGCAACTGAATGAACCCATGCTCACAAATAATTGGATGGCTCACTAGTTTGAGTCGTTTACATTCCTTTCTTGCACCCGTCTTCTTGAAATCCTAGATTCGTCTCTGGGCATTTACAGACCATGTATTGTTTAATTTTTTATATATTCATATTTAATAATTTCAAATTTTGCTTATAGGGTTACTTATGTGCAAGTGAATACGAATTTTCGAATTTAGATTTGGTGAACAAAAAACCAGAAAAAAGAAAATAGCAGACGAAGAATAAGAAAGAGAGAGTCAGAGAAGAAGGTTGCAAAAATTGTATTCATATTAATTTTGTTTGTCAATTATTTTTCTTTTACTCAGCATTTGTATTTGTATTAAGAATATTGTATTTCTCTTTTAGTTGTAGTCATTCCAATAGGTATGCCAAATGAATTTGTATTTCTTAAGAATAGATGTATCATGTATCCTATTTTTTTCATAGGTAATTTATATTTTTTTTAGAATATTGTATCATTCCTCAATAGATTGTATTATTTTTGCTATGTATGCTATTTTTTTTCCAGAATCTTGTATCCCTATTTCTTTCATAGTTAATTTGTGTTTTCTTTTTGAAATATTGTATCCTTTCTCAACTGACTATATTATTTCCACCATGTATGCTATTTTTTTCCCCAGAATCTTGTATCCCGATTTCTTTCATAGTTAATTTGTGTGTGTGTTTTTTTTTTTTTAAATATTGTATCCTTCCTCAACCGACTATATTATTTCCACCATGTGTGCTATTTTTTTCCCCAGAATCTTGTATCCCGATTTCTTTCATAGTTAATTTGTGTGTTTTTTTTTTTTTTAAATATTGTATCCTTCCTCAACCGACTGTATTATTTCCACCATGTGTGCTATTTTTTTTCCAGAATCTTGTATAATCTCATAAATCATATTCATATGTAATGATTGGATTATATTGGAATACAATACAATTTTAGTTTTCATTATGAAAGTAATATACTAATTTTAATTTGAATGGTAAAGTGTGCACATAAAATGTAAAAATTATTGGTATACAATTACGAAGAAAACATAATAAAAATTTTCTCTTTTCTGTTATTAAATAATTATATTCTTTTAAATCAAACAAATAAAAAATACATAAATCAGATACATAACAAACTAAAATATTGATATTTTAAATAAATATTGAAAGTGTGGCTAAGGAATCTTATTAAATGTCAAAATATTGACATTTTGAAAAATTTCCCTTTATTAATTATATAGATTTTCAAAGCCTAACATGATAACTAACTGTAATGCCAATAACTAACACTAATGCTAACCTTAAGTCCACCTAATAGCAACTTCTAATAAAGCCCACGTAATAGCAGTTTCTAAAAAAGCCCAAATAATTGCTTCATCCCACGTGCTACACTACCAAATAATGCTAATTAATAATCAGACCTTTGGCTTTTCAATTTCCCCAACTTTATAGTTTTTGTGTAAACACTATAGAGTATTAGAGAATGTATAAATTGGATCGTGCTACACTACCAAATAATGCTAATTAATAATCAGACCTTTGGCTTTTCAATTTCCCCAACTTTATAGTTTTTGTGTAAACACTATAGAGAATTAGAGAATGTATAAATTCCTCCAATTTCATGTTCAGGAAATTTGCACAAGCATTGGGGTGATATTTTAGACCATCATTTTTATCACAAACAATGGTGATAAAAATGTCCGTGACACACCTCTAAGCAAGTAGAAGAGGTCAAGAAATATAAGTAACAATTCATTTTAATTTTCTTTTTACATATTTTGATGATGACTTGCTATTGCTTTCAGTATATTTTTCTTCTCATTTGTTTGAGCCGAATATGACTACAATTCAATTTTCTTGAGAAATCAGAATGGGCCTACATAAACTTTAATAGCTTTCGACTTCGGTGCCTCCAAGTGAAGATATTTTGATATGGTATGTCACAAATTTATTTGAGCATGATATTTTACATTTTACAAATATGTGTTATAAAATTTCATGAAATACAATTGATTTTGCAATCAATTCTGGATATATATATATATATATATATATATATATATATATATATAGAGAGAGAGAGAGAGAGAGAGAGAGAGAGAGAGAGCCTAGAACACCATCTATTTTTTCCTCATTTTTCGAACAAAGTATAAATTATCTTTTAGTTTTTCAAACTGGACAAGCATTATTGGACAATTATTTTTAGTATAATGAACGAGTAAAATAGACACAACGAGTAATAATCTCATTACTATTGTCTTTTTGATTATTTAATTATATCATCATCATCAGTTATAAAAAAAACTTATAATCTATTGATATTCCCCACTAAAATAAAACGTTAAATTAACTTATAGTTCTCCTAAGCTTAAATTTCCACAGCTTCTCACCCATTACTATTTGACATTTGCAACAGCGGGCATTATAGCCAAGACTATGAGAAAAAGGATCAACGTCATAGGTGTCGAATAAAATCGGCTATAGCTTTATGCAAATACATCGTGGTGATGGAACTATTGAGTTGCATGCCAAATTATACACTGCAAATTTTGCTATAGCTTGAAAAATATTAGCTTCTAATTTTAATTAAATTATAAGTTTGATCTCTCTCAATTAATAAAAAATTCAGGATTATGTTTGAATCAATATTATCTTATTATTAATTTCTCCTAAATTGTATGGTCTTATTCTAAAAGTTTCATTCTAATTAAAATTTACTTATTCATCATATACTTAATTTAACTAATAATTTCTTCTCTTTTTTTTGGGACTTATATAGCCGGACGTCACAAATAGAAATTTTCTATTAGGACACGGGGATAATGAAATGGTTTTAATTGGTCACAAATTCATAGTATTTGATACTCTATATGATAGAAAAATATATATTTTTTTTATCTATATCGATTTGATATTAGTCTATTACATATGTATTTGGTATCATTTTATACCATCAAAACATTTTGTGATTGAGTTTCACAATTTTAGTTTTTCTTTTGAGATTTTAGAGCAAGTAGTTGGGCAGATGTATATCTTATTGTCCTGTAAAATTCAAAACATTGCATTTTCCCATATTATAATGAGTTAATTTCATAACAAAAAATGCGATAAGTATAAAATAATAAATTATCATTTTCTATTAATACCTTAATTAAGAAAGATAAAAATTCTAATTTCATAACTGTTAATTAAATTTTGGTCAATTTTATGAGTATTTGTAGTGTTTCAAATAAGAATGTATGAATAGCTTTGGCTCAATTATGATTAAGGAAGTTATTCCGGCAACAAAATTATTTCTCTTTCAACACAACTTTTATATTTAATTTCTACTATTAAGATGACTAATTCTTATAAATGAAATATTTATTAATAAGAAGCATAAAACAAAATGGTGTTTCTATTCGTAATTTTCTACCAATGGCTCAAGGCCTGATAAAAAAAAGATCATGTGAATTCATATTTCTTCCTTAGAAAAAATATTAATGAACAGTACTAATTCTCTCTAAAAAATATAATATGAAAATTGATAATTTATAAGCTATATCTGCAACCAACATGATCAATGATAATAGTAAAATCATGCTTTCATTGAACACATAATATATTTAGCAAATTTTGATTTAGGCCTTTTATTGTTGTATCCTTATAGTTATTTTTTTTTTATTTTGCTTTTTTATTTAATATGAAAATGCAGGTGAAGTTTTTGTTCAATTATGAATTTACAATTTTTTTATGTTTCAGATAATCTTTTAGAAGAAAAATAAAAGGTGACTTTAGTTTGTGGAAGCAATAATCTTGACTAATTTTTTTTAATATATTCGAAATACATTAAAGTGTATATTAATAACGTATTTTATGACCGCGCGAAGCGCGGTGAAGTTTACTAGTATTAACATATTAGCAAAAGTGTGTGCGTGCACGCGCGTGCGTTCGTGTGTGCATGCATACATGCGAGCGTGTGTGTGCGCGTGTGCACGTACGTGCGTGCGCGTCCGTGAGTGTGTGCGTGAATAAAAAACTTACAAAAATTCGAGTTCGATGCCAAAAGGCGTAAGAAAGGATCCACTTGTAATTGACCATTCTCAGCATAATTTGGATTATATAAAATGTTGGGAATTGGTCTGCACCACCAATTTCACATTTCAACACATAAAAAATAAAAATAGTCTAAGCACCCATATATCCACTCCCTCAAATTTTGACACAAAATAATAAGAAAATAATATTATATAAAATGAAACAGAAAAAGTATATAAGTACGTTGAACGTGGAGCTCTTATTGTGGAGGTACTTGGTGGAGCATTTGGATATTGAGGATTTTTCTCGATGACTACTCTCTGCATTCATTTAATAAATAAAAATAAATAAATAATAAATGTTACCATCCTTGAACAATTACAAAAAGTTAATATTTTCACATTATAATAATTATGTTTGCTTAAAAAATTACTTGCATAAACTAACTTTTCAACTAGTAATATAAATTAGGCTTAGATGTATACTCTTGAATGCAAAGAGAATACATGTGTTAATATTGGCATTCTTCCTCGATTATAGCTTGCATGTATTTATTAAACATAAAACGCAAGCTGCCCAATACAACTAACAAACCCTTTTATGGTTCTTTTGTCGTTCTAATTTGTTTGTTAAATAATAATTTTCTTAAATAACACCGTACCCTTGTACTGTGAGCTCTCACATATCCTCTTGAAGGAATGGCGGCCCTATTAGAGTCTACATTGTAGCCCTGCTAATAGAGGAACCATAAAAGTAACATTAGCAATGATGAATTAGGGCAATGGAGTTTTTTAATTGTGACTTTATATTAGTCACTTGATTGTAACTTTATAACTTTATATTATAAACAAAAATGATACAAAAAAAAGAAGAAGAAGATGATACCTCTGAAGGTAATTTTTTGTCACGACCCAAGCCTACACTCTTGACATGGCCGGCACTCGAGAACCATTGCTGGTCCCCAAGCGAACCCTTATCTTGGCTGACTACAAGTGGAAGACTAACTCAAGCATACAAAATCTTAAAAACTGAATAAAATTCATGAAACTCAATTACAAAGCTTTAACTAAAATGAAAAACTCTGAATAAAAATAAATTATTCAACTCGCCATAAAATAGGCAACTTAAGTCTTTAAAACATTTAAGAAAATAAATGAACATACTTCTGAAACTCTACTTTCTATCTATGAAGCCTCTAAATGACAAAGATGGAAGTTGGGACAAGACCCACGACATCCTAACAACTAATATAACTGAAAAATAAATGAAATCCTCCGGAATCAAGGAGGCTCACCATAGCTAACTCGAACTCCATGTGATATCAACGAAGATCCTATTGATGATCCCGGATAACTGAATCTGCATCATGAAAGGATGTAGGCCAAATGGCTCAGTACATGGAATGTACGAGCATGTAAGGGGAATTCTAAAGCATAACATAAGCTTGAAACTTGATAAAAAGGGAAACATACTTACCTCTTCTCAAACTTACTCAACTCAAGGAATACTTAAGGATACTCAAAACTACTCAAACTTACTCAACTCATAAGTACTTAAGAATAAGATACTCAACTTAGTAATAAGGTTCTCAACTCAAGATACTCAACTCGAAAGGCTGAACTCATGATACTCAAGGACAAAGCAATTGTAAAAGATGAAATATATATGGAAAGTTGTAAAACTGTGGATAGCAACTCAATGTATTGAAAAATACAATAATACTCAATGTGTATATAAGAATTAAATATAACTCTATAGGAGTTTCTCTAACAGACAACCACCACTATGAGCCTAAGTGATGATACAATGTCTTGCCCACACTGCCGGATCTGTCCTATACTTTGCCGTCATATAGAACGCCTTAACTAAGTGAATCCACTAGTCTATGCTAAAAAGCACTAAGGGGTCATCTAAAAGGTATGATCCTTTATACCCATGATGGCTACATGCTTTATGGAGACTTTAGTTATTATGAACTCGCGTCCCTATATCGGTGCTCAATACTACTCCCAAAATTAACTACAAGAAAAGGGTGAATTACATAGGGATTTTCCTGAGAATTAGTATGAAAATTTGCCAGAAAATAAGTTTCCTGCGGATTTTCATACTAATCCCTAGGAAAATCCCCATGTAATTCACATTTTTCCTGTAGTGATATACTCAACTCATATGTTTTAAAAACAAAACTCTTTCTTTGGTTTGAGATAATTACTCAAAACTTAGCTTAAAAACTCTCTTGGAAGTCGGTATTTCCTTTCTTTCTCAAATGTGAAAACATTTTAACTCTTGGGAATACTTAGTTACCATATAATCTTTGAAGAAATGAACTTTACTCTTACTCTTACTCAACTCAAGCTTAAGTCTTAAAACAAAGTTTTAAACGTTTGTAAAAGACTTCTTAAAATATGGTTCATGCCTAATTGTGGTCGTGAACGACTCAATGCAAGATTTTCAATAACCATAGATAGAACTCAATACTTGGAACTCAAAAAATTCAATGATACTACTCATTTCAAGAATGCTCAACTCAGAGGGTTTATGCAGAATTATGAGCATGAACTACTTAACTCAAGGACTCAAGTATACTTCTCATCTTAAGACTGTTCGACTTATAGGGTTCATGCAGAATTATGGGCATGAACAATTCAACTCAAGGACTTCATGGGTAACATGTAATATTCCCATGATTAGAAATATAATCTCATAGGGGGATTAGGAACTCAATACTCAAGACTTAGAACTTGAAGATACAACTCCTCTCAAAGGTACTCAACTTATGAAGTTCATGCGGAATTTATGGGCATGAACGACTCAACTCAAGGGTAAAAATATCAGTAAGGAACTCATGTATATGACTTTTCTCATTCTCATACTTATTTACTCAAATATTAGTTCAAATCAATAGTTGATCTCAAAGGATTCACACTCGAACTCAAAGACTTTCTTGGACTCTACTCTTAACTCTCTCTTGAATGTGAATAATGAATTCAAGAGTCATGGTTCATGGTATGAAGAATCTAGGTGATAGTGTAGACTCATGAATACATTCTCCTCACTCTCATGCTCACTTACTTGAGTCTTGAAACAAGTTACTAGAAGTTGTAGAAGACTCCACAAACGGCCTTAAAGGGACTTTCTTAGATTGTTTGAAAGAATTCTCAAAACTTAACTCTTAACTCTACCTTGAATTTGAATTATAAATTCAAGGTTATGATCATCTTATGAATGATTTCTAAGTGTTTATAAGTAGTTTAGAGTGATTAAAATCAAAGGGAGTGAAGGTACACTTAAAAGGGATTCAAATGGGAGAACCGACGAAAAATGAGTGGGGGCAAGCGACCCTGGTGCATTCCGGGAGCGGGGCGCCAGCCCCAAACTTCAGAGGCTGCATATGGGTGCAGTGCAGGGGTGCCTCCCCAGCCCCTTGGGCGCATCTGGGATGCGCCGCCCCAGCCTCTCCCCAGGCCAAGTTCGACGAATTTCGCCTCTCATTTTCTGATCCTAAATCGCTTTTAATTGATTTCTTTTCTCAAGTTTTCCTTAGATTAAATTACCCAAACTAAGTACACACTAATCCACTAAAAAAAAACACTCAAAAAAATCACTTTCTTCTCGAAAACCCATCAAAACCCCAACAAAACAAGATTTAGAATGAACTTCAAGAACACTTATTAAGAACTTAAATCCTTCAACTTTTGAGAGTGAAATTACGCTGAAAATAACATGTTTGGCATGTGGGTTAACAAATCCAACACTATAGAAGCTTACATACCTCTTAGGGATCAAACCCATGTCGACAATTCGCAACAACTCTCAAGAATTTCTACGAACGCTTCGATCCTTTCTCGTTTCTCTGCTTTTCTCTTCTTCTTTTCTCTTGTTGAACTCTAAACTAAAACCCTAGGCGTATATTAGGATTATAAAACTGAACCAAATAAGATTAGACCCTTAAAACATTACTAAAAATGAATCAAATCTGATTAGGTATGGAAAAGACCAAAATACCCCTCAAAAATCCGGTTTTGACTTTCCTTGTCTAGACAGTCCAACTTCGAATGGACATATCTCCCTCATATGAACTCGAAACTGAGCAAACTCAGTGGCGTTAGAAATATAATTCATAGATAGTTCCTACGGTATCTTGTAGCACACCTAAATCATCATGAGCTAGGTGTTATGGTTGTTTGAAGTCGACCCAAAACTCATACTTAAGCATAACTTGCAAAATTTCAGATTTTGCTATTTCCAATTTAGTTCTTTTCGGAACTCTAGGTGCTACATTTAGTGACCTGACCTTAATTTTTTTTTTTAATTTCCTCGGTAAAATCCTACTCACAACGAAGGAGGTTTGAGTCTCAGTTCGAAAAAATTTCTAGGGTGTTACAATATCTCCCCATTGGGATCATTCGTCCACGAATGACGACTTGACTGGGTATGGAATGAGGTTACTCTTAACAAGGTCTGATTCTAATGGTACACTTTCACTATATTCAAGTTGAACCCAAATCCTTAAGTTCGGGTTCTATACCTCTCTATAGGAAATCTCATCCCAAAACTATTACTCTTTACCACCATATTGGGCTCATATCAAGAATAACCTAATGTTGAACAACACCATATTCAAGCTTAGTACTCTATCAACTCCATGGGCTCCTACTAACTAACTCATTCGGAACCAACTAAGGGTTCTCATTTAACTATTTCTCGTAGTAAAACCTCATTCTCTTATTCCTTCTCATTTATAACCTTTGACAGAATTATCATACCATCTTTATCACAGTAGGATCATTAAAGCTTCTCTTTCTAACATTACTCTGTTACTAAAAGGACCTCTGAAAAGATCTCTCCCATACTTTTTTGAACCCATTACTACCTTATTCTCAACACTTGACTTGATTTCGAATCTTATCATCTCCCCTTAGGTCTAAAGCTGACACTTAAAGGCTATGGACCTATTCCATCAGCTCTAAACTGGTCTACATCTTCTTTTACTCTAACACTCGGGATAATTTTATTTCATGACTACCGAACTCTCAACATGCAGGTACTAAGACCTCTTTCTGTAATGACTCGTAAAATGAATAGGTGAAACTAGAGCCTAACTAGTGTGTCTTTAAGTTTGGTGTGAGGTTTGAAGTGGTTTAATGTTGTTCTGAGCTATGGTTGAGGGGTTTAGGGGTTAAACATCAAGGTACGACTCCCCAATTACCACCCTAAGGGTCCTTAAGGAGGACCCTAAAGCCTAACCCCCAAGACCCCCAAAAGTTGGAAATGTAGGGTGATCTCCGTGGATTGCCTCCGTAGGTCAAGACCCCAAATGACCACCCCCAACCCCAGACCAGGGACCACCAGTATGGTCCATTAGTGGACTCATGGTCCGTAGGTCTAGGGCGCGAGTCATTGCCAGTTTTTCTGGTTTTGGCTCGACCAACATAAGGGTCTTTTGGTAAATTGTTTATTAATTGTTTTAAGTATATGGATGGTTATTTTAAGTGTATTAAGATATTTTAAGAGTATTAAAACATTAAAAAACTATTTTTAGATTTCATTATTCAAATTCCCCAAATCAAAACCCCTCCTTCTCCAAATATCTTCTCTCTAGAACTCCATTGAAGACTAAGAGAACAAGAAGGCTTGGGGCTTGAATAGAAAGACTAATTGAGTGGATTTTTGTGGAATTAATATATTAAGGTATGGTGATCCTTCATATAGGGGTAGCTTTCACCCCTAGAGTCCATTTAAAAGCAAATTCAAAGTTTTCAAGTTTCTCAAAAACCCTAGGTTTTTACTCAATCTCATTGGTTCTTTCATCAAACATTTTCAAATGGTTTCTATTGACAAATTATGATTGTATTAGTGTTTAATTGATTGTTTATGATGAAAATACTCTATGAACCCATGAATTCTCTCAATTTCTAAATTGTGCCTTTATGAAATGGGTTTGTTGATGATGAATGTATATGAATTGAATATGGTTGAATTGGTTTGGATTATTAAAGTATATAATTACCCAAGCCCTAATTGTAGTAAATTATTGGTGTGTTGGTGATTTGGAAGTATGAACCTTGAAGGGCAAGTTATGATTAATTACTTGTTGAATTAGAATTGTGAATTAGATGTTGATCCACTTGAAAGGTGGGGGTGTTTATTTACTATGTATGTGGTGGTATTGAATTGATGGATATATTCCTTGTATCTCTATATATGAAGGATCTATATATGATCACCAATTGAAGGATATGCATGTGAAACCAATAAAAGTGTATAGTCATGTTTATAATGCAATTGTGCTATTATTGAAAGGCTATTCTCAATTATGCACTTATGAATGTTAATGATGAAATGTGAAGGGTTCTCCTATGTATTGTTGTATCTTGAATTAGTAGGCTTAAGGCATCCTTTTCTTGTGTTGAAATGTGACCTTGAATGTTGAATCTTGAGTTGGTAGGCTTAGGCACCCTCTCTTGTATAATGAGTGTGTATTGACATGATGAATATGAATCGGTAGACCTAACGTAGGTAGCCCATTCATAAATGATTAATGAAGTATTCTAGGCCTTGTCTTGAATCGGTAGACCTAAGGTTTGTAACCCTTGCTTGATGAGTCTATGACCTATTCTAATGTTGTGTTTTGGGATCACTAGGCTAGTGGCACCCTTCCATGATTGCTATTTTGATAAACCTTGAATTAGTAAACCTTATGGTGGTAGCCCTTTCATGTGTGAGATGATGAACCATGAATTAGTAGGCCTAAGACACCCTTTCATGATGAATCAGTAGGCTTATGACACCCTTTCAAGATGATTCAATGAGCTATCCTTTATGTACCTTGAATTGGTAGAGCTAATGTTGGTGGCTCTTTCATGGGTAATGTACCTTGGGTTGGTAGGCCTAATGTTGGTGGCCCTTTGAAGTACAACAATGTAATGTGAACGAACTACTCTATGGGAATGGAGGCTAAGCACCGAGTGACTATGGCTAAAATTGTGAGTCTCCCAATGTTAGGCTAGAGTCCAATGAACATCTTTCTTATCCCATAACTATGTGCCTACATAAGATGCTTACTAGTTCTACCCTAGGCAAGCAGAGCACCTTTCTTTGGAGTGGGGTCATATGACACCGAATTCCATGATTTAGCTTTCATGGTCTATGTTTGTTAATGCCTATTCCCATCATGTGAGATGTGCATTATAGTTTCTTGAGAGGTTCTATGAAGTATGGGTAGTAGTTTGGGATGCTATCCATACATGACACAAGTAGGCTTCAAGAGGGCTATAGTGGGTTCTCTAAGTCTTAATGACTAATGTATGAAAGTCCTCTAAAGGAAGTTATTGAAGAATGTTGACTCTTAAATTCTTAATGTGATGATGCATGCTATACTTGGGTTATATTATGAGTTATTTTCCCTTGTCATGTCTTATGAAATGTTATGTCTCTTATGTGTGGATATTGTGCAAAGGTGTAAAGGAAGGAATGGTAAGTTCACATTTGGTGAACTTAATGTGGTGCCTTAGTGTGGATGATGGTATGGGACGCTATCCATATATTGCACAAGGTATAACATGAGGGTTACTTGAGGTGAAGGTCTGAGGTGAAGGTCTAAGGTGAAGGTAATGGTTTATATGTTGATATTATTCAAATGTGATGTTATGACTCGTATGATGATTATACTTGTATTTGATGTCTCTTATGCTATTGATCATGATATTTCTAAAAAGTGTCATAATGCATGGCTTCCAACCAAAATGTCCCTTTTAAAGCATGTTTTGCCATGATCATCATACTTAGTACATTTTTGTGTGCTAATCCATTCTTCTATATTTTTACTACAAGTGTAGGTTCCGGCAAGTGATTGCTTCTAGCTAGATTGAAGTGCTTGGATTGAGATTTCCTCCTAGGCTAAAGTGTTATGTCCTCATAGATCGAGGACAAGAGGTTTTTTGAAGTTTCTTTCCTTTTTCATGTAATAGACAATTCTAGTTTTCAATTGTAAAGGGCCGTGTCCCTATTTTTGTTCAAGATTGTGTCTAAGATGGCCATGTGAGATATAGACTTCCGCTTACGTTTAAATATTTTTGAATGTTAGATTGTATGGTTTTAAATAAAAAGTTTTAAATTTTGTACTATTTCTATTACCTACGTAATGAATGAGCTATGAGGCTTGTATAAGACCCCTTCGGGGTCGAGTACACCGTGTCGCATCCGGGGTCTAGACTCGGGTCGTGAAAAACATAGTATCAGAGCATAAGATTTTGGAAATGGTTGTTCGGATTGATGTCTCACAAGCCACGTCTAGAAGAGTCTTGTTCATAGGTGTGAGTCGCATCATATCTATGAGTGAGAGGCTATAGGACGTTAGGAAGTTACATTTCTTTCATGAATCTTGAAGTCGTGCCTTAGAGTTTAGCTCTACAAGTGCCCTTTTCCTAACCCTTCTCTTGTGTTTATAGGATATGAATACAAGGGCTAACCCAAGAATGATGAAAGAGGAGATTGTGAATGAGGGAGTTCCTCCAAAGGTCTTCAAGTTGACCAAGTTCCTCTAGGTAATCAGGGAAATCAAGTTTTGGTGGATCCCCTGGATATGACCAATGAGGAAGTTAGGCCAGCTCTTTTGATGATGGCTCAAGCCGTAACTACTCAAGCCCAAGCTATGACGACTCAAGCAAATAGGGGTGTTCAGGCTAATGTGAACCCCAATGTGAGTAATATGGCTTCTAGGTTGAGATACTTTGTGAGGATGAATCCTCCGATGTTTCTAGGTTCTAAGGTGGGAGAAGATCCCCAAGAGTTTTTGGATGAGGTGTATAAGGTAGTTAATGCTATGGGGGTGACTATTATTGAGAAAGAAGAACTTGCCGCCTATCAATTAAAGGATGTGGCCCAAGTTTGGTTCACTCAATGGAAGGCCAATAGGCCAGTTGGAGCGGGTCCCCATTGAATGGGAGTTCTTTAAGGAAGCATTCCTTGGTAGGTTTTTCTCCTTTGAGAAAAGAGAGGTTAAGATGGAGGAGTTTATCAATCTTAGGCAAGGTAAGATGAATGTGCAAAAGTACTTCTTGAAATTTACCCAATTGTCTAAGTATGCCCCATCTTTGGTATCAAACCCTAGGGATGAGATGAGTCGCTTTGTTATGGGAGTTTCTGACCTAGTTGAGGAAGAGTGCCGTACGGTAATGCTCCATGGTGATATGAACATTTCTAGGCTCATGGTTTATGCTTAATCTATAGAGGAATCCAAACTTAAGAGGAAGAATAGGGAGTTGAAGAGGTCTAGGCCCAATGAGCAAGGTCAACCTAGGTTCAAGAAGAGAGCTCCAAACCAAGATTTCTCAATCACTCCTAGGGTTAACCAAGAGAAAGGAAGTGGGTCTCCATTTTCTAAACCTACTTGCACCAATTGTGGAAAGAGACATTATGGGAAGTGCCTAGCCGGTACTAATGGGTGCTATGGTTGTGGAAAGATTGATCATCAAGTAAAGGAGTGCCTTACCCTTGAGGCCAAAAGAAGAGAGGCCAAAAAAGCTTCTTTTAATGGCCAGGATCCTAACGCTCCTAAGAAAAATTGTTTCTATGTGCTTCAAGCTAAAAAGGACAAAGGAACTCATCCGGATGAAGGCACCGGTAAATGATGGTTTCTTATAGTTGAGAATGTCTTGTTAAGGTCCTTATGTTGTTTTCATGATTAGCCTTAGTTGGGTTTACTCCTAAGTGGGGGATAGTATGTGAATAGAAAGGTGGTTGAGAGTTTTGGTATCCTTATCTCTTTCTTCTATTCTTATTCAAGCTTGAGACCAAGAGTTCCTTGTAGCTTGTTTCATGTTTTGGAGTCATGTGTTAAAGTGAGTTTCCATGGTCTCCTTATGTTATGCATGTTCTAGTTGAATTCTTGTTTATATGAGAAAATGAGTTTTCATGAATTATGTTCCTCATGTTGGTGTGTATTTAGTATGAGGTGCCTATATGCTTCATGCGGTTGATTGTTGAACATGCCTAAATGTGTTTCATGAAGAAATTGCATAATTTTCCTTTTGGTGTTATAATGAGCATGTTATGACATGGAGAAGGTAGTTCTCCAATGAAATGAGAAATGATGAAGTTTTGATGCATAATGAGTTTGTAGATGTAGTTCCTACCTTCTTGTGTTGCATTGAGCTTGTTGATGTGAAGTTGATGTTTCCTCCTAGTTATGTGCATTGTTTATGATGTTGCATGCATGATGGACTGCTAGTCTTGAGTCGTTAACCCCTTAATGTGTTTAAAGTGTCATTCGAGGATGAATGTTCCTAAGTAGGGGATAATGTAACGACCCGTAAAATGAATAAGTGAAACTAGAGCCTAAGTAGTGTGTCTTTAAGTTTGGTGTGAGGTTTGAAGTGGTTTAATGTTGTTCCGAGCTATAGTTGAGGGGTTTAAGGGTTAAACATCAAGGTACGACTCCCCAAGGACTACCCTAAGGGTCCTTGAGGAGGACCCTAGAGCCTAACCCCTAAGATCCCAAGATCCCCAAAAGCTGGAAATTTAGGGTGACCTACGGATGGGGTTCAAGACCCATAGGTCCATCCATGCTCTGTGGATGGCCTCCGTAGGTCAAGAGCTCAAATGACCACCCCCAGAACCAGACCATGGACCACCAGTACGGTCCATTAGTGGATTCACGGTCCGTAGGTCTAGGGCGCGAGTCACTGCCAGTTTTTCTGGTTTTGGCTCGGCCAACCTAGGGGTCTTTTGGTAAATTGTTTATTAATTATTTTAAGTGTGTGGTCGGTTATTTTAAGTGTATTAAGATATTTTAAGAGTATTAAAACATTAAAACCCTATTTTTAGATTTCATTATTCAAATTCCGCAAATCAAAACCTCTCTCTCTCCAAATCTCTTCTCTCTGGAACTCCATTGAAGACCAAGAGAAGAAAAATACTTAGGGCTTGAAGAGGAAGGCTAATTGAGTGGATTTTCATGGAATTCATCTATTAAGGTATGGTGATCCTTCATCTAGGGGTAGCTTTCACCCCTATAGTCCATTCAAAAGAAAATTCAAAGTTTTCAAGTTTCTCAAAAACCCTAGGTTTTTACTCAATCTCATGGGTTCTTTCATCAAACATTTTCAAATGGTTTATAATCACAAATTATGATTGTATTAGTGTTTTATTGATGATTTATGATGAAAATACTCTATGAACCCATGAATTCTCTCAATTCCTAAGTTGTGCCTTTATGAAGTAGGTTTGTTGATGATGAATGTATATGAATTGAATATGGTCGAATTGCTTTAGATTATTAAAGTATATGATTACCCAAGCCCTAATTGTAGTAAATTATTGGTGTGTTGGTGATTTGGAAGTATGACCCTTGAAGGGCAAGTTATGATCAATTACTTGTTGAATTAGAATTGTGAATTAGATGTTGATCCACTTGAAAGGTGGAGGTGTTTATTTACTATGTATGTGGTGATATTGAATTGATGGATATATTCATTGTATTTGTATATATGAAGGATCTATATATGATCACCAATTGAAGGATATGCATGTGAAATAAATGAAAGTGTATAGTCATGTTTAGAATGCAATTGTGCTATTATTGAAAGATTATTCTCAATTATGCACTTATGAATGTTGATGATGAAATGTGAAGGGTTCTCCTATGTATTGTTGTATCTTAAATTGGTAGGCTTAAGGCATCCTTTTCTTATGTTGATGAATGTGACCTTGAATGTTGAATCTTGAGTTGGTAGGCTTAGGCACCCTCTCTTGTATAATGAATGTGTATTGACATGCTGAATATGAATCGGTAGGCCTAACGTAGGTAGCCCTTTCATAAATGATTAATGAAGTATTCTTGGCATTGTCTTGAATTGGTAGACCTAAGGTTGATAACCTTTGCTTGATGAGTCTATGACCTATTCTAATGTTGTGTTTTGGGATCGGTAGGCTAGTGGCACCCTGTCATGAATGTTATTTTGATAAACCTTGAATCGGTAGACCTTATGGTGGTAGCCCTTTCATGTGTGAGATGATGAACCTTGAATCAGTAGGCCTAAGACACTCTTACATAATGAATCAGTAGGCTTATGGAACCCTATCAAGATGATTCAATGAGCTATCCTTAATGTACCTTAAATCAGTAGAGCTAATGTTGGTGGCCCTTTCATAGGTAATGCACCTTAGGTCGGTAGGCCTAATGCTGGTGGCCCTTTCATGGGTAATGTATCTTGGGTCGGTGGGCATAATGTTGGTGGCCCTCTCTAGTACAACAATGTAATGTGAATGAACTACTCTATGGGAATTGAGGCTAAGCACCGAGTGGATATGGCTAAGATGGTGACTCTCCCAATGTTAGGCTAGAGTCCAATGAATATCTTTCTTATCCCATTACTATGTGCCTACATAAGATGCTTACTAGTTCTACCCTAGGCAAGCAGAACACCTTTCTTTGGAGTGGGGTCATATGACACCGAATTCCATGATTTAGCTTTCATGGTCTATGTCTATTAATGCCTATTCCCATCATGTGAGATGTGCATTATAGTTTCTTGAGAGGTTCTATGAAGTATGGGTAGTAGTTTGGGATGCAATCCATACATGGCACAAGTAGGCTTCAAGAGGGCTATAATGGGTTCTCTAAGTCTTAATGACTAATGTATGAAATTCCTCTAAAGGAAGTTATTGAAGAATGTTGACTCTTAAATTCTTAATGTGATGATGCGTGCTATACTTGGGTTATATTATGAGTTATTTTCCCTTGTCATGTCTTATGAAATGTTATGTCTCTTATGTGTGGAAATTGTGCAAAGGTGAAAAGGACGGAATGGTAAGTTCACTTTTGGTGACCTTAATGTGGTGCCTTAGTGTGGATGGTGGTATAGGATGCTATCCACACATTGCACAAGGTATAGCATGAGGGTTACTTGAGGGGAAGGTCTAAGGTGTAGGTAATGGCTTACATGTTGATATTGTTCAAATGTGATGTTATGACTCGTATGATGATTATACTTATATTTGATGTCTCTTATGCTATTGTTCATGATATTCCTCAAAAGTGGCATAATGCATGGTTTCCAACCAAAATGTCCCTTTTAAAGCATGTTTTTGTATGGTCATCAGACTTAATACATTTTTGAGTGCTAACCCATTCTTCTATGTTTATACTACAAGTGTAGGTTCTGACAAGTGATTGCTTCTAGTTAGATTGAAGTGCTTGGATTGAGATTTCCTCCAAGGCCAACGTGGTACATCCTCATAGATCGAGGACAAGAGTTTTTTTGAAGTTTTTTTTTTTTTTCATGTAATAGACAATTCTAGTCTTTTCAATTATAAAGGGTTGTGTCCATATTTTTGTTCAAGATTGTGTCTAAGATGGCCATGTGAGATATAGACTTCCGCTTGTGTTTAAATGTTTTTGAATGTTAGATTGTATGGTCTTAAATAAAAAGTTTTACATTTCGTACTATTTCTATTACCTATGCAATGAATGAGATATGAGGATTGTATAAGACCCCATCGGGGTCGAGTACGCCGTGTCACATCCGGGGTCTAGACTAGGGTCGTGACACTTTCTAAGGTGTTTCTCTTTACCTCTTCTGATTATATACCCTCTCGGTACACCTCTTAATGTTCTTGTTACTCTTGTGACTTAGCCACACTTCACTGCCCTTAAATAAAAAGTTAGGATCTCTCAATTGTACCACTCATATTTATTGGAGCCAACATCTCAATTCCTCACCTACTCTAGGTCAAGTCTAGTCTACCAGATCAAATCTCAAGACTAACATCATAAGTCTCATGTTGCCATTCTTTTGATCATGACTGTCATCTCAAATTCAAGCTTAATATTCATTACTAAACCAGAATATCAATATGATTGCCGCCTACCATACTATATCTCATTACTTGATCTGTTGTATAACCTTCTGAACATCAGGACCCTCTCAATCAAATCATAAGCCTAGCTTAGATCTATCACTTCATAAATACTCTACTCTCTTATTCAACACATGAATTTAGTCTCCTCTAATACGATGGCACATCGGCATCAACTCTATTCTGGTTAACAAATATATACTCTATCTCATCTCCACTAGCAACTCTTTCTCTACCATAAAGGGAAAACTCCTCATTACTAACTTACTAGGTGCATGACTATAGTAAATATGGCTCTTCAAAACACTATCTCCTTTTCTTAAATCACCAAACCTATGCATAATTTGCTCTAACTCTGGGCTCTTTCACTATTACTGCTCATGATCTCATAACTCATGCTACTTTTTGGAGTGGAAATATTACCCATGCTCTAAACATACCTCCTCATAAGGATTTTAACTGAAAACAAGGCTTAAGGAAAAGAGTACACCTCACTTTTAGCTCAAATGCACGGTTCATATAATTATGGTTGTATTCCTCTGAAACTGAACACTTAACTTACTCTTGGGCATCTCTCAAGTCCCTCCGGAGTCTCATGACTTCCTCAAGACTTTTGCTAACTCATTGATAAAAGTCTGACTTTTCTTTTCAACCACCTCTAGTATGATGGGTAGTCGAATGAATCTGAGAAACAAACGAATATGAATCAAACTCTAGGACTTAGCTCTATTGCACGATTAAGAGTATGAAAGAAGGGAAACTTTTCTTAAATGTCTATAGTCCCTCGTTTATAGAAGTGGGGTGCTCACAACCATAAATAAGACCCTACTGACACGACTTGATAGATACCCTAGGACACTTGAACTCTGTGCTATGATACCAAGTTTTTCATGACCCAAGCCTACACCCTGGACGTGGTCAACACTCGAGAACAATTGCTGGTCCCCAAGCGAACCCTCATCCTGGCTGACTACAAGCAGAAGACTAACTCAAGCAATCAAAAGCTTAAAAAGTGAATAAAATCTCATGAAACTCAATTTCAAAGCTTTAACTCAAATGAAAAACTTTGAATAAAAATAAATTATTCAACTCGCCATAAAATAAGCAACTTAAGTCTTTAAAACATTTAACAAAATAAATGAACAGACTTCTGAAACTCTATTGTCTATTTATGAAGCCTCTAAATGACAAAGATTGAAGTTGGGGTAAGACCCATGACATCCTAACAACTGATATAACTGAAAAGTAAATGAAATCCTCCGGAAACAAGGAGGCTCACCATAGCTAACTGGAACTCCATGTGGTATCAATGAAGCTTCGGTTAATGCTCCCAAATACCTGAATATGTAACATGAAAGGATGCATGCCAAATGGCTCAGTACATGGAATGTACAAACATGTAAGGGGAAACTTGATAAAAAGGGAAACATACTTACCTCTTCTCAAACTTACTCAACTCAAGGAATACATAAGGATACTCAAAAATACTCAACTTACTCAACTTAGAAGTACTTAAGGATAAGATACTCAACTCAGGATACTCAACTCAAGATACTCAACTCGAAAGACTCAATTGATGATACTCAAGGATAAAGCAGTAGTAAAAGATGAAATATATATGGAAAGCTGTTAAACTAAGGATAACAACTCAACGTATTGGAAAATACAATACTAATAAATGTGTATATAAGAATACAATATAACTTTGTGGTAGTTTCACTAACCGACAACCACCACTATGAGCCTAAGTGATGATACATCGTCTTGCCCATACTACCAGAACTGTCCTATACTTTGCCGTCCTACAGAACGCCTTAACTAAGTGGATCCACTAGTCTATGCTAAAAAGTACTAAGGAGTCATCTATAAAGTATGATCCTTTCTACCCATGATGGCTACATGGTTTATGGAGACTTGAGTAATTACAAACTCGCGTCCCCATATCGGTGCTCAATACTACTCCCAAAATATACATAACTCATATGTTTTAAAAACAAAAATCTTTCTTTGGTTTGAGATAATTACTCAAAACTTAGTTTAAAAGCTCTTGGAAATCGGTATTTCCTTTCTTGCTCAAATGGGAAAACATTTTAATCTTGGGAATACTTAGTTCCTACATAATCTTTGAAGAAATGAATTTTACTCTTACTCTTTACTCAACTCAAACCTTAAGTCTTAAAACAAAGTTAAAAGTTTGTAAAAGACTTTTTAAAATATGGTTCATGCCAAATTATCGTAAACGACTCAATGCAAGGTTTTCAATAATCATAGATAGAACTCAATACTTGGAACTCAAGAACTTCAATGATACTACTCATTTCAAGAATGCACAATGCAGAGGGTTCATGCGGAATTATGAGAATGAACTACTTAACTCAAGGACTCAAAGATACTTCTCATCTCAAGACTGTTCGACTTATAGGGTTCATGCGGAATTATGGGAATGAACAATTCAACTCAAGTACTTCATGGGTAACATGTAATAGTACCATGATTAGAAATATAATCTCACATGGGATTAGGAACTCAATACTGAAGACTAAGAACTTGAAGATACTACTACTCTCAAAGGTACAAAACTTTTGAAGTTCATGCGGAGTTTATGGGCATAAACGACTCGACTCAAGGGTCAAAATATCAAGAAGGAACTCATGTATACCACTCTTCTAATTCTCATACTTATTTAATCAAATATTAATCAATAGTTGATCTCAAAGGATTCACACTCGAACTTAAAGACTTTCCTGGACTCTACTTTTAACTCTCTCTTGAATGTGGATTATGAATTCAAGAGTCATGGTTCATGATATGAATAATCTAGGTGATAGTGTAGACTCATCAATATATTTTCCTCACTCTCATGCTCACTTACTTGAGTCTTGAAACAAATTACTAGAAGTTGTAGAAATCTCCACAAACGGACTCAAAGGGACTTCCTTAAATGTTCGAAAGAATTCTCAAAACTTAACTCTTAACTCTACCTTGAATTTGAATTATGCATTCAAGGGTATGTTCATGTTATGAATTATTTTTAGGTGTTTAGCAGTAGTTTAGAGTGATTATAATCAAAGGGAGTGAATGTACACTTAAAAGGGACTCAAACGGGACATCCAATGGAAAATGAGTGGGGGCAGGCAACCCTGGCTCGTTCCTGGCGCGGGGCGCCAGCTCCAAAATTTATAGACTGCATATGGGAGCACAGCAGGGGTGCCACCCCAGCCCCTTGGGCACATCTGGGGCGCGCCGCCCCAGCCTCTCCCCAAGCCAAGTTCGACGAATTTCGCTTCTCATTTTCTTATCCTAATCACTTTTAATCGATTTCTTTTCTCAAGTTTTCCTTAGATTCAATTACCCAACCTATGTACACACTAATCCACTCAAAAAAACACTCAAAACAATAACTTTCATATCAAGAAATCATCAAAACCCCAACAAAACAAGATTTAGAATGAAATTCAAGAACACCTATCAAGAACTTAAATCCTTCAACTTTTGAGAGTGAAATTATGCTGAAAATAACATGTTTGGTGTGTGGGTGAAAAAACCTAACACTATGGAAACTTACATACCTCTTAGGGATCAAACCCATGGCGACAATCCGCAACAACTCTCAAGAATTTCGACGAACGCTTTGATCCTTTTTCTTTTCTCTTCTTCTTTTCTTTTCTTTTCTCTTCTTGAACTCTAAACTAAAAACCTAGGCATATATTAGGATTATAAAACTAAACCTAATAGGATTAGACCTTTAAAAAATTACTAAAAATAGATTAAATCTGAATGGATAAGGAAAAGACCAAAATACCCCTCTAAAATCCAATTTTGACTTTTGTTATCTAGACAACCCAACTTTGAATGAACATATGTCCCTCATACAAATTTGAAACTTAGAAAATTCGGTGGCATTGGAAAGTTAATTAAAAGATATTTCCTACACTATCGGGTAGCACACCTAACTTATCCTGCGCTAGGAGTTATGGTCGTTTGAAGTTGACCAAAACTCATACTTAAGCATAACTTTCAAAATTTTAGATTTTGCTATTTCCAATTTAGTTCTTTTTGGAACTCAAGTTGTTACATCAAGTGACCTGACCTTAATCTTTTTTAGCATACTTTCCTCTAACTCTGGGCTTTTTCACTACTACTACTTAGGATCTCGTAACTCATGCTACCTTTTGGGGTAGAAATATTACCCAAGCTCTAAACATACCTCCTCATAAGGATTTTAGCTGAAACAAGGCTTGAGAAAAAGAGTACAACTCGCTTTTAGTTCAAATGCATGACTCATATAATTATGGTTGCATTCCTCTGAAACTGAACACTTAACTTACTCCTGGGCTTCTCTTAAGTCCCTCTAGAGTCGCATGATTTCCTCAAGACTTTTGGTAAGAGCAACTCATTGATAAAGGACTAACTTTTCTTTTCAACCACCTCTAGTATGACGGGTAGTCGAATGAATCTGAGAAACACACGAGTATGAATCAATCTCTAGGATTTAACTCTATTGCATGATTAAGAGAGGACACTTGAAATCTGTGCTCTGATACCAAGTTTGTCACGACCCGAGCCTACACCCTGGATATGGTCGACACTTGAGAACCATTGCTGGTCCCCAAGCGAACCCTCATCCTGGCTGACTACAAGCGGAATACTAACTCAAGCATACAAAATCTTAAAAAGTGAATAAAATTTCATGAAACTCAATTACAAAGCTTTAACTCAAATGAAAAACTCTGAATAAAAATAAATTATTCAACTCGCCATAAAAAAGGCAACTTAAGTCATAAAAACATTTAACAAAATAAATGAATAGAATTTTGAAACTCTACTGTCTGTCTATGAAGCCTTTAAATGACAAAGATGGAAGTTGGGACAAGACCCACGCCATCCTAAGAAATGATATGACTGAAAATTAAATGAAATCCTCTGGAAGAAAGGAGGCCCACCATAGCTAACTCAAACTCCATGTGGTATCAATTAAGCACCTATTGATGATCCTAAATACCTGAATCTGCATGATGAAAAGATGCAGGAAAAATGGCTCAGTACATGGAATGTACGAGCTTGTAAGGGGAATTATAAAGCATAACATAAGCTTGAAACTTAATAGAAAGGGAAACATACTTACCTTTTCTCAAACTTACTCAACTCAAGGAATACTTAAGGATACTCAAAACTACTCAAACTTACAAAACTCAGAAGTACTTAAGGATAAGATACTCAACTCAGTTATAAGGTTCTCAACTCAGGATACTCAACTCAAGATACTCAACTCGTAATACTCAACTCTTGATACTCAAGGATAAATCAATAGTAAAAAATGAAATATATATGGAAAGTTGTAAAAATGTGGATAGCAACTCAATATATAGAAAAATACAATAATACTCAATGTGTATATAAGAATACAATATAACACTGTGAGAGTTTTTCTAACAGACAACCATCATTATGAGCCTAAGTGATGATACAACGTCTTTCCCACGCTACCAGAACTGTCCTATACTTTGCCGTCATATAGAACACCTTGACTAAGTTGATCCACTAGTCTATGCTAAAAAGCACTAAGGAGTCATCTAAAAAGTATGATCCTTTCTACACATGATGGCTACATGGTTTATGGATTATGAACTCGCATCCCCATATCGGTGATCAATACTACTCCCAAAATATACTCAGTTCATATGTTTTAAAAACAAAACTCTTTCTTTGGTTTTAGATAATTACTCAAAATTTGGGTTAAAAACTCTCTTAGAAATCGGTATTTCCTTTAGTGCTTAAATGTGAAAACATTTTAACTCTTGGGAATACTTAGTTCCCGTATAATCTTTGAAGAAATGAACTTTACTCTTACTTTTTACTTAACTCAAAGCTTAAGTATTAAAATAAAGTTAAAACATTTGTAAAAGACTTCTTAAAATATGGTTCATGCAAATTATGGTCGTGAACGACTCAATGCTAGGTTTTTAATAACCATAGATAGAAATAAATACTTGGAACTCAAGAACTTCAATGATACTACTCATTTCAAGAATGCTTAACTCAGCGGGTCCATGTGGAATTATGACCATGAGCTACTAAACTCAAGGACTCAAAGATACTTCTCATCTCAAGACTGTTCGACTTATAGGGTTTATGCGGAATTATGTTTCTGAACAATTCAACTCAAGGACTTCATGGGTAACATGTAATAGTCCCATGATTAGAAATATAATCTCACAGGGGATTGGGAACTCAATACTCAAGACTTAGAATTTGAAGATACTATTCCTCTCAAAGGTACTTAACTTATGAAGTTTATGAGGAATTTATGGGCATGAACGACCCGACTCAATGGTCAAAATATCTATAAGGAACTTATGCAAACGAATTTTATCATTTTCATACTTATTTACTCAAATCTTAGTTCAATTCAATAGTTGATCTTAAAGGATTCACACTCGAACTCAAAGACTTTCTTGGACTCTACTCTTAACTATCTCTTGAATGAGAATTATGATTTCAAGAGTCATGGTTCATGATATGAAAAATCTAGGTGATAGTGTAGACTCATCAATACATTATCCTCACTCTCATGCTCACTTATTTGAGTCTTGAAACAAGTTACTAGAAGTTGTAGAAGACTCCAGAAACGGACTCAAAGGGACTTTCTTAGAATGTTCGAAAGAATTCTCAAAACTTAACTCTTAACTCTACCTTGAATTTTAATTATGAATTCAAGGTTATAATCATGTTATGAATGGTTTCTAGGTGTTTATAAGTAGTTTAGAGTGATTAAAATCAAAGGGAGTGAAGGTACACTTAAGAGGGACTCAAACGGGACAACCGACGAAAAAAGTGTGGGGGCAGACGACCCTGGCGCGCTCTTGGCGTGGGGCGCTAGCACCAAACTTCAGAGGCTACATATGGTGCACTGCAGTGGCGCTGCCCCTGCCCCTTTGGTGCATCTGGGGTGGGCCACCCCAGCCTCTCCCCAGGATAGGTCTGATCCTAAATCTCATTTAATCGATATCTTTTCTCAAGTTTTCCTTAGATTCAATTACCCAACATAAGTACACACTAATCCACTCAAAACAACACTCAAATCAATCACTTTCATCTCAAGAAGTCATCAAAACCCCAGCAAAACAAGATTTAGAATGAACTTCAAGAATACCAATCAAGTACTTAAATCCTTCAACTTTTGAGAGTGAAATTATGCCGAAAATAACATGTTTGGCATGTGGGTGAACAAACCCAATACTATGGAAGATTACATACCTTTAGGGATTAAATCCATGGCGACAATCCGCAACAACTCTCAAGAATTTCGAGGAACGCTTTGATCCTTTCTCTTTTCTCCTTTTTTCTCTTCTTCTTTCTTTTCTTGAACTCTAAACTATAACCCTAGGCGTATATTAAGATTATAAAACTGAAACTACTAGGATTAGACTCTTAAAACATTACTAAAAATGAATTAAATCTGATTGGGTATGGAAAAGACCAAAATACCCCTCTAAAATCCAATTTTGACTTTCCTTATCTAGACAACCCAACTTCGAATGGACATATCTCCTCTATACGAACTTGAAATTGAGCAAAGTTGATGGAGTTGGAAATATAATTTAAAGATATTTCCTACGGTATCTGGCAGCACACCTAACTCATCCTGAGCTAGGAGTTATGGTTGTTTGAAGTCGACCAAAAACTCATACTTAAGCACAACTTGCAAAATTTCAGATTTTGCTATTTCCAATTTAGTTCTTTTTGGAACTCAAGGTGCTACATGTAGTGA
The DNA here is from genome assembly GCA_035578085.1 of Solanum pinnatisectum. Lineage (NCBI taxonomy): Eukaryota > Viridiplantae > Streptophyta > Magnoliopsida > Solanales > Solanaceae > Solanum > Solanum pinnatisectum. Next base: position 28,707,299 of record CM069083.1, read on the forward strand.
CCTGACCTTAATTTTTTTTAAATTCCTCGGTAATATCGTACTCACAACGAAGGATGGCTCGATTGTCAGATTGAAATATTTTTTGGGGTGGTACAATATCTCCCCCTTGGGATCATTCGTCCTCAAATGAAGACTTGACTGGGTATGGAATGAGTTTACTCTTAACAAGGTCTGATTCTAATGGTACGCTTTCACTATATTCAAGTTGAATCCAAATCCTTATGTTTGGGTTCTATACCTCTCTATAGGAAATCTCATCCCAAAACTATTACTCTTTACCACCATATTGGGCTCATATCAAGAATCACCTAATGTTTAACAACACCACATTGAAGCTTAGTACTCTAACAACTCCATGGACTCCTACTAACTAACTCCTTCGGAACCAACTAAGGGCTCTTATTTAACTATTTCTCATAGTAAAACCTTATTCTTTTGTTCCTCCTCTTTTTTAAGCTTTCATAGAATTATCATAGCAACTTTATCACAATAGGATCATTAAAGCTTCTCTTTCTAACATTACTCTGTTACTAAAAGGACCTCTGAAAAGATCTCTCCCATACTCTTTTTAACCCATAACTATCTTATTCTCAACACATGACTTGATGTCCAATCTTATCATCTCCCCCGTAGGTCTAAAGCTGACACTTGAAGCCTATGGACCAATTCCATCAGCTCTAAATTGGTCTACATCTTCTTTTACTCTAACACTCGGGAGAAGTTTATTTCATGACTATCGAACTTCAATAGGCAGGTACTAAGACCTCTTTCTAAGATGTTTCTCTTAACCTCTTCTGATTACATACCCTCTCGGTACACCTCTTATTGCTCTTGTTACTCTTGTGACTTAGCCACACTTCACTACCCTTATCGAAAGGTTAGGATCTCTCACTTGTACCACTCATATTTATTGGAGCTAACATCTAAATTCCTCACCTACTCTATGTCAAGTCTAGTCTACCAGATCAAATCTCAAGACTAACATCATCACTCTCATATTGCTATTCTTTTGATCATGATAGTCATCTCAAATTCAAGCTTAATATTCATTGCTAAACCCGAATATCAATATGATTGCTCACCTACCATACTATATCTCATTATTTGATCAGTTCTATAACCTTCTGAACATCAAATACCCTCTCAATCAAATCAGAAGCCTAGCTTAGATCTATCACTTCATAAATACTCTGCTCTATTATTCAACACATGAATTTAGTCTCCTCTAATATGATGGACCATCGATATCAACTCTATTTTGGTTAGCAAATATATACTCTATCTCATCTCGACTAGCAACTCTTTCTCTACCTATAAGGGGAAAAATCCTCATTACTAACTTACTAGGTGCATGACTATAGTAATATAGCTCTTCAAAACACTATCTTCCTTTCTTAAATCACCAAACCTTTACATACTTTCCTCTAACTTTGGGCTCTTTCACTACTACTGCTTATGATCTCGTAACTCATGCTACCTTTTGGGGTGGAAATATTACCCATGCTCTAAACATACCTCCATCTAAGGATTTCGACTGAAACAAGGCTTAAGGAAAATAGTACAACTCGCTTTTAGCTCAAATGGAGGATTCATATAGTTATGGCTGCATTCCTCTGAAACTGAACACTTACATTACTCTTAGGCTTCTCTCAAGTCCCTCTAGAGTCTCATGACTTCCTCAAGACTTTTTCTAAGAGCAACTCATTGATAAAGGACTAAATTTTCTTTTCAACCACCTCTAGTATGACAGATCGTCGAATGAATCTGAGAAACGTACGAGTATGAATCAATCTCTAGGACTTAGCTTTATTGCACGATTAAGAGTATGAAAGAAGGAAAACTTTTCTTAAATGTCTATAGTCCCTAGTTTATAGAAGTGGGGAGCTCACAACCATAAACAAGACCCTATTGACATGGCTTCATAGACACCTTAGGACACTTGAACTCTGTGCTCTGATACCAAGTTTTTAACGACCTGAGCCTACACCCTGGACATGGCCGGCACTCGAGAACAATTACTGGTCCCCAAGTGAACCCTCATCCTAGCTGACTACAAGCGAAAGACTAACTCAAGAAATCAAATGCTTAAAAAGTGAATACAAATTCGTGAAACTCAATTTCAAAGCTTTAACTCAAATGAAAAACTCTGAATAAAAATAAATTATTCAACTCTCCATAAAATAGGCAACTTAAGTCTTTAAAACATTTAACAAAATAAATGAACAGACTTCTGAAAATCTAATGTCTATTTATGAAACCTCTAAATGACAAAGATGGAAGTTGGGGTAAGACCCACGACATCCTAACAACTGATATAAATGAAAAGTAAATGAAATCCTCCGAAAGCAAGCAGACTCATCATAGCTAACCGAACTCCATGTGGTATCAACGAAGCTCCTGTTGATGATCCCGAATACCTGAATCTGCATCATGAAAAGATGCAGGCCAAATGTCTCAAACCATGGAATGTACGAGCATGTAAGGGGAATTCAAAAGCATAACATAAGCTTGAAACTTGATAAAAAGGGAAACATACATACCTCGTCTCAAACTTACTCAACTCAAGGAATACTTATGGATACTCAAAACCACTCAAACTTACTCAACTCAGAAGTACTCAAGGATAAGATACTCAACTCAGTAATAAGGTTTTCAACTCATGATACTCAACTCAATATACTCAACTCAAAAGACTCAACTCATAATACTGAAGGATAAAGCAATAGTAAAAGATGAAATATATATGGAAAGTTGTAAAACTATGGATAGCAACTCAATGTATTAAAAAATACAATAATACTTAATATGTATATAATAATACAATATAACTTTGTTGGAGTTTCTCTAATAGACAGCCACCACCATGAGCCTAAGTAATGATACAACATCTTGCCCATGCTGCCAAAACTGTCCTATACTTTGCTGTCATATAGAACCCCTTAACTAAGTGGATCCACTATTCTATGCTAAAAAGCACTAAGGAGTCATCTAAAAAGTATAATCCTTTCCACCCATGATAGCTGCATGGTTTATGGACACTTGAGTTATTATGAACTCACATCCCCATATCAGTGATCAATGCTACTCCCAAAATATACTCAACTCAGATGTTTTAAAAACAAAAATCTTTCTTTGGTTTGAGATAATTACTCAAAACTTAGCTTAAAAGCTCTCTTGGAAATCAATATTTCCTTTCTTGCTCAAATGTGAAAACATTTTAACTCTTGGGAATACTTAGTTCCCGTATAATTTTTGAAGAAATGAACTTTACTCTTACTCTTTACTCAACTCAAAGCTTATGTCTTCAAAAAAAGTTAAAAAGTTTGTAAAAGACTTCTTAAAATATGGTTCATGTCGAATTATGGTCGTTAACGACTCAATGGTAGGTTTTCAATAACCATAGATAGAATTTAATACTTGGAACTCAAGAACTTCAATGATACTACTCATTTCAAGAATTCTCAACTCAGAGGGTTCACGCAGAATTATGAGCATGAACTACTTAACTCAAGGACTCAAAGATACTTCTCATCTCAAGACTGTTAGATCTATAGGGTTCATGCGGAATTATAGGCATGAACAATTCAACTCAAGGACTTCATGGGTAACATGTAATAGTACCATGATTAGAAATATAATCTCAAAGGGGATTAGGAACCTAATACTCAAGACTTAGAACTTGAAGATACAACTCCTCTCAAAGGTACTCAACTTATGAAGTTCATGCGGAATTTATGGGCATGAACGACTCAAATCAAGGGTCAAAATATCAATAAGGAACTCATGTATATGGCTCTTCTCATTTTCATACCTATTTACTCAAATATTAATTCAAATCAATATTTGATCTAAAAGGATTCACACTCGAACTCAAAGACTTTCTTGGACTCTACTCTTAACTCTATCTTGAATGTGAATTATGAATTCAAGAGTCATGGTTCATGATATGAAGAATCTAGGTTATAGTGTAGAATCATGAATACATTCTCCTCACTCTCATTCTCACTTACTTGAGTCTTGATACAAGTTACTAGAAGTTGTAGAAGACTCCACAAACGGACTCAAAGGGACTTTCTTAGAATGTTCGAAAGAATTCTCAAAACTTAACTCTTAACTCTACCTTGATTTTGAATTATGAATTCAAGGTTATGATCATTTTATGAATGATTTATAGGTGCTTAGAAGTAGTTTAGAGTAATTAAAATTAAAGGGAGTGAAGGTAAACATAAAAGGGACTCAATCGGGACAACCAACAGAAAAAGAGTGGGGGCAGGCGACCCTGGCGCGTTCCGAGCATGGGGCGCTGGCCCCAAACTTTAGAGGCTGCATATGGGTGCACTGTAGGGGAGCTGCCCCATCCCCTTGGGTGAATCTGGGGCACGCCGCCCTAGCCTCTCTCCAGGCCAAGTTTGACGAATTTCGCCTCTCATTTTTTGATCCTAAATCACTTTTAATCGATTTCTTTTCTCAAGTTTTTCTTAGATTCAATTACCCAAACTAAGTACACAGTAATCAACTCAAAACAACAATCAAAACAATCATTTCATCTGAAGAAATCATCAAAACCCCAACAAAAGAATATTTAGAATGAACTTCAAGAACACCTATCAAGAACTTAAATCCTTCAACTTTTGAGAGTGATATTATGCTGAAAATAACATGTTTGGTGTGGGTGAACAAACCCAACAATATAAAAGCTTACTACCTCTTAGGGATCAGACACATGGCAATAATCCGCAACAACTCTCAAGAATTTCGACGAACACTTCGATCCTTTCACTTTTCTCCTCTTTTCTCTTCTTCTTTTCTATTCTTTTCTCTTCTTGAACTCTAAACTAAAACCCTAGGCATATATTAGTATTATAAAACTGAACCTAATAGTATTATACCCTTAAACATTACTAAAAATGAATAAAATCTGATTGGGTAAGAAAAAGACCAAAATACCCCTCTATAATCCGATTTTGACTTTCCTTTCCTAGACAACCCAACTTCGAATGGTCATATCTCCATCATATGAACTCGAAACTGAAAAAACTCGGTGTCGTTGGGAAGATAATTCAAAGATCTTTTCTACGGTATCTGGTAGCACACCTAACTCATCTTGAGCTAGGAGTTATGGTCGTTTCAAGTCGACCCAAAACTCATACTTAAGCATAACTTGCAAAATTTCAGATTTTGCTATTTCCAATTTAGTTCTTTTTGGAACTCAAGGCGCTACATCTAGTGACCTGACCTTATTCTTTTTTTTTAATCTCCTTGGTAAATGCCTACTCACAACAAAGGACGGTTCGAGTGTTAGTTCGAAAAAATTTCTGGTGTGTTATAATTTTGGCCCAGTGTAAATGAGAGTTCAGCAATAGGATTTAACACAAGCCTAGACAGGAGAAAAAAACATGAATTAGTTATTCGTAGAAATAATATTAATTGACACATGACGTTGTTCTGAATTTTCAAAAAGACACCTTAACTTTGCCGGCCCCTGATGTTTGCGTAATCAAGACACAACATTCGATGCAAGTGTCTACGATCGTACAATAGTAAAGTAACCCAACCAAGGGTTGGGATCGTTCCCAAGAGAGTGGTTTTGAGAATTAATAGAAGAATAAAACTTAGTTCTAACTAGTCGTAGTTAAAGACATTTAACAATTAAAAACATTGTAAATTAAAGGGGGACACAAGAGTGTCAATTAACAATGGGGTTTTGTCACTAGTAAGTAAAAACAACAAAATAAACAAGGGTTTCTAAGTAATGAGAGGGGATCCTTGGGATGTGACGGGAATACCGATTAAGCTAGATTATTGGGTACATGCTTTCGATAGAAGATTCATAGAATAATTGTGACTAGGCTAAACTTTTAGGAGGATAAGCTCTCTTTCGAGCAACTTACCCCGTTTCAAATGCGTTCCTCTCGGACACCCACTTGCAGCATGAAGAACAGCCTATGCCTTAACCCACTTACTCTCTCGAGCTGAGTGTGTGGACATGTGACTAGGGTTCACTCTCTCGAGTTGAACCTCATGTCGACCCACTCACACTGGCCATTAATTTAGTGGTTTTAGTTTTATGACCTCTCTCTTGAGCAAGCCGAAAATACATAAATAAACTTGTATTTGCAACTACAAATTCATTAAATTCATCCACAACTACTAAACGAAATCATAATTAAACTACGATTAAACTATCAGCAAGCAAGACCCAATAATTATCTTAACTCATATTCGATAAATCACACCCCAAGAATTGGGGTTTTTAGCCACACATGTGTAAGAGATAGAAATTTATACCAAATTGAGCTTGCATTCAAATGGGTATGAAGATTTAAGTCTTGATACATGCCAAAATTGAAGAATCCAAGAGACCCAAATCCAAATATTGAAGATGAAACCCTTTGCATCATCAAGTCTTCAAAACCCTCTCAAACATAGAGAAAAAGTATCAAAAAGTTCTATTCTATATGAAAATTATAATAATTGTTCGACTCTTAAAAGTACAACTCTAACTAGTATTTATAGTTTTCACTGATTTATGCTGCAGCGGATCATTCTGCGTCGTTAGTCAGAATCGCCGATCAACTCAACGATTCGCCTTTTGGTGTAGTTTATCACCGTCTTGCGCACTAGCCTTCAGCTTCGTGGTGCTTAAGGTCATTGGGCGATATGGTACTGCTTCGCAGAACTTGTCGGCGATGCGCCAACTGCTCCCTTTTTCTACTGACCTGATCCTTTCATTCAAGGCTCAGCACACTGAAACAAAAGGCGAAGTAAGGCCCTTCTGTGACTTTCCAAGTGGACTCGGCGATTCTTAGGCCTTCATTTCTTAGTTCTTTTCTGCCTTTTTGTTCTTTTTTACGACATAGTATCCATGCTTTCCTTCAAACTTCAAATACCTGATACTTAAGGGTTTTCATCAGTTATTGAGATAAAATAAGCATTTGAGGACACAATTTCTATCAAAATATAGCTTTAAATGAGTCCAATTTGTGGACTCATCAATACCCCCAACTTAAACTTTTGCTTATCCTCAAGCAAACTCAAGTTCAGTCATTCAAAAAGGGTGTCTCGAACAGTGCTACACAAGACTCAATCATGAATGCACACAATAAGACTCAATTTACTTATGCAAAGATCAAATGTGCACTCAAAGATTCAAGTTGTGACTCACCAATATCAAATAACCTCAGGCTCCCAATACTTGCTTCAAATGCAAGTTCAAGCTCAACCAAAGTGTTCAAATGCCCTCACACAAGAAATGATTCCAATTTCACACAAAAAGGTTTAATCATTTAAAGCTCTGGAATCAAATTCAACGCTCACTCTCACAAGGAAGCACAATGCATGCTTTCACCCATAGGTTTGCCCGTACTTTTCAATCAACATTTATTTCAGCTCACTCAACATAAAAAAGGTCTTTACAAGGCTTGTAATGGGCTTGAATGCAAATGTATGGTCATTTAGGCTTAGTAACTTTCATCCTCATGAAATGTGGTGCTCACAACACTTCCTTTCCTTTTCCTTCATCATTCTCCCTAGTGCTCATAAGTCACCTATTATTCACTTTCCATGGATTGTTTGGGAACCCCATTTCTGTTGTACTTTATTCCACAACTTTCTTTTTCATTCTTTTTTTTTCTTTCTCTTTTTTTTTTATATGGAGGTGTTCCATTTTTCTTCAAAACCATGGGTAAAAAGAGACTTTCCTTGCTTTTCTTGACTTGCCCTTATCTTTTCACCATACACCCAACTTAGGCTTTTGGCCTAAGTTGGCTATTCAACTAACCACAACTTCATGAGGATTATGGGTGATGGATAAAGAAAGGTTAGGATTTCATCAAGTTTCTTCCTAAGAAAGGTAAGGCTCAAGGGGTGTTCAAAAGCGGTTCACACACTCACAAGGTAGGTAACAAAATAGGTATACGTCAATTGGCTCACACCCTTAAAATTTGCCTAAGATCATATCAAGAGATAGCATCACTTAGTTGACCGGACCAACGGGGCAAATTCTAGGATCTATCATGCATGGTTCAAAGTAAGCTCATCACACTGGCATTGACACTACAGTCAAACAAGACTCCACACTTTCAATAGTGTGCAATGATCATCACAAGAGACTCAATTCGATACTAGGTTAGTCATAACGAGATGCAAAGAGTTAACATATTGTCTATGCAAGTTCCTTTGGCCTCATTGTAGCCACACATTCAGATTCGTTCGATTGAGAGCACTATTTAAGTCATCGATATTGATTGGAATGGAGACTTAAATTTTGCAAAAGAACAGCCACATTCAACACATGAGAGGTGGCAAAAATTTTTGGATGGGTCAATATCATTTTTGCAAAAAAATAAAAACAGCCATAAGCTCAAACATCCACAAAAACAGTGTATAACACAATTTAAGCTAAAAACCCAATATGTAAACAAAACAAGAGTCATAATCAGCACACAAAAGGAGGGCCTCACCCTACCACAAATAAAAACCATTTGTCCTCAAATGTAAATGAAGTAAAGTATCCAAAAGTGAAAGAAAGTAAGACAGAGAGGGAGGTAACGAAAGGATCTTATATATGTAGTCTCTCCATCTGTATGGACCTCAGTGCCCGGTGCAGCAGTTTATACTTAAGCATCAGTGTCCGGGGTCACCTCAGGAGAAACAGTAATACCAGATCCACCAGGAGTTGCCATAGGTGTATCCGCCTAAAAGTTTCACACAACTGCATAGAATCCTCGGGCCCATGAAGGAATATAGAGGCCTCGGGGAGTAGTCTCCCTATCAGAAATGGGCCTCTTGTCCTTGCCTTTCTTTCCAGGTAGAGGTTCTTGTCTTCCCTTCTTAGGATGATTTGACCCCCCTTCATTTATTGTGATATATCGTGCTCTTTCTCGGGGTGGTATGACAATATTGGTCTTTACCATATCTTGGGATACTCAGACTTCTCCCTGCTAGACTTAACAACATGGAAGCACAACCGCACAAGATTTAACAGATTTTAAGGCACAAAAATACAAGATTTTAGCAGTATAAACACTATGGGCAAGATTTTCACAGGCATAAGCAAAAACAATTAAGATCAGAGAGGCCCAGCACACATCACTTAGATAAGATCATTGCAAATGAGTACAAAATTGCTAACTATAAATTCGAGGTTTGGAAAACCAACCTTAGATGCCGATTAAAATACTTTTGAAATACCACGCTGCAATGTAATCTAACTCTGAGCACCAATCAACAACTCAAATACAGTAAAAATGCAAGAAATATAGAAAATATTAAATCGGTGCGAGTTTTTGAAGGTCTAAAGTGAGGGAAAGTGTAGAGTTTGAAAGTTTAAACATTTGGCCTTTTAAGAAACCATCCAGTTCTCGCCCATTCGGCGACTCGCCAAGTGGATACTTACCTCATCGGGTTTTACTGGACCTCTAGTTAAACTGGGGGTCCAAATGGCGAACTAGATCTCAATCGCCGATTAAGTCGGCGATTCGCCAATAATTTCCTGGGCACGTCGAGTTTTACAGACTCCACTTTGAAGTTGTCTTTAGTCCAACAGCGGTCTAAGTCGGGGTCACCGACTTCTTCAGCGATGCGCCGACTGGACCTTTGGCTTGCCAATTTGCACTTTTCACTCACTTTCCATACTTCGACCTACACAAACAACACACTATTATTTCTTAAAGCAAAAATAAAGAGGTAAAACCTTGGTTTGCCTCCCAAGAAGTGCCTTATTTAACGTCGTGGAATGACTCAACTCCTCACTTAAGTTCCATTAGTGAGGTTTGCCTCACTTTCATGAGGCCACCCCTCTTTTGGATCTGGGTAGAGAGAAGATAGCACTTGGTCCATTTGGTACCCATAGTTACCATTCATGCTCATCTTTCTTGTTTCAATACACAAACAAGCAAAAAAAAAAAAAAACTAAAAATTAAGTAAACTATGACTAACAAAAGAGAAATTCGACTCGACTCAAAATTCTCAAGTAACACCACTCCCCGGCAGTGGCGCCATTTTGTTGTTTGCGTAATCAAGACACAACTTCCAATTCAAGTGTCTACGATCGTACAATGGTAAAGTAACCCAACCAAGGGTTGGGATCATTCCCAAGAGAGTCGCTTTGAGAATTAATAGAAAAATAAACTTTAGTTCTAACTAGTCGTAGCTAAAGACATTAACGATTAAAAACATTGTAAATTAAAAGGGTACACAAGAGTGTCAATTAACAATAGGGTTTTGTCACTAGTAATTAAAAACAACAAAATAAACAAGGATTTCTAAGTAATGAGAGGGGATCCTTGGGATGTGACGGGAATACCAGTTAAGCTAGATTATTGCGTACATGCTTTCGATAGAAAATTCATAAAATAATTGTGACTAGGCTAAACTTTAAGGAAGATAAGCTCTCTCTCGAGAAACTTACCCCGTTTCAAATACGTTCCTCTCGGACACCCACTTGCTGCATGAAGACCAGCCTACGCCTTAACCCACTAAATCTCTTGAGCTGAGTGTGTGGACATGGGACTAGGGTTCACTCTCTCGAGCTGAACCTCATGTCGACCCACTCACACTGGCCATCAATTTAGTAGTTTTAGTGTTACGACATCTCTCTCGAGCAAGCCGAAAACACATAAATAAACTTGTATTTGCAACTACAAATTCATTAAATTCATCCACAACTACTAAACGAAATCACAATTAAACTACTATTAAACTATCATTAAGCAAGTCCCAACAATTATCTTAACCCATATTCTCTAAATCACCCCAAGAATTGGGACTTTTAGCTACACATGTATAAGAGATCGAAATTTATACCAAATTGAGCTTGCATTCAAATGGGTATGAATATTTAAGTCTTTATACAGGCCAAAATTGAAGAATCCAAGAGACCCAAATCCAAATATTGAAGATGAAATCCTTTGGATCTTCAAGTGTTCAAAACCCTCTCAAACTTAGAGCAAAAGTATCAAAAAGTGATATTATATATGAAAATGATAATAATTGTTTGACTCTTAAAACTATAACTCTAACTAGTATTTATAGTTTTCATTGATTTGTGCTACAACGGATCATTCAGCGTTGTTAGTCGAAATCGCCGATCAACTCAGCGATTCGCCTTTTGGTGTAGTTTATCGCCGTCTTGCACCAACCTTCAACATCATCGTGCTCTAGGTCATTGGGCGATATGGTACTGCTTCGCGAAACTTTTCGGCGATGCGCTGACTGCTCCCTTTTTCCGCCGACTTGATCCTTTCATTCAGGGCTCAGCACACTGGAAAAAAAAGGCAAAGTAAGGCCCTTCGGTGACTCGCCAAGTGGACTCGGTGATCCTCAGACCTTCATTTCTTCGTTCTTTTCAGCCTTTTTGTTCCTTTTTACAACGTAGTGTCCATGCTTTCCTTCAAACTTCAAATACCTGAAACTTAAGGGTTTTCATCATATATTGAGATAAAATAAGCATTTGAGGACACAATTTCTATCAAAATATAGCCCTAAATGAGTTCAATTTGTGGACACATCAGCCTCCTATTACCCCACAAAATATTTCAAAATCACAATAAATACACACTTTTTACACAATTTGCAATTTGAATTCCTGAGCTTGAGACTCACCACACTTAATAATATAATTACATATTTTTTCCAATCCATTTAGTAAAAATAGGATAAAATCCTGACTCATTCACATTTGAATCATGACCCGCTATATTTAACCCTAAGCCCTCAGACAGTGGCGTAGCCACATGTTGGTAAGGGTGTCCAATTCCCTTCGTCGGAAAAAAATACCATATATATAATTAAAATGATATACGAAATGATTAAATAACATATTTTGGACACCCTTAATATAACAAACTTCTATTTCTGGACACCCTTTATAAAATTCTTGGCTCCGCCACTACTTTCATATTTTCACTCTACTCTCTCTCTCTCTCTCTCTTTGATGATCAAAATCCTAAAGCTTTTCAATTGTCACAATAAATTTGTTTTGCGATGATAATTTCTTGAATTATGGAGTTAACGAAGAGGTGAAGGCTTACATGTTAATTGCTTCTTGATTTGAATGTAAATTTTGGTTAAATTTTTTTTTTTATATAGTAGTGATTTTTTGAAAAATCATCCTTATAGTGATTTGTTGTTATTTTGTTCTTGTGCTATCTATTATTCATGCGTATGTAGTGTTAGTTTAGGACTGATTTGAGTTTGAATATTTCCTCGCTGATTTGAGGGTGTAATTTTACACTGGTTTGAGGGTATAATTTTACTCCTCCATGCGCCTATCAAATGTGAAAACACAACTGTTGTTAAAATGGGTCAAAAGTATTTATTTATTGTGATTTGAAATATTTCCATTGGGTAATAGGACACCCACAAACTTTAGGTGTCTTTTTGAAAATTTAGGACAACTTTAGATTTCATTTTCTGTCTTTTCTCATTCTTAAATTTATTACTATATTATTATCAATCATATGTTTATATGTATCAAATTTGATTAACCTACTGCATTCAATAAAATTATGCTCACAAATGACTATCTCCACCTTGGATTCTTGTTGCCGTTAGGTGAAAGATTTAATTTTTAACTGTTAACTTCACAATTCAAATGATAAAGAGTCGGCATTGGTTTCTATTATTCAAATTAATGCTTTTGGATAAGTAGAATTTATTTGGGGAATCTTGACCATATATTGTAAGATATGATCTCACTGTATTTGTGTCATTTCAAAGATCTAGAAAAATATTCTCCATCCTTTATCTATGTATAATTACATTTCTGATATATTGTGCATGATATAGTACCAAAATTACAATTTATCAATTTTAAATAATAAAATATAGAATACTTTTTCAGCATGATTTATCAATAATTATCAACCATGTGTTTATGTGATAAAATAATATAATGAAATATAAATATGTACAATAATTTATCATGATAGAAACTTTTAAACAAGAAATAAAATATCAACAAGTCACTTCCACATGAGCATTTTAAATTAATTTATTTTTGTTTCGTGATAACGTTTTTCTATTTTGTGCTTGATCTTATTACAAAAATAATTTTTGACAATATTTATTTTGTCCGAGAAATATTTTGCGCGATGAATCTTTAAATTTCTAGTTAGCTCAATCTGTTCCTCACTTGTTGTTTCTACGATTGCCTAGAAATTAAATATAAAAAATATTAACAAATTAGCAAAAGTGTGTGTTTATGGACGCGCGCGTGCATGCATTCGTGTGTGCGTGCGTACATGTGTGTGTGTTTGTTGCGTGTGTGTGCGCACGTACATGCGGGCGCGTGCACATGCGCTTCCGTGAGTGCGTGCATGAATAAACATAGCTTACGAAAATTCTAGTTCGACGCCAGAAGGCACAAGAAAGGATCCACTTGTTGACCATTCTCAGCATAGTTTGGATTGTATAAAATGTTGGGAATCGGTCTGCACCACCAATTTCACATTTCAACACATAAAAAATAAAACATAGTCTAAGTACCCATATATCCACTCTCTCAAATTTTGACACAAATGAATAAAAAAATAATATTATATAAAATGAAACAGAAAAAGTATACAAGTATGTTGAACGCGGAGCTCTTGTTGTGGAGGTACCTGGTGGAGCATTTGGATATTGAGGATTTGTCCTGATGACTACTCTCTGCATTCATTTGCTTAGATAAAAATAAATAAATAAATAAAAAATGTTACCACCCTTGAACAATTACAAAGAAGTTCATATTTTCACATTATAATAATTATGTTTCCTTAAAAAATTACTTGCATAAACTAACTTTTAAACTAGTAATATAAATTTTTTTAGACGTATACTACTGAACACAAAGAGAATACATGTGTTAATCTTGGCATTCTTCCTCGATTATAGCTTGCATGTATTTATTTTACATAAAACGTAAGTTGCCCAATACAACTAACAAACCCTTTATGGTTCTTTCGTCGTTCTAATTTGTTTGTGTACTAATAATTTTCTTAAATAACATCGTACCTTTGTACTACGAGCTCTCACAGATCCTTTTGAAGGAATGGTGGCCCAATTAGAGTCTGCATTGTAGCCCTGCTAATAGAGGAGCCATAAAAGTAACATTAGCAATGATGAATTAGGGATGTGGTGTTTTTTAATTGGGACTTTATATTAGTCACTTGATTGTCACTTTATAACTTTATATTATAAACAAAAATGATTCAAAAAAAGAAGAAGATGATACCTCTGAAGGTAAATTTCGGTCCAGCGTAAATGAGAGTTCAGGAACAGGATTAAACACATGCCTAGACAAGAGGAAAAAAAACATGCATTAGTTATTCATAGAAATAATATAAATTGACACCTGAAGAAGTTCAAAAATTTTAAAATGACACCTTAACTTTGCAGGCCTCCTTTTACCCCCACAAAACATTTCAAAATCACAATAAATACACATTTTTTACACAATCTGCATTCTCAATGTTTGAGCGTGAGTCTCACCGCACTTAATAATATAATTACATATTTTTTCCAAACCAATCTTAACTCATTCACATTTTAATCATGACCCGCTCTATTTAACCCTAAAGCTATTTCATATTTTCACTCTATTCTCTCTCTCTTTGATGATCAAAGTCCCAAAGCATTTCAATAGTGACAATAAATTTATTTTGCGCTGATAATTTCTTGAATTATGGATTTTAACGAAGAGGTGAAGGCTTCCATGTTAATTGCTTCTAGATTTGAATGTAAATTTTGGTTAAAAAAATATTTTTTTATGTAGTAGTGATTCTTTGAAAAATCATCTTTATAGTGATTTGTTGTTATTTTCTTCTTGTGCTATCTATTATTCATGTGTATGTAGTGTTAGTTTAGGACTAATTTGAGTTTGAATGTTTCTTCACTGATTTGAGGGTGTTATTTTACACAAGTTTAAGGGTGTAATTTTACTCCTCCACGCGCCTATCAAATGTGAGAACACAACTATTGTTAAAATGAGTCAAAAGTGTTTATTTATTGTGATTTGAAATAGTTCCATTGGGTAATAGGACACCCACAAACTTTAGGTGTCTCTTTGAAAATTCAGAACAACTTTAAATTTCATTTTCTGTCTTTTCTAATTCTTAAATTTATTACTATATTATTATTAATCATATGTTTATACGTATCAAACTTGATTAACCTACTACGATTAAATAAAATTATGCTCACAAATGACTATATCCACCTTGAATTCTTGTTGCCTTTAGGTGAAAGATCCAAATTCTCTTACAAAAATTTTATCAACTATCATATACTATATAATAAAGATTTAATTTTCTTGATTTAACCCTTAACTTCACAATTCAAATGATAAAGAGTCGGCATTAGTTTCTACTATTCAAATTAACGCTTTTTGATAAGTAGAATTTATTTTTTTTGGGGGGGGGGGGGGTCGATCTTGACCATATATTGTAAGATATGATCTCACTGTATTTGTGTCATTTCAAAGATCTAGAAAAATATTCTCCATCCTTTATCTATGTATAATTACATTTCTGATATATTGTGCAAGATATAGTACCAAAATTACAATTTATCAATTTTAAATCATAAAATATAGAATACTTTTTCAGCATGATTTATCAATAATTATCAACCATGCGTTTATATGATAAAATAATTCAATGAAATATAAATATGTACAATAATTTATCATGATAGAAACTTTTAAACAAGAAATAAAATATCAACAAGTTACTGCCATGAGAATTGTAAATTAATTTTTTTTTCCGTGATAACGTTTTTTTTTTTTTTTTTTTTTTTTTTTTTTTTTTTTAATTTTATGTTTGATCTTATTACAGAAACAGATTTTGACAATATTTATTTTGACCGAGAAATATTTTGCGCAATGAATCTTCAAATTTCTAGTCAGCTCAAGTTGTTCCTCACTTGTTGTTTTTACGATTGCCTGGAAATTAAATATAAAAAATATTAACATATTAGCAAAAGTGTGTGTCTTTGGGCGCGCGCGTGCGTGCATTCATGTCTGCGTGTGTACATGCGTGTGTGCGCGCGTGCACGTCTGTGAGTGCTTGCGCGAATAAAAATAGCTTACTAAAATTCGAGTTCGAGGCCATAAGACGTAAGAAAGGATCCACTTGTTGACCATTCTCAGCAGAGTTTGGATTATATAAAATGTTGGGAATTGGTTTGCACCACCAATTTCACATTTCAACACAAAAAATAAAACATAGTCTAAGCACCCATATATCCACTCTCTCAAATTTTGGCAGAAATTAATAAGAAAATAATATTATATAAACTGAAAAAGAAAAAGTATATAAGTACGTTGAACGTGGAGCTCTTGTCGTGGAGGTACTTGGTGGAGCATTTGAATATTGAGGATTTGTCTCGATGACTACTCTCAGCATTCATTTGGTTAAATAAAAATAAATAAATAAATAGAAAATATTACCACCCTTGAACAATTAAAAAAAGTTAATATTTTCGCATTATAATAATTATGTTTCCTTAAAAAATTACTTGCGTAAACTAACTTTTAATCTAGTAATATAAATTAGGTTTAGATGTATACTACTGAACGTAAAGAGAATACATTTGTTAATCTTGGCATTCTTTCTCGATTATAGCTTGCATGTATTTATTTAACATAAAACGTAAGTTGCCCAATACAACTAACAAGCCCTTTTATGGTTCTTTCGTCGTTCTAATTTGTTTGTGTAATAATAATTTTCTTACATAACATTGTACCCTTGTACTACGAGCTCTCTTGAAGAAATGGTGGCCCTATTAGAGTTAGGGATGGCAATGGGGCGGAGCGGGAGTAGGGCAGTCGTTTGTGGGGTAGGGCGGGTTATAGATTTGCGGGTTTGGGGCGGGGCAGAACGGGTTTAAATTTATATTTTCAAAATTCTGGCGGGGCGGGGCATGGGTTTGAAATAAAAATCTTTTAAATTCGCTGATCCATACTAACTTTTGCATCAGTTTTTGATTTGTTTGGTCACTGTTTAGTGTTTTTTTTCCTTTCTGATGAAAAAAAAGTTTTTTAATGGCCAATAAATTCGAAAGGAAAAAAAACTTGTTGACATATTTTGTTTCTTTTTTACTACATTCAACAATTTGTTTATTACATCATATGTAATCAATTCAAAATTATCAACAAAAAAAAATTACTGAACAGTATTAACTTATTATTTTGAGGTTAAAAAAATATTAAGCAATTAAAATAATTTAATTTTTTTGGTTAAACACTTATTGCATCTAATATTTGAAACTTTTTACAAATTATGGAGTGTGGGGCAGGTCAAAGTGGGTTTATGTAGGGCGGGGCGGGGTGGATTGAAACCAATAAATGATGCTATGTGAGGCGGGGCAGGGTGGGTTATAATTTTAGCTGGTTTATGGGTTTGCCCCGCAACCACCCCGCCCCATCCCATTGCCCTAATTAGAGTTTGCATTGTAGCCCTGCTAATAGAGGAACCATAAAAGTAACATTAGCAATTGTGAATTAGGGCTGTGGAGTTTTTTAATTGTGACTTTATATTAGTCACTTGATTGTAACTTTATAACTTTATATTATAACAAAAAATGATTTCAAAAAAGAAGAAGAAGAAGATGATACCTCTGAAGGTAAATTTTGGCCTAGCGTAAATGAGAGTTCAGGAACAGGATTAAACACAGGCCTAGACAAGAGAAAAAAATGCATTAGTTATTCGTAGAAATAATATTAATTGACACCTGAAGTTGTTTTGAATTTTTAAAAAGACACCTTAACTTTGCATTCGTGTCTGTGTGAATTCGTGTCTGTGTGCGTGCATTCATGTCTGTGTGCGTGCATTCGTGTCTGTGTGCATTCGTGTGTGTTTTGTACGTGCACGTGCGTCCGTGAGTGCGTGCTTGAATAAAAATAGCTTACTAAAATTCGAGTTCGACGCTAGAAGACGTAAGAAAGGATCCACTTGTTGACCATTCTCAACATAGTTTGGATTATATAAAATGTTGGGAATTTGTCTGCACCACCAATTTCACATTTCAACACATAAAAAACAAAACATTGTCTAAGCACCCATATATCCACTCTCTCAAATTTTGGCACATATTAATAAGAAAAATATAAAATGAAACACAAAAAGTATATAAGTACATTGAACGTGGAGCTCTTGTCGTGGAGGTACTTGGTGGAGCATTTGGATATTGAGGATTTGTGTCGATGACTATTCTCTACATTCATTTGATTAAATAAAAATAAAAAAAAATAAATAGAAAATTTTAATACTCTTGAACAATTACAAAAAGTTAATATTTTCACATTATAAAAATTATGTTTCCTTAAAAAATTACTTGCATAAACTAACTTTTAAACTAGTAATATAAATTAGGTGTAGATGTATACTCCTGAATACAAAGAGAATACATGTGTTAATCTTGACATTCTTCCTCGATTATAGCTTGCATGTATTTATTTAACATAAAACGTAAGTTGCACAATACAACTAACAAATTCTTTTATGGTTCTTTCGCCGTTCTAATTTGTTGTGTAATAATAATTTTCTTAAATAATATCGTTCCCTTGTATGAGCACTCACAGATCCTCTTGAAGGAATGACAGCCCTATTAGAGTCTACATTGTAGCCCTCCTAATAGAGGAACCATAAAAATAACATTAGCAATGATGAATTAGGGCAGTGGAGTGTTTTAATTGTGACTTTATATTAGTCACTTGATTGTAACTTTATAACTTTATATTATAAACAAAAATGATTTAAAAAAAAAGAAGATGATACCTCTGAAGGTAAATTTTGGCCCAGCATAAATGAGAGTTTAGGAACATGATTAAACACAGGCCTAGACAAGAGAAAAAACACATGCATTTTGTAAATCATTTTGGTGGTTAAATGGATGACCATATCTCCTTGGTTAATTTCCCTCCTTTATGAGTAGTAATGTTGTTGATAATATGGTTAATTGGATGACCATAACTTCTAGGTTTATTTCCTCCTTAATGGATAGTAATTCTCAAGGTTTAATGTAATGTTTATGACACCCTTTGGTATTCCTCAATGTAATCCTATAAATAGTGGTGTTGAGAATAATGTTGAAGACACTTAAAAGAAAGAAAGTTAGTTTATATTGTTCCCGTCTTATAGTCTTCTTCTCTTCCTCTTTATATTGTTCTTTTGTTCTTAAGTTTTACAACACGTTATCAACATGAAACTCTAATATCATTTCTATTTTTCCAAGTTAAGCTTCTGGTATGTCTTCATATACTTAATTCTCATTATTAATCACTCTAATATAATATACTACATATTATGAAATGGTTAGGTGTTAAACAGTGTGTGTATATTTTTGGAAGTTAAACAATGGAATATATATAAGTCCAACAAGTTTATGTTCTTGCCTAATCATCAAGTGAATTATGCTATTTTAATTTAGTTAAATTTTAATTTTGTCTAGAAATTTTGCTAGAAATTATTTAAGTTATATGTTAGGCAGAATGTTCATTTCAATTGCTTGGAAGTTTGATACTAACACATTAATTTACTAATTGATGTTACTTTGTACAATAACATGTGTCATGTTATTATCATTGATAAAAAAAAAATTGTTAATTACTTATGTACTCACTATTTATTTTAGTCTAATTTAATTATTTTCTATGATAGTTTTATCATGTTGAATTTATCAAAGCTTGAGTTCGTGGCACTTGACATTTTTGGAAATAATTACTTGTAATGGGTACTCGACGCTGAAATTCACCTTGATGCAAAAGGTCTTGGTGCTACTATTACCAATGGTAATATGACGTCGAGTCAGGACAAAGCAAAGGCAATGATTTTCCTTCGTCATCATCTGGATGAAGCATTGAAGGTTGAATACCTTGCAGTGAAAGATCCACTTGAATTGTGGACTAGTTTGAAGGAAAGGTATGACTACCTTAAGGCAACGGTATTGCCAATGGCTCGTTATGAATGGATTCACTTATGGTTACAAGATTTTAAAACTATATGTGAATATAATTCTGTTGTATACAAAATTACTTCCCAATTGAAATTATGTGGGGAAGATATAAAAGATGAGGATATGTTGGAAAAGACTCTCACAACTTTTCGTGCCTCAAATTTGGTATTACAACAACAATACCATGAAAGGGGATCCAAAAAGTATTTTGAGTTGATCTCATGCCTTCTTGTGACTGAGCAACATAATACTCTTTTATTGAAAAACCATGAGGCCCATCCCATAGGAACTGCTCCGTTACCGGAAGCATGAAGTTGAAGCACATGGCTAGTCTGAGAGAAGATAAAATAAAAATCAGGGCCAAAATAATGTGCGCGGACGTGGCAATGGCAGGGGACGATACAATAATCATCGTGGTGGTGGTCGCCACAAAAGGGAGAACACTATGGGCTCTCAAAGCAATCCTTCAAAAGGCAATTGTCATCGTTGTGGCATGAAAGGACATTGGAAGAATGAATGCCGAGCAGCTGAGCATTTTGTTAGGCTTTATCAAGATTCCTTGAAAAGAAAAGGAAATAAAAATGGTGCATCTTCTTCTAATGCTCGGATGGAGTCACACTTGAATTATAAAAATTATGTCGAGCCAGGGCCTTCACAAAAATATGATGACAATATTGAAGCAAATTTGGCTTTAAAAGATGATGATTTTGATGACCTTGATGATATTGCTCATTTGGAAGTTGAAGACTTCTTTGGAGATCAAAACTAATCTTTGATCATTTGATTGGGGAAAATAATTATGTTGTTTTATTTATGTGTTTTTATTGTTATGTTTTTCCTTATGCTGTTTTTATATTCAGAAAAAAAAGTACTTTTATTTTCTTGCAAAGTTGTTGATTTTTCATATTTCTTATGATGTACTTTTATTTTATGAATATAAATAAAATTCCCCAATCTTCAATTGGTTCAAGATGAGTAATGGAGATATGTGTCTTCTTGATAGTGCTATAAATCACACTGTTTTAAGAGAAAAGAAATATTTCTCTAATTTGATTGTGAAAAAGGCTTATGTTAATACAATATCTGGTAGTGCAAAATTAATTGAGGGCTCTGGAAGAGCGGTCTTGCTACTACATGGGGAAACGATATTAACTATTGAAAATGCATTGTATTGTAGTAAGTCTCAAAGAAACTTATTAAATTTCAAGGTTATTCGCCAAAATGGCTATCATGTTGAGACAACCAATGAAGGAAAGGTTGAATACCTTTATATTACTACAGTAAAATTGGGGCAAAAATATGTGCATGAAAAATTACCCGCATTTTCTTCTGGATTGTACCATACTAGTATTAGTATGGTTGAATCACATGCCATAGTAAACAAAGGGTTTACTAATCCTAATGATTTTGTCATTTGGCATGACTGGTTGGGCCATCCCGGTTATAATATGATGCGCAAAATTATTGAGAATTCACATGGGCATAATTTGAAGAATCAGAAAATTCTTCAATCAAAGAAATTCTCTTGTGCTGCTTGTTCTCAAGGAAAGTTGGTTATTAAACCATTAGCAACTAAGGTTGGGATTGAATCCCCAACATTTTTGGAACGTATACAAGGTGATATATATGGGCCAATTCACCCTTCATGTGGGCCATTTAAATATTATATGGTCTTGATAGATGCATCTACAAGATGGTCACGTGTGTGCTTATTATCAGCTCACAATAAGGCTGTTGCGAAGTTGTTGGCTCAAATAATAAGATTAAGAGCACAATTTCCAGATTATGCAATAAAGACAATTTATCTTGATAATGCTGGTGAGTTTACGTCGCAGGCCTTTAATGATTATTGTTTGTCCACTAGGATAACAATTGAACATCTAGTTGCTCATATTCACACTCAAAATGGTCTAGCGGAATCTTTGATTAAGCACCTCCAATTGATAGCTAGACCATTGTTAATGAGGACAAAGTTGCTTGTTTCAATATGGGGGCATGCTATTTTGCATGCAGCAACATTGGTGCGCATAAGACCAACTAGTTATCATGAATTCTCTCCATTATAGTTGTTTTTTGGTCATGAACCAAATATTTCCCATCTTAGAATTTTTGGGTGCGCGGTATACGTTCTAATTGCCCCACCGCTACGCACAAAGATGGGTCCCCAAAGAAGGTTGGGGGTGTATGTTGGGTATGAATCTCCTTTTATTATCAAATATTTGGAACCTACGACAAGAGATATATTTACGGCAAGGTTTGTTGATTGTCATTTTGATGAATCAGTATACCCAACATAAGGGGGAAAACATAAGCAGTTGGAAAAAGAGATAGATTGGAATTCATTATCTCTATCTCATTTAGATCCTCGAACAAATCAATGTGAGCAAGAGGTTAAAAAGATGATTTATTTGCAAAATGTTGCAAATCAACTGCCAAATGCATTTACTAACCTTCCAAGGGTTACTAAATCTTATATTCCAGTTGCAAATGCTCCAGTTCGAGTTGATGTCCCGGTAGGACAAATTGTTAAAGCAAATGAATCTAAACCACGTTTAAAATGTGGTAGGCCAATTTATTCAAAGGATAAAAATCCTCAAAAAAGAAAAGGAACAAATGATCATGAAGATCATACCATGGAGGAAATTGCTCAAGAAGAGCTCCAAGACATAACAAATGATAAGACCACAAATAAGGTCCAAATAACTGAAAATAATGAGAATGAAGAAATCTCAATAAGTTATGTCTCGACGAGAAAAAAGTGGAATCAAAATAGTATTGTGGTAGACAATATTTTTGCTTATAATGTTGCTCTTGAAATAATGCAACAAGGTGAGGATTTTGAACCAAAATTTGTTAATGAATGCAGACAAATAAATGATTGGCCAAAATGGAAGGAAGCAATTCAAGCGGAATTGACTTCACTTGAAAAGTGTGAAGTTTTTGGATCAATAATCCGAACACTTGAAGGTGTCAAGCCAGTGGGTGTACAAATGGGTTTTGTGCGAAAACAAAATGAAAAAGGTGATGTCGTACGATATAAAGCACGACTTGTGGCACAAGGTTTTTCTCAAAGGCCTGACATTGATTTTGTGGAGATATATTCTCCTGTGGTGGATGCAATTACCTTCAGGTATCTAATAAATCTGACAGTTCATGAAAAACTTGAAATGCGTCACAGCCTATTTATATGGCTCATTAGACCACGATATTTTCATGAAAGTTCCTAAAGCGTACAATGTGCCTGAAGCATATAAAAATTCACAAGAAATTTGTTCGATAAGGCTTCAGAAATCCTTATATGGATTGAAACAATCAGGGCGAATGTGGTACAATCGTCTTAGCCAATTTTTGCTAAAGGAAGGGTACAAAAATGACCCTATTTGTCCTTGTGTTTTTATAAAAAGGTCTAGATCTAATTTTATTATAATAGCTGTGTATGTTGATGATTTAAATATCATTGGCACTCTTAAAGAGCTTTCAAAAGCTGTTAAGTGTTTAACGAAAGAATATGAAATGAAAGATCTTGGTAAGACAAAATTTTGTCTTGGCCTACAGATTGAGCATTTGAAAAATGGAATTTTTGTCCATCAATCAACATACATAGAAAAGGTTTTAAAGCGATTTTACATGGATAAATCACATCCATTGAGTACCCCGATGGTTGTGAGATCTCTTGACATACATAAAGATCCATTTCGACCTCAAGAAAATGATGAAGAGCTTCTTGGCAATGAAACTCCATATCTTAGTTCCATTGGGGTGCTTATGTATCTTGCTAATAATACTCGACCATATATCTGTTTTGCAGTAAGTTTATTGGCAAGATTCAGCTCGTCCCCAACAAAGAGACATTGGAATGGAGTCAAACATATATTCAGATATCGTCAGGGAACCATTGATATGTGATTATTTTATTCTAATAAATACAAGTCAGAAATGATTGGTTATGCAGATCCTGGATATTTGTCTGATCCACATAAAGCTCAATCTTACACATGCTATTTATTTACATACAGAGGCACAACTATATCTTGGTGTTCAATGAAGCAAACATTAGTTGCTACTTCTTCAAATCATGCAGAAATAATAGCCATCCATGAAGCAAGTTAGGAATATGTTTGGTTGAGATCAATGACTCAACATATTCAAGAAATGTGTGGTTTTTCTATGGAAAAAGATATTCCAACTACATTGTACAAAGACAATACTGTATGTATAGCTCAGCTGAAGGGAGGATATATTAAAGGAGATAAAACAAAAAACATTTCACCAAAATTCTTTTTCGCTCATGATCTTGAGAAGAATGGTGAAATAAATGTTCAACAAATTCGCTTAGTTGATAATTTAGCGGATCTGTTCACTAAAGGATTACCAACCTCAACATTTGAAAAGTTGGTATTCAAGATTGGAATGCGTCGTCTCCAAGAAATTAAATGATGTTCGCAACAGGGGGAGTAAACTACGCGCTGCACTTTTTTTCCCTTGACCTAGGTTTTATCCCAATGGGTTTTCCTAGCAAGGTTTTTAACGAGGCAGCAAACAAAGTGTAATACAAGATATGTGTACTCTTTTGTCCTTGACTAAGATTTTTTTCCCCACATTTCTTAGTATGGTTTTAACGAGGCATATTATCTATCAATGGTCATCCAAGGGGGAGTGTTGTAAATCATTATGGTGGTTAAATGGATGACCATAACTCCTTGGTTAATTCCCTCCTTTATGAGTAGTAATGTTGTTGATAATGTGGTCAAATGGATGACAATAACTCCTAGGTTAATTTCATCCTTTATTGGTAGTAATGTTGTTGATAATATTGTTAATTGGATGACCATAACTCCTAGGTTTATTTCCTCCTTAATGGATAGTAATTCTCAAGGTTTAATGTAATGTTTATGACACCCTTTGGTATTCCTCAGTGTAATCCTATAAATAGTGGTGTTGAGAATAATGTTGAAGACACATAAAAGAAAGAAAGTTAGTTTATATTGTTCTTCTTGTCTTATAGTCTTCTTCTCTTCCTCTTTATATTGTTCTTTTGTTCTTAAGTTTTACAACAATGCATTAGTTATTCGTAGAAATAATATTGATTGACACCTGAAGTTGTTCTGAATTTTCAAAAAGACACCTTAACTTTGCATGCCTCCTATTACCCCACAAAACATTTCAATATCACAATAAATACACATTTTTGGCACAATCTGCA
This sequence comes from Solanum pinnatisectum, assembly GCA_035578085.1. Classification (NCBI taxonomy): domain Eukaryota; kingdom Viridiplantae; phylum Streptophyta; class Magnoliopsida; order Solanales; family Solanaceae; genus Solanum; species Solanum pinnatisectum. The sequence goes on from CM069083.1 coordinate 28,732,437, forward strand.
TTCTCAATGCCTGAGCGTGAGTCTCACCGTAATTTATAATATAATTACATATTTTTTCCAACTCATTTAGTAAAAATCGGACAAAATCTTGACTCATTCACATTTTAATCATGACCCTCTCTACTTAAACCTAAACCCCTTTTAGATTTTCACTCTACTCTCTCTCTCTCTCTCTCTCTCTCTCTCTCTCTCTCTCTCTCTTTGATGATCAAAATCCTAAAGCATTTCAATAGTTACAATAAATTTGTTTGGCGCTGATAATTTCTTGAATTATGGATTAAAATGAAGAGGTGAAGTCTTACATGTTAATTTCTTCTTGTAACGACATGATTCCGTCGTTAGGGAAAATTAGTGGGGAAAGAATTTGGGCTAGAAAACGTTTGAGTAGTAACTTAGAAATTCCTAGCCTAGTCCACATTTGGGCGAAATCTGAGTCATGTGAGGTCTAGGGAAATCTAGTAATGAATGAGAGCTCTAATTATGATTTTGATCACATAATAGATATCTAAGATGTTAAGGAACCTATACGACTTTACAGAATCGAATTCAGGCTAGTAGAAATCCTAAATCTGATCTTAGCATGAGCATGTAGTCTTTGAATGTCATGTGTTGAAGGTATGTTGTGAAATGGGGGTTTGAAACTCCAATTTTGACTCTCTGTCTCTGTGCAAGCCACTAGGGCGGGGCAGTTGTAGCGGGATAGGGCCCGCCATAGCAGCCCAGTCGCGACTTAAGTCAAAAATAAACCCCAAATAATATCATTATTCTGTAAACTTTGTTCTTAAGAGTTAGAAGATGACCTAGGAAATTTCTTGACAGTTTTCCACGACTTTTGGTGCTAAAGGTAAGGATTTTACTCCCTTAATCTGTTTTTCAATCTGTAGAACATAAATTTATGGGTAATGATCATTAGGGGAGGGTTTTGGCTTGAAGTTGATGGTGGGAAAAGCCCTAGCTACACCTTAGGTTCATGGGTTTGGTCTTGGGTTATTGGGTTTGTTATAATCCAGATAAATTAGACCTTAATTATTGATTTGTGCATAAATTATTCGTTTGTAGACCAAGAACAAGGGGAAAGAATCCGAAAAGGGAAGAATCAAGTGCCTTAGGAGGATTCAAACTTGGTTTCGAGATAGGTGATGGTTTGATTTCATGTTTGTGTGATGTATGGTGGTATTTTCTTCATTGTAATACATGTATGTATGTGAATGTTGCACTATTGATCACACCTAATGTGATTGAGTATGAATGAATGATTGTATGCCATGAATCAACACTTGATTGTATGATTATGAGAATGTACCTTGTGATTGTGATTATGGTATGTTGAATGGATTTGGTGTCACATTCCGACACACTAACTGGGATCATATGTCACATACCTACATACATATTGGATCAGGTGTCATGTTTTGACGCACTAACTGGGATCGGATGTCACGTACTAATATACATATTGGATCGAGTGTCACACTCCGACACACTAATTGGGATCGAATTTCACATACCGACATACATATTGGATTGGGTGTCACGTTTTGACACACTAATTTGGATCGGGTGCCACGTTCCGGCATAGGTTCCATGAGAGGACCATTGACTTGTTATATATGCGTGTTTACTAGTTGTACCTGTTATATGTATGTTTCACTTATTGGAATAGCTGCGTGATCCTACCAGTACACTGTGATTGTGTACTGATACTGAACTTGCTCTTTTTTTTTTTTGTTGAGTACATGGCATCTTCAGGAGGTTACTAATAGACCTCGTCTAGGAGATCAGTGATCGACATCAGATTCAAGGGTGAGCCAGGTCTTTCAGGTTGCCATGGGTCATCTATTGTTTAAGTCCACTCTTTTGGACTCAAACTTTCTTGTTAGATTTACTCAATTGTTTAGTTTGGGTTGCACCCATTTTCTTAGACTTGTTGAACGGTAGAGTTTTGATACATTGACTTTCAGGTTCTAGGCACTGTTTTCCGCAATTGTTTGGTTAGACTTTTGGAGTTTATGGCAACTCCACCTTATGTCTACATTTAAACTTGCTTCTATATCTTTGAATGTTTAGTTTTAGGGTTAGATGGTTAGTATTAATGGTTCTCTCACCGAAGGGTTAGTGTGGGTGTCAATCACCACGGTCTGGGTCGTGACACTTCTTGATTTGAATGTAAATTTTGGTTAAAAAAATATTATTTTTATATAGTAGTGACTTTTTTGAAAATCATCTTTATAGTGATTTGTTGTTATTTTCTTCTTGTGCTATCTATTATTCATGTGTCTGTAGTGTTAGTTTAGGACTGATTTGAGTTTGAACGTTTCTTCACTGATTTGAGGGTGTAATTTTACACTGGTTTGTGGGTGTAATTTTACTCCTCCACGCGCCTATCAAATGTGAGAACACAATTCTTTTTAAAATATACAAAATTGTTTATTTATTGGGATTTGAAATATTTCTATTGGGTAATAGGACACCCACAAACTTTAGGTGTCTTTTTGAAATTTTAGGACAACTTCAGATTTCATTTTCTGTCTTTTCTCATTCTTAAATTTTTTGATATATTATTATCAACCATATGTTTATAAGTATCAAATTTTATTAACCTACTATGATTAAATAAAATTATGCTTACAAATGACTATCTCCACCTTGGATTCTTGTTGCCTTTAGGTGAAAGATCCAAATTCTCTTACAAAAGTTTTATCAACTATCATATACTATATAATAAAGATTTAATTTTCTTGATTTAACTGTTAACCTCACAATTCAAATGATAAAGAGTCGGCATCAGTTTCTATTATTCAAATTAATGCCTTTTGATACGTAGAATTTATTTGAGGGGGGCGGGGGGGGGCGGGGGGGGGTGTGTGTGTGTGTGGATTTTGACCATATATGGTAAGATATGATCTCACTGTATTTGTATCATTTCAAAGATCTAGAAAAATATTCTTCATACTTTATCTATGTATAATTACATTTCTGATATATTGTGCAAGATATAGTACCAAAATTACAATTTATCATTTTTAAATCATAAAATATAGAATACCTTTTCAACATGATTTATCAATAATAGTCAAATTAATAAAACATTGTATAAGCACCCATATATCCACTCCTCAAATTTTGACACAAATTAATAAGAAAATAATATTACATAAAATAAAATAGAAAAAGTATATAAGTACATTGAACATGGAGCTCTTGTTGTGGAGGTACTTGGTGGAGCATTTGGATATTGAGGATTTGTCTCAATAACTACCCTCTATATTTATTTGATTAAACAAAAATAAATAAATAAATAGGAAATGTTACCACCCATTTAGTAAAAAATGGATAAAATATGGACTCATTCACATTTTAATCATGACCCGCTCCATTTAACCCTAAACCCCTTTCAGATTTTCACTCTACTCTCTCTCTCTCTCTCTCTTTGATGATCAAAACCCTAAACATTTCAATAGTCACAATAAATATGTTTTGCACTGATAATTTCTTGAATTATGGAGACAAATCGAAAAGGTGAAGGCTTACATGTTAATTGCTTCTTCATTTGAATGTAATTTTGGTTAAAAAAAATATTATTTTTATATAGTAATGATTTTTTGAAAAATCATCTTTATAGTGATTTGTTGTTATTTTCTACTGGTGCTATCTGTTATTCATGTGTATGTAGTGTTAGTTTAGGACTGATTTGAGTTTGAATAATTCTTCACTGATTTGAGGGTGTAATTTTACTCCTCCACGTGCCTATCAATTGTGAGAATACAATTGTTGTTAAAATGGGTCAAAAGGGTATATTTATTGTGACTTGAAATAGTTCCATGGGGTAATAGGACACCCACAAACTTTATGTGTCTTTTTGAAAATTTAGGACAACTTCATATGTTATTTTATGTCTTTTCTCATACTTAAATTTATTGATATATTATTATCAACCATATGTTTATACGTAAAAAATTTGATTAACCTACTAAGGTTAAATAAAATTATGCACACAAATGACTACCTCCACCTTGGATTCTTGTTGTCTTTAGGTGAAAGATCCAAATTCTCTTACAAAAGTTTTATCAACTATTATATACTATATAATAAAGATTTAATGTTCTTGATTTAACAGTTAACTTGCATAATTCAAACGATAAAGAGTCGACATTAGTTTTTATTATTCAAATTAATGCTTTTTGATTAGTAGAATTTATTTGAGGGGGAATCTTGACCATATATTGTAAGATATGATCTCACTGTATTTGTGTCATTTCAATGATCTAGAAAAATATTCTCCATCCTTTATCTATGTAGTACCAAAATTACATTTTATCAATTTAAATCATAAAATATACAATACATTTTCAACATGATTTATCAATAATTATCAACCATGTGTTTATATGATAAAATAATTCAATGAAGTATAAATATGTACAATAATTTATCACGATAGAAACTTTTAAACAAGAAATAAAATATCTACAAGTCACAACCACATGAGAATTATAAATTAATTTTTTTTCTCTTGATAACACTTCCTTATTTTGTGTTTGATCTTATTACAAAAACAATTTTTGACAATATTTATTTTGACCCAGCAATATTTAACTACTAAAAATGTGTTTATGTATGTCTCTCTTTATATATATTCTCCAATTTCCACATTCATAACTCGCAAAAAAAATTATTTTTCTTGGTTTAATTTTTCCTTTGTAAATTCTAAATAATTGCAGATATATTAAAGAAAAATAATTTTATACTCATGGATACTTTCAAAATCATCAACGAAGTTTATTTTCTAGCTGACTACTTTCACAATATCGAAAAATATCCTATTCATAGTCAAGTTGAACAAGGTTATTTCTCATGCCCCGAGCCAACACCCCAGAAGTGACTGGTGCTCGAGAACCATTGCTGGTCCCAAGTGAACCCTTGGCCTGGCTTACTTACTCAGCGGAAGACTTAAACAAAAGAAATGTAACTCATGCAATAATTTAAGAAATAATAACTTAGCCAAAATGGCAACTCAAGTCTTAAACGTATACAACTGAAATGAATAAGGCTAAAGAACTATAAATATCTGTCTATGAAGCCTCTAAAACAAAGAGGGATTTCGGGACAGGATCCCCGATCATCCTAACAACTGAAAACTAGAAAGCAATGTAAAAAGGAGCCCTCCGGAAAGCAAGGAGGCTCACCAACTGACTCTGAGTCCTCAACCTGATCAACGAGGCCCTGGATGTTGATCCTGCTTACCTGTGTCTGCATCATAAGACGATGTAGGCCAACTGGCATAAGTACATTGAATGTACGAGTATGCGAGTTAGAATGCTAAACATAACATAGGCTTGAAAAAAATCTAAAAGGAACACTTACCTTGACTTTACTCAACTCCTGAATAACTTAACTCAATGTTAAGCAATAAAACCCATGCAATATACAAAAAGCTTTTAAAATAGTATATATCAACTTAGTTCGTTAAAGAAATGCAATAACAAACTCAATTGTACTCGTATAATAAATTAATATAGTTTCTATGGGAGATTCTCTAACTGACAACCACTACTATGAGCCTAAGTGGTGATACAACGTCTTTTTCACGCTGCCAGAACTGTCTTGTACTTTCCCGTCATATAGAATACCTTAACTAATTGGATCCATTAGTCTATGCTAAAAAACACTTAAGGAGTCATCTAAAAAGTATTATCCTTTACTACCCAGGATGACTATGTGGTTTATGGAGACTCAAGTTAATATGAGCTCGTATCCTCATATCGGTGCTCAATACTACTCCCAAAATATACTTAGCTCATATGTTTTAAAACAAAACTTGTTTCTTTGGTTTGAGATGATTACTCAAAACTTTGCTTAAAAGCTCTCTTGAAAATCAGTGTTTCCCTTTCTTGTTCAAATGTGAAAACATTTGAAACTCTTGAAAATACTTAGTTTCTTTATAACTTTTGGAGAAATGAACTGAACTCTTTACTCTTTGCTTAATTCTAATCTTAAGTCTTAAAACAAAGTTAAAACTTTTGCGAAAGACATTTGAAAACCTAATAAACTTCTCTTGACTTGCTTCTTAACTTCTAGACTTAACTCTTAACTTTCCTTGAATTGAATTATGGATTCAAGGTTTATGATATCATGTTTATGGATGATTTCATGATGTTTATACATACCTTAGTGTGTTGGAATCAACTAGAAAACATAGGTACGTTGCTAAGGAACTAGTATGGAATGATGGGGGAAGAATTGGCATCCCTGGCGCTCTGAGAGGCACAGGAAGCCAGCCCTTGAACTTCAGGGAATGGGTTGGGGCACGCTGACTGGAGCGGCGCCCCAGAGCCTAAACGATTGGGGCCTCTTCATGGGGCTTTGGGAGGGGCGGCGCCCCAGGCCCTACCTAGGTGCATCCGACTTTTCTCCTTCGTTTTTCAACTCTAAACCCTCTAATTCAACTTACTTGTTTCCCCAAACACTTAGAATCAAATATACCATCAATATATGAAAGATTCAACTTGAAATCACACCTAAAAACATGAATCAATCTCAAGAAACTTCAACGACAAGAACCCACAAGATTTCTAATGAATTTCATCAAGAACTCATAGGATTTATTTTCAAATCAATATAACTTTGCTGAATTGAATCATGATTTGTGTGTAGGTGAACTAACCTAGTGCTATGTGATCTCATATACCTCGTAGGATTGAATCCTTGGCAAAATCCACAACCAAACTCAAACGTTCTTGACGATTGTTGATTTTTCTTCTCCTTTCTCCTCTTTTCTCTTTTCTCCAAGCCCTAGCGTGAACTTCAACTTTTCTAAAATGACTAAAATCTTATTTGAACCTTATTAAACTCCTAAAAATGAATTAAAATAATAGGATAAGGAAAAGACTAAAATACCCTTCCAAAATTCGGATTGGACTTTCCTTATTTGAACAACCCAACTTTCAATGGGCATAACTCACTCATACGAACTCAGAATCGTGCAAACTAGGCGGCGTTGTTATTCCAAAATCTTTCCTACGATACCTGGAACCACACCTAACTCATCTTGAGCTAGGAGTTAAAGTCGTTTGAAGTTGACCAAAAACTCAACCGAACATACTTAACAATTTTCCAGAATTTTATGTTCTTTCCAAAAATGGCTATTTCCAATTCTTAACTTCTTCCTAGTTATTTCAATTTGCGAGATGCTACAATATCTCCCGCTTGGGAACATTCATCCTCGAATGAGATTTGTCTCACTAAGCTAAGGGCGTAACATCTAACATTTAGTTCAAACACCTAACAATCAAATGTAACACATCAAGTATGTCAATTAAAAAGTACTAAGAAGAAAATTAGTACCTTGATATGGAATTTCTCCGGATTCGAAGAGATGCGGATATCGCTTCTTCATATCCTCCTCAGCCTCCCAAGTAGCTTTCTTAACAAATCGGTTCCTCCAAAGAACCTTGACTGATGCTACCTCTTTCATCCTCAACATGAGAACTTGGCGATCTAGAATCTGAACAGGAATCTCCTTATAAGATAAGCTACCCTTGATCCCAATATCTTCAGTCGGTATGGTAAGAGAAGGATCTCCTATGCTCTTCTTCAACATGGAGATGTGAAATACCGAATGAACCACTGCTAACTCTTGTGGTAGTTTCAACTCATAAGATACATTACCAACCCTTTTTGATATTCTGTAAGGGCCAATATACTCGGGATTAAGTTTCCCCTTCTTATCAAATCTCATAACACTCTTCATGGGTGAAACTTTTAAATACACCCAATCATCTACTTCAAACTCTAATTCCCTTCTCCTAACATCAATGAAGGATTTATGATGACTCTGTGCTGTTTTCAACCTCTTTTGAATCACTTTCACCTTCTCCATAGCTTGATGAACTAAATCTGGTCATATCAACCCAGTTTTACCAGCTTCAAACCATCTAATATGAGATCTGCATCTTCTCCCATAAAGAGTTTCATAAGGAGGCATCTAGATGCTAGAGTGGTAACTATTGTCGTAAGCAAATTCGATAAGAGGTAGGTGATCATCCCAATTACCTTTGAAATCAATCACACAAGACCTCAACATATGGTCTGAATGGTGCGCTCTGATTGACCATCTGTCTAAGGATGAAAAGCAGTACTTAAGTTCACCTTTGAACCCAAGCCTTTTTAGAAGATTTCCAGAACTGTGCAGTAAATTGCACACCTCTGTCTAAAATAATGGACACCGAAACCCCATGAAGTCTAACCACCTCTTGAATATACAACTTAGCATAATCTTCTGCTGAATGGGTAGTCTTTACCGGCAAAAAGTGGGCTGATTTTGTCATTCTATGAACAATCACCCATATAAAATCATGCTGCCTGCGAGACCTTGGTAAACCTGTTATGAAGTCCATATTAGTCATCTCACACTTTCATTCCGGAAGTTCTATAGTTTGAGCTAAACCACCGGGCCTTTTATTTTCTACTTTAACTTGTTGGCAATTCGGACACTTGGCAACAAATTCAACAATGCCCTTCTTCATACTACTCCACCAATAAACCTCTCTCAAATTGCGATACATCTTTGTGGAACCTGGATGAATGGAATATCTGGAGCTATGAGCTTCCTCCATAATCCTTTCTTGAAGTTCATCCACCTTTGGTACTCACAATCTATCTTGATACCTCAATACGCCATCTCCCCCTTGTTCAAAAGCCATTACTTTTTGCTTATGAACATTTGCCTTCAATTCAAGCAAAATAGGATCTTGGTCTTGCTTCTCATTTACTTCTAACACCAATGATGATTCAGCCCCATTCATCACCACTACACTTCTTTCCGTGGAATCCATCCATCGGACTCTTAAGCATGCAAGTCTATGCATATCTCTTGCTAGCTCTTTCTTATCATCCTCAAAATGGGAGGTATTACCCATTGTCAACCTGCTTAAGGCATCAACAACAACATTAGTCTTACCTGGGTGATAAAGAATACTCATGTCATAATCCTTGAGTAATTCTAACCACCTCCTTTGTGTGAGATTAAGCTCTTTCAGAGTAAAGACATATTGAAAACTCTTATGATCAATGAACACATCCATTTGCACACCATAAATATAATGGCACCATATTTTCAAAGCAAATACTACGACAACCAACTCTAAGTCATGGGTTGGGTAATTCTTCTCATGAACTTTCAAGTGTCTGGAGGCATAAGCTATAACTTTGCCATTCTGCATTACCACACAACCCAAACCAACTCTAGACGCATTGCAATATACAACAAAGCCTTGCGTACCTTCTGGTAAGGTCAATATTGGGGCAGTAGTCAACCTCTTTTTCAATTCCTAAAAGCTTTTCTCACAAGCTTCAAACCACTTGAAACTTCACTGTTTTCTGAGTCAACTTGGTCAAAGGGGATGAAATATATGAGAACCGCTCTATGAACCTTCTATAATATCCAGCCAACCCCAAGAAACTCCTAATATCAGTTGGAGATGTGGGTGTAGGCCAATTCTGCACTGCCTCCATCTTTTGGGTATCTACTCTAATTCCATCACTGGAAACTATGTGGCCCAAGAATGCTACAGACTCAAGACAAAACTCACATTTATAGAACTTATCATATAACTCCTTATATTTCAAAGTCTGAAGAACTATTCTAAGATGGCTAGCATGATCTTCCTCATTCCTCGAATATATTAGAATGTCATTAATGAAAATGATAACAAACATATCTAAATAAGGCTTGAATACTCTATTCATAAAATCCATGAACGCTGTAAGTGCATTAGTTAAACCAAACGACATGACCAGAAACTCATAATGACCATAATGGGTCCTGAATATTGTCTTGGTAATATCACACTCCCTTAATTTTAACTTATGTTAGCCAGATTTGAGGTCTATCTTAGAAAAACAAGAAGCACCCTGAAGTTGATTGAAAAGATCATCAATTCTCCGAAGAGGATACTTGTTCTTGATGGTAACCTTGTTCAACTGACGGTAATCTATACACATCCTAAGGGAACCATCTTTCTTTCTCACAAATAAGACCACAGCGCGGGTGAGACACTTGGTCGAATAAAACCCTTTTCAAGGAGATCTTGTAACTGCTATTTAAGCTCTTTCAACTCTTCTGCTGCCATTCTATATGGTGGAATAGATAATGGACGAGTATCTAGAAGAATGTCGATGTCGATGTCTATTTCTCTCTCAGGAGGGACTCCGGATAAATCATCTGGAAAGACTTATGGAAACTCTTTTACTATTGGAACTGATAGAATGGGAGGTATCTCAACAGTATAGTCATTAACTCGGACTAAGTGATAGACACAACCCTTAGAAACTAACTTTCTAGCCTTAAGGTACGAAATGAAACGACCCTTAGGCACTACTGAACTACTACTCCACTCTATGACTGACTCATTAGGAATTTGAAACTTGACAACTCGAATTCTACAATCTATTGATACATAACAGGCATGAAGCAAATCCATACCTAGAATGACATCAAAATCCACCATGTCTAACTCAACTAAATCAGCCATGGTGTTCTTGTGATTGATGGAAATGACACGGTCACGATATACTCGCTCTGCTAGAATAAACTCCCCAACAGGTGTAGAAACACAGAAGGGTTCACAAAGTTTCTCAGGAAGAACATTAAAATTATTTGCAACATAAGGAGTCACAAAAGATAAATTTGCTCTTGGGTCTAGCAAAGCATAAACATCAAGAGAAAAGACTTTGATCATGCTAGTGACAACATCAGGAGAATTCTCTTGCTCTTGACAACTAGTGATTGCATAGAGGCGGTTTGCTCCTCCACAAATACTGGAAGTAGCTCCTCTAGGTGTAGCCCTGTCTGGTGGAGCAACTGATGAATATTGGGCTCTATTGCCCTGATTCATATTACCTTTCTAGTTCTTGGGACACTCTTTCATGAAGTGACCCTCTTGTCCACACATGAAACAACCCGTGGAACCATCGTGACACTTACCTGGGTGGGTTCTACCACACTTAGCACATGCAGGAGCCCAATTACCTCATTGTGCTACACTACCTTGAGACTGTGCCGGTCTAGCTCTAAAGTGTTGGGAATTTTGGCTATTACACTCACCTTTGTTTCTGGGTGCAGGTGCACTAGCAGATGATGGAGCATGTCCCTTTTGCTTTTGCTAAAATGACGCATGGTTCACATTACTTTTTTGTTTCCCAGACTCATTCCTTGTCTTAGCCTTCTTGTTTCTAAACTCCTCCATATCCCTCAGCTTATCTTCCTCAACTTGTTGCACATATACCATTAACCTTGATATATCCATGTCCCTAATTAGTATCGCTGCCCTGCCCTCTTTGCTTGACAGACGGGATAACCCAGCAACAAACAAACTCATTCTACTCCTCATATCCACAACCATCTCCGGAGCATAGCGGGAGAGTTGGGTGAACTTCAAGCTATACTCATGGACACTTAACGAATCTTGCTTAAGTGTGAGGAACTCACGTATCTTAGCCTCTTTTAGTTCTCGAGGAAAGAAACGCCCCAAGAAAACTTCCTCAAAACATGCCCAACCCGCAGGTGGTGCTTCCTCAACTCTATCCTTCTTCCACTAATCAAACCAAGTGCTAGCAACATTCTTCAATTGATATGCAGCTAGTCAACTCGCTCAGTATCGGCAATAGCATCACATCAAATACCTTTTGTAGTTCCTCAATAAAATTCTCTAGATCCTCAGTAGTGCTCGAATAAGTGAAACTTGGAGGGTTCATCCTCAAGAACTCACGGATCCTCGAAGTGTCAGCCTCTTCTTGTCGAGCCCCTCTTTGTAGCCAAACTTGGTTAGTCACAACTTGACTTAGCATTCTTATCGCTTCTCTATATTCAACATTAGTGACTTCCCCTTGGAGTTACACTTCAGATGCATTGGGTACCCTTTGCTCCTCAACATTATGCCTAGCAGAACGACCTCTAATAGCTCTTCATAGAGGCATGGTTAACTGAAAAACACGTGCAAGTATGAATTAGAAGAAACCTTTTAGAGATCAAACTTTAACGCACTAAACGAGTATGAAATAAGTGAGATAGTTCCTAAATGTTGCAGCCTTCTAATTATAGATGTGGCACGCTTCACAGCGATAACAAGGATTCTACAGACGCGGCTTCATAGACTCCCTAGGACTCTTGAACCTTGTGCTCTAATACCAAGTTTGTCAAGCCTCGAGCCTACACCCCGGATGTGGCTGGCACTCGAGAACCATTGCTTGTCCCAAGCAAACCCTTGGTCTGGCTTACTTTCTCAGCGAAAGACTTAAACATAAGAAATGTAACTCATGCAATAACTTAATAAATAATAACTTAGCCAAAATGGAAACTTAAGTATTAAACGTATACAACTGAAATGAATAAGACTAAAGAACTATAACTATATGTCTACGAAGCCTCTAAAATAAAGAGGGATGTCAGGACAGGACCCTCGATCATCCTAATAACTGAAAACTAGAAAGCAATGTAAAAAAGAGCCCTCTGTAAAGAAATGAGGCTCACCAACTGACTCTGAGTGCTCAATCTGATCAACGAAACGCTGGATGGTGATCTTGGTTACCTGTCTCTACATCCTAAGACAATGCAGGCCAACTAGTATTAGTACATTGAATGTACGAGTATGCGAGTTGGAATGCTAAACATAACATAGGCTTGAAAAGAATCTGAAAGGAACATTTACCTTAATTGTAACAACTCCTGAATAACTTAATTCAATATAAAGAAATAAAACACATGAAATATACAGAAAGTTTTTAATAAGTAGAAAACAACTTAGTTTGTTAAAGAAATGCAATAACAAACTCAACTGTACTCGTATAATAAATTAATATAGTTTCTCTGGGAGATTCTTTAACTGACAACCACCACTATGAGCCTAAGTGGTGATACAACGTCTTGCCCACGCTGACAGAACTGTCCTATACTTTGCCATCATATATAACTCCTTAACTAAGTGGATCCACTACTCTATGCTAAAAAGCACTTAAGGAGTCATCTAAAAATATGATCCTTTACTACCCATGATGACTACATGGTTTATGGAGACTTGAGTTAATATGAACTCACTTTTCCATATCGGTTCTCAATACTACTCCCAAAATATACTTAGCTCATATGTTTTAAATCAAAACTTCTTTCTTTTGTTTGAGATGATTACTCAAAACTTAGCTTTAAAGCTCTCTTGGAAATCGGTGTTTCCCTTTCTTGTTCAAATGTGAAATCATTTTAAACTCATGGAAATACTTAGTTCCCTTATAACTTTTGGAGAATGAACTGAACTCTTTACTCTTTGCTTAACTCGAAACTTAAGTCTTAAAACAAAGTTAAAACGTTTGCGAAAGACTTTTGAAAACTTTATAAACTTCTCTTGACTTGCTTCTTAACTTATAGATTTGACTCTTAACTTTCCTAGAATTGAATTATGGATTCAAGTTTCATGATCTCCTATTTATGGATGATTTTATGATGTTTAGATGTACCTTAGAGTGTTGGAATCAACTAGAAAACATAGCTTCGTTTCTAAGGAACTAGTACGGAAAGATGCAGGAAGAATGGGAAGAACTGGTGTCCCTGACGCTCTGAGAGGCGCGGGGCACCAGCCCTTGAACTTCAGGGATTGGGTTGGGGCACGCTGGGTGACGTGGAACCCCAGAGCCCAAACAACTGGGGCCTCTTCATGGGGCTCTGGGAGGGGCGGCGACCCAGGCCCCTGCCTAGGTGCATCAGACTTTTCTCCTTCGTTTTTCAACTCTAAACTCTCTAATTCAACTTCATTATTTCCCCCAAACACTTAGAATCAACTATACCATCAATATATACAAGATTCAACTTGAAATCACACCTAAAAACATGAATCAATCTCAAAAAACTTCAACGACAAGAACCCATAAGATTTTAAACGAATTTCATCAAGAACTCATAAGATTTACTTTCAAATCAATATAACTTTGCTGAATTGAATCATGATTTGTGTGTGGGTGAAATAACCCAACGCTATGTGATCTCACATACCTAGTAGGATTGAGTCCTTGGCGAAGTCCACCATGAAACTTGAACGTTCTTGATGCTATGTGATCTCACATACCTCGTAGGATTGATCTCACTTTGATTAGTTGTTGTTGTTGTGTTTGTGGTATTTTTCAAGAATATAGGGAACTAAAAAATCGAGGAGCTAATCCATCTATGGGTATGAATATAAATTTAAGTTATATATAGTGATGATATAGATATTGATTTATATGTGATGGTTATAATAGTGACTACATGCAATTGTTTTATGAAGGACCTCAATTTTGTACAAATGTTTTTGTATGATATAGAACTTAAAACTCAAAACATGAAATTGTTGAAGGTCAAGAAGACACCAAATCTTTCTATGAATTGCTTCTTTCTTCTTTCTTGTCAGCAAAGTGCCTATGGTCTTAATTCATATTTGGTTTCTCCAAGTTCATGTATAGGCACCTACGACAGAATTTCCTTCAAATATGAGAATCTAGGGATTTTTAAGATTTTCAATATCTATGTTTTCCAAATGGATACTGTATTCCGCTCTTTTCATCTATAGTTTAAGCGCCATTGCTATAATACACACTTTCTCAATTACTACAAATATGCACAATAATTTATCATGATAAAAATTTTAAAACAAGAAATAAAATAGCCACAAGTCACAACCACCTGAGAATTGTAATTAATTTATTTTTGTCTCTTGATAACACATTTTTATTTTGTGCTTGATCTTGTTACAAAAACAATTTTTGACAATAATTATTTTGACCGAGCTTTATTTAACTACTAAAAATGTATGTCTCTCTTTATATATATTCTCCAATTCCCACATTCATAACTCACAACAAAAATTTAATTTTTCCTCTGTAGATTCTAAATAGTCGCATATATATTAAAAAACAATTTTATACTCATGGATACTTTCAAAATCAACAACGAACATGAACTTGGTAATCAATTACTATGCATCAACACAAGTACACTTGTAGACCCCGAGGAGTTTAGAAGGCAAGGCCATATGATGGTTGATTTTCTAGTTGACTACTTTCACAATATCGAAAAGTATCCTGGTCGTAGTCAAGTCGAACCAGGTTATCTTAAAAAAATATTATCTGATTCTGCGCCATATCAACCAAACTGAACCAATTCAAAAAAATACTTGAAGATGTGGAAAGGGATATATGACACACTGGCAAAGTCCAAATTTCTTTGCTTACTTTCTTTGTATTTGAAGCATCGCTGAAATTCTAGGTTAAATGTTAAGTGCTGCTCTTAATGTAGTTGTATAGCATCACCAGCTACTACTGAACTAGAAAGCATTGTAATGGAATGGCTTGGGAAATTAATATGTCTTCCCAACACATACCTTTTTTCTGGTGGTGGGGAGGAGGTGTTTATACAAGGTAATATTTCGAATTTAACTAGGCTTTGTTTCCACTTTACTTATATTGTTATATATTTTATTTGGTAATATTATTAAAGTATGTAGGATTAATACATTTAAACCGTGATATTACCTAGGTAAGGCGTTTTAATATAGAGAAAATGCTTAAATATACCATCAAACTTTGAGAAAAGACTCATTTATGTCATTCGTTAAAAGTTTGGTTCATCTATGTCATTTCAGTTAACAAATAATTTATGGATGAGTCTTTTTTCAAACGAAAATGGCATAGATGGCCAACCTTTTAACAGATGACATAAATGAATCTTTTCTCAAAATTCGATGACATATTTGAGTTTTTTTCCTTTAATATATGCATTAGCATGTTTAAAGACATAATTGTCCCTCAAAACCTTTTCCAGATCTTTTCTACGATATTTTCTATATTCATTTGGTTATGTATTCCCCACCTTGAATTGTTGTTGCCTTTGGGTGAAAGATCCAAATTCTCTTACAAAAGCTTTGTCAACAACAGCTGAATATTTAAGAAACAAAGCCACCGACTCCAAGGATGTTATTGATCACAAGGATTGACAAATTTCTCTAAATCGCAGGTTCAAAGCATTGAAGTTATGACATGTATTACAAAGTTATGGTGTAATCAATCTTAGAAATTTCATAAGAAGTCATATCAAAATGGCTAAGCATTTTGAACAACTTGTAGCTATGGATGAAAGGTTTGAAATTACAGCTTCTAGATATTTCTCTATGGTGTGGTTTAGGTTTTCACTATTGGCAATGCAAAAAAAGCTTAGATTTTTGATGAAGATCAAGTGAACAAGTTTAATGCTAAGCTTTTAGAGTCCGTTAATTCAAGTGGTAATATACACATGACTCATACAGTGGTTGGAGGAGTTTATATGATACGTTTTGGAATTGGTGCACCTCTCACAGACTATCGCAATATCAATATAGCTTGGGATGTCATTCAAAACCATGTG
Source organism: Solanum pinnatisectum (assembly GCA_035578085.1). Classification (NCBI taxonomy): domain Eukaryota; kingdom Viridiplantae; phylum Streptophyta; class Magnoliopsida; order Solanales; family Solanaceae; genus Solanum; species Solanum pinnatisectum. The sequence goes on from CM069083.1 coordinate 28,748,857, forward strand.
AATGTCATGTTAAAAAGTTTAAGTTGTGTAACATCGATGGTCTAAAAAATAAGTGAGTTTGATATATATTGAAAAATAAAGCAGAGGATCTCCTATATAACATATTAAATATGTTATATAGCATATCAATGGTTCATTAAGTATTTTGATTTTTTCAAATTGTCTCTTCTCTCTCATGCCTTTAGCCTCTACTCATTAAACCCTATCCACTATTCTTATGGCCAGTCAGGCCACTGGTTAGCCCATTGTCATGGACTTATAGTTCTCACTAATGTTCCGTGTGGCACTTGACAACTTACTCACGAATCTTTCATGATCTCGTAAGCTCAAATAAGCCTTTTGAAGCTAGATCGCTAAGAGAATGCAAAGAAAGACTTAGAGAGATTTGGAAGAAGGCTTTGTATTACTTGGAGAATGCTTTACAACTTGGTTGGTGATTTACAAATGAGAGCCCCTCTATTTATACTACTTCCTAGGGGGCTAAAGTGTAAATAAAAATTACTTTACAAGTCCCTCTAATAATTACACTTTGGTCCTATTCTAGAAGTCTCTACTAGCCTAGAGAATTCTAAGGCCTTCCAAGATATCTTCTAAGTTATTCTAGAGAATTCTAAGGAAAGATCTAGGGAATTCTAGAGTCTTCCACTAACCTCCCCATAACTCTAGATTATTCCCCCTTCTTTCGGTGCCAAATTTGAACTGTGAAGTGGCGGGACTGACACTCTACCCCACCTATTGATGCGACAACTGCGTCGCATCGTCGCTGCATCGCCAATCGGGTCTTGTCTTCTCGTACGCGTAGCCAATAGTCCATTGACTTGATCAACACCCTCGCACAATGCCTTTAGTTGCTTCCTGATCTCCTTCAGCTCGGTCTTATGATCTACCTCCTTCCTAGGAGGCACATGCCTTGTCGGCTTCTTTGACAACACGACATTGTTCCTTTCTGGAACCTTCTCCATGCATGGTGGCAAGGACCTTTTTGCACTATTGTCATTTTTCAAACTTGCAATGGTGTCTATAAACATCGACTCCTTCTTTTTAGGGCCACTTACGAGCTGTATGGCTGTTAGATGGACTTGTTCTTTCGTCTTCGGTACTTTAACTAGGGGCACCATACATGTTCCTCCTTTCTCCATGACTAGAAATCGTTAGAGGTAAGGGTCGATCACCGTGTGGCACTCTTCGAAGAACTCCTGCCCTAGGATGTTATCGAAGAGGTCTAAAGGAACAATAGTGAAATTGGTCTTACCTTGCCACTCGCCTAGCGTGATGCTTACTCCACACACGGGAGTCTGTGGTGCATTAACCATCCTTATTTGGGTGTTACTTGGACTGTAACTCAGCCCCAACCTTGTCGCTGCCGTCTTGGCCATGATATTAACCTCTGCACTTGTGTCGACCATAGCATGAATGGGTTTTCTATTAATCGTAAGGTTGACATATTGCGCGCGGTATCCTCTTGGCTTTCCTGGCTGCTTCTTGATGGCTTCACATAATTCGATCAAGCCTAAATGTGTCATCTGTATCCCTTGTTGTTGCTCCTGTGCATCTTTCTGCTTATGCTCTTCTAGGATAGCACCAAGGCTCTTCAGTTCGGGCACCTTGAATAGCCATGCGGCCCACCGCATATGTAGCAACCACTTCTTTTGGTAGTCTATGCCTTTCTCTCCATGTCGCCATGATGTCCAGACTTTTTGCCATCGGACTTATAGGTATCATGCTTCTTGGGATGTGGCTGCTGCTCCTTGACTTTACCACGATCTCTCCAACCATGGTCATGACTACCTCTCATCTCCTCTCCTCCGGCTCTATCGGGCTTCTCATGGCTGAAGTCTATTAAAGCTTCGGCCTGCGTGATGGCTTCATCTATAGTCTTGACCTGCCGACGTTCCAACTCTGTCCTGGCCCAATTTTGCAGCCCATTCATGAAGTGGAACAACATATCATCATCTATGAGGTTAGGAATTTGAAGCGTGAGGGTGGTGAACTCCTGTACATATGCGTATGCTACCCATTTGCTTCAGCTCCCTAAACTTGCGCTTCGCCTCATAGATGACGTTGTTAAGGAAGAAGGATTTGTTGAACTCTTCCTAGAATTGCTCCCAGGTGTTGATGGTGCACGTCCCCTTCCCTATCTTGGCCTCGTTGTGCCTACACCATAGCATGGCCATCTCCGAAAGATACAACACAGCAGTGTTGATCTTACTCTTGTCGCTCTTCAGCCTGTTGCACTTGATGTAATTCTCCAAATGCCATAAGAAGTTCTCCTCCTCTTGCGCGTCACGGACGCCTTTGAACATAGGTGGCTTGGGAGCCTCGACCTTGGCCTCCCTATCTCGGTCAAGTGACGATTATCCTCCAACTTCCATGCCCTTCTTGAGTGCTTTCATCTCGGCCTTCATGGTCTCAATCGTGCTCAACGCCTCCACGAGCTGATACTCCAAGGAAGTGATAGCCTCCTTCATCTCGAACTAGTCACGCTAGCATCCCTCCAACTCATTACAAATGTTTTTAGTCTCTTCAAGGGTGAAGTCTTCAAGAGTTTTGAACTTTTCGTCGGCCACATTCATGCGCCGGCCTAGTATCTCCATATCCTGCCTCGCCACTTCAACCCTTACGACCCATTCTTCTCCAGCGGTGACATCAATGGCCTCCTCGCCAAGTTCGTCGTCACTTGCTTCGGTGGTCGAAGGTGGATGAGATGTTAGCGCCTCACTCGGTTGGTGTCGAGAAAGATTTCCTCATTACTCTTTTGGTGCTTCTTTCCCTTGCGGTTTTTTTTTTCCACCATCCAAACAAATGTTGGTGGTGCTAGCGGCGTTCACGCCTCCTTCATTAGCCATTCCCTTAGTATCAAACCTCGCTTTGATACCACATTGTCACGGACTTAGAGTTTCACTAATGTTCCGTGCAGCACTTGACAACTTACTCACGAATCTTTCACGATCTCGTAAGCTCAAGTAATCCCTTTGAAGCTAGATCGCTAAGAGAATGCAAAGAGAGACTTAGAAAGATTTGGAAAGATTTGGAAGAAGGCTTTGTATTACTTGAAGAATGCTTTACAACTTGGTTGGTGATTTACAAATGAGAGCCCCTCTATTTATACTACTTCCTAGGGGGCTAAAGTGTAAGTAAAAATTACTTTACAAGTCCCTCTAAAAATTACACTTTGGTCCTATTCTAGAAGTCTCTACTAGCCTAGAGAATTCTAAGGCCTTCCAAGATATCTTCTAAGTTATTCTAGAGAATTCTAAGGAAAGATCTAGGGAATTATAGAGTCTTCCACTAACCTCCCCACAACTCTAGATTATTCCCCCTTCTTCCGGTGCCATATTTGAATGGTGAAGTGGCGGGACGTGACACCATTCTTGTGGCTGGCCAATCATCCTTATCGATTACCCCAGAAAACTTTCCATCGCTATAAATCCAAATCCGATCATTAAAGGTCTATAACGACTGGTCAAAAGTTGGTCGTCACTGGTTGTTAAAAGCTCCGTCGTTAAAGGTTAACGACTGGATTGCATGTCCGGTCGTTATATATTATTTAATGACAACAATTAATCTGGTCGTTACACTTGCTTACAACGACCAAGTTCCCCTTCGTTGATGGTCATTTGGTCGTTAGAACCTTCAAGTAAAACAACAAATTAGGGGTGTTATTACTAATTTTAGCGGCCAGAATTCATGTCGTTGATTACAGTATTTTTTATCAATCAAATTTCCTATCACAAATTTTGATTTCAATTATTACATTTAATTTATAGTTTTTATTTTTTCCATCATTTCTAAAAAGAACTAATATCAATTCATATAAATTCTTTTCACATCCAATTGAAAAGCTGATATAAAATTATATTGCTAATAATAAAGAACACATTGATTTAATTACTAAAAGCTTATATGTTCGACACAATATCTAAGAAAAAACATACACGTTCAACATAATAAAACATATATGTTTGACATCTATCAAATCCTAGAAATTAAGAAAATGACATTATAGAATAACTACAGAAAACGTCTTTGCACCAACAATAAAATTATAATATTCTTTTTGGCATGCTCCACATTATCTTTCACATCTCGTTCTTTAAACTTCAAAATCTTCATTTGTCAAAACAACAATTTGAAGTAAGTTAATTAGTAATGGAAAAAATTTGAACTTAAGGGTTAATTCTTTTGAGTAATATAATACTTAGATCAACATGGAGCATGAAGCCTATATTTAATTAGTTTCTCTTTCATTCCTGATCTATTTTCTGATGTATACAACTAGAAACGGATTTAAAGTTCTAGTTCATGAATTTTAGATAATTTCTCTACCCAACCTTCTACATTGAGGTTCTTCACTGGCAGCCAACAAGAGTTGTATGTATTACTTTCACATTAGCATCTCATACAGAGGGTGGTTGGCACTTCCTCATTTAAATATTTATTCAAGTGTATGCTTGTGGATGAAACAACACAATAAAAGTGCTTTATCTTGGTCTAGTGTAAATGTATTTTTCAATTCCTTTATATTCTACTCCTCTTTGGCATTGTCACAAAATTATAATAATGTAAAGCAAACTAAAGTAAGTATGAAAAGAGAAAATGACAACATATAAAATATAGCAATTACTACAGAAGCATTAACAACAACAAAAAATTAGTGTAATAATTGAAATATCATTAAAAACATATGGTGGCTAAAGTAAGACACTATAATAATGCAAGAGAATACTCCACAACCTACTAATATTGAACTATTCTAGGATGTAGCAAATTTAACACATTCATATTATCTCATGCCCCATATCTTTCACAACACCTGGGCCTCTTTCAGTTGTAATGGGAGGAAAGAGACAGATTAAAGTGGACAAACATGAATACAACACACATTAAAGTGCTTCAACATAGAGAATGTAAATATACTAACATCAAATAAAGAAGACCAGAAATCCTAGTCCTAGTACTAGTGCTAAAATTTGAAGGAAAGAAAACATAGATAAGTTGTTGAAATGGAGAATGCAAGTGGATCAAATGAAACAAGCTTGTAGCTGGATGACTAGCAGAAAGTTAGAAAAACTTAAACAATTAATTATGACAGTGGAGAATGACACAGACATGATCAAAGGGAAACAAAGAAAGGGTAATGTGGAAGTGTGTGATGTTTGAGATTGACTACTAATACTACAATAATAAAAGGCAAATTATATTGACAGTGATATTATAGAGGACAAGGTCATACAAGGACCTAATCAGAGGAGAGATCTTGATTTTCTACCAACAACTATATATAAAACAATAACCATATTGATACCTACTTTTACATTTGAAGATGTTATAACAATCTCATTGGTATATACATAAATGAACATAAAATCAATCTTTTAGCTTTGTGGATATTATAACTAAAATGACATTGATTTTAGTTATATACAGAAATGTCAGACTTAGAATGCCAGAATATACAGAATATTTAAGATAAAGCAATGCACTAAAGGAAAACAAATAACTCATAGCCAACTGCAATAACAAAGCCCTTATCAACGAGGAGCATTTGGAAACAACATCACTTCATTCACAAATACACATCATGTAATAATAACTAAGAATGTTTACTAACCTGATGGAATTGATGGAACTGATGACTATTGACGGATCACTATATTTTCAAGGTGTTCATATTTACTCTCTAGAATATCCATGCATTTTTGTAGTGATTCCTTTTCTTTCCGAGTTATTTTCAGCTCTTCCCATAATGCTGCCTTTGAGGTGGTACCGCCTTTTAACTCATTAGTTGTTATTCCACCACCAAATCCAACTACGTGACTTTTGCATTGAGGTCCAAAGCACCTTTCAACTACCTCAATATTAGTAAGAGATGGTTCAGATTGTACAAGCTTGTGAATTCCAGCCTATAAAACATAAGAATATTTAAGATAGCGCAATGCACTAAGTAAGAGTAAGGATGTTAAATGAAATTAAAATTGATATAAACATGCATATTTTTCAGTAGTTTTAGGTTCGACAAGCTCATTTCCCTTCATACGTGTCTCAAAGAAAATAGTTGCCATGTTTGGTGGATTACCATTTTTGCCTCCCTTCACGATTAAAAAATAAGTCATAAGATATTTTATAGAAATAGGAGAGGTTTCCTTGTAGGTTTGCACGATTTATTTTCCATTTCGTAAACAATCTCTCTAATAGGCTTGCTATCCGTACGATGAGGCATACACAACTTAGACCTATTGACTGAGTTTCTTGTACTTGCTTCTTGCATTAACAACACAACACTGAAATTATCACAATCTTGTTTAATGATTCTATATTTAATGTGTACTTTTAAGCTCAGTGGGAAGAGGGTAAAAGAGAACATCAGTACAAAAAAACACCATTGCAATTTTCTTTGGTAGATCTTGTGGATAGAAGACATCAAAAAAATTTACCGAAATCGAAACTCAATTTGAACGTGGTATAATTTATTCCAAAAAACTAATCATATGTGACTAGAAATAAAATGATATTTGTTAATAACTATATGAAGTCTTACCTTAAATTTATTAGATAAAAAATGTTCCTTGACCAACCATTCCCAATCTCTCTTGTCTACCCCCATCAGTACATCTTTAAGAACCTCGTGCAATGATTTAGATTTCACATTCTTGTGCAATGTGATCCTCTTCAGTTATTCAAAAGCTTTCTCATCTATTGCAAAATATTATCTCTTTGATCATTCGTGTCATCACTGTCAAACTTCTCCTAAAATAGAAAAATACCAACACAATCTATGAATAAGGGAAAACAAGGCATCAAAGTATAGATCACCTAACAGGGCAGTAACCTAGAAATTTTAGGAACAGAAATCAAAATTTCAAATAAATAACAACCACAAGTTGTCTGTTTAAAACCTATAGTTTACTCACATGAAGCATGACATGAAGGAACAGAAACTACTAGAGTAGAATCCTAGCAATCCTATCTTGCTCGGAGAAGAAAATGAACTTAGCATAAATTTTAGGAGATCACTAAGCTTAGCTAGTTCAATTCTATTATAGAGAAGTAAAGCCACATGGATTTGACCAGGTAATGACTGTACACGTTTATTTTTTTTCTGTATAATCAAACAAAGCTATAACACAAATTCAAGGTTGGGCAAGGACAAATACATCATGATTAGGAGAGATAATAGATGAAGTTTTTGTTAGTTATTTCTAGTCTATGTTAGGTGATTCAATAGCAACAAAATCTTTCTTTTGCTTGAAAAGAAAGTAAGCCACAACAGTAGCATAATTAAAAAGGTAGTGGCTAATGGATGAAAGAGTGAAAAAACCCGAGGACTTTGTAAGTGACAAGATTTAACAATGCTGATTGTTTTGGTTGTTTATTCTTTAAGATGCTTCATGTATTGTAGTGGATGGAGATACTTTTAATATTGTACGTGACATTTTCAGAATAGGGATGCTGTTGAAACAAGTAAATGCTACCATAATTTTAACTATCCCTAAGGTCTCAACATTGGCCAATGTTAGTCAATATAGACCTACTTCATGTTGTAATATGATCTACAAGAGTATATCCAAGTTAATGTGTATTCAACTAGCAAATAGAGATTTATACTATGGGTATCTAATTAGAAGAAGTTGTTGACAATAAGCATATTAGTGTCTATGGAGATACAGTGAGAAAAAATAATATTTGTGTTATGTGATCAAACTTATTTAGAAGACCCCACTCATCTATTTATGTCATGTCAATGGAAAAAAGAGTTGTGGAGGAAAGTTACAGGTGGTTGGGTATTAGTAGCTCAGGCAAAGTCAAAGGAAGTCTACAATGGATCAACCAATGACACTGGACCAAGATCAAGAAGTAGATTGTGGCAGGGCAGTTCTGGAACTGCGATTTACTCCATATTACATAACAAAAATTAAAGATTCATTAAAGACAGAAGTACAAAATATACAATTCATTAAAAGAAAGATTATCAATAGTGAAAACCACCAAGAAGGCCAAGAAATGTATATACTTAGTAGAGGATTACGATGAATAGATGTATCCTCTATCAAACATTTAGGTCCTCAAGTAAGAATTATTGTCAGTTCAATACTTAATGAAGTACATATCAATACATTGCTATGACTGAGAAATGTCCAAATTTTGCTAAGATGAAGGTTACAAAATTGAAATTATAACATAAAATTGAAAAACAATAATTGATAGTTTTTACCAACTGCGGTATCATATTAACTATAGCCACATTAAACTAATAACAACATCCAGAGGAATTACAGTGGAAGAATAAAGTTATATTTTCAAAAGCCTCTTATTAGCTGGTAGTGGCAAGAGATTTAACTATCAAATAGGTTAATGAGAAAAGACAAAATGTGAGAATTTTTATCTGCCCATTGAAACTGAGTAACTATACTTTGTTATTAAAGGAGAAGGAATGTGAAATCAAGAGTCTCATGTTTCAAACTGAAACATCCAATACTTTTTGAAAAGGGATTCTTAACAATTATCAGTAAAAAGAAGAGATAGATATATTGTAATCCATACAGTAACAGCTGTCCACATGTGCTCAAGCTTATGCTCTTTGATGTCCATCCATGAGTGTACCTGCAGTGGACACATATTATGATCACAAACTAGCAAACCCAAGTGTCTCGTAAATGAGGTGTGATTCTGCCCGACGACTCGATTTTGATAGAAAGTGACTTTTAATTTTTCTCCAGGTCTTAGTCGCAAAACATTCTTACAAATATTTGTTCCCCTCACATTCTTTGCCCTTTCTTTTTCTCATGGACCTGCAAAATCTACAGTAAGGAAAACCAAACAAGAAGTTCAATCCCACTGTAGCACAAAATGAAGAAGGAGAAAACTTGAACATACTTCTAAGAAGGAATCTAAATGACTAGGATAAGGAGAGTTCTATAGAATTTGTTGGTCTCCTAACTTAATATAAAGATCTTATTAACAGTGAGGATAGCTTGATATGGAAGGGGAAATAATTTGGTCTTTTCACAGTGAAGTCTTGTTACTCTTAGATTCTCAGGGCCTATGGAAGCGATGCAAGATAATGTTTTAGCTGATTTACAGGTAACAATGCAGAAACTATTAGAAATTACATAGAAGAAAATACATACTAGTTTCAATTCCCTCAACATCTTGTACCACTTCAACCACTTTTTTTGCTTTTCTAGATTCAAACGAACCTGCAAATCTAACTGTAAGTCAAAATGCCTAAGAAATCAATTCAACTTACTAAACAAAGTTACACAAATAAAATAAAATAGTAGTATCACTTCTTTGATCTTGCCGAGACACTTCAGTCACTTTTTTAGCCTTGTCAAATTCAAACAGACCTATAAATTTTGATGCAAGTCAATCGAAACAAGAAGTTCATTCCCATTACTACAAGAAGGATACAAAGGAAATTAAATAAAGAAAATGAAAGCAGTGGTGTAGGTGAAATAGCCCATGACAATATTGACACAATCTCAAAGGAAAAATGCACAACATAGAATCACAAGGAAGTACCAGTCAATGAAAAGAGGAATAAATTGAATAATACTCAGGATAATAATGCTAAAGATAGTCCCAACAAAAAACTGGTTTAATTCAAACAAGCTTCTAACTTAGCAGAGATGTTCCTACTACAAAGAAGTCAGTCAAACTAGATCAGGCATGGAGATGCAAACACAAGGTGTTTTTACCCAGATATTAAACAGAGACTATTGAAGCAAGCTATTGAACAACAATTGGAAATATTGAAACTTCTTAATGCAAAGGATGTTAGGAAAGTTGTGTGTAGTATTGATATGGAAAGCAATCCTAGTCCTGATGGCTATGGTAGTGATTTCTACAGAGAAGCTTGGGATGTCATGGGAAAGATGTTGCTAAAGAACTATTGGATTTCTTCTGGAATGGTTAGTTACTAAGACAGATAAATGCTATTAATATTGCCCTTATCTCGAATGTCCTTGTTCCTGAAAATGCTAGTCAGTGTAGACCTGTCTCGTGTTGTATTGTGATCTATAAAGTCATCTCAAAACTGATTTGTCAAAAAGTAAAATATGTTGTAAGTTACTTGATAGCAGAGAATCATTCAACTTTTGTTGAAGGGAGATCTATGGTCCACAATGTCTTAGTATATCATGACTTATAAAGGCATTACAATAGGAAAACTAGTCTCAAGTGTTTGATGAAGATTGATATCCGAAAAGCATATGACATGCTGAGTTGGGAATTTTAGAGGAAGCTTAACTTGGTTATGGGTTTCCAGATGGCTTTGTGAAGCTAATTATGATATGTAACACCTCCCATGTATTATGTTATAGTGAATGGGGTAGAAAATGGTTATTTCGAGGAATACGATAAGGGGACCTCATGTCTTTCCTGCTATTTATATTGATTATAGAGTCCTTAACTATGGTCTTGAAGATTATGAGGGGCTTACCAGACTTCAGATTTCATCCAATGTGTAAAAAAGTTAAGCTTACAATATGTTTATTACAGGAACACTACTTATGGAACTCCTTTTAATTTAAATATTATGGGTTTCACAATGGGTACTTTTCCTATAAGATATTTGGGCCTACCTCTTTCCTCTAAGAAATGACGCAAATTGGAGCCATCAATTAACTGGAAAATTCACTCAAAGGATCAAGAATGACTATGGAAATATGCTATCATATGCTAACATATCTATTGCGGATGGAAGCAAGGCAAGACAATTTTTTGACTGCTTTACAAGTAACAACAAGAAAATATTACATAAAAGAAAATACATAATAGTTTTAGTTTCCTTAGCACCTTGAGCCACTTCAAACACTTTTTTTGCTTTTCTAGATTCAAACGGACCTGCAAATTTAAGTGCAAGTTATAAAAACTAACACTTCAATTCAACTAACAAAAAAAAGTTGCACAAATAAAATAAAATACTAGTATCACTTTTTGAGCAGATCGAGGCACTCCAATCACTATTTTTTGACTTATCAAATTCAAATGCACCTGCAAATTTTAATGGAAGTCAACCAAAATAAGTAGTTCATGCCCATTATTAATAACAGAAAGAATACAAAGGAGATTAAATATAGAAAGCTAAGCAAAATTTCTTGATCAAATATATTAATTGGACTAACTCTTTTGCAAATTATCACTTCTCTGAGCATCTCGAGTAACTTCTGCTTCTTGAAAGAGGGTGTGATCATCTTCCATTGGATAAAAATTAGGAGGCACAGGGATACTCGTCTTTGCTGGCTTATTTCTACTAGAAGTTGTTGTAGTACTTATTTTTTGCCGATCAGAGTCAGTTTTTCAACATTAATCCCTAAGCTTTGTCCTAGAGCCCTGACATCACTGGTCAAAGTGTATTGATTCATTTCAGCTCCTTGACGTAAGGGAGAATTGTCTTCCTTTTCATCAAAACACGGATGCACATGGAAACTATTGTCTGCTAGCTTATTCAACTTAAAAGTTGTGGCATTGTAACTTTTATTTTTGGAAATTGAAGTCCTTTGTTGAGCATTAACTCTTGTAGTGCTCATAACTTTCAAACTTTGACCTAGTCCCTTTGCTAAGATGCTAGGCTGAATGAGTCCATGCTTGGGAATTTTTGAAGCTTGTCCCATTTCATACTTCAGAGGTTTTGAGGGATTCATGTCAACCTAATAAAAAAATAAATAAATAATAACCGGAATATATTCACCGGAGTTATAAATAAAGCTTTCAGTTTGTATAGGCCTGGTGTTGGCCCTTGCTACAAGGTATTTACTTCTTTCCTCTTCTTTTTAATTTCTCCGATCTAGAGCTGTGACTATGTCCAGCTAAAAGAATCATATCTATGTCGTATATCTAACTTCACTTTTATATTTATTATGAAAGATCTAGGCTTTATCTAAATATAAATAAATTTCTATATGGTTTTTGACTTGGTTCCGAGATGGTGGTATAGTCAGATTTGTTGCAATACGTTATTGGCTTTGTCTTAGTGACTTCGTCTAGCCAGTTGTGGTCCAAAGCCCGATATGAGTTGAAAAAGGGTGCTCTATACCCGGTTAGAACTGCTAGACACATGGGCTTAATAACAAAATGTATTCAAATCTTGACAGACCCTTTGCTTGGGTAAAAGGATCAGATCCTTCCATACAGTCTTTAAACTATGTAAAAATTTGTATGTATTTCGATTCGAATTTCTTCCTTGAATTCAAATGTTGATAAGCTAGATTGAAGATGACCTAGAGGACTACTGCCCGTCTTCTGAGATCCTGTTTCATTGGTATCAGATCATTAGGATTGACATTCTGAACATTTTCAGGCAAATTATTATCTTCAGAACCAGAACTTGATTTTGAATCATAATTTGATTTCGAACCCGAAGTATAAAGGAAACTATAAACTTTATCATGAACATCATCATCAAGTTCTAAGGTTTTAAGCTTTTCAAGCTTATAGTTAAGAGCTATATGTCCAAAATTTCCACACCTATAATACTTAATTTTGGCAAGCTCTCGCCTAGACCTATTCTTGGTAAATCTACCAGATTTTCGAGAGGCTTTTCTCGCATTCCGTTCTTCCTTAGACCTATGTCTATGTCTTTTCTTTCTATAAGATTCATCTGTATTATCTCGATCTCAATGTTTGGTTTTATTCTTGCTATTACCTGGAATCTCAGGTAAACCAAACTGGGTGCAAAAGTCTCCTAGTTGAGATATTTCTCGAAGCTTATCCATCTTAAGCTGTCTAGATAATTTTAATTCATTGCACAAGTTTATTCCTTCTTGAGTGCAAACACCAATCAATCAACCATAGGTATAATTACCATAAGGAATTTCACGATTCTCATCTCTAAGAATTTTCTTAACCCTTAAGGCAAATAAAGAGGGAAGGCCATCTATAAACTTAGCTTTCTAATACTCAAGCTTGTTTTAAGGTAGTTCCATCACCCTACTCATATAAGTATCTTTATACCACCTGAACTCTCCCAAGGTTCTACATCATAAACTGTTTAACAAGGTACGAACATTTTCAAACTTATTGGTAAATCTACCATTAAAATGTTCTAGAATAGTTAAAACTAGGGTATAAACGACATCTTCTCTATTTGCAACAAGAGCCATACCTAGGTTATCAAAACCTGCAGTATTAGAAACGACATTAATTACAATAACTTTTTGTTCAAGCGTCATATAATTATCCCACCAGCCACGATGTTGGCCAGTAAAACCTGTAATTATCATTTTGCAAATACTTCTCTCGGAGTTGGGAATATTTTTGCAAATACTTGCATACATAAGCATTCTATGCACAAGAATAGTAAGTAGTCTATCAGTTAGCCCATCAAGGTTCCATTCATAAATTTCAGAACCGCTATAAGACGTATTAGTCTGATTCCAATCTCGTTCTTCTATAAGAACATCTTAAGGAGTTGGCCTAGGATAATAATAAGTTTGCATACTAGGTTTATGCGCGAATTTAGTATTACCACTATTCTTTTTGGGATAACCATGGAGTTTATTAAACTCTAAAGAAACATGTTCTTTAAAATCAAAAGTATTTTCCATTTCATCAGCAAAGTTTTTAGATAAGTCTAAAGGACTTACTTTAAATTCAGAAAACTTTTTAGTAAGAAGTTCTTCTAAATCATTAAATGATTTTAATTTAAAATCAGTAATCTCTAGAGGTCGCTGCACATGAGGAGTCATAATAATATCTTTAGAATTATTTTTAGAAGAAGAAGCTTTATCATAAGTTTTTAAATCATTTTTTATCTGGATTATCAAAACAGTTAGTTCATCTAACTTTTTACCAAGAGAACCAATATGTTCACCTAGTACTTTAACATAAAGTCCCAAATAATTGTTTTGAGAAATAAGATTATTAATTTCATTGATGCTGACTGCTGCAACATCTTCCTCAACAAATTTTTGAAAGGCAGTAAAAGTAATACCAGTATTATTAGGTAAAATGAAAGATGACTGAGGTGGATACACTGCTTTAATAATATTACCATTTCCATCTTTATAAGATCTTTCAAGAACGTTGATGTATAATGGCAAATAAGTGGTTATATACCAAGGCACAAAAGACATATTGATTATGAAGGGCACAAGTTTCTTAAAATTCTTGTGAAATATTATTCAAGTCATCAGTACTAAAGTGTCAAAAAAACCAAGTTTTAAACTGCTTCCATTTATCACTTAAAAATTCATTTTGAATGTACTTTCTTGCCAGGGAACCTGGGCTAAAATCTATTTGGTGTACATCCATCATCAAGTATTATTAGGATCAAAGTGCATTTCGGACTGAGAAGGAATATCCTTATCAGAAATATCAGAAGCAATATCATTTGCATGAACAATATTCAACCTAAGATTAATCTTTATTTTATTAACAAATTTATCACTTTGATCCATAGATATAACTGATGGTAAAGTATGTAAAGAAGCTGCTTGATTACGAGCTGGACCATAAACGGGATCAATAGGTGAAATATGATGCATAGCAGGTAATCTTCTAGCAGAAGAAAATGAATGTCTACTAAACGAAATGTCATTAAATTACATACAAATCCTACCATCCAAATTTTGAGTGATATGAGAATACTCAGAATTAGTGACTGCATCTGCCATTTGACTTGGAGGAATAACTGATTCTAAAGTCTAAGTAGTAGGAAAATTAATTTCTTCCCATTTTATAGGTCTTCTAGTAGTGCCCTTAGATCTAGCAAAATTAGTTTCTACTAGAATTGTTTCAGCAGATGTATCATATAACTTACATCTTGGGTTTAACATGGAAAGCAGTTTCAAATATATCCTATAAGACAAACAAATTAATTCTGAACCAGGCACATAATTATAACCATGCGTTTTAACATTTAAAGTTAAAGCATCCAGAATATTAGCATCAGTTAAAGATAACTTCAAATTAGGTTGAGTATTTAAATAGACTGGACCATAGGCCACTGTAGATTCTATTGAACCCATTAACAATTGTCTAAAATTTAAATTTCTAGCATCACGTAAAGCAGCTAAAAAAGTTTCAGGTAACCCTTTAAGAGTTAACGGTTTAAAAGAAATCTGTATCATGCCAATATGCAAGAAATTATAATGTAATTTATACAAGTCAATATCTCTCTTATTCAACAAACGAATAGTCTATTCTGATGAATTTAATGCCAAAGATTGTTCAGTTCTTTTAGTCAGCTGTTTATTAGAAATCTTATCAAACCAACCATAATCATAAATGGTTTTTATATTAATTTTAGGAATATTCCATTTGTTTAACAAATCAAGGTTTTGAGGTATATCTACCTCTTCCAATCCAGTACTTTTAGTACTCGTTTCTCCAAGATCCATAAAGACAAAGATCATATCTATGTCGTATACTTCACATCAATCTTACATTTATTATGAAAGTTCCTAGGCTCTGATACCAACGAAACAGGATCTCAGAAGACGGGCGGTAGTCCGCGCAGTCATCTTCAATCTAGCTTGTCAACATCTGAATTCAAGGAAGAAATCCGAATCGAAATACATACAAATTTTTACATAGTTTAAAGACTGTATGGAAGGATCTGATCCTTTTACCCAAGCAAAGGGTTTGTCAAGATTAGAATACGTATTGTTATTAAGCCCATGTGTCTAGTAATTCTAACCGGGTATAGAGCGCCCTTTTTCAACTCATATCGGGCTTTGGACCACGGCTGGCTATACGGAGTCACTAAGACAAAGCCAATAACGTATTGCAACAAATCTGACTGTACCACCATCTCAGAACCAAGTCAAAAACCATATAGAAATTTAGTTATATTTAGATAAAGTCTAGATATTTCATTATAAATATTAAAGTGAAGTTAGATATACGACATAGATATGATTCTTTTAGCCGGACACAGTCACAGCTCTAGATCGGAGAAATTAAAAAGAAGAGGAAAGAAGTAAATACCTTGTAGCAAGGGCCAACACCAAGGCCTATACAAACTGAAAGCTTTATTTATAACTCTTGTGAATATATTCTGGCAAACACACTTACAAACTTAAGAGATTACAAAAGAAAGAAGAGAAGAGAGAGAAGGGGTTTCTCTGAAACTTGCCCCTTCAATTTACAAAAGATCTTATTTATAGAAAGGAAAAGCATCTATCTACAGTA
Source organism: Solanum pinnatisectum (assembly GCA_035578085.1). Lineage (NCBI taxonomy): Eukaryota > Viridiplantae > Streptophyta > Magnoliopsida > Solanales > Solanaceae > Solanum > Solanum pinnatisectum. Next base: position 28,764,991 of record CM069083.1, read on the forward strand.
CAATGGGTCCTTTTCAATAGGCCCCTATAACAGTATATCTACTGTGGATCAACAATCTTTCTACTGTTGAGAAAGACCTTTAATGTTCTTTTGATTTATTTTTTAATTCCTGAAGGAATTCTTGATCCTTTTTCTTCATTTCTTCTGCCGTTGATTCATACATCTAGGCTTCGTGAATATCATCTCGAGTGTCATCACTTGTTTCGCTTCTCATAGATGCGTCGGATTCGGCGTAGTAGTGAACATTTAAGAGTAAATTTCTCCTTACTTCTTCCAAATAATTATTTATTAAATCTTCTTTATTGCCCTCTTGATTTGAAATTCGTCGAGCGGTATGTTTAACCGAGTTATCTGCTAGAATTCCTTTATCAGGAGAGGAACTATAATCAACAATAGTTTGGGATATAACATCTAGCTGTTCTTGTCTGTATATTTCTTTTGTTTTAGGATCCCTTTTCATCATTTTGTCCCAAAAATTATTTTAGTATACTCGGTATAAGCAGGGAATTTTTTCCTCTGTAAATCCATCTTCTGGAGTCCATTTATGAATCCACAGAATTGAGAATTCTATAAAATAATGAATTTGTTCAATTTGTTCAAGATAGCATATATGATCTGCATGGTATAATTTATTAAGGTTTGGCGAGACCTTAACCCATTCTTTGTATAATTAAAAAATGGTTCTGGTAAAATCTTTACCGTTGGTCCATGATATGACCACCAGTTAAGGAACCAATTAGAATTGGCTCGGAATATAATTTTCGACCAACCTTTATAAACCAGGTGTGCTTATGTCTCTCATTATCATAATAGAGAACTTTACTGAAGGCATTGATATAATCCCAATAACTGAAATTGGTAGAGACTTTGTTGAGATTGATCTGCCTCTCTTTCATTGAGGAAATTCCCGAATCATTGATTGATATAATTTGTTTTATAATCATTTTGGAGAAGTTATAAACGTTCTCACTGGTGTTGTATCCCGAAAAGTGTTGAAAGTCTACACTTCTTGTAGTTATCAATATATTTTCATAATAGGAACAAGTTTTGTATGACTCACCTGGGAAATATAATCCATTGATTAAATAACGCTGGAAGATTAAATAACGCTGGAATATCTTCCAAGGTTCTTCTTTTCGCTAAATTTCTTCATTTTCTAAAAGAAATATAATTTCTTTCTTTGCCACTTTCTCATAAGACTTGATATCATCAATGTCTTGTTTTGCTATTGAAGCAAATGTATCACTTTTCTCAGCTTTCTTTTGAGAGAAATAGTCTTGTAACTGAGCATATAATGGGTTATTTTCCGGAATATCTTCTAGATGAATAGAAGAGACTTCTTTGGAAGAACTTTTCAAGTTCACCAAACTCATTCCTCCTCGTTGTATAATAGGAGAATTGGATGAAGAGGATCCATATGAAGATCCTGACGCTCCTGGGGATGATCTTCCCCTTCCTTTGGTATAACCTGATCTACTTCGAACCTTGGTTACCCAAGGAGGGTCCATCCTACATATAAAACATTTAGTTTTATTCGAGGTCAATATCATAAAAATAAATAAGTTCCTCGCAGAAACATATTTCTAGGAAGATATCCTTTATCATTAAATCTACGATCTTGTATATAATCAATTCCTTTTATCTCTATTAAGAGGTATAACTTTTAGAATGGTAATAAGTATCTAATCAGAAAGAAGAGGAGTTAAAAAACCCATTTTTTAAGATGATAAAAATTCTCTAGATAAGAAATCAGGAAGAGAGTTATTGCTCCGTTTTTTAAAATGAATTTCAAAGTCAAAAGGTGCCAACTGGGCCTGCCATCTAGCAAACATTAACTTTGAAGCGTCATGTTTGAAATCTTTATCAAACATAAATTTCACTGATTGAGCATCTATTTTTATCAAGAACTTTTGATTATATAAATCATCCTGAAATCTTAACACACATTGAACAATAGTTAGCATTTCATGCGCAATTTATCAAACCTTTCTTTAATAAATTATCAATTTCCTTTTTGCAGAATTCTACTAATTCGGCATTCATTTGACGGGGATGAGATTTAGTAGGAATATTATCCTCAGAGAAATTATCTTCATAAGGAAGAGTCACTAAATGCTTTTTACGATTCCAAAAAGCGCTGGGATGATCAGCACAAATATCAATAGCCAATTGTTCAAAAATTAATTTAATTTTTTCCTGTACATTCGTGGATTTCAAATTCTCAATTTCAGTCTTCAAATCATCAAAAGAAGAGTCTCTCAGTTTGTTTATTAAGTCTAAAATGAAACTTAGATATAGAATAAGGAGCAGAATATTCAAATTCGAAATCATTCTTTTGTTTAACAGAATTTTTTGAAGAACTAGCAGTATTATTAACAGCTAATTGAATAATCTTTTTACGAAGATTATTATCAGTAACTTCTTTTAAAAGTTCTATTACATTATCAGAAGTAATGGTGTTAAGATTAAGATCTTCAAATTGAGATTGCAATTTATAAAATTCATCATTTTCACAAGAACAAATATCGCCTTGTCCAAATTTACAAGTATCACAAGCATTATTATTAATATGCTGAGTATTATCATAAATATTAGGATAATCATTATTATCATCCGAACTTGACTCAGAATCATAATCAAACTCCGAACCAGAAGTGTAAAGGAAACTATACACCTTATCATAAGTTCTAGTTCTAAGTTTTTTAGCTTTTCAAGCTTACAATTAGGTGCTATATGACCGAAATTTCCACACTTATAACACTTAATTTTGGCAAGTTCTCGGCTAGACCTATTCTTAGTAAATCTATTAGACTTACGAGATGTTTTTCACTCATCTCATTCTTCTCTAGATCTTCATCTATGTTTTCTTTTCCTATAAGGTTGCTTGGGATTGGACCCTCTAGAATCTCTATGTTTGGATTTCTACTTGTTTTTATCCGCAATTTCGGGTAAACCAAACTGGGTACAAAAGTCTCCTAGCTGAGATCTTTCTCTTTGCTTATCTATCTTAAGTTGTCTAGGTAATTTTAAATCATTGCACAAATTTATGCCTTCTTGAGTACAGACACCTATAAGCCTACCATAGGTATAATTTCCATAAGGAATTTCACCATTCTCATTTCTAAGGATCTTTTAAACCCTTAAAGCAAATAACGGGGGAAGGTCATCTATGAACTTAGCTTTTCAATGCTCATACTTATTTTCAGGTAGTTCCATCACCCTACTCATATATGTATCTATATACCACCTAAATTCTCCCAAGGTTCTACAACGTAGACTGTTTAACAGTGTACGAACAATTTCAAACTGATTGGTAAATCTACCATTAAAATGTTCTAGAATAGTCAGAACTAAGGTATACACGGCGTCTTCTTTATTTGCAACAAGAGCCATACCTAAGTTATCAACACCTGTAGTACCAGAAGTAGCATTAATAACAGCCGCTTTTTGTTCAAGGATCATATAATTATCCCACCAACCACGAAGTTGGCCAGTAAAACCTGCAATTATCATTTTGCAAATATTTCTATCAGAGTTTTGAACATTTTTACAAATAGTTGCATACATAAGCATTCTATGAACAGGAATAGTAAGTTGTCTATCAGTCAAGCCATCTAGGTTCCATTCATAGATTTCCGAACCACCATAAGACGTATTAGTCTGATTCCAATCTCGTTCCTCTATAAGTACATCTTGAGAAGTGGGTCTAGAATAATAATAAGTTTGCTTACTAGGTTTAGTCGCAAATTTACCACTATTCTTTTTGGAATAACCCTGAGTTTATTAAACTCTAAAGAAACATGTTCTTTAAAATCAAAAGCATTTTCTATTTCATCAGCAAAATTTTTTGATAAATCCATCGGACTTGCTTTAAATTCAGAAAACTTTTTAGTAAGAAGTTCTTCTAAATCATACATCAATTTTAATTTATAATCCGTAATCTCCGGAGGTCTTTGCACAAGAGTAGCCATAGTAAGAGCTTCAGGATTCATTTTAGAAGAAGAAGCTTTATCACAAGTTTTTAAATCATTTTTTATCAAGAGAACCAATATGTTCACCTAAGACATAAAGCCCTAAATAATTATTTTGAGAAATCAAATTATTAATTTCGTTGATGCTAACTGGCGCAACATTTTCTTTATCAAATTTTTGGAAGGCAGTGAAAGTAATACCAGTATTATTGGGTAAAACGAAGGTCGACTGAGGTGGATAAACAACCTTAATAATATTACCAGTTCCATCTTTATAAGATCTTTCAAGAACATTGATGAATAAAGGTAAATATGTGGTTATAAACCATGGCACAAAATACATAATTTGATTATGCAAAGCACAAGTTTCATAAAACTCTTGAGAAATATTATTCAAATCATCCGCATTATAAGTGTCAAAAAACCAAGTTTTAAACTGATTCCATTTATCACTTAAAAATTCATTTTGAATATACTTTCTTGCCAGAGAACCTGGACTAAAATCTATTTGGTGTACATTCATCATTAAGTATTATTTAAATCAAAATCCATTTCGGATTTTGGAGGAATATCCTTATCAGAAATGTCAGAAGCAATATCATTTGCATGCACAATATTCAACCTAGGATTAATCTTTATTTTATTAACCAATTTATCCTATTGATCTGCAGATATAACAGATGGTAAAGTATGTAACGACGCGGCACGATTACGAGCCGGACCATAAACAGGATCAATAGGGGAAATATGATGCGTAGCAGGTAATCTTCTAGTAGAAAAAAATGAATGTCTACTGAAAGGAATATCATTAAAGTGCATACAAATTCTACCATCAGGATTTTGGGTGATATGAGAATACTGAGAATTAGTGACTGCATTTGCCATCTATCTGACTTGGAGGAATAACTGATTCTAAAGTCCAAGTAGTGGAAAAATTAATTTCTTCCCATTTTATAGGTCTTCTAGTAGTGGCCTTAGATCTAGCAAAATTAGTTTCTACTAAAATTGTTTCAGCAGATATATCATATAACTTACGTCTTGGCTTTAACGTAGAAAGCAATTTAAAATATATCCTATAGGACAAACAAATTAATTCAGATCCAGGTGCATAATTATGACTATGCATTTTAACATTCAAAGTTAACGCATCAAGAATATTAGCATCAGATAAAGATAACTGTAAATTCCGCTGAGTATTAAAATAAACTGGACCATAGGCCACTGTTGATTCGATCGAACCCATTAACGATTGTCTAAAATTCAATAATTTCTTCATATAAGAAGATTTCTGAGATGATCTCCCTCATCATAGCATCTATTATTTTGTATATAATCAGTTCCTGTAATTCTGTATTAAGAGGTACAACCTTTATGATAGTAATCAAGATTTTATCTGAAAGAAGAGGAGATAGAAAACCCATTTTTAAGATGATCAAATAGGTAAGGAAGTTTATCATAAGATGAAATGTGAACTTAAAACACATTCACAAAAGACACATGTACATGTAACACAGGTTCCTCGCATGAACCATTACTACTTTAGTAAAATCAAGGTAACATTAAAGACCAAGTTCATTAAACAAATTTTCACAGAAAATACTATAACGAATCATTACCATAAAAAATTAATAAAGCAAAAGCAAGCATGATAAAGCTGCAAACCTTAATGAGTTCTTTTTCTTTTCATTTGTGTAGAACTATTTAACTCTTCTAAGTCATTATCCTTTCTTTCCAAAATATCAAAAGAATCATGAGGTTGAACATTTTGCACTATATGCCAACCTTTATTCGAATGATGATAACATAAAATACTTGTGATGCTTCACTGGCTAATACAAATGGCTCATTTATTTTCAAACATCGCCGACGATTAACACTTAGAAAGCCATATTCATCCATTTTAACTCCCCTCTTCTGATCATACACATCAAACCATGTACATCGAAATAAAATCACTCAGCTCTCCCCAACAAATTGTAATTCAAGAACCTCGGTTAACTCACCATAGTAATCCATATGTTTTTGCTCTTCACTGGTCTCACCTACTACAACTACCCCACAATTCTGAGTTTTCAAATATTTATCATACTCTTGCACATGAAACCTATATCCATTAACAATATGGCCTTTGAATCTTTTCACATATGGCAAAGGACCACGTGATAACAATAGCAAATCTGCCATTCTCTTACTATCATCATGTTTGTACAAATCTTCAACCTAACAACATCAAATACCCTTTTAGAAAACAATATTTAAATACTTGATTTAAGAAACTTGATTAACTTCTACTCACCTTTTTTGTAACCAACTAATGAATTGTCTATTCCACTCCACATTTGAACTATGTTGAGAGGCCCCACTATGAATTTGTGAAAATTCTCTACAATGAATTGAAGTTCTACATGTTATTTTAAGTTGAAATATGGACAAGATAGAAGTAAATTATTAGATTTAATCAATACTTACTTGAGAAATGGTTGAATTTCATCACAGATCTTCAAAATATAAAAATGTGCCTCCTCCAAATCAGGTGAATCACATTTTTCTAGTGAACTACCCTTTAAACTTTTTTCAGGCTCACAAAATATGGTTAAACCACCCTCAGATTCAACTACCCCACCATCATAATTTCTCTCCAGACAATTGAACTTTGTCTTAATTGTATTCAAATACCTTGAACATAATGTCATACATTTAACTGCTAAATATCCCTCTATAATAGAACCTTCAGGGTGAGCCATATTACCAATAAAACACTTCAAAAAGTGTAGGTATCTCTCTATTGGATACATCCATCGATATTGAACTGGTCCATCAATCCTAGCTTCATTAGGTAAATCAATAGACAAGTGCACCATGACATCAAAAAAAGCAGGAGGGAACACCTTGTCTAACTTGCATAGTGCTTTTGGTATTTGGGCTTCTATTTGTTCCAACTCCTCTATGCTCAAACATTTTGCTCCAAGAACTTTGAAAAAAATAGACAACTCAATAAGTGGTTCAGACACAGAATTGCAAAGCATACCACGCATGGCAAGTGGGAGTAAATGTTGTAGAATTATATGACAATCATGGCTTTTTAATCCTGAAATTTTTTTATCCTTAAGGTTGACACATTGAGAAATATTTGAGGAAAATCCATCTGGGACCTTTAAATTCTTCAAAAAATTGAATATGTTTTGCTTCTCATCAACAGATAATGCATAAGATGCTGTCAGCAACTCATATTCATCTCCATTTTGTATTGGATGCAATTCTTTTTGTATATTCATTTCTTGTAAATCCAACCGAGTACTCAATGTGTCTTTTGTTTTCCCTTTGATATCTAAAATTGTCCTCAAAATATTGTCACATATATTCTTCTCAATTTGCATCACATCAAGATTATGTCGCAACAATAAGGTTTTCCAATATAGAAGATCAAAGAATATACTCTTCTTATTCCAGTTATCACCCCTTTTCTTATGCGATATTTTAATCCTTTTCTGTGGATCCTTTGTTAATGGCAACCCATCTAACTCAACAACTTGATCAAGTATATCATCACCAGACAACATTTCTGGTGGTAGCCTATGCTCAATAGTGTTATCAAATGACACTTTATCATTTCTCCATTTGTGATTAGGAGGAAGATAGTGTCTGTGGCCCATATAACACCATTTTTGGCCATTGTTTAGCCTTGTAGAGCAAGTTTTTTTATTGCAACATGGGCAAGCCAATTTTCCTTTTATACTCCATCCACACAAATTTGCATATGTTGGAAAGTCATTAATGGTCCACAACAAAGATGCATGTAACTTCAAATTCTTTCTAGTTGATGCATCGAATGTCTCCACTCCAGTTTCCCATAATTCATTCAACTCCTCTATTAAAGGTTGTAGATAGACGTCAATTGCATCACCAGGACCATTAGGACCAGGTATAACAATTGACAAAATAAAATTCTCTTGCTTCATGCAAAGCCAAGGGGGCAAATTATAAGGAACATGTACCACATGCCAAATATTGTAGGGAGTTCTGGACATTCCAAATGGTTGGAAACCATCACTAGCAAGTCCTAGTCGTACATTACGAGGTTCAACTGCAAAATATGGGTGAAGTTCATCAAAAAAATTTCCATGCCATTGAATCAGCTAGATGCCTCATTATTCCATCATCAACTCTTTAGTCATGATGCCATGACATCAAAGGAGATATCTTTGAGCATATAAATAATCTTTGAAGTCTTGGCTTTAGAGGAAAATAACGTAAAATCTTGCATGGTATCTTTTTTCCTTTTTTCCAATTCTCTTTCCCCACTATGTTTAGCATCATTCCATCTAGATGCACCATAATCTTTGCACGATTGAAGACATCATCCTTCCAATATAACATGCAATCATTCTTACATGCATCAATCTTCTTACAAGAAAGCCCAAGATCTCGAATTACCTTCTTTGCCTCATAATATGAATCCAGCAAGTTTGTTCCATCAAGCAATAAATCATCTTTCAAAAACTTTAATAGCATAGTAAATGACTCATTACTCCAATGACCAATACTTTTAAGGTGAAGCCATTTAATCAAAGTAGAAAGTTTAAAAACTTTTGCACTTCCATATAATGGTAGATCAAGGTCTTTCAATAACCTATAAAATCTTTTTGCTTCAGCATTTGGTTCCTCCTCCCGAAGATCATCACCAGTATTGTTATTCATATTATCTCCATCAAAATCGAGGTACAAATCTCTTAGCAACTTATGTATTTCATCCTCACCATCATCCTCTTCAATTTCATTATAATCTATAAATTCAAAATCGGATTGTGCTTTACCTGACATCTCCCCATGGTAATACCAAAGAGTATAACTTGATATTATCCCATGTACTATTAATTGTGACCTAACTACAACACATGTTTTAGAAGTTGCATTACCACATTTAATACATGGACAACAGATAACCATTGGTTTTCCTAGTTTTGTAAAAGAATAATCCAAAAAACTCTCCACCCCATCTATATAAGCATTAGCAAGTCTATCGTTAATAAGTTCCATCCATTGCTTATTAGGTACCTTTGCCTTCGTGCATGTAAAATAGTTATAACAATACATTAGTATAACAACCAGGTAGTAATAATTAGACATTTACTTTTAGAGTTATAGATTCATGTGCAGTAGATGCATGTAGTTATATACGTATTACAAGAAAAAATCAAGAAACAAACACTTAATTGATACTTGAACAAGAAGCACACATAACTACTCACAAGATGGTAAAAAAAGGTTACACAAATTGGAATAGTCAAATTACATGACAAAAGTCAAGCAATTCAAGAAAATTCAACATATCAATAGTAAAAGACCAAATATTTCAAAATAATAACTTTTGAATGTACATTCTAAACATCAATAATATGTTTAGTTATTTATAAAAATCTTGTGTAAATGATGTTATTTCCCCAATAGACACCATTAGCTCCCTCGTATTAGTTAAACAACTTTGAGTTCTTGCTATAGGTTTTAACACCCAGCTGTTTTTTTGGCAATTATGAAGTTATCATCTAAATTGTTTGTGGCTATCTTGCATCTCCATGATAACATTTAATACAGCCTCTTACTTCTTAAAAAACGTTAGGAACTATAATGTAAATCTAATTATGGCTACTCTTTTTCTTGAATGTATGACAAAACCAACTTTGCATATGATTTTGAAGCAAATGAGGGAATCAAATGGTGATTACATGAGGGATATATAACAAGATCTGCTTGCAACTAAACTCCAAAACAGTAACCAAGATATTGACAACATATGTTATTTATGTAAAATTACAGCTCAGAAATCCACAATTCAATTGAATTTCTTGAAAAGTTGGAAAACTCATCAAGATGATCTGGTCTATAGTTTCTACATTTATTGTTAGGAACTGAATATACAAAGTACGTTCACAACAAATTTATAAAATTACAAACACAGGTTAGATAAGTCCTACAATCTAATCCTCTTTATATTTATAGAAGAGTATGTAAAGGCCAAAGGAAAAAGGTGAAATATTTTATATTTTTCTGTTTGTAGCATCTAAATTTTGTTACAGTTCTGCAACTTTTTATTACCTGTACTGAACAAATCAAAGTTTGGGCAGTGGTGGTTACCATTACTCAAAAATCGATGGAACACACTAGAATATGGCAACCATCAGTACTTCTTAAAAATGGTTGATAAGACCAGATTGAAAAACATTGCAGAAGAAATGACCAAAAAACTTTGGACAAATACATGAAATATTTTCAAAAACATATTAGTAAAGAAGAAAGGTTAAGAAAAAAAACATACCTTACAATGCAAATCAACACAGACCCTTCAAAAGAGTAGTTTTGCAGTCACTTTCAACAACAAGAAGCACCACCGACAGATTTAGAATCAAGTCTACACCAATCGAGAAAGAAATAAGCGTAAATGAGATGCACTTCATAGAAAAGAAAATATGAAATGAAGCAAAGAGCCTACAAAAAAATCAACCAGCTAAATGAAATCACAGAAACAAAATTTCAACATAGTCTTTCCAATTTTAGCATAGTCTTTCCAATGCTAAATGAAATCACAGAAACACAATTTCAGCATAGTACTCAATGTGTCTTTTGTTTTCCCTTTTAAAATGTCCTTTTTCCTATGGATAGCTTGAAAATCTAGGGTTCCAGTGGGTGATGTCCTACAACACATCGGAGTCAATATAGATTCACAATGTTGGTGTTGCACTAAACCTACAACTGAGACTATGTCTCATCTCTTTCTAACCTCCCCCATAGCTACAAAGTTATGGAGGTTGTTTGCTAATTTTGCAGGGATTAAAATAGAGAAGTTACAATTTTCACAAGTTTGCAATAAATGGTGCACATCAGATTGCTGTTTAAAATTAAAGCCACTATTGAGAGTTTTCCCAGCCATTGTGGTATGGAACCTCTGGAAAAGGAGAAATAGATTGAAGCATGGAAAGAGTTCTTCTTACAACAGTTTAGTTTTTAAAGTAAATTCAGATTTATGGTAGACATGGGAGGACCACCTATTCTGGACTACAGATTCCTACAACTTGGCCAATATCATAGATTTTCTGGAAAAGCACACTCCAAGGATTCATTATATCATAGTCAGATGGAAACCTCCAAAGAAGGTCTTGTGAAATGCAACAAAGATGGTTCCTCAAGGGGAATTCCGGAAAGAAGCATTTATGGTTTCTATTTAAGAGATTGTTTAGGAGACTTACTCTATGCTCAAGGTGAAGAGATTCATGAAAGTACGAACTTAGAGGCGGAAGCTATAGCTATAAGGGAGGCAATCACTCATCGCATTACTGTTGGGATGAATCAAGTTTGTTTGGAAACATATTCATTAATCTAATTAAGATCCTTACTAAAGTTTGGGAGATCCCCTGGGACATTCCAATAATTATTGGAGACATAATGGAGGCATCTCAGTTGTGTCAGATTCAAATTAAACACACTTATAGAGAAGGAAATATGCTTGCAGATTATTTAGCCAACATGGCTTTTGACACTATTAGCAGGTTTGAGATTTATAATTTTTCATAGCTGCCAGGAGGATTCTTAATTTAGACAAACAACAAGTTACTAATCTTCGAATCAGGATCAAAAATATTAAGCCTTATATCATGTGTGGGGAAGAAGAAGGAGTGTTTATGTCATGATTAACAGGTCACATATTTACAAGGTCTGCACATAATTAACAAATTTGAAAGTGGCTCACAAAATCAATCCTTTGTCAACACATGAGGACAGAATCACAGAGTCACCAATTAGAAAAAGAGGAGTTATTTCTCAATGTATACTTGTACTTGTAGATACAAATACTCATAAAGTAATAAAGCAACACAGATAGAACAAAACCAATAAGACTAGGGTCCAATTTTCAACATTAGACTTAGATGTGACAAAGCTAATATTTTGTAAGTTATTGTATTAAAGTTATGACAAATTAGCAAAAAGAAGATATATAGAATTCCTCCTTGCTACATTGTTTTGCAAAGATTGTAAAGTGTCCTATATACATAATGGTCAGGTCATCGGCCACTCTTGTGGTTATTTAAAAGTTAGTATTTTGAATCCATATTAGTGCTACAACTACTGTGCACCAGAACAACAGAAAAAATAAAGAAAACAGGAATAAGGAAACCTAATCTCTAGAGTTTAGACAAAAAATTATATCATATTATAAGGTAGAATTACACTTGTGAAGGATATTGAAAATTTTGTCCTACAAATTATCAGATTGACAAGTTTATTCAATAATTATCATTATTACGATTTCTTTTATTGTCAGTCGAGGCTACTGCAGAAAGTACACACAAGCATATGCTTGCAATGACTAGTATACATAATTTAAGACATGTACACCAAAAATCTACTGAAAAAAAAAAAAAACTAGATTATCCATAAAGAGTATACATAAAATTGGGCAAAATCAGAATTTCCACCTAACAATTCATAGTCAAAAGAAAAGGAACATACTTTAAAAAGAAGGGAACTCCAAGATGATGTAAAATTATTATCACACACAACAAAGAACAACAACAATTAGGTGAAATTTAAAGTAAGAAATGAAAGTTGACTTCTGCAATAAGAAAAGAATAGGTCTTGATTTCCTTTATAAGAGCTTGAACAGATACCTGGAGCTAACGGTACCACAATTATCGTGGCCTATTTTGTTGATTTTTCTCCAACAAATTAGTTCTCTGATAATCTGAGTTAGTCAATCCCTTAAGTTTCTCACTTTCTAGCAGAAGACAAGGACGATGTGTTGAAACTTTAGCATCTCCTCGGAGGGGTGGAGAAGGTGACGTGGGTGTGTATGTTTATGAGCGAAAAAATCGAGAAGTTGTTCATCGATTGATTCGATCTGAATGTTGATGTTTTCTCACGAAGGGGGTGGGGTAAGAGTAACATTTTTGATGGGGGGTGGGTAGGGTAATAAAGGGGTAGTAATAATTTATATTTGTTAAAAATAAATAAATTGTTAAAAATAAAAGTGGTAAAATAAAAGTATGTGTCATTATATTATTATTAACGTCTGGTTATTAATTTTTTTAAGGTCCGATATGTCCTTTCGTTAATATTATATTAAAATTGCCTTTTAGCGATGGGAAAATAACTGTGACGTAATATATATACCTATAATGACCGGATCTATATTCTTTCGTTAAAATTTGGTCGTTAAAAATCAATTTTCTTGTAGTAATGTGTATTCCATGTTAAATTATTTAGATGTCGTATGAACATGTGAAGAGAACAACTCCATTTTATATATTCACATATTTTCACATTTGTTGTGAGAATTTTTTTTTAAACAAAAAGGACTCGGACTATTTTAAAATAATATATTTTGAAGTTAGAAGATCTTGTTAATTTGATTATACATTTGTGGCATATACAATACTTTAATTTAACTACAAATACCTACCCAAAATATAAATATATATTTGCATTAATGAAAATATTTATCTCATAAAATTAGCTACTAAATAAATAATAAAAATTAAACCAATACAAACTTTAATTGACATTATTACAAGTCATATGAACTTTTCTTCGTCCAAAATATGAAATATTAAGAAATAGTAAATAAATAAAATAAAAGGGCAATGTTTATATAGTAATAACTATTTTGAAGCAAACTTCCTGAGAGTCTAAATCACATTAGTAACATTGATAAATCAAGTCATTCTTTTTTCTTGATCATAAAAAACAAATCGTGATAATTCTCTAAATTTTGGAAAAAGATATTCAAAAGCATATCTACATCACAAGAGAAATTGTTAACAAAAACAAATGAATTTAGACTACATCATGTTAACTTTGTATATTGGAACAATACATACTAATGTATATATTAAGTGAAAAAATAATTATTATATCATCAAAATTATTTTTCTCAAGAACTCGAGGTTACCCTCTTAGGATATAACGACTTACTTCATCAGAATAGTTGTACCTCATAATCCGCTTAACTTCGAACTCACTAAATGACAATAAATCACACAAAAAAAATTAAATTGCAAGAAGAAGAAGAGTAGAAGATTAAAAAATTGTGGTGAAAAATTGAGAGGAAGCCCCTCTATATATAGTCAACAAAGGGTTGTATGAACAAATGTTTTTTGTGTCTTATCTGAAAAGTCGTGACTTTTCTGAGAAGTCACAACCCTTTGGAAAAGTCACAACTTATTGAAAAAGTCACAACTCTTTGGAAAAGTCACAATTTATTGAAAAATCACACCCCTTTGAAAAAGTCACAACTCATCGAAAAAAGTCACAACTTACCGGAAAAGTCACAACTCATCGAAAAAGTCACAACCTAAGTTAGGGATATTATAGTAATTTAACATTCAAGTTAGGAGTTATGCTTTTAAGGCAATATATATATATATATATATGTGTGTGTGTGTGTGTGAGAAATGAAATGTGAATAAAAGTAGCTAAAAATTGCAATAGCTTAGTGTAGCTTTGTGTGTGAGCGCGCGTGTGATGAAATGTGGATAAAAATAGCTTACAAAAATGTGTGTGGGAAATGAAATGTTAATAAAAATAGCTTACGAAAATGTTGTTTGTGAAATGAAATGTGAATAAAAATAGCTTATGAAAATTCTAGTTCGACGCCAGAAAGTGTAAGAAAGGATCCACTTATTGATCATTCTCAACATAGTTTGGATTATATAAAATGTTGGGAATTGGTCTACACTACCAATTTCACATTTCAACACATAGTATAAGCACCCATATATCCACTCCCTCAAATTTTGACACAAATTAAGAAGAAAATAATATTATATAAAATAAAATAGAAAAAGTATATAAGTACATTAACGTGGAGCTCTTGTTGTGGAGGTACTTGGTGGAGCATTTGGATATGGAGGATTTGTCTTAATAACTACTCTCTGCATTCATTTGATTAAACAAAAATAAATAAATAAATAGGAAATGTTACCACCCATTTAGTAAAAAATGGATAAAATATGGACTCGTTCACATTTTAATCATGACCCGCTCCATTTATTCCTAAACCCCTTTCAGATTTTCAATCTACTCTCTCTCTCTCTCTCTCTCTTTGATGATCAAAACCCTAAAACATTTCAATAGTCACAATATATATGTTTTGCACTGATAATTTCTTGAATTATAGAGTCAACACGAAAAGGTGAAGGCTTACATGTTAATTGCTTCTTCATTTGAATGTAATTTTGGTTTTAAAAAAATATTATTTTTATATAGTAATGATTTTTTGAAAAATCATCTTTATAGTGATTTGTTGTTATTTTCTACTGGTGCTATCTATTATTCATGTGTATGTAGTGTTAGTTTAGCACTGATTTGAGTTTGAATGTTTCTTCACTACTTTGAGGGTGTAATTTTACACTGATTTGAGGGTGTAATTTTACTCCTCCACGTGCCTATCAAATGTGAGAACACAATTGTTGTTAAAATGGGTCAAAAGTGTATATTTATTGTGACTTGAAATAGTTCCATGGGGTAATAGGACACCCGGCCACAAACTTTATGTGTCTTTTTGAAAATCCAGGACAACTTCATATGTCATTTTATGTCTTTTCTCATACTTCAATTTATTGATATATTATTATCAACCATATGTTTATACGTACAAAATTTGATTAACCTACTAAGGTTAAATAAAATTATGCACACAAATGACTACCTCCACCTTGGATTCTTGTTGCCTTTAGGTGAAATATCCAAATTCTCTTACAAAAGTTTTATCAACTATCATATACTATATAATAAAGATTTAATGTTCTTGATTTAACAGTTAACTTGCACAATTCAAATGATAAAGAGTCGACAACAGTTTTTATTATTCAAATTAATGCTTTTTTATTAGTAGAATTTATTTCAGAGGGAATCTTGACCATATGTTGTAAGATATGATCTCACCATATTTGTGTTATTTCAAAGATCTAGAAAAATATTCTCCATTATCTATGTAGTATCAAAATTACAATTTATCAATTTAAATCATAAAATATACAATACTTTTTCAACATGATTTATCAATAGTTATCAACCATGTGTTTATATGATAAAATAATTCAATGAAGTATAATTATCAATAATTTATCACAATAGAAACATTTAAACAAGAAATAAAATATCCACAAGTCACAACCACATGAGAATTGTGAATTAATTTATTTTTGTCTCTTGATAACACTTCCTTATTTTGTGTTTGATCTTATTACAAAAACAATTTTTGACAATATTTATGTTGACCCAACAATATTTATCTACTAAAAATGTGTCTATGTATGTCTCTCTTTATATATATTCTCCAATTTCCACATTCATAACTCAGACCAAAAAAAATATTTTTCTTGGTTTAATTTTTCCATTGTAAATTCTAAATAATTGCATATGTATTAAAGAAAAACAATTTTATAGTCATGGATACTTTCAAAATCATCAACGAACATCAACATGATGATCAATTATCACCCACCAACACAAATACACTTCTAGACAAGCAAGGCCATATGATGGGTGATTTTCTAGCTGACTACTTTCAAAATATCGAAAAATATCCTGTTCATAGTCAAGTTGAACCAGGTTATTTGTCATGCCCCGAGCCTACACCCTGGACGTGACTGACACTCGAGAATCATTGCTGGTCCCAAACGAAACCTTGGCTTGGCTTACTTACTCAACAGAAGACTTAAACGTAAGAAATGTAACTCATGCAATAACTTAAGAAATAATAACTTAGAAAAAATGGCAACTCAAGTCTTAAACGTATACAACTGAAATGAATAAGACTAAAGAACTATAACTATCTGTCTACGAAGCCTCTAAAATAAAGAGGGATGCCAGGACAGGATCCTCGATTATCCTAACAACTGAAAACTAGAAGGCAATGTAAAAAGGAGCCCTCCAGAAAGCAAGAAGGCTCACCAACTGACTCTGAGTGCTCAACTTGATCAACGAGGCACTGGATGTTGATCCTAGTTACCTGTGTCTGCATAATAAGATGATGCACGCCAACTGGCATAAATACATTGAATGTACGAGTATGCGAGTTGGAATGCTAAACATAACATATGCTTGAAAAGAATCTAAAAGGAATACTTACCTTGACTTTACTCAACTCCTGAATAACTTGACTCAACATAAAGCAATAAAACACATGCAATATACATAAAGCTTTTAAAACAGTAGAAAGCAACTTAGTTCGTTAAAGAAATGCAATAACAAACTCAATTGTACTCGTATAATAAAGTAATATAGATTCTATGGGAGATTCTCAAACTGATAACCACCATTATGAGACTAAGTGGTGATACAACATCTTGCCCATGCTTCCAAGACTATCTTATACTTTGCCATCATATAGAACGCCTTAACTAAGTGGATCCACTAGTCTATGCTAAAAAGCACTGAAGGAGTCATCTAAAAAGTATAATCCTTTACTACCCATGATGACTACATGGTTTATGGAGACTTGAGTTAATATGAACTTGTTTCCCCATATCGGTGCTAAATATTACTCCCAAAATATACTTAGTTTATATGTTTTAAAACAAAACTTCTTTCTTTGGTTTGAGATGATTACTCAAAACTTAGCTTAAAAGCTCTCTTGAAAATCAGTGTTTCCGTTTCTTGTTCAAATGTGAAAACATTTTAAACTCTTGGAAATACTTAGTTCCCTTATAACTTTTGGAGAAACGAACTCAACTCTTTACTCCTTGCGTAACTCAAAACTTAAGTCTTAAAACAAAGTTAAAACGTTTGCAAAAGGCATTTGAAAACTTTATAAACTTCTCTTGACTTGCTTCTTAACTTCTAGACTTGACTCTTAACTTTCCTTGGATTGAATTATGGATTCAAGGTTCATTATTTCATGTTTATAGATATGTTTAGATGTACCTTAGAGTGTTGGAATCAACTAGAAAACATAGTACGTTGCTAAGGAACTAGTACGGAAAGATGGGGGAAGAATAGGAAGAACTATTGTCCCTGGCGTTCTGAGTGGCACAGGGTGCCAGCCTTTGAACTTCAGGGAATGGGTTGGGGCGCGCTGGCTGGTGCGGTGCCCCAGAGCCCAAACGACTGGGGCCTCTTCATGGGGCTCTGGAAGAGGCGGTGCCCCAAGCCCTGCCCAGGTGCATCCGACTTTTCTCCTTCGTTTTTCAACTCTAAACCCTCTATTTCAACTTAGTTCTTTCCCCAAACACATAGAATCAACTATACCATCAATATATACAAGATTCAACTCGAAATCACACCTAAAAACATGAATCAATCTCAAGAAACTTCAAAGACAAGAACCCACAAGATTTCAAACGAATTTCATCAAGAACTCATAGGATTTACTTTCAAATCAATATAACTTTGCTGAATTGATTCATGATTGGTGCGTGGGTAAAGTAACCCAATGCTATGTAATCTCATATACCTCATAGGATTGAATCATTGGTGAAATCCACAACCAAACTCGAACGTTCTTGACGATTCTTGATTTTTCTTCTCCTTTCTCCTCTTTTCTCTTTTCTCCAAGCCCTAGCGTAAAATTCAACTTTTCTAAACTGAATAAAATCTGATTTTACCCCCATTAAAATCCTAAAAATGAATTAAAATAACAGGGTAAGGAAAAAGACTAAAATACCCTTCCAAAATCCGGATTGGACTTTTCTTATTTGAATAGCCCAACTTCCAATGGGCACACCTCACTTATACTAACTTGGAATCGTGCAAAATCAGCGGTGTTGGAAAGATTATTCCAAGATCATTCCTACTATACCTGGAAACACACCTAACTCATCCTGAGCTAGGAGTTATGGTCATTTGAAGTTGACAAAAAACTCAACTTAACATACTTAACAATTTTCCAGATTTTTATATTCTTTCCAAAAATGGCTATTTCCAATTCTTAACTTCTTCCTAGTTATTTCAATTTGCGAGATGTTATAATATCTCCTCCTTGGGAAAATTCATCCTCGAATGAGATTAGTCTTACTAGGCTAAGGGCGTAACATCTAACATTTAGTTCAAACACCCAACAATCAAATCTAACACATCAAGTATGTCAATTAAAGAGTACTAAGAAGAAAATTAGTACCTTGATCTGGAATTTCTCCGAATTTGAAGAGATGTGGATATCTCTTCTTCATATCCTCTTCAGCTTCCTAAGTAGCTTCCTCAACAAATTGGTTCCCCCGAAGAACCTTGACTAATGCTACCTCTTTTGTCCTCAACTTGCGAACTTGGCAATCTAGAATCTGAACAGGAATCTCCTCATAAGATAAGCTATCCTTGATCCCAATATCTTCTGTTGGTATGAAAAGTGAAGGATCTCCCATGCAATTCTTCAACATGGAGATGTGAAATACCGAATAAACCACTGCTAACTCTTGTGGTAGCTCCAACTCATAAGCTACATTACCAACCCTTTTAGATATTCTGTAAGGGCTAATATACCAGGGACTAAGTTTTCCCTTCTTACCAAATCTCATAACACCCTTCATGGGTGAAACTTCTAAATACACCCAATCATCTACTTCAAACTCTAATTCCCTTCTCCTAACATCAGTGTAGGATTTCTGACGACTCTGCGCCATTTTCAACCTCTTGAGTCACTTTCACCTTCTCCATAGCTTGATGAACTAAATATGGTCCTATTAACACAACTTCACCAACTTCAAACTATCCAATAGGAGATCTGCATCTTCTCTCATAAAGAGCTTCATAAGGAACCATCTGGATGCTAGAGTGGTAACTATTGTTGTAAGCACATTCGATAAGAGGTAGGTGGTCATCCCAATTACCTTTGAAATAAATCATACAAGCCCTCAACATATCGTCCAAGGTCTGAATGGTGCGCTCTGCTTGACCATCTATCTGAGGATGAAAGGCAGTACTTAAGTTCACCTTTGAACCCAAGCCTTTTTGAAATAATTTCCAGAATTGTGCAGTAATTTGCACACCTCTGTCTAAAATAATGGAGCTCGAAACCCCATGAAGTCTAACCACCTCTTGAATATACAACTTAGCATAATCTTCTGCTGAATGGGTAGTCTTTACCGGCAAAAAGTTGGCTCATTTTGTCATTCTATGAATAATCACCCAAATGGAATTATGCTGCCTGCGAGACCTTGGTAAACCTGTGATGAAGTCCTTATTGATCATCTCACACTTCCATTCCAGAAATTCTATAGTTTGAGCTAAACCACCGGGCCTTTTATGTTCTACTTTAACTTGTTGGCAATTCGGACACTTGGCAACAAATTCAGCAATGCCCTTCTTTATACTACTCCACCAATAAACGTCTCTCAAATCGCGATACATCTTTGTGAAACCCGAATGAATGGAATATCTGGAGCTATGAGCTTCCTCTATAATCCTTTCTTGAAGTTCATCCACCTTTGGTCCACACAATCTACCTTGATACCTAAATACACCATCTCCCCCTTGTTCAAAAGTCATTACTTGTTGCTTATGAACATTTGCCTTAATTCAAGAAAAATAGAATCTTGGTCTTGCTTCTCTTTTACTTGTGACACTAATGATGATTCAGCCCCATTCATCACCACTACTCCTCCTTCAGTGGAATCCATCCATCGGACTCCTAAGCATGCAAGTCTATGCACATCTCTTGCTAGCTCTTTCTTATCTTCCTCAAAATGGGCGGTACTACCCATAGGCAACCTGCTCAAGGTATCAACAACAACATTAGCCTTACCTGGGTGATAAATAATACTCATGTCATAATCCTTGAGTAATTCTAACCACCTCCTTTGTGTGAGATTAAGCTCTTTCTGAGTAAAAACATAGTGAAAACTCTTATGATCGATGAACACATCCACATGCACACCATAAAGATAATGGCACCATATTTTCAAAGCAAATACTACCGCAACCAACTCTAAGTCATGGGTTGGGTAATTATTCTCATGAACTTTCAACTGTCTGGAGGCATAAACTATAACTTTTCCATTCTGCATTAACACACCACCCAAATAAACTCTAGACGCATCGCAATATACAATAAAGCCTTCTGTACCTTCTGGTAAGGTCAATATTGGGGCAGTAGTCAACTTCTATTTCAATTCCTGAAAGCTTTTCTCACAAGCTTCATACCATTGAAACTTTACTGTCTTCTGAGTCAACTTGGTCAAAGGGGATGAAATAGATGAGAACCCTCTACGAACCTTCAATAATATCCAGCCAACCCCAAGAAACTCCTAATATTAGTTGGAGATGTGGGTCTAGGCTAATTCTACACTGCCTCTATCTTTTGGGTATCAACTCTAATTCCATCACCGGAAACTATGTGGCCCAAGAATGCCACAGACTCAAGCCAATACTCACATTTAGAGAACTTAGCATATAACTCCTTATCTTTAAAAGTCTAAAGAACTATTCTGAGATTGCTAGCACGATCTTCCTCATTCCTCGAATACATTAGAATGTCATCAATGAAAACGATAACAAATATATCTAAATAAGGCTTGAATACTCTATTCATAAGGTCTATGAACGCTGCAGGTGCATTAATTAAATCGAACGACATGACCAAAAACTCATAATGACCATAACAGGTCCTGAATGTTGTCTTGGTAATATCACACTCCCTTACTTTCAACAAATGGCAGCCAGATCTGAGGTCTATCTTAGAAAAACAAGAAGCACCCTGAGGTTGATCGAAAAGATCATCAATTCTCAGAAGAGGATACTTGTTCTTGATGGTAACTTTGTTCAACTAACGGTAATCTATGCACATCCTAAGGGAACCATCTTTCTTTCTCACAAATAAGACTGTAGCGCCCCAAGGTGAGACACTTGGTGAAATAAAACCCTTATCAAGGAGATCTTTAAACTGTTCTTTAAGCTCTTTCAACTCTTCTGCTGCCATTCTATATGGTGGAATAGATATTGGACGAGTATCTAGAAGAATGTCGATGTCGATGTCTATTTCTCTCTCAGGAGGGACTCCGGATAGATCATCTGGAAAGACTTCTGGAAACTCTTTTACTATTGGAAGTGACTGAATGGGAGTCACTCAACACTAGAGTCATTAACTCAAACTAAGTGATAGACACAACCCTTAGAAACTAACTTTTTTGCCTTAAGGTACGAAATGAAACGACCCTTAGGCACTGCTGAACTACTAATCCACTCTATGACTGAATCATTAGGAATTTGGAACTTGAGAACTCGAGTTCTACAATCTATTGATGCATAACAAGCATGAAGCCAGTCCATACCTAGAATGACATCAAAATCCACCATGTCTAACTCCACGAAATCAGCCATGGTGTTCTTGTGACTGATGGAAATGACACAGTCACGATATACTCGCTCTGCTAGAATAGACTCCCCAACAGGTGTAGAAACATAGAAGGGTTTACAAAGTTTCTCAGGAAGAACATCAAAATTATTTGCAACATAAGGAGTCACAAAAGATAAACTTGCTCCTGGGTCTAGCAAAGCATAAACATCAAGAGAAAAGACTTTGATCATACCAGTGATAACATCTGGAGAATTCTCTTGCTCTTGACGACTAGTGATCGCGTAGATATGGTTTGCTCCTCCGCCAGTACCAGAAGTAGCTCCTCTAGGTCCAGCCCTGGCTGGTGGAGCAACCGATGAAGATTGGGCTCTATTGCCTTGATTCATATTACCTTGCCGGTTCTTGGGACACTCTTTCATGAAGTGACCCTCTTGTCCACACTTGAAACAACCTGTGGAACCATCGCGACACTTACCTGGGTGGGTTCTACCACACTTAGCACATGCAGGAGCCTAGTTACCTCCTTGTGCTACACTACCTTGAGACTGTGCAAGTCTAGCTCTGAAGTGTTGAGAATTTTGGCTATTATACTCACCTTTGTTTTTGGGTGCAGGTGCACTAGCAGATGATAGAGCAGGTCCCTTTTGCTTTTGCTGAAATGACAAATGGTTCATATTACTTTTCTACTATTCAGAATCATTCCCCGTCTTAGCCTTCTTATTTCTAAACTCCTCTCTATCCATCAGCTTCTCTTTCTCAACTTGTTGCACATATACCATTACCCTCGATATATCCATGTCCTTAATTAGCATCACTGCCCTGCCCTCTTTACTTGACCCATGGGACAACCAAGCAATGAACAGATTTATTCTACTCCTAATATCCGCAACCATCTTCGGAGCATAGCGGGAGAGTTGGGTGAACTTCAAGCTATACTCATGGACACTTAACAAATCCTTCTTTAGTGTGAGGAACTCACGTACCTTAGCCTTTTCAATTCTCGGGGAAAGAAACACCCAAGAAAGCTTCCTCAAAACATACCCAACTCCCAGGTGGTGCTTCCTCAGCTCTACCTTTCTTCCACTGGCCAAATCAAGTCCTAGCAACATTCTTCAATTGATATGCAGCTAGTTCAACTCGCTCAGTATCGGCAGCGTGCATCACATCAAATACATTTTGAAGTTCCTCAATAAAATTCTCTGGATCCTCAGTAGTGCTCGAACCAGTAAAACTTTGAGGGTTCATCCTCAAGAACTCACGGATCCTCGAAGTGTCAGCCTCTTCTTGTCGAGCCCCTCTTTGTTGTCCAACCTGGTTAGTCACAACTTGACTTAACATTCTTATCGCTTCTCTGAACTCAGCATTAGTGACCTTCCCTTGGAGTTGCACTTCAAGTGCATTGGGTACCCCTTGCTCGTCAACATTACGCTAGCAGGACGACCTCAACAACTCTTCGTAGAGGCATAGTTAATTGAAAAACACACGCAAGCAAGAATTAGAAGAAACCTCTTAGAGATCAAACTTTAACGCACGAAATGAGTATGAAAGAACTGATATAGTTCCTAAATGTTGCAACCTCCAAATTATAGATGTGGCGCAGTTCACACCGATAACTACGACTCTAGAGACACGGCTTCATACATTCCCTACGACTCTTGAATCTTGTGCTCTAATACCAAGTTTGTCATGCCCCGAGCCTAAACCCCAGACGTGGTTGGCACTCGAGAACCATTGCTGGTCCCAAGCGAACCCTTGGCCTGGCATACTTACTCAGCGGAAGACTTAAACATAAGAAATGTAACTCATGCAATAACTTAAGAAACAATAACTAATCCAAAATGGCAACTCAAGTCTTAAACATATACAATTGAAATGAATATGACTAAAGAACTATAACTATCTATCTACGAAGCCTCTAAAACAAAGAGGGATGTCGAGACAGGACCCCCGATCATCCTAACAACTGAAAACTAGAAAGCAATGTAAAAAGGATCCTTCTATAAACCAATGAGGCTCACCAACTGACTCTGAGTGCTCAACCTGATCAATGAGGCACTGGATGGTGATCCTGGTTACTTGTGTCTGCATCATAAGACAATGCAGGCCAACTAGCATGAATACATTGAATGTATGAGTATGCGAGTTGGATTGCTAAACATAACATAGGCTTGAAAAGAATCTGAAAGGAACACTTACCTTGACTTTACTTAACTCCTGAATAACTTAACTCAATATAAAGCAATAAAACACATGCAATATATAGAAAGGTTTTAAAACAATAGAAAGCAACTTAGTTCTTTAAAGAAATGCAATAACAAACTCAACTATACTCGTATAATAAAGTAATACATTTTCTCTGGAAAATTCTCTAACCAATAACCAGCACTATGAGCCTAAGTGGTGATCCAACGTCTTGCCCATGCTGCCAGAACTACCCTATCCTTTGCCATCATATAGTACGCCTTAACTAAGTGGATCCACTAATCTATGCTAAAAAGCACTTAAGGAGTCATCTAAAAATTATGATCCTTTACTACCCATGATGACTACATGGTTTGTGGAGACTTGAGTTAATATGAACTCGTATCCCCATATTGGTGCTCAATACTACTCCCAAAATATACTTAGCTTATATGTTTTAAAATAAAACTTCTTTCTTTGGTTTGAGATGATTACTCAAAACTTAGCTTAAAAGCTCTTTTAGAAATCAGTGTTTCCCTTTCTTGTTTAAATGTGAAAACATTTTAAACTCTTATAAATACTTAGTTCCCTTATAACTTTTGGAGAAATGAACTCAACTCTTTACTCTTTGCTTAACTCGAAACTCAAGTCTTAAAACAAAGTTAAAATGTTTGTGAAAGGCTTTTGAAAACTTTATAAACTTCTCTTGACTTGACTCTTAACTTTCCTTGAATTGAATTATGGATTCAAGGTTCATGATCTCCTATTTATGGATGATTTCATGATGCTTCTACGTACCTTAGAGTGTTGGAATCAACTAGAAAACATAGGTTCATTGCTAAGGAACTAGTACGGAAAGAAGGGGGAAGAATGGGAAGAACTGGCGTCCCTGGCGCTCTGAGAGGCGCGGGGCGCTAGCCCTTGAACTTTAGGGTTAAGGTTTGGGCGCGCTGGCTGGCACGGCGCCCCAGAGCCTAAACGACTGGGACCTCTTCATGGGGCTCTGGGAGGGGCGGCGTCCCAGGCCCCTGCCCAGGTGCATTAGACTTTTCCCCTTTGTTTTTCAACTCTAAACCCTCTAATTCAACTTAGTTCTTTCCCCAAAAACTTAGAATCAACTATACCATTAATATATACAAGATTCAACTCAAAATCACACCTAAAAACATGAATCAATCTCAAGAAACTTCAACGACAAGAACCCATAAGATTTCGAACGAATTTCATCAAGAACTCATAGGATTTACTTTCAAATCAACATAACTTTGCTGAATTGAATCATGATTGGTGTGTGGGTGAAATAACCCAACGCTATGTGATATCACATTCTTCATAGGATTGAATCCTTGGCAAAATCCACAACCAAACTCGAATGTTCTTAATGATTCTTGATTTTTCTTCTCCTTTCTCCTCTTTTCTCTTTTCTCCAAGCCCTAATGTGAACTTCAAATTTTCTAAACTAACTAAAATCTGATTTGACCGCTATTAAACTCCTAAAAAGGAATTAAAATAATAGGCTAAGGAAAAGACTAAAATACCATTCCAAAATCCGGATTGGACTTTCCTTATTTGAACAGCCCAACTTCCAATGGGCATAACTCACTCATAGTAACTCGAAATCGCCCAAACTTGACGGCATTGGAAAGATTATTCCAAGATATATCCTATGATGCCTAGAACCACACCCAACTCATCCTGAGCTAGGAGTTACGATTGTTTGAAGTTGACCAAAAACTCAACTTAACAATTTTCCAGATTTTTATATTATTTCCAAAAATGGCTATTTCCAATTCTTAACTTCTTCCTAGTTATTTCAATTGGCGAGATGTTACATTATCTTAAAAAAATATTACCTGATTCCACGCCATATCAACCTGAACCAATTGAAAAATACTTGAAGTGTAGAAAGGGATATATTTCCAGGGTTGACACATTGACAAAGTCCAAATTTGTTTGTTTACTTCCCTTTTATTTCAAGCACTGCTAGAATTCTAGGTGAAATGTTAAGTGTTGGTCTTAATGTGGTTTGCTTTAGTTGGATAGCATCACCAGCTGCTACTGAACTAGAGAGCATTGTCACGGATTGGCTTGGGAAATTAATGTCTTCCCAACACATATCTTTTTTCTGGTGGTGGAGGAGGTGTTATACAAGGTAATATTTCAAATTTAAACTAGGCTTTATTTCCACTTTACTTATATTGTTGTATATTTTATTTGGTAATATTATTAAAGTATGTAGGATTAATACATTTAAACCGTGATATTAGTTATGTAAGGCAAATGCTTAAATATACCATCAAACTTTGAGAAAGACTCATTTATGTCATTAGTTAAAAGTTTGGTTCATCTATGTCATTTCAGTTAACAAATAATTACATGGATGAGTCTTTTCTCAAACGGAAATGGCATAGATGGCCAAGCTTTTAATGGATGACATAAATGAGTCTTTTCTCAAAATTCGATGACATATTTGAGTTTTTTTTCCTTTAATATATGCATTAGCATGTTTAAAGACATAATTGTCCCTCAAAACCATTTCTAGATCGATCTTTTCTACCATATTTACTATATTCATTTGATTATGTATTTCCACCTTGAATTGTTGTTGCCTTTGGGTGAAAGATCCAAATTCTCTTACAAAATCTTCGTCAACAACACCTGAATGTTTAAGAAACAAAGCCACCGACTCCAAGGATGTTATATATTACAAGGATTGATAAATTTCTCTAATCGCAGGTTCAGAGCATTGAAGTTATGGCTTGTATTATGAAGTTATGGTGTAATCAATCTCAGAAATTTCATAAGAAGTCATATCAAAATGGCTAAGCATTTTGAACAACTTGTAGCTATGGATGAAAGGTTTGAAATTACAGCTCCTAGAAATTTCTCTATGGTGTGTTTTAGGGTTTCACTATTGGCATTGCAAAAAAAGCTTAAATTTGTTGATGAAGATCAAGTGAACAAGTTTAATGCTAAGCTTTTAGAGTCCATTAATTCAAGTGGTAATATACACATGACTTATACAATGGTTGGAGGAGTTTATATGATACGTTTTGCAATTGGTGCACCTCTCGCAGACTATCGCAATATCAATATAGCTTGGGATGTCATTCAAAACTATGTGAATGTCATGTTAAAAAGTTTAAGTTATGTAACATCGATGGTCTAAAAAAAGAAGTGAATTTGATATATTGAAAAATAAAGTAGATGATCTGCTATATAACATATTAAATATGTTATATAGCAGATCAATAGTTCATTAAATAGGTTTATTAAGTATTTTGATTTTTTCAAATTCTCTCTTCTCTCTCATGCCTTTAGCCTCTACTCATTAAACCCTATCCACCCTTGTTATGGCTAGTCAGGCCACTGGTCAGCCCATTCTTGCGGCTGGCCAGTCATCCTTTTTGATTACCCCAGAAAACTTTCCTTCACTACCACTTAAACCTTCCATTGAACCACAGGATTTGACTAAGTATCAAGTTGTATCACAACTTGGTGCATATGCAAATTTGTTAAAACCATTGCATATTTAATGCTTCGATTGAGAATAAAAGACCCAATGTTGAACCTATCCCAATCAAGAATGTTCCTTATATTGATGGTATCCCTAGGGTTAGATGGACAGAAGAAGAGGTCGATTGCATGAATATAATTGAGGATTTAACCTATGCTGTAGTAGGTAAATTTTCATATGGATGGACAGATTTGGAAGAACTACGCATTTAGCTACCAAAAAAACTCAAGTGCCATTTACACCAGAGAAAAATCTTTGTACTAGTAACTCTTTTTACTTACTGGCAGTTGAAGATGAAAGAAACGGGAATATGGACGATAATTCTAACAATATTACATTAGTGGTTAACACTGGGGGAGGGAATCAGGAGATAACAACAAAGAACTGGGTATCCAAGTCTTTTCTTCATCCTCAGGGTGAAGGTAGGACGTATGGTGTAAAGACAAGTCCTGCAAAACAATAGCAAGAGGAAGAGATTGCAAAGAAACATAACATTAGTGTGTAAATTAAAGAGACTGATGCAGAAACTCAAAAGGTTGTTACGATTGCTCAAGGGACTCACAAAATGCTGGAATTGATTATATATCACCTACACAGCATATCAACCTTGATCAAAATATTATGCATAAACAAATAGTACCATCCGAAGAGGTAGAAGGAACAGATGATAACATGACAGCACTGGAACAGGTAGAGGAAAAGTAGAAAGTCAAGGAAAATGCTATAGACACTATTCAAAATCCAACAGTAATGCAAACTGATGACACACAATTGTGGCTAGGAAATGCAGAGAATAGTAATACGATATTACACAATATCGTTTCACATAATATTGAAGAGGTGAGAGGACAGCAGGATCTAATTGAGAATGGTGATGTTGATTCTAGTCTAGTTGAGTCACATGGGGATGGGGATCTATCTCCAAGAATCCTCAAATCTATAAAGTCTGCTAGAAAAGGGAAGAAGTAGGGAATTGGGGAAAACAATCTTCCTGTTAGAGTACAACCAAAGAGAAGTGCAGGATCTCACCAAAACAAACCATGATTAAAGCTCTTATTTGGAACATAAGGTCTGTTAAGTATCAAAGGGCTTTTTAGAAGGTTCAGATGCTTAACAACTTTCATAAATTTGGCTTCATTGCTCTTCTTGAACCTTTCCAACAAGTCAGAAATATTAATAGCTACAAAAGGAGATTGAGAGCTACAAAAGTCTTTCATAATACCAATGGGAAAATATGGATGTTTATAAGTATTGATTTTAATGCCATATTTATCACTAACTCAGATCAGCAGATATCATTAATATTAAATAATCATGGTTTGGATATAAAGTTTCAGTCACAATTGTCTATGCAAAATATGACAAGGAATTACGAATGGACTTATGGGATAGTTTGTACTTAATATCTTGTGGTATGAGGACACCTTGGATAGTTGGAGGAGATTTTAATGCAGTGCTTAATGGGGAAGAAAAGATTGGGGGTATACTAGTGACTGCAACAGATGTTGAAGATTTTCAAACATGCATTGTGTCTTCTAATTTATCACATATTTCTTTTAAACAGAACCCATTTACTTGGTTGAATGGGAGAGCTGGAGAAGATTGTATATTTGAGACACTGGACAAAATCTTTCAAAATACAGAATTTCAGAGGTTATTTTCTCAGTTTGAGGTGGAGCACCTTCCCAGGACTGGATCAGATCATGCACCTTTGTTACTTTGTTGTGAAAACAAAGTTAATAAAGTTAGGAAGTCATTCAAATTTTTGAAGTTCTGGGTAGAACATAAGTCTTTTCTGGATGTAGTAAAAAAGAATTGGGATTTAATTTATTCTGATAATCCTTTCCTAGACGTCAAGAGAAAGAGTAAAAAAATGAAAAAGGCTCTTTCCCTATGGAGTAAAGAAACCTTTGATGACATGTTCAAGTAGTTGTTGATAAGAGAAGAAGTTGCTAGAATTAAGGAGCAGCACTTTGAAGAGTCTCCTACTTGGGAGAACATAATTATTATGCAAAGGGCAAAAGCAGAATACACAAAGTATCTTTGGTTAGAGGAAATGTATTGGAAACAAAAGGCTAGGTATGACTGGTTTGAAAGTGGGGATCGAAATACTAGATATTTTCATAGTCTAGTAAAAGGAAGGAGAAATAAATTAAAGGTGAATAAGATTATGAATGAACAAGGCTGATGGCTGAACCAGGAGGATGATATTGCTGAGAAGGCTACTAATTTCTATTAGAAACAGTTCACTCAAGAGAGGGATTCTACCGACTTTTCCTTATTAAGTCATATTCCAAAGATGGTTACTAAAGAAGACAATGGCTTGCTGGGGGAGATTCCGGGAGAAGCTGAAGTGGAAAAAACTATTTTTTCTCTAAATAAAGATAGTGCATGTGGGCCAGATGGACTTTCTGGGATTTTCTATCAATCTTGTTGGGAGATTATTAAGCAGGATGTGGCAAGAATAGTTCAGTTCTTCAAGTACTATCCCAAAATCTATCACTCATGCTAATTTAGATCTTATTCCTAAGAAAAAAAATATTCAAACTTTCTCAGATATGAGACCTATCAGCTTAAGTAATTTCATCAACAAGATTCTCTCTAGAATTCTTCATGATAGACTGGGAGGTATCTTGCCTAGATTGGTGTCTATTAATCAATAAGGTTTTGTTAAAGGGAGAAACATAACAGAAAATGTTTTGTTAGCACAAGAGATTATTTCAGATATTGGCAAGAGAGGAAAACCTTCTAATATGATAATAAAGTTAGATATGGCTAAAGCTTATGATAGGGTTTCTTGTTTTTCATGATAAAAGTGTTAAAAAAGATGGGGTTCTCTAATATGGTAATAGATGTGGTATGGAGATTGATTGCTAATAACTATTACTCTATTCTGCTTAATGGGCAGAATTTTGGGTATTTCATTCTACAAGAGGAGTGAAACAAGGAGATCTTTTATCACCAGCTCTCTTTATACTGACTGCAGAGGTGCTGTCTAGAGCATTAAATCATCTATTTGATGATGATTTATTTGTGGGGTATGGCTTGCCAAAGTGGAGTACGAATTTGAATAATCTTTCCTATGCTGATGACACCATTATATTTGCCTTATCTAATGAATATTTGTTGAGGAAAGTTATGCAGGTATTACAGTAGTATGAATCTCAATCAGGATAGAAGGTGAATAAGGAAAAGAGTTTCTTCTACACACATCAAAGTACTTCTATGGCTTTTACAGAGAAGGTAAGTGATATCATTGGCATGGCTAAGGGTGTGTTTCCTTTCAAATATCTGGGGTGTCCTGTGTCTCATTCTAGAAAAAGAAAGGAGCATTTTGCTGAGCTGATTGAGAGAGTTCGAAGCAAGATTCAAGGTTTGAAGGGGAGGATATTGTCCGTTGGAGGAAAGGAGGTACTAATAAATAGTGTTCTACAGAGTATACCCATATATACTCTATCAGCCATTATCCCTCCCCAATGTGTCTTTAAAGAAATTCACAGATTGTTGGCAAGATTTTTCTGGAACTCTAAGGATGAAGGAAGAAGCAAACATCGGGCATCCTAGAATAAAGCATGTATGCCTAAACATGAAGGTGGTTTAGGGTTTAAGTCTTTGGTTGACATTTCAAATGCTATGTGTGCAAAGCTGTGGTGGAAATTTAGAACACAAAATTCTTTGTGGTCTAAGTTTCTTTGGAATAAATATTGTAAAAAAACAGATCCCAACTTTAGTACAATAGAGAAGAGGGTCTCAACAATGGAAAGGTATGTTAATGCAAAAGGAAAAAGTGGATAAAAACTTGTGGTGGGAACCTAAGGGAGGCACATCTATGATATGGTATGATAACTGGACCAATTTGGGGCCTTTATTCAAAAATCCATCAGAGGTTGTATCTTGCAATCCTTTAACAGACATATCTAATTTTTTAAATGAAGATGGTTGGAACTTGGAAGTAATGCAAGAGATGTTGCCTCAGTATGTTGTGGATCATGTAGAAAAAGAGATGATGTATGCACAATGGGAGAATACTGGGGACTTCCCTTGGTGGACAAGAACCAGTAATGGGAAATATTAAATAAAAAGTGGTTGGGATATGTTGAGACAAGAACATCCAGTGAATAGTGATCTACAAAGTATTTGGGTAACAGATATGCCGTTAAAAATTTCTTTTTTGAGCTGGAGGATTTGGTTGGGTAAAATTCCAGTTGCAGCAGTTATGAATACTTGGACTCCACAAATCTCTCAAGATTGTGGATATTTCCAAGTCCCAATGAGAGGAACCATTGAACATTTGTTCTTGAAAGGAGAAATTGCAGAGAAGGTGTAGAGTCATTATTGTAATGTTGTTGGGTTGATAGATAATAGATTGAACTTAAAACAAAGTATAAGGTTGTGGAAAGAGCAGGAAGGAAATAGTAGATCAATGGTAGTTTATTAGATTGTTCCATTTGTTATGTTATGGGGTAGATGGAAAAGAAGGAACATGGTGTTTCATGGTGGTAAATATCACCTTGAAAAAATGATATGGGAAATTTATACTATTTTGGGCAAATTTATAAAGATAAGGTGGAAAATGGAGACTGAGGGGAAAAGATGGTCAGAATTAGTAGATCTGTTGCAAGATTATAAAGTGGAATACTTGTCAAAAGTGGTCAGTTGGTGTCCTCCGGATTTCAGATGGTTAATATGTAATACTAATGGGGCATCTAGGGAAAATCCTAGACTAAGCTCGATTGCTTTATGTATAAAAGACCATACAGGGAATTTGGTGGTGGCTAAAGGGAGACGAATTCAAGAAGTTAATAGTGTGAAGGTGGAAGCAATAACTATTAAGGAATGTCTTGAATATTGTCATACAATGAAGTACCAACAGATCATCTTGGAGACTGATTTGTGGAGCTTGGTTCAGATTTTACAAGGAACATGGGAGAAGCCTTGGAGTGTGATCTTGGAGATCAACTCCATTCAGTCTCTTCTAAGAGTTCTAATAGTAAGAGTAGTGCAAACCCTTAGGGAGGGCAATATCTAGCTAATTTTTTGACTAACATAACTTTTGATTTTGCAGGAGAAATTAATTTCAATACAGCAGACCAGTTACCAGCAAAAGGAAGATGCATACTAAATATGGACAAATTAGGACTACCCAATAATAGAAGAATTTAAAAAAAAAAAAGTAAAGTATACTGATTAATGTGTTCAGGCTCATCAAGGTTTCCCAAGTCAAAATGGATGCTAACTGATGAACAACAGTAAAGGAAAGCTTGAATGAAGTTATTTCAAGAGGTCTTAGATTTATCAGCTGGTGAGAGCTTGGGGTGAGATAGAATCCAAATTCCTCTCA
Source organism: Solanum pinnatisectum (assembly GCA_035578085.1). Taxonomy (NCBI): domain Eukaryota; kingdom Viridiplantae; phylum Streptophyta; class Magnoliopsida; order Solanales; family Solanaceae; genus Solanum; species Solanum pinnatisectum. The sequence continues at coordinate 28,798,281 of CM069083.1, forward strand.
AGTTTACCTCAACTCCTGTTGTGTTGATTGGCATCTGGCTGATTAGAGTGATAACCTAAAACAACGTTGTCGAAATTAGTATATACTGATCTGATTCTCACTTCTTTATATGTGATGGTGGTATTAGCTTCTTATAAGCTCAACCCATCGATCTAGAAGAATGAGAAAAGGATGGGTATGAGGAGAGTTTGAAGAAGCTTAGCTGAATTCGAAGTGCCAAATAATATGAGCTTTAGAACTACCTGAATCTGATTTTCAAATTTCCAGGTTGTTTTTTTTGCTGCTGTAGTTGGACTTGGACAATCAAATGGTGAAGACAACTTTGAATGTTGTCTATTGCTGCTGTAGTTGGTCTTGGGCGGTCAAATGGAGAAGAAAACTTTGAATGTAGTCTTTGTTGTCTTTGTTGTAGTTGGTCTTGGATGGTCAAATGGAGAAGACAACTTTGAATGTTGTATGTTTGTTCTAATTTCAACATTTTGTTCTTGGATCGGGTCACTTTTGGACCCGATCTAATGTAAATACTATTTTTTTACTTTCTAATAAATGGGCATGGCCCAAGCTTTAATTTTTTTTAAAAAAAACATACTAAATATATTGATAGTTTACACTATTAATATAATTTTATAGTCTTTTTTAGTAAGTGTGATGTGTCATTTTCATTGGGTGTTGTTGTTAATGAAATATTTTATTTACCTTGTAATAGATAGCTTCATCACATTGTACCTATTAGGGTACTAATTTGTACAATGTCGATATTGCTTAATAAGGGAAATATAGCATTATTTGATTTTTATATTTAATTTTGACCTCCGACAAAGTTTCGAGGGGATTCGGAGCAAGAAGCTAAGGGAAATTCGGTCGTCACTAATTCTATATATTGATGTTATTAATTAAGCTTACGCTATTCACACATATTGAGAATTATTTTTGGCAAATAATAGTCATTGTGAGATTCAACTGATGTTACAAGAACATGATTAATGCTTTAGTGTAAAAAGATTTGCGCACGTGAGCGAAGGGCCTAGTGAGTAAAAGGTGGATTTGTCCCCTGGTGCACGAGATATATGTGAGGCCTAATCCAATTTTGTTTTTGGAAAAACTTAATTTCATTATTTTGAGCTTAATACAAAAGTCCAAATTCATTCATAATTGATCATAACAAAGATTTAATTTTGTTTGTTTGATTTTTCCTTGTAAATTCTAAAACATTTTATTATAGGATAAGATTATATTTGTATCATTTCAAAGATCTAGCAAAATATTCTTTTTCCTTTATCTATACATATTCATATTTTTGAGACTAGGTAAGGTATGTTGTTAAAACCACATTTGCATTTGTAAGTTTTTATATTGAAATAATCTTGAATTCATCAATTTTAAATCACATATAACATAATACTTCTCTAATTTTTGAATTTATTAATAGTTATCAATCGTTTGTTTATACCATATTATATTAACTTACTATGATTAAATAAAATTAATGCACATAAATTATTATCTCAGGCTTAAATTTTTTTCTTTGGGTGAAAAATTCAAATTTCCTTTATAAAAGCTTTGTCAACTGCATATAACATATATGAAATATTTAATTTTCTGATTTAAGCGTTAATTTTCACCACCCTAATAATTAAGAGCCGGCGTCTATTTCTATAATCCAAATTAATAATTCTTGATAAGTAAGATCAGTTGGGGGTTGGTGAATTTTAACCATATATAAAATATGATTGTATTTGTATCATTCAAAAGATTTAGTAAAATACTAACCTTTTTTAATATGATATTCTGCAAGATATTATTCTAAAATCATGCTTGTAATTATAGTTTTTGTACATAAATAATTTTTAATTTATCAATTGTTAAATACAAAATACAGAATATTTTTTCAGCATAATGTATCAATGGCAATCAACCATGTATTTATATGATAAACTAATTCAATGAAGTATAAATATGTACAATAATTTATCATGGTAGAAACTTTCAAGAAACAAAATATTCACAACTCACAACCACATGAGAATTGTAAATTAGTTTATTTTTGTCTCTTGATAACACACTTTTATTTTGTGTTTTATCTTATTACAAAAATAATTTCTGACAATACTTATTTTGACCGAGCAATGTTTTGCAAAATGAATCTTCAAATTTCTAGTTAACTCAATCCATTACTCACTTCTTGTTTGTACAATTGCCTGGAAATTAAATATAAAACAATATTAATATATTAGCAAAAGTGTGTGTGCAAACGTGTGCATGTGTGTGTGTTGTGTGTGCGCGCGCACACACGTGCATGTGCGTGTCCACAGGCGTGTGTGCGTGCGTGAATAAAAATAGCTTACGAAAATTCAAATTCAACGCCAGAAGGCGTAAGAAAGGATCCGTCTGTTGACCATTTTCAGCATTGTTTGGATTATATAAAATGTTGGAATTGGTCTGCACCACCAATTTCACATTTCAACACATAAAAAATAAAACATAATCTAATCACCCATATATCCACTCCCTCAAGCTTTGGCACAAATTAATAAGAAAATAATATTATATGAAATGAAACAGAAAAAGTAGATAACTATGTTGAACGTGGAGCTCTTGTTGTGGAGGTACGTGGTGGAGCATTTGGATATTGAGGATTTGTCTCAATGACTAATATCTGCATTCATTTGATTAAATAAAAAAAAAATAGAAAATGTTACCACCCTTGAACAATTACAAAAAAATTAATATTTTAATATTATAATATTTATGTTTTCTTAAAAAATTACTTGCACAAACTAACTTTTAAACGAGTGTAATATAAATTAGGTTTAGATGTATACTCCTGAACGCAAAGAGAATACCAGTATTAATCTTGACATTCTTCCTCGATTATAGCTTGCATGTTTTTATTTAACATAAAATGTAAGCTGCCCAATACAACTAACAAACCCTTTTATGGTTCTTTCGTCATTCTGATTTGTTTGTATAATAATAATTTTCTTAAATAACATTGTACCTTTGTACTACAAGCTCTCACAGATCCTCTTGAAGGAATGGCGGCCCTATTAGAGTCTGCATTGTAGCCCTGCTAATAGAGGAACCATAAAAGTAACATTAGCAATGATGAATTAGGGCAATGGAGTTTTTTAATTGTGACTTTATATTAGTCACTTGATTGTAACTTTATAACTTTATATTATAAACAAAAATGATTAAAAAAAAGAAGAAGATGATATCTTTGAAGGTAAATTTTGGTCCAGTGTAAATGAGAGTTCAGGAACAGGATTAAACACATGCCTAGACAAGAAAAAAAACATGCATTAGTTATTTGTAGAAATAATATTAATTGACACTTGAAGTTGTTCTGAATTTTCAAAAAGATACTTTTTACACAATCTGCATTATCAATATACAATACATTTTCAACATGATTTATCAATAATTATCAATCATGTGTTTATATGATAAAATAATTCAATGAAGTATATATATGGACAATAATTTATCATGATACAACCTTTTAAACAAGAAATAAAATATCCACAAGTCACAACCACATGAGAATTGTAAATTAATTTATTTTTGTCTCTTGATAACACACTTTTATTTTGTGCTTGATCTTATTACAAAAATAATTTTTGACAATACTTATTCTGACCGAGCAATATTTTGCACAATGAATCTTCAAATTTCGAGTCAGCTCAATCCGTTCCTCACTTGTTGTTTCTATGATTGCCTGGAAATTAAATATTTAAAATATTAACATATTAGCAAAAGTGTGTGCGCGCGTGTGTACATGTGTGTTGTGTGTGTGGACGTGTGTGTTCGCGTGCGCATCAACACGCGTACGTGCATGAATAAAAATAGCTTACGAAAATTCAAATTCAACGCCAGAAGGCATAAGAAAGGATCCACTTGTTGACCATTCTCAACATAGTTTGGATTATATAAAATGTTGGGAATTGGTCTGCACCATCAATTTCACATTTCAACACAGAAAAAATAAAACTTAGTCTAAGCACCCATATATCCACTCCTCAAATTTTGACACAAATTATAAAGAAAATAATATTATATAAAATGAAATAGAAAAAGTATATAAGTATGTTGAACGTGGAGCTCTTGTTGTGGAGGTACTTGGTGGAGCATTTGGATATTGAGGATTTGTCTCAATGAATATTCTCTGCATTCATTTAATTAAATAAAAAAAATAGAAAATGTTATGTCACGAGTCAGACTATCGTGATTGGCACCCACACTATCCCTCCGGTAGGAGAACCACTACTGCAACCCAAACCAAGCAACTAAACCAAAAACTAAAACATTTATGTTACAGAACCAAGTTAAATAGCTAAGACTAAAGTTCCCATAAACTTTCGAAAGATCTAACAACTAAACAATGCGGAAAAATACACCTAGAACTTGAAAGTCAATGTACCAAAACATCTAACAATGATCCAAAGTCCAAAGGAAAGATGGGTACGACCCAAACTAAACATAAGAAATCTAAAGAACTAGTCTATGTCTGAAATATGGACATAAACAAAAGCAGAACTCAAGGCAGCTCGGAAGAACTGGCTCACCCTTGAATTCGATCGGCAATCTTCTAAGCAAGGTCTGTCAATAGCTGCAGAAAGATGCCCTGTTCTTAACAAAAATAAGAACAAGTGCAGTATCAATACACAATCATATTGTCCTAGTAGGATCATGTCACGCCCCGAGCTACCCTCCAAACGCGGACACGGGACCTATGATCACAAGTGACCCCAAGCTAACCCTGTTGCCATGACATGAGCATACTAAGAGTAATAATAACTGATGCAGAAGCTAATCATAAGTAAATTTGAAATGATGGGAAAACCCATATACTAAAACTGAATATATGAAATCTAAGAGTTTAATACAAAGGAAACATTAAACTCAAATACTAAGCTAAATCTAACTATGTATGAAAATAGCCTCTAACTGACTAGAAGTACTGGGACATGCCCCAGATAAGTCTAGCAAAACTGAAACTAAAACACTGAAATACTGAAGTAAATAACATGACTATTGTCCTAGGAGAATGAGGACTCACCACTGATGTTGCTAATCTAGAGATCGGGAACCGATCTATGTGTGATCTGACTGCTGATGACCTGAACCTACATCACGAGAAGATGTAGCGCAGAGTATGCACTAGTTGTTTAAAGGTACTGAGTATGCAGGATAGAGTAAAGCTGAAATAACATATAACTGAAGCAATAAAGCAAGAGTATAATCTGAACATGATATATATACTAAATACAAAGCTAACTGAGTGCAATGACCAAATTTATAACAAGCTAAGACTGAATACTGACTATACTGAAATGAGGTCAATGTAATGGAGTCCGACTGAACTGTGGGAGCTACTAATAACCGACATAAAACCACATGAGCTAAATGTGGAGTCTGATGTATACGCCCCATCGAGAGGACCCAATACACCCGGCCAAAGGTATAGAGGCATGCTAGCGTGATCACTAAAATAATGCCCATAGAGGGGACTTACAACCTACGTGGCTCGTAGTTCTGAGACTATATGGGTGACTGACCCTAGTCCAACTCGGTATTATGCTACTCCCAATAGATTAAATGATTAACACATTAAGACTGAATTTTTGTTATACACTAGATAGATCAAAACTGATGCAAACTGAGAATGCAACAATTATGACTAATAATGTGACATTCGTAAACTGAAGCATGGGTATATCTATAATAACTGAATAATCTGACCTAGCATGCATAATTCCTGAACTAACGAATATCTACAACTAGGGTTCTGAATATCATATGAGAAACTGAGTAATAACATGATAATCTTATTTGGAACATTAAATTAAAGAAACCCTAGGTCTAGTTAATAATAGGGAACCAAGAATCTGACTGAATTCTAGGGACCTAATGGGTGAAAGGAACCGACTAGTGAAATCCCACATACCTGGTGAAGAATTCCATGGAGAAATACTTTGATTTCAGGGCTGGAACTAGAGGAAACTTGTTACGTTCTTGAACTTGGGTTCTTGACTTCTTTCTCTTCTTAGCGTTCTAACTTTCTATGTTTTGATGAATGATTTGACTTAGGTAAGTTCTAGTTATGTTTCTAGGCAAAACTAACCAAAACCACGTAGTTTAGGGTTAAAAGGAAGTAGTTTAGAGGTCCAACAAAATAGGAAAAGACCAAAAAATCCCCGACTTAATTGCTAATGGAGTGACCGACGGACCGTTGATCGACTGACGATCCATGCTGGTCAACCGTCGATCAGTACTAGAGGCTGGTTTTTGGGGGTCTGATCCACGAATGTGGACCACGGTTCGTGGTTTGACCTATGGTCCGTGGGTTCGACCATGGGTCGGATGAATTTTGGGGCTAAGTTCTGGGGGAGGTTGTTGATGCGAACCACGGACCACCAGCACCGGCCGTGGGTGGCGTCTGTGAGTTCAACCTGCAACTTCTAGAAATCTGTTTTAAGGTTTGTTTTTGGATACAGGGTGTTACATTATCTCCCTCTTGAAAACATTCATTCTCGAATGAAGACTAGCTAGTTGAAATTGGGGTGGGGGGGGGGGGGGCGGGAAGAGCTACAACCCTACCATTAAACATTGGAAACTGATTTCTGATTGAACTAAGTTCCAAGAACATGCAAATACGCTAAAAATGCAAGTACAAACTGAAGGAACGTGATACTTAGACTGAAACTGCACATGAGTGACTGAAAAACAGAAGAGGAATTATTACCTCAAGCTGGAATGGTATTGGAAGGAAAGAGGTGAGGATATTTGGCCTTCATGGCTACTTCCGCTTCCCAAGTATCTCCCTCTACGGACTAACTCCTCCACAAAACCTTGACTGAAGCAACTTCTTTGTTTCTCAACCTTCAAACCTGACGATCAAGGATTTTAGCTGGTACCTCTTCATAAGTGAGACTATCCTCCACAGCCGCACTTTCTAAGGGTAAAATAGATGTTGGATCACCCACACCCTTCTTCAACAATGAAATGTGGAAATAGGATGCACTGCTGCTAGTTATGTTGGCAACTCTAACTCATAAGCCACTCTACCAATCCTTTTCAAGATCTTGTAAGGGCCTACATATCTAGGACTGAGCTTCCCTTTCTTTCCAAATCTCATCACCCCCTTTCATAGGTGACACTTTCAGGAAAACCCAATCATCAACTTAGAACTCTAGTTCCCTTCTCCTTACATTTGCATAGGATTTTTGGCAACTCTGGCCTGTCTTAAGTCTACCCATAATGAGTTGCATTTTCTCCATAGCATCATGAACTGAATCTGGCCCTATCAAGGATGCTTCACCCACTTCAAACCAACCAACTGGAGATCTACATCTATGCCCATACAATGCCTCATAAGGGGCCATCTGAATGCTGGAATGGTAACTATTGTTGTAGGCGAACTTTATAAGAGGAAGGTGATCATCCCAACTACCCTTGAAATCTATCACACAAGCTCTCAACATGTCCTCTAAGATCTAAATAGTACGCTCTGCCTGGCCATCTGTTTGTGGATGAAATGCTATGCTAAAGTTGACTTGAGTACCAAGACCGTTCTGAAATGACTTCCAGAAATGAGAGGTAAACTGAAGACCTCTATCTGAGATGTTAGACAAAGTAACCCCATGCAACCTAACTATCTCATTAATGTAAAGCTTGGCGTAGTCCTCCGTTGAATCTATAAACTTAACTGCCCAAAAGCATAAAGACTTAGTAACTCTATCAACTATGACCCAAATGGAGTCATGTTGTTTGCGAGTACGAGGTAAACCTGTGATGAAGTCTATGTTGATCACTTCCCACTTCCAAGTAGGAATGTCGATCTCTTGAGTCATACCTCCTGGTTTCTGATGTTCTATCTTGACCTGCTGGCAATTGGGGCACTTAGCCAAAAAATCTGCTATATCTCTTTTCATGCCATTCCAACAATAGACTTCCCGCAGATCACAACACATCTTAGTGGCACCTGGATGAATAGAATATGTAGAGTTATGGGCTTCTGTAAGAATCTCCTGTCTCAACTCACCCACCTTAGGAACACATAATCGACCCTGATAGCAAAGCACATCATCTCCCCCTTGGGAGAAAACCTCAACCCTCTGCTGGTGGATTGCACCCTTTAGCTTTAAGCAATATCGGATCACTGTCTTGATTTTCCTTCACCTCCACTACCAAATAAGATTCTAACCTATTCTAAACTATTACACCACCATTTGATATGCTCAGAAGACAAACTTCTAAGTGAGCAAGTCTGTGAACATCCTTTGCTAGTTCCTTTCTTTCTTCCTCAACATGTGCTACATTACCCATAGATAGTCTGCTAAGAACATCTGCTACCACATTGGCCTTACCAGGATGGTAATGCATACTCATATTGTAGTCCTTGAAGAACTCAAGCCAACTCATCTGGAAAAGATTCAACTCTTTCTGGGTGAACACATACTGAAGGCTCTTATGGTCTATGAACACATCTACGTGGACACCATACAAGTAATGTCTCCAAATCTTAAGTGCAAATACCACTTCTGCTAGCTCGAGGTCATGAGTTGGATAGTTCTTCTCATGCACCTTGAGCTGTCTAGAAGCATAAGCTATAAATTTACCTCGCTGCATCAACACACAACCTATGCCAACTCTGGATGCATCACAATAGATAACATAAACGTCTGAAACCTCTGGTAGAGTCAAAACAGGAGCTGTAGTCAACCTAGTTTTCAATTCTGCAAAGCTTTTCTCACAATATGACAATTGAAACTTGATTTTCTTCTGAGTCAACCTAGTTAATAGAGAGGCTATGGATGAAAATCCTTCCACGAACCTTCTATAATAACCTGCTAGACCCAAGAAACATCTAATATATGTTGGAGAGGTAGGTCTGAGCCATTGTTTCACTACTGCAATCTTCTGGGAATCCACTTGGAACCCTTCGCTAGACATAATGTGACCAAGGAAAGCAACAGATTGTAACCAAAACTCACATTTGCTAAACTTAGCGAATAACTGGCGATCTTTGAGAGTTTGCAGAACAACCCTCAAATGACTCACATGTTCTTCCTCATTCCTAGAGTAAATAAAGATATCATCAATAAAGACGATAATGAACAAGTACAAGTACTACTTGAATACTCTGTTCATCAAATCCATGAAAGCTACAGGAGCATTGGTTAGTCCAAATGACATAACTACAAATTCATAATGACCATACCGAGTTCTGAAGGTTGTCTTCAGAATGTCACTATATTTGACTTTGAGTTGATGATAACCCAATCTAAGGTCTATGTTTGAGAAATGACTAGCACCCTGAAGTTGGTCAAACAAGTCATCAATCCAGGGGATGGGATACTTATTCTTGACAGTGACCTTGTTCAACTGCCTATAGTCAATGGACATTCTCAGAGAACCATCTTTTTTCTACACGAACAACACTGGTGCACCCCATAGGGAAATACTAGGTCTGATGAAGCCCTTATCTAGAAGGTCTTTCAACTGTTCTTTCAATTTCTTAAGCTGAGGTGGAGCCATTCTATAAGGAGGAATATAGAAAAGTTGGGTATCTGGAAGAAGATCAATTCCAAAGTCGATTTCCCTTCCGGGAGAAACTCCAGGAAGAACTTCTAAAAACACTTCTGGGAACTCGTTAACCATTATAATTGACTCAAGAGTTGGGGTTTCAGAGCTTGAATCCTTAACCCAAACTAGATGATAGAGATACCCCTTAGAAATCATCTTTTTGGCCTTAAGGTAAGAAATGAATCGACCTATAAGCGCTAAGATACTACCTTTCCATTCTAGGATTGGTTCATCTGGAAACTGAAAACAAACAATTCACAATCGAGTGAGGCATAACAAGAATGTAACCAATCCATGCCTAGAATGATATCGAAGTCTACCATTTCTATCTCTGCAAGATCTGCTGAAGTGACTTTCTGGGAGATTGTGACAGGGCAATTTTTGTATACATGTCTAGCTATAACTGGGTCACCAACTGGAGTAGAGACTGAGAAAGGTTCTGAAAGAGTTTCTGGACTAACATCGAATTTGACTGCTATATAAGGAGTTACAAAGGAAATAGTAGCCCCTGGATCTAAAAAAGCATAAACATCTAAGTCAAAGACTCGTAACATACCAGTGACTACATCTAGAGAGTTTTCCTCATCCTGGCGAGCCTGAAGAGCATACAACTTGTTCTGGCACTGAACCACATGTACCAGATGAGTTACCCTACTGAGTCAGGCGACCTGCTGGTGCTGCTGAAGTTGTGGAATGAGCTCTAACACTGTTACCTTCTTGACCCTGTCTAGAAGGACAATGTATCAACCTGTGACCAGACTGACCACACCCAAAGTATCCTTCTTTTCCTGCAAAGCACTTGCCCGGATGGTTCTTACGACACTTAGGACAAGTTGGGTAGGTTTTGGTACCTGTAACACTTCCCTGAGACTTAGAGCCCAATGCCCTACCTTTTTGATCTTGTTTGAACTTGGAGGATGGAACACTAGCTGATGAAGGGGTTGGGGCTGAAAATTTCTACTAACCCTGTAAGTTATTTTCACCACCCGATTTCTGTTGAATATACTCATAGTTCCTAGTCCTAGCCTTCTTGTTCTCCTTAGCCTGTTCCCTAATCTTATCTTCCTCAACCTACTGAGCATGAGTCATGAGCCTAGAGATGCTGATATTTTCTAGCAACATAGAATTTCTACACTCTGTCTTCACCAAGTTTGACACTCTATATAGAAACTTATTCATTTGAGCCCGGAATCAGAAACTGTGTGAGGAGCATACCTGGAGAGTTGGGTAAACTTGAGCCCATACTCTTGGACTGTCATGCTACCTTGTCTTAAGTTCATAAATTCCTGAGCTTTTGTGTCCCTTAGCTCTCTTAGGAAAAACCTATCTAGAAAGGTCTCACTAAAGCAATCCCAAGTGATAGGAGCTGCATCTGTACCCCAGTTCTCTTTCTACTGAGTATACCAGATATGAGCCACATCCTTAAGTTGGTACGATGCTAACTCAACCTAATCATTCCCAATTACTTTCATCACTTCAAAGATCTTCTTGACCTCATCAATGAAGTTTTGTTGATCCTCACCAATCTGTGATCTTAAGAACTCTGGTGATTCATCATAACAAAATCTTGCACTTTGGCTGTAGCTGACCCAACATTAGCACTTGTTGAAACTCGAACCCGCTGATTATTCTGGTTGGTCACACTCTGAGCCAACATCTGAATGGCGTTCCAGAACTCTACATTCGAAACTTCATGATATGGGACTAGAGGAGCTGTGTTTGCCTTCCTGGCATTCGTATCCATAGCGTTAGCACTATGAGGAGGCATGATCACTAAAATGTAGAATGTTGAGTTAGAATGGAATTAGATCATACCTTACGCATGATAAGAATAACAAGAAAATGAAGATTTTTCCTAAATCACTTTGTACCCTCCCTCTCATTATATGTGGTGCGCACTACACATCCATGAAAAGTACTCTACCTAGCATGGCCTTTCAGACATCCTAGGACACTTAAATCTAGTGCTCTGATACCAAGCTTGTCATGCCTCGAGCTACCCCCGAGATGCGAACATGGGACCTAGGATCACAAGTGACCTAAGCTAATCCTGTTGGCATGACATGAGCATACTAGTAGTAATAATAACTGATGCAGAAGCTAATCATGAGTAAATCTGAAATGATGGGGAAAACCCATATACTAAAACTGAATATATGAAATATGAGAGTTTAATACAAAGGAAACATCAAACTCAAATACTAAGCTGGATCTAACTATGTCTGAAAATAGCCTCTAACTGACTAGAAGTGCTGGGAAATGCCCCAGCTAACTCTAGCAAAATTGAAACTAAAAAACTGAAATACTGAAGTAAATAACATGACTATTGTCCTCAGAGAATAAGGACTCACCACTGATGCAACTGATCTAGAGATCAGGAATCGATCTATGCGTGGTCTGAATGCTGAAGACCTGAACGTACATCACAAGAAGATGTAGCACAGAGTATGTATCAGTACTTGAAATGTATTGAGCATATAGGATAGAGTAAAGTTGAAATACCATATAACTCAACAAGCAATAAAGCAAGAGTATAATCTGAACATGATATAGATACTGAATACTGATATAACTGAGTGTAATGACCAAATTTATAGCTTGCTAAGACTGAATACTGACTGTATTGAAATGAGGTCAATGTAAGGTAGTCTGATTGAACTATGGGAGCTACTAATAAACAAATAAAACCACATGAGCTAAATGTGGAGTCCGATGTATACACCCCATTGAGAGGACCCAATACATCCGGCCAAAGGTATAGGGGCATGCTGGCGTGATCACTAAAATGATACCCACAGAGGGGACTTACAACCTACATGGCTCATAGTTCTAGGACTATATGGGTGACTGACCCTAGTCCAACTCGGTATTATGCTACTCCTAATTGATTAAATGATAAAGACATTAAGACTGAATTTCAATAATATACTAGATAGCTTAAAACTGACATGCAAACTTAGAATGCAACAATTATGACTAATAATGTGACATTCGTAAACTGAAGCATGGGTATATCTGTAATTAATGAAATATCTAACCTAGCATGTATAATTTAGGAACTAAAGAACTACCACGCTAGGGTTCTGAAATTCATGCAAGAAATGAAGTAATTGCATAATAATTTGATTTGGAACATACAAATAACTAATTCATGATAATATGTTGAAGTTCTAGAAACCCTAGGTCACGTTAATTTTAGGGAATCAAGAATCTGAATGAAATCTAGGGACCCAATGGACGAAAAGAAACCACTAGTGAAATCCCACATACCTGATGACGAATTCCATAGAGAAATCTTTCAATTTTGGGCTGGAACTGATGGAATCTTGTTGCGTTCTTGAACTAGGGTTCTTGACCTCTTTCTTCTCTTACGCTCTAATTTTTCTAAGTTTGATTAATGATTTGACATAGGTAAGTTCTAGTTATTTTTCTAGGCTTAAACTGACTAAAACCTCATAATTTAGGGTCTAAACGATGTAGTTTAGGGGGTCAAACAAATAAGGAAAAGACCAAAAGACCCCCGACTTAACTGTTGTCGGAGTGACTGACGGACTGTCGATCAACTGATGGTCTATGCTGGTCATCCGTCGATCAGTACTGGAGGCTAAAATTTTGGGGGGTTTGACCTACGGCCCTAGACCACGAACCGTGGTGTTACCTACGGTCCGTAGGTCCTAGCGTGGGTCTACCTTTAGCTAAATTTTTAGACTGAGTTCTGGGGAGTGTTTCAGGTGTTAACCACGGACCACCGGCACGAGCCGTGGGTCACCCTACAGTCCGTAGGTAGCGACCGTGTGTCACACCTGCAACTTCTGGAAAACTGTTATGAGGTCCATTTTTGGATACTGGTGTTACATGGGTTGTTAGCTAGCATTGAAGTGAGGGCCACATTCATTGATGAGATCAAGGCCAAACAATTTGAAGATGAAAATTTGGAGGAGCTTAGAAAGAAGACTACGATTGGTAAGGCACAAGAGACTACTCTTGATGTGGATGGAGTACTCAATTTTAAAGGGAGAATATGTGTTCCTAGAGTAGATGACTTGATTGAGAAATTATTGGTAGAGTCTCAAGGTTCATGATATTTTATTCATCCTGGTGTGACCAAGATATATAGAGATCTGAAGCGAATTTATTGGTGGCCGGGCATGAAGAAAGACATGGCGGAGTTTGTGGTGAAGAATCAAAATTGTCAACAAGTGAAATATGAACATCAAAGGCCCGCGGGTTTGTTTCAGAGAATGCTAATTTTGGAGTGGAAGTGGGAAAGAATAGCCATGGATTTTGTGGCTGTTCTTCCCAAGACTTTGGGGAAGTTTGATTCTATTTGGGTAGTGGTTGATAGATTGACTAAGTCAGCCCATTTTATTTCGGTAAGAATATATTATAATGCTGAGCAATTGGCTAAAGTCTATGTGCAAGAGATAGTGAGGTTGCATGGGATGCTCCTCTCTATCATCTCAGACCATGGTACCCAATTCACATCCAAGTTTTGGAGGAAATTGCATGATGAATTGGGCATACAACTCACTTTTAGTACAGCCTTCCATCCACAGATAGACGGGCAGTCGAAGAGGACTATTCAAGTATTAGAAGACATGTTGAGGGCATGTGTGCTTGATTTTAGAGGGAATTGGGAACCATTGTGTGAGTTCTCTATAATAATAGTTATCACTCCAACATTGATATGGTACCATTTGAGGCACTCTATGGGAAAGGATGTAGATCACCCATAGGATGGTTTGAGGCTGGAGATGTGAAACCTTCATGGGTAGATTTAGTGAAGGATGCTCAAGATAAGGTGAAGAGCATTCAAGCTAAGCTTTTAGTAGCCCAGAGTATGCAAATAAAGTTGTGGATCATAAGGTAATAGACGTGGCATTTCAAATCATTGAGAATGTTTTTCTTAATGTATCCCACCCATGAAAGGGGTGATGAGATTTGGTAAGAGAGGTAAGCTAAGTCCGTGATACATTGGTCCATTTGAGATTCTTGAATGTGTAGGACCGGTAGCGTATAGATTGGCGTTACCTCCTAATTTATCGGGAGTTCATCCTATATTTCATGTGTCCATGTTGAAGAGATATCATGGTGATGGAGATTACATCATTAAGTGGGACTTAATTTTGTTGGACAAAGACCTCAAATATGAGGAGGAACTGATTGCAATTCTTGATCGTGATGTGCGCAAGTTGAGGACCAAGGAGATTAAGTTCGTGAAAGTTCAATTGAAGCATCGTCCAGTTGAGGAAGCTACTTGGCAAACTGAGAGAGACATGCGAGACAAGTATCCCTATTGATCGTCGATTCAGGTACTACTTCATTCCTTCCTTAGCCTATTTTCCAAAATTTTGTCACTCGGGGACGAGTGATGGATAAATTGGTATCTATTGTAACGACCTATTCCCGTCATTATAGAAATGCCAACGGGGGAAAATTTAGGGGCCAAAAACCTTTTCGTAGTATTTGAATTTTTCCAACCTAATCCAAATTTGAATGAAATCAGAGTCTTTAAGGTATAAGGAAATTTGGTAACAACTAGGTGAGTTAATTATGAATTTGATTACATAAGTAGTTAGATAACTCGTTAAGAAATCCGTATGACTTTACGAAATTGAATTCGGGCGAGTAGAACTCCCGAAATCGATCTTAGCGTAAAGGGTATTTTCTGAGCATCGTTGGTTAGAGTTGTGTTGTGAAATGGGGATTTGGGAATTTTTTAAATAGCTCACTGTTTTGTGCAACCCGCCTTGGCGGGGATTTTGGTCGCTTTGGCAGGGCCGTTGTAGCGGGGTGGTGACCGCTATGGCAGGCCAGACGCTACTTAAAGTCGTAAATAAACCCCTAAATGACCTTATTTGGCACTTTTTGATTTTTAGAGCTAAGGAATGAACCCCAAGCGACTCCTACTCATTTTTCACCATTCTTGAGGCTAAAGGTAAGTTTTTCACTCCCTGAATCCATTTTTCGATCCGTAGTACATAATAGAATGGGTGAATATTGATGGGGGAGGATTTTGTTATAGATTCTATGGAGGAAACAACCATAATTTGGATAACTGGGATCATGAGTTTGATATAGGGTTCATAGAATTGTTAGTAATTTGGGTAATTAGTAACTGTTTATTGATTCCTGTATTATATTGATTGTTTGTAAACCAAGAACAAGTGGAACGAATCCGAAAAGTGAAGGATGAAGTTTCCTAGGGTTTCAAGCTTGTTTCGAGGTAGGTGATGGTTGTGATTCAATGATTGTGTGATGTATGTTTGTTCTTGATTCATTATTATACATGTATGTATATGAATGTTGCATTTTTTATCACACTTATTGTAAATGAGATAGATGACTGATGGTTACCATGAAATCATAACTTAATTGTATGATCTTGAGGATGTACTTGTGATTGTGATTGTGGTGTGTTGAATGAATCGGTTGCCATGTTCCGGCATGACTAACTTGGATCGGTTTTCATGTTCTGGCATAACTATGAGATCGGTTGCCACTTTCCGACATAATTATTGGATTGGGTACCACGTTCCGGTATGCTAACTGTTTGGATTTGGGTTCCATGAGAGGGCTAAAACTTGTCATAATTGTGTATCTTGAGAAAATGTGAAGTTGTTCATTGTTCGTATATGTTGATGATATTGTATATGTTCATTATATGCATGCGATTGTATTGTTGTGATGACTTACGTATGTTGCACTTAGTGGGATAGGTGTGTGATCCTACCAGTAGCTCTTATTTTTGTTGAGTGCATGTCATCTTCAAGCGACTACTGACATCTCTTAGGAGATCAATGATCGTTCGAATTCAAGGGTGAGCCCATTCTTTCGGGCTGCCATGGGTTCTCTTTTGTCTATGTCCACCATTTCCAAACTTAGACTATGTTCTATTTAGTTGATTAGTTCACTAGATTGGGTATCCCTTCTTGTTTAGACTTGTTGAACTTTAGATGTTTTGGTATATTGACTTCCAGGTTCTAGGTTATTTCTTCCGCACTATTTAGTTCGTTGTTAGACTTTTGTTGGTTTGCTTCCGTAACTTAAATGCCTTAGTTTTGGTTTAGTTGCTTGATTTGAGTTGTAGTAGTGGTTCTCCTACCAGGGGTTAGTGTGGGTTCCAATCACGACGGTCTGGGTCCTGATATTCACACAGATTGAGAATTATTTTTGGCAAACAATAGTCATTGTGAGATTCAACTGGTTTTACAAAAACCTGTTTAATGCTTTAGTGTAAAAAGATTTGCGCACGTGAGTGAAGGGCCTAAAGGGTAAAATGTGGTTTGGTCCCCCGATACATATATGTGAGGCCTAATTCAATTTTCTTTTTGGGAAAATTTAATTTTATCCTTTTGAGCTAACTACAAAAAGTCCAAATAAATTCATATCAAGATATTTATAGATAAAATCCGTGAGATTAAATCAGTATAATGCTTATCATATCTTGGTAATCATCTCTGCCATTGGAATGTAACACTATAATTTCTTTTTTTATCCTTCCTTTTTTTATATTCCAGTCTAGAAAATATTTTCCTTCCGTGTTTTCTATTCAGTTTTGTTTTATGTTACTAAGTTACTCTTTGTAGTTTTCACTAGTTATTCACTACAAAAAAAAATATCTATACTGAGTGAATTTTCTTTAATAATAGTATTATTTTCAACACGCTTTAAGTTAGAACAAATTTTCTTTAATCATACAACAACATGTTTCACCACAAATATGTATATATTTAATAGTTTTGCAGGTTTGAAAAACTTCAATGCAGTAGTTGGCACCAGGGGTGGATATAGAGGATTGCGGGGGGATCAACAATCAATTATATTGTATATATATGACATTTTTAAAAAATATTTTATGTATATATAGAGATTTTGAATTCCCTATCAAGGCATAAATTCACCCCTAAAGTTGTTGCGAATGTTGAGATATATACTATTAATCATATGTTTAGATATAGTATTTATTATAGAATAATTATTTATTTAGTTTTAATAAAAGTTTTAATAGATCATATATTCGTTTATGAGTCTGTCTACTTATATAGTAGATGATTTAGTGTATAGAGCTTTAGCTTATGCACAGATGGACTGACAAGAGCATATTCATTAAACTGTTAAATGTAATTATATTCTTAATCCTGATATAACTATTATGATCGATATATATTAATTATCGTTCTGATTTTTTAAAAGGTGAGATTCTAAGATGAGTCAATATGCCTGGTAGATTGGATGATAATAATATATATTGGTGAAATTGTAACATCCCGCCTTAGAAAGAGCTAAATTTGGAAAGAACTAATTTGGAAAGAGCTAATTTGTGATTTGTTCAAGTTAAGCTTAAGTTGTGAGTTTTGGGTCAACTTCAAATGACCATTATTTTCAGTAAAAGATGAGTTAGGTGGCTCATAAGATATCAAATGAAATTTCTTTGAGTTCTCTTTCCAACGCCACCGAGATTGCTAAATTTGGAGTTCAGATGAGGAAAATATGCCCATTTGAAGTTAGTCTGTCTAGATGAGGGAGATATGCTTATTTCAACACGCTTTAAGTTGAAATTTTTTGTGATCATACAAGAAGTTTTACCTCAAATATGTATATATTAAATAATTTTGCATGTTTGGGAAACTTGAATGCAATAGCTGGCACTAGATGTGGATCTAGAGGATTGTGAGGGGATCAACAACAAATTATATTGTATATATGGGACATTTCTTTTTAAAAAAAATATTTTATGTATATATAAAGATTATGAATTTCCTTTAAAGAAATAAATTCACCCCCTAAAGTTGTCGCAAAGAGTCAGTTACACACTACTCAAACTATTCGAATGGCATATTACACACCTACACTACTCAAAAGCGAATTTAATGCCACCCTCAAAGTTGATGTGGAAATAAAATTAAATACAAAATAAATAAGGGAGTTTTAGTCAAAATAAAGTCAATTTCTCCCCAACCCCTTCCCTTCTCCTTCATGTCACCTTACCTTTCTTCTCCTCCATTGTTTTTTTTCTATCACAAAGACTCTTTTTGTTATGGATATTGAGAAAAATATTTTTTTTCATGTTAAATTTTCAAGAGAAAATCAGAAAACAAGATTGGGGAATAGAAATCCCCAGCAAGATAAACGAAGTTGTTCAATTAATTATGTTTACTGCTAGAAAAAAATTTCGTCTAGACATCTAAAATTGATCAATCCCTACTACTCCCAGATCAAATTCTTCAAATTGAGCACTTATTATTCAATTTATTTTTATCTTTTTTATTGATTGTGAGCATATGAAATAAGAAAGTCCCCAGATATTTCTTTTTCTGTGTAAAAAGTTTTTGGGTTTTGCAAAACAAAATAATTTTTTAATGTATATTCATAGATCTTTTATGGTGGCGGGTTTGATGGTGGATTGAAAAAAAAGAAAAAAGCAAAAGGAAATCAGAGTCTATTCTCCATGGACAACCCTCCAACTTATTATTCTTCATGTTATTCTTTATCTCTTTTCCACCCTTTATCTTATCAAAATCAATTTATTTTTTCTTTCACTAATCAACATCTTATTTTTCACCATTCTCTTCTTTGAGCTTGAATGAAATTTGTAATTGTGATAATTTTTTGTGGTGGATTTGGTGATGGGTGATAAAATTAGTGGTGATGTGACTTTTAATTTTAATAATGACAATAAAATTTGTGATTTTGATGTACATGCTGAAATTTATGATTATGATTATAATAAATTACAATGGTGGTGATGTGATTTCGATGGTGAATATAGTCAACTATATTATGGTGGCTGTCAAAAAAATTTATGATGGAGTGCTTCTAAGAAGATTCCTATGATGAATTTGATTGTGGGAGGTGGAATCTATAGTGGTGGAGAGGTGAATTTAGTGATAATTGCAACAATGATGGTAGTTTAATGGTGTGTTTGATGTTGTATAGGGAAGCAAAAACAATTGAGTGACATGCTTTTTTTTTAAAATCTGTCATAATTATTGATTTGGCTAGTGACATAATGTTGATGTGGCACGAGTGTGAAACACTTTCCATCATGGGACTGATTGTATTGCGTTAGGGTTGAAATAAATTCACTTTTAAGTAATTCAGATGTATAATAGGTCATCACAATAGTTTAAGCGTATAATTGACTTTTCGTGACAAATTTAGGGGGGAGGGGGTTATGTCTTCCCCTAAATATAATACTAGAGGTTGACTCAGTGATTCAGAGAATTCATACTCCATCGGTAGATTTAAAGTTCAAATTGCAAACATTACATTTTTATTTTTCAAACCCCGTAGTTAAAATTATGGATCCGTCTGGTGATTCCACAATTTGGACTCATTTAGGGCTAAATTTTAATAGAATTAGTGTCTGCAAATGCATATTTTGTCTCAATAATTGATGTAAACCCTTAAGTTTCAGATATTTTGATTGAGAGACAAAGCATGGAAGCTACCAATAAAAAAGGAAAAAAGCGGCTAAAATAACGAAGAAAAGACTTCCTAAGGATCGCCTAAGCCATTAGGCGAATCACCGAAAGGTCCTAAATCCCTCTGAATGTTCTAGTGTGCTGAGTCTTGAAGGAGAAGGTTAAGTCTGCGATGAAAAGGGGCAGTAGGCATGTCGCCGAGCACTTCCGCAAAGTAGTACCATATCGCCCAACGACTCAAAATGCGAAGAGGCTGAAGGCAAAAGCAGGAAGGCGATGAAATCGACTAAAAGGTGAATCGCCGAGCGTATCGACAATCCCGACTAACTGCGCTGAATGGTCCTCCGCAACATAAATTTTCAAACACTATAAATACTTGTTTAAATCTCTAGCTTAGTATCACTTCTTTTATTCGAACTTTTTACAGTTTTTGAGAGAGTTTAAGTTTTAGAGGGTTTTGGAGACTTTATTCTAAGACCTTGAAGATTCAAAGGGTTTCAACTCCAAGAAATTGGACGTGGGTCTCGAAGATTCTTCACTCTAGATGTGTTTTAAGACTTAATTCTTCATACCCATTTGATGGAAACTCATATTGGTATAATTTTTTTATCTTTTTTACATGTCTAGCTAAAACCCCAATTCTTGGGGTGTGATTATGTGAATATAGGTTAAATTAACTGTTGGGTCTTGCTTGTTGATGGTTTATTTGTGATTAAGTGTGATTTCGTTTAGTAGTTGTGTATATATTTAATGGAATTGTTATTGCAAATACGATTTCATCTTAGTGTTTTTGGCTTGCTCGAGAGAGAGGTTGTAAAACTAAGACTACTAAAGTGATGGCCGGTGGTATTGGATTGACATGGGTTCAGCTCGAGAAAGTGAATCCTAGTCCTTCTCCCACACATTCAGCTCGAGAGAGTGAATGGGCTAAGCTGGAGGCTATGCTTAATGCGGCAAATCAGTGTTCGAGACAAATCAATTTGATTCGAGGTAAGTTGTTCGAGAGAAAGCTTACCCCCACTAAAGTCTAGTCTAGTCACAAATACTCAACAATTTACTATCAAAAGCATGTACTCAATAGTCTAGTTTAACCCGTATTCCTATCACATCCCAAGAATCCCGTCTCCCTATCTCATTTCCGTATATTTTTGCTCTTTTTAGTTGTTAATTAATACAAACCCCCATTGATAATTGACGCTTGCATCACCCTTAGACTTATTATGTTATTATTCATTAATATATATAGTTATGACTGATTAGAACTTGCTTTTACTTTACTATTAATTCTCGAAACCACCCCCTGTGGGAACGATCCCAACCCTTGGTTTGGTTATATCACTACAACAATCATTGGCACTTGAACCGAAGTAGTGTCCCGATACGTGAAGTCAAAATGGCGCCGCTGCCGGGGAGTGGTGTTATTTGATAATTTTTAGTTTAGTAAAATTTTTGTTCTTCTTAGTCATAGTTTTAATTACTTAATATTTTGTTTTGTTTTGTTTGTTTGTGTGACTATTTCAGGAAAAATAAGTGAGAATGAAAGCTATGGGTATCAGACGGATCACCCTCTTCTCAAATTGTTGAACCTTAGGGAAAATCTCCTAAAATTCAAGAAAGTAGGGGGTGAAACCATCCAAGAGATGTGGCAGAAATTCCAGGCAGTACTACACCCATGCCTAAATCATGGGATATCTGATAAATTGCTACTAGAATGCTTCTATAGGGGTCTTGGACCAGAAAATAGAAGTACCGCTAACCAACTTTTCGAGGGTTGCTTGCTACAAAAACCCTATGAAACATTAGCCAAACCCCTCGATGGCATGGTTAAGACCGAGGAAACAAAGAGAAAACAAGAGTGGGCTAAAATGTTAACTCAACTGAATTTCTTAACCAAGAAAGTCATGGAATTGGTAGAGCAATCCATGAAAAAGGACAAACACTTTCCCCTTCACAAGTGCAAAAAGGGAAAGAAGCAGAAAAGTGGGCAAAATGAAGAATTCCTCTCACTCATTCAACACAAGATCGATGAACAAGATAAGGTGTTGAAATAGATAAAAGAGAACATCGAAATGCTGAATCAGATGACAACTTCCAATTCCATGATTAATCAGCTACAGGACGCCCAGATAAATCAATTGGTAGGAAAAATCTTCTTACAGAGTAGCGAGGAGTCGCGCAATGACACCATGGCCAACTCCAAAGATGAGGATTAGGTGTTACCTTGCGTCCTGCCACGACGTTAACTAAGGCGCTGCTTGGGAGGCAACCCAAGACCCTTTATTGCTGTTTGTTTGTTTGCAAAATCATGGTGTGTTAGTTGTGCAGGATTAAGTGTGGGAAATGTTAGGAAAGAAGGAGATTGGCCAGCAAAATGGTCCAATTTACGCATCGCCGAAGAGGTCGGTGATCCCGATGTAAACCGCCATTTGGACCCTCACTTTCAATGAAGGTCCTGTAAAACTCGGTGAGGTAAGTGACCACTCGGCGCATCGTCGAGTAGATAGGCAAGAAATACTAATGTCGCCGAATGGATGCGAACTTGACAGTTATTTATGGCCAAAGGTTTTATAATTTCAAACTCTTCACTTTCCCTCGCTTTTTAACTTCACAAACTCACACCAAGTTAGTATTTTCAACATTCTTGCATTCCATAAGTATTTTGGTTATTGATTTGTGCTAGGAGTTGGAAAACTTTGCCGTATCTCAAATTTATATTGTACGGCATAAGAGCTTGGTTTTCTGAATCCCGTGTGTATTTTTATCGCATTTTGTACTCGTTTGCAAATGAATATATCGTATTGTCATGTGCTGGGCCTCTCTAATAGGATTCTAATGCTTAAATGCCAGTTTTAATTTGATGATCTTGCCCTTATTGTTTTGATCGTCGAATGCCTGTATTTTGGTGCCTTAAATTGAGTTAAATTTTGTGGGTGTATGCTTGCATGTTGGTTAGATTGGTAGGGTGAAGTCTAATTAGCCCATATTTGTGCTAAATGATGTAAATTGTACAATGATAGAATGGGTGACGCCATTCTTAAGGGCAAAAGTCGTTAAATAGACAAATTTAGCAAAATCAGGAAAAATCTGAATATCTCAGGGTGATGGGTGTTATGGGTCTGAGCTTAATTTAACTAGTGCATGTTTCAATTTTGTTTTCAGGGGTCGCGGGGTTGAAATTGAGAAGTGGGGTTGAAATCAGGCACGTTGGGTTGTTTGGCAAGCTAGGTTGAGCTCGTTGAACCACTTGGCGGTTCACCTAATATCCCCACCTCGCCTTTAATTTTAGGTTGTATGTGTTGTTGGCTGCTGTAGCTTTCGGCGAGAAGCTTGATATCGCCAAAGAAACTTGGCGACTCGCCAATCGTCTTTAGTTTCACCCTTTGTCTACACCCTTGAACCCTTCTTGCACTGCAACTTTCGGCGGACAAACCCTTACTCACTGATAGCTTTCGGTGATACGCTAAAAGGACCTTTCCGTCACCGACTTGCTTTAATTTTTGAGCCAACCCCTTTGGCAAGCCCGATCTAGCCCACCAAAGAGATTCGGCGATTCCCCGACTTGATCGGCGAGTATGTCTACAATAAATTTTCTATGCGTTAATATGAATATTTACTAACTTTTCTTCAATTTTTTGCAGACATGGTGAGAACAAATCTAGATAGGCCACCCCAGAAAAAGGCACGGGGCATTACCATAAATGAAGGGGGATCAAATCCTCCAAAGAGAAGAAGGCAAGAACTCCCACCAGGAGACAAAGGCAAAAGAAAGAAAAGCATATCTGAGAGAGTAACAGCTGACATTTAGGCTAATTTGTATGAGCCTGAAGACGAGTAGCATTTAATTTCCCGAAGAGATAAGATCTGGGCTAGATCTCAACACATGCCCACCAGAGCTCCCTCAGCTGCCACCCCTCCTACAACAAAATCAGTACCAGCTCAGGCACCTCCTGTGACCCCTATACTTCATGTTGTCCCTCCTCCTAGGCTTCTGAACAGATTAAAATGTGATGGTTTATGAACCATCCTCGAGGAAAAGTTTCTTTCTACAAAAGGCTTGGAGGGAAAGTATTCAAATGTGAGGGAGACCCTCCAATTCCACAGGTTCAAGCAGTTCACTAGGCCCTGAGGCCCCTATATTCCCTCTTGGATTCGTGAGTTTTCCACAGCTTATGGTGATCTGGTTCCCAAGAGCAAGAAGAAGGCCAACGAGTTCAGACCTGTTAAGGCGGTCATGGTCCAAGAGGTCAGGTGCAGCAGTGAGTACATTAATGATGTACTAGTTAGAGATGTGCACTCTACACACCCGTATGATAGACTGCCTATTGCTCAATCTTTGGATGATCTGATAGGATGGCTGGCACCTTTGATTTTTTATACCATCTTGAGGTGGATCGAGGCAGGCGCTACTATAGAGAAGAGGGGTTTGAGTATTACTGCCCGTTCCTGATTTGATTTCATTAGTAGCACTATTATGCCATCCCAGAACGAGTCTGTCCTCTGCCATCCTAAGGCGGCATGCCTAGGGTCCATCATATCCAGGAGGCGCATCGACCTAGGACTGCTAATTTCACAAGAGATGGCCATGAGAGCCAGGCAGAGACAAACTTCTCTGCCATTGCCGGTCCTAGTCACTGAGTTGTGCAGACGTGCTAAAGTACCTCGGGATGCTGCGAAAGATATTGAGGTGACTACTTCTTTCTCTATCGACATCTGGCGTATTCAGGCTGAGTACACACGAGAAGAGGTTGATAGGAGGAGAGCAACCCAAGCAATATTTCTCCAAAAGTTGATGTTGATTTGTTACCTGCAGAGACATCTTCACCTACCCCGGCCTCTGGGCCGTGAGGTACTTTTTCCACTTCTACTTCTTCACATGTTCCAGACACCTCCACCTCGTCCCAGCCAGTCAAGATTATTGTGATGATCTTGAAGATGGGGAATCTGGCTTATTCAACTGATGAGAGTGTGACTTGGATTGCAGAGATCCATCCCTAGGATGATTGAGAGTGCTATTTTGTCTGCACTGACCCCCCTCCAGGCTTCTACTGATTATCTGGCTACTAGAGTTATAGCTTGTAAGAGCAGACAAGGGGAGACCTCCGAGGTTCTGGCTTTGAAAGCTGAGGTAGCAGATTTGAGTAAGGACGTAGACTATTTGAAGTCTATCGACTTCAATTCATTGATTCAGGATGTAGATGACGTGGCTGCTCCTGAGACCTCAGAGATTCCTTCGGATACTACCGACGATGCACACCAGGATGAGCCTACATTTAAGGATTCGGATGTTGAAATCGACGAGGAGCAAACTGGAGTATAGGAGGAGAACATATTCAGAGATTTTCCAGATCTTGCAGGGACCTCCATAGCTGTCTCTAGTGGAGTTGCTTCTTATGAGGTGATTCCGAGCTCTAATGCCCAAGTATAGACTACTGCACCGGGCACTGAGGCCCAGACAAATGGAGCAACTGCTTAGACAGGATCCCTCTTTACTTCCCTTTCTGTCTTTTCTTTATTTTCACTTTTGGATACTTTACTTCATTTGCATTTGAGGACAAATGGTTTTTATTTGTGGTTGGGTGAGCCCCACCTTTTGTGAGAATGTTGATGTTCGTGTTTTGTTTATATATTTGGGTTGTTGCGCTTAAAATTGTGTTTTATACTTTTTTTTGTGGATGTTTGAGCTTGTGGCTCCCTTTTATTTTAAATTGTAAATGATTTTAACCCTTCCAAATTTTCGCCACCTCTTGTATGCACTTGAATATGGCTGTTATGTAGCAAATTTGAGTCTCAATTTTGATCAATATCGATGACTTAAATAGTTCTCATAATCGAACGAACATGAATGTGCGGCTACGATGAGACCAAGTGAAGTGACATAGTCAATATGTGAACTTTTTGCATCTCATTGTGACTAGACAATTATCAAATTGATTCTCTTGTGATGAACATTGCACACTAGCGAAAGTGTGGAGTCTTGTTTGACTTTGGTGTCAATGCCTTGTGTGATGAGTTTACTGTGAACCATGTATGATAACACCTAGAATTTACCCTGTTGGTCTGGTCGACTAAGTAAGGCTATCTCTTGATATGATGTTAGGAAACTTCGAACAGTGTGAGCCAATTTGACATATACCTTTTTTGTGGCCTACCTTGTGAGTGTGTGAACCTCTTTTGAACACCCATTGAGCCTTACCTTTCTTTTGAAGAAACTTGATGAAAACATGACCTTTTCTTAATCCGCTACCTATAATCCTCTTGAATTGTGGTTGATCAAATAGCCAACTTAGGCCAAAAGCCTAAGTTGGGGGTGTGGTGAAAAGAGAAGGCAAGTCAAAAAGTGCAAGAAAAGTTCCCTTTTAACCTATGGCGTTAAAAAAAAATGGAACCCCTCCATACAAAAAAAAAAAAGAAAGAAAGAAAAAGAAAAAGAATGAAAAAGTTGTGGAATAAAGTACAAAAGAAATGGGGGTTCCGAACAATCCATTGAAGTGAATAATGGGATGACTTATGAGCACTAAAGAAAATGATGAAAGAAGAGGAAAGGGAGTGGGAGTGTTGAAAGCACCACATTTCAGGAGAATGAAAGTCATTGAGCCTAAATGACCATACCTTTGCACTCAGCCCCATTACAATCTTTGAAAAGACCTTTTTGATCTTGAGTGGGCTGAAACAATTGTTGATTGGATAGTATGGGCAAACCTATGGGTGAAAGCATGCATTGTGTTCTTCTTTGTAAGAGTGAGCATTGCATTTGATTCCGAAACTTTGAATGATTAAACCATTGTGTGTGAATATGGAATCATTCTTTGTGTGAGGGCATTTGAATACCTTTATTAAGCTCGAACTTGCATTTGAAGAAAGTATAGTGAGCTTGAGAATCTTTGAGTACACAATTGATCCTTGCATGAGTAAGTCGAGTCTTGTTGTGTACATTCATGATTGAGTCTTATGTAGCAATGTTTGAGACATCCTTTTTGAATTGCTGAACTTGAGTTTTACTTGAGGACAAACAAAAGTTCAAGTTGGGGGTGTTGATGAGTCCACAATTTGGACTCATTTAGGGCTATATTTTAATAGAATTAGTGTTCTCAAATGCATATTTTGTCTCAATAACTGATGTGAACCCTTAAGTTTTAGATATTTGGATTGAGAGACAAAGCATGGACGCTACCAAGCAAAAAGGAACAAAGCAGCTGAAAGAACGGAGAAAAGACTTCTTGAGTATCACCTAAGCCATTAGGCGAATCGCCGAAAGGTCCTAAATCCCACTTAATGTTCCAATGTGCTGAGTCAGGAAGGAGAATGTCAAATCTGCAATGAAAAGAGGCAGTCGGTGCTTCGCCAAGCATTTCTGCAAAGTAGTGCCATATCACTCAATGACTCAAAACGCAAAGAGGCTGAAGGCAGGAAGGGGATGAAATAGACAAAAAGGCGGATCACCAAGCGTATAGCGATCCCGACTAACTGCGCTGAATGGTCCTCCGCAACATAAATTTTCAAACACTATAAATACTTGTTTAAATCTCTAGGTTAGTATTACTTCTTTTATTCGAACTTTTTACAGTTTTTGAGAGAGTTTAAGTTTTAGAGGGTTTTGGAGACTTTATTCTAAGACCTTGAAGATTCAAAGGGTTTCAACTCCAAGAAATTAGACGTGGGTCTCGAAGATTATTCACTCTTGATGTGTTTTAAGACTTAATTCTTCATACCCATTTGATGGAAACTCATATTGGTATAATTTTTTTATCTTTTTTACATGTCTAGCTAAAACCCCAATTCTTGGGGTGTGATTATGTGAATATAGGTTAAATTAACTGTTGGGTCTTACTTGTTGATGGTTTATTTGTGATTAAGTGTGATTTCGTTTAGTAGTTGTGTATATATTTAATGGAATTGTTATTGCAAATATGATTTCATCTTAGTGTTTTTGGCTTGCTCGAGAGAGAGAGGTTGTAAAACTAAGACTACTAAATTGATGGCCGGTGGTATTGGGTCGATATGGGTTCAGCTCGAGAGAGTGAATCCTAGTCCTTCTCCCACACATTCAGCTCGAGAGAGTGAATGAGCTAAGTTGGAGGCTGTGTTTAATGTGGCAAATCAGTGTTTGAGAGAAACCGATTTGTTTTGGGGTAAGTTATTCGAGAGAAAGCTTACCCCTACTAAAGTCTGGTCTAATCATAAATACTCAACAATTTACTATCAAAAGCATGTACTCGATAGTCTAGTTTAACCCATATTCCTATAAGAATCTCGTCTCCCTATCTCATTTCTGTATATTTTTGCTCTTTTTAGTTGTTAATTAATGCAAACCCCCATTGATAATTAACACTTGCATCACCCCTTAGACTTCTTATGTTTTTATTCGTTAATATTTATAGCTATGACTGATTAGAACTTGCTTTTACTTTACTATTAATTCTCGATACCACTCCTTGTGGGAACGATCCTAACCCTTGGTTGGTTTATATCACTACACGCGATCGTTGGCACTTGAACCGAAGTAGTGTCTTGATACGTGAAGTCACCGTCTGACCCTTCCATGTTGTATAACACTATTACTAATAATACTACCTCTCATGGGATTGATCTCATTAGGATTCTCATGAATAAAGTTTGGTAAATTCTCTTTGACCAACAAAAAAAGTCACAATACGAATAAGTCCAAACGCTGTTGTTAAGTATTAAGTTATCATTTAACTTAAAAAATATCTATTATAATATATACATAAGGATACAAAAAACCATAAGTATTTTCTTGCAATCCAAGTTCATCATGACTATGTTCTTCCCTAGTAGGTTATGAGTCCGAGATTTGGACTCATTAGGGCTTTATTTATATAGATTTAGTGTCCTCAAATGCTTATTTTGTGGCAATAATTGATGTAAAACCCTTGATTTACAGGTATATGGATTGAGGGACAAAGCAATGACACTAATTTGCAAAAAGGAACAAAGCGAGCTGAAAGAATGAAGAAAGGCAAGCCTGGTGATCGCCAAGTCCATTTGGCGAGTCACCGAATGGCAACTTGACTACCTAATATTCAAGTGTGCCAAGCCCTGAAGGAAAGAACCAAGTTGGCGAGAGAAAAGAGCAGCCGGCGGATCGTTGGGTGGTTCTGTGATGCATTATTAGATAGCCCAAAGTTACAGACCTTGAGGATGCTGAATGCCAAGGCAGAAGGGCAATTGAAGTGACTAATCGTCCTCCTATTATTCCAACTAGGAGTAAGACCAATGTAGAACATACTAAAAAATCACATGTGTGGAAATTTTGTTATTTGAATGATGAAAAAACTTTTAGTATATGTAATATCTATGAAAAATAATAATAATTTAAATATACATCTGGTGGGAGTGGAGGTTCAACGGGGGGATTAAAAAAACATTTGATTCTAAAACATAGTAAAGAGTAGTTTGCATATTTATCTTCTCTTGGTGTTAATGAAGATTCTAGCGTTGGAGCATCGGCTAGAGGGTCAAATATGGTTCTAGGTGAATTAAATACTTTGAATCCAAATGGTCCTCTTACACATCAAACCTATAATAAGGATCGTGATCGTGAAAATTTTGCTAAAATGGTTGTTGTTTGTGGTTTACCTTTTAGTTTTGGAGAACATCCATGTTTTATTGCATATATTTCTGATACATGTAATCCTAGTTTTACTGGTTTATAAAGAGATATTTTTGAATTTCAAGAAAAACATTATCAATATTTGTGTGCCTATTTTGAAATAATGAATTGTAAAGTTGTTGTTACCACTGATATGGGTCGTAGTCCTAATGGTTTTGATTATTTAACTGTTACTGTGCATTGGATTGATTATAATTGGAATTTACAAAAAAGAATTATCGGTTATAAAATTTGTCAACAGAAAAAAATTGGGATGTATATTGATACTACTGTGTTAGATATTCGTTTTTTTCGGTCTTTGTGATAAAGTCAATAGTATTACTTTAGATAATACTTCTGCTAATTTAAATGCTATTAATATGCTAGAACCTAGACTTTGTTCTATTAGTAAATATGTTTTTCTTATTAGATGTGCTGCGCATATATTAAATTTGGTTGTTAGTGATGGTGTGAAATTATTTGAAAATAGTTTTGAAAAAATTAATAATGCTTGTTTTGTTTATTTTTAATTTGCAAAGTAGTAGTAGAATTAATTGATTTAAAGAGCTTTGTAATACATGTCAACTTTCATTTAGAAAAGTTCCAAAGCATGTAAAAACTAGATGGAATTCTTTTTATGATATGTTTGAAGTTGCTTATGCATATAGAGAACCTATTACTATGCAATTTAATTCTCATAATATTAATTCTTATTCTGATTCAAAACTTAATGATAGTGATTGGGAAGAAGTAAATGAACTTAGAATACTTTTGAAATCATTTTATGATGCTAATAAAAAAAATTTCTAGAATGTATTATCCTACTATTTCTGAAATTTTAATACATGTATGTGAGATTTCATCTCTCTTTGCTGAGTATAAAACAAATGAATTATTTTCAAATGCTATTAAAGCTATGATTTCAAAATTTAAGAAATATTTTTTTCTATCCCTCAAATTTAATTAACTGCAATTCTTTTCAACCCTGAATATAAAGAATATGGTGCAAAAGCTTTAGTTGAATACATTTATCAAAATTTAGATATTCAACCAGATGAAGAGCCTTATATGGTAACATGTCAAAATAGTATAAAATTACTTGCTAAACAAATGTATGATAAATATTGTTCCTTAGACAATGTTGAAAATCCTCATATGTCTATGCCTCAAGTAGGTGTCCATGGTAGAATGAAACATAAACTTGGTCTTGATTCTTCTAATAAATGTGAATTTGTTAAATATCTTGAACAGGGTTCAGATAATATTATAAACGAGGAAGGTATACCACAACTCCTGAACTGGTGGAGGGCTCGTGGAACTCAATTTCCAAAACTTAGTAGGATGGTGAAGGATGTGCTTGCAATTCAAGGATCATCAGTAGCTTCAGAGGCAACTTTCAGCGCAGCAAGATTTCAAATTGGAGACCAGAGATATTCGTTAGCAGAAGACAGTTTGGAGATATCGGTGTTGTTTAGAGATTGGATAAATGTTGAGCGGAGAAATCTAGGACTTCCAAAGTTAAGTAGTTAATATGAACTTTTCATAGATTCAGACGTTAGATATGGTAGTGATGACGGCATAGAACTTCAAGATTGTTAGCGAGCTTTACCAAGACAAGTAGTTGATAATGGTCAATCTATAGCTGAGTTAGAGAAAGGTTTTGTAGGACGATACAACTATTAGTAGTACATTCGAGGCTTAGTTGAAACAGAACTTTCCTAGAAGGCAGTTGCGTAAATTAGGAACTCTACTAATAGTTGTAAATTGTAATACAAATTTGAATAAATTGGATTGATATTTTTTTAAATTTGTGTCATTGTATATACTTTTATTTTTATTTAATTTTTTAAAATTACAAACTTAAGTTATTTAAAATACAAGTTAGAAGTATAACTTATAACATATTAATAAGTAATAAGTTATAAACTTCAAAAGATTCAAATTCAAATATTGAAAACATAAGCTCAAATTTTTTTTTAAAAAAAACTTTATTAAACTTAACTTACAAACTTAATAAGTAAAAGTTCAAAAAAATATCTTTAAAATAAACTTTAGTAAAATTACATTATAAATTTCAAAACTATTAAATTTTAAACTTAGAAAAATAAAAAGGCATTCATATTTTCGTGATTCAAAATAACTAAAAAAAAATTTTATTTTTTTAAATATGTGTCGTCCCATCCCGGTCCGTTCCGATCCTGTCCGGTACCATCCCGGTATATAGTGGGACAGGATGGAACCGAATATTCATCCCGTTAATTTCGATTCGATTCATTTTGTTATCGATCAACCCTTCCTGTTCCAATCCAGTACCGATTCATTCCGATTCGGTGGTTCCGGTCTGGTCCGATGCCCAACCTTAGTTTTGGTTGTGGCATGACTCATCTTGTTGTTTTTTTTCTCATTTTATCTTCTCCTTTTTTTGAGTAGTTCCTAACTAATAAAAGCGATTGAAATTTAACTAAATCCTACCAAAGAAAAGAAACAAAAATACAAAATAACCAAAAATAACTAATTATTACATAATTTCATAGGTTGCCTCTCGTGGAGCGCCTGGTCTAACATCGTGGCTCGACTCAACTTTGGATCATTCATCATTCAGCTCAAGAGCTTCTCGATCTCGATCAACATTTTAACCAAAATAGTGCTAGACCCGTTGCCCTTTCACCAAGAACATAGTTGCATCTTTGCCTTCAAGTTATACCGGACAATGTTGCTTCATCCTCAACACTTCGAAGGGCCCACTTCATTTAGACCTTAGTATTCTAGGGAATAATATAGGTCTAGAGTTGAAGAGTAATACCTTTTGTCCTAGAGAAAAAGTGTGAGGTACAATGTGAATGAAGTGCTTGCCTCCATCACTTATGATCCCCTTGGAGTACCAAAATAAGTGAAAATGTGCTTCTTTATGAATTTCATCACCACCTTTGAATCATTCACAGGAAGAGCTACAGCCTTGACCCATTTGGATACATAATCAACTGTCACTAGAATGTATTGGTTTCCATCTGATGGTAGGAAGGGACCCATAAAGTCAATACCTCGTACATCAACGATTTCTACCTCAAGAATATTGTTGAGTGGCATCTCATGTCTTCTAGATATAGTACCCAATCTTTGACACAGATCACATTCTTAAACATAAGCTATAGAGTCTTTGAATAAAGAGGGCCAAAAGAAGCGAAATTGTAATACCTTGCGTGTCGTGAGCTCTCCTCCATAATTCCCTCCATAAGGACTTGCATAACAACTCTCGGGCACTTGCTTGACCTCATTTTTTGGAATGCATCTTCTCACAACTTGATCCACTCCTTGTTTGAACAAAAATGATTCATCTCAGATGTAAAATTTAGTGTCATGCTTTAGCTTCTTTCTTCTTTTGATTATTTGAACTAGGTGGTAACACTCCACACACTAATACATTTACTATATCAGCATACCACGACACTTGGGAGATTTCTCAGGTATTCAACTACTCATCTGGAAACTTTTCATGTATTTTTTCCTCTTCATGCACATGAGAGCAGTCTTCTCACCTCGAAAGATGATCAGCTATTTGATTCTATGGACCTTTTTGGTCTTTGATTTCAAGGTCAAATTCTTGAAGAAGCAATATCTATCAAATGAGCCTTGGGTTAGCATCCTTCTTGTTGAATAGGTACCTTTTAGGTGCATGGTCACTATCAATCACTTTGGTACCTACCAAATATGATCTGAATTTGTCGAAGGCAAACACTAGAGCAAGCACTCCTTCTCAGTCACTTTGTAATCAGCTTGAGCAAAATCAAGGGTCTTGCTAGCAGAATATATTGAATGCAACAGCTTCTCTTTCCTTTGTCCTAATACTGCACCTACTAATCCATTGCTTGAATCACACATGTGTTCAAATGGTAACTCCCAATTAGGTGCAATCAAGATTAGAGCTTCAGTTAAGTTCTGCTCTAACACCTTAAATGCTATTTTCATCGAACTAAAATTTCACCTCTTTCTCCAAGAGATAGCACATAAGTCTAGCAGTCTAGCATCCAATTCTTTCTCAACTCTAACTGTTCTTGAATAAGTTAATAGACCTCTTATTTTCATCTGATCTGCAAGTTGCGACAAACATCCAACATTCATACATAGTAGGTCATGGCATCCACGATGATGTCCTTCAATTAAATCTTTGATAAACTCCGCTCCAGTTGAAGTACACATTTTGCCAAAAACAAAACATCATGAAATGATCTTCCTTTGCCAGAAAATGAATTTATTTTTGAACTATAGTGACATAAGAAAGAGCAGAATATTCATATTATGACAATTTGGAACAAAAATGTAACATTATTTGAAAAGAAAGAAGAGATAAATAATATTATCTACAAGGAGATCAAGAGTTTGCATAGTCCATTCATCATCAAGAGAAGGTGTGGTAGCTTTTTCAGCAACTATATCATCATCGGTGAATTCACTTTGAAAATCCTTGACATAATTAATTTCACTCCCATTCCTGACATCAACGACTGTATAGAAAACTTCTTCATCCTATACTGAGAATCTTTTGGGTGTGCCTATTATATTATCATTAGTCTTAAGTCAGAAAAATAAATAACATAGATCTAAACTATATCTAGAAGAATATATATATATATATATATATATATATATATATATATAACTCACTGCCAGGTATTGCTTCCAGGTATCATCTTCAACATCAACTTTTCGAGTTTCTTCATTTCACCCGGTCCCTTCATGTCCAAACAAAGATACATAGCATATTCAAACAGCCAAGTAGTGATACAAATGTAAGTTTTTACTATATATGGTGATACAATATTACAAAGATTCATATTCATAGAAATGTATAAAAAAGTCCATGTTTTG
Source organism: Solanum pinnatisectum (assembly GCA_035578085.1). Classification (NCBI taxonomy): domain Eukaryota; kingdom Viridiplantae; phylum Streptophyta; class Magnoliopsida; order Solanales; family Solanaceae; genus Solanum; species Solanum pinnatisectum. The sequence goes on from CM069083.1 coordinate 28,832,772, forward strand.
GTTGCAACTATAATCTATCTTTTTCCTACTTGTAGAGAAGAATAGAGATGGAAGAAGCAAGTCTGAAGCGGTTTTTATCCCTTCGACTCCTTCAAAATATGGATAGATATTTTGGCTTGAAATTAGTAAATATGATTTGTTTTTATAGATATATTGGCTTGGAATCAACAAAAATGTTTTTTTTCTTCTTTTACGACTTACACTTTTCTGTAGTTAACTGCAAATATTTCCAATAACAAAAAATTTCATGTCTTAAACATGCTAACCTTATGTGTTCTTTTGAACTAGGGATGAAAATTGTTTTTATCCATTATCACATGGATGAACTAAGCAATAATTTAAGCATTGAAGTGAATATTGGGTGCTATTGAACTATAGCTTACCAAAGATTCTGATCTTCTCTTTTAAATAGGAAGCAACATAACTTTGTGAAGCTGAACTTAGAGAGAGTTAATGTTGCCTCTTATTTAAATAATAATGACAATCAAAATTCTTGGAAATCATAGTTCAATAATACATAATCTTCTTTTCAACACTTGAACAAATTAATTATAAGTCCATTCATTTTATAATAACGGATAAGGATTATTATGTTCTCTAAATCATAGGGACACATAAGATTTGCATGTTTAGAGCATGAAAAATAATATTATGGAAAAAACTTGCAATCAATTGCATAAAGGTATAAGTAATAGAAGCAGAAAAAACTTTCTTACTAATTTTTAAAGCCAAGATCTCTATTCATATTTTGAAGGCGCTCCAATCTTTCCTCCTCCATCTCAATTCTTCTGTGTAAGTAGAAAAAAATATATTGTAGTCACTAACAAAAATATTCTTCTTTTACACTTCTATATGTATATAAGTTTTTGTTATATTGCATTTGCATACATTCTTATGAACTTAATCCTATGATTAGAGGCACCTTGATAACTAGTCACTTCCTATTTCTTGCTGATGACACTCTTAGAGTTAAGGATACTTTAGTTATATCCTAACATGCATTGTTACTTCTAGGTTATAGAGAATAAAATAATAATAGTCTTTAGCTTTTCAAACGAATCAATTTTATAGTTTATTAGCAAAAAATATGACTAAGATTTATCTTTGTAAAGAGGTTCAAGGAGCTCTCCACCCATAATCTCAGATACATAGCTTCTAGTTACCATGAGATTGACAACATCAATGAACTTACCTTTTCTTTTAAATCTCGTTGAAGAGCAGTATCATTGAAATATACAATGAGGGCATCAAAAAAAGTTTTAAAAAAATATCACATCAGATGTAAATTTATTCTTGGTATGGAAGTTATTTTTATCAATCATCTTTTTGTTTGACATTTCAATAAATAAGAGTACTTTTTAGGAAGTCTTGTGGATGATAAACAAAACATTTGTAAAAATTAGGGACTGCTTACAAGGCAAACAATAGACTACTTGGCAAACATCTTATCATATATATATATATATATATATATATAAAAGAAAACCCACCGCCCAGTGACGTGGTGCTACCACAAGCCAGAATCCCTATATTTCCTCTATTTTTGCCATTTATGCCCCTGATTCATTAGGAAAAAAAACATAAGTCGTGCCTCTATTGCGATGCGTTGTTCCCCTTCTTCGTTCTCCAGGTAAACCTTTTTAGCTTTTGGCATTATTTTGTCTCTCTATATTCTTTATTTCTTTCCTCGCTCTTGCTTTATACTATTCTTCTCAATAAATTCTTTTGCTTGCTTTAAGTATGTATGGTTACTTGATTGTCTACTTTCTTCCCTCAATGCAATCTTCACCTTCTCTGCTACACTTATTTGCATTTTGTATTTTTATTTCAGATCGTCTTGATTCAATACATCATTTTTACTAGTCTAATAGTGAAGAACATGATCCCAAGTGATTATCAAGTTCATTCTTAGCAGAAAAATTGAACGCCCATGCCATGTTTATTTGGCACCCATGAAGTGTTCGACAAAATGCCCTCTAGAGGCACATTGCCACCAACTTCTGTAAATGGCTTCAAAATTCACTCAACAGGCATTATCTTAAGGCTTCTGAAATATTTGAAAAGCTGCCTTTTAGAGGCACATTGCCAATGGCTTGTGTAAATTGGCATGTGGAAATCAATTCAAAATTCACTCAACGGGTATCATCTTAGGGCTTCTTTTTCCTGACTTTTTCTTTCAAATCTGCGTAGACCATTGTGACGTCCCGCCACTCAGCCAGCCAGATTTCACGTCCGGATAGGGGCGGATGATTCTAGAGTTGTGGAGAGGCTTGTGGAGAACTCTAGAATCCTTTAGACTTTTCAAGAAGGCTTTGGAGAACTCTAGAATGTGTAGAAAGTCTAGAGATAGGGCCAATGTGTAAATATCTTAGGGACTTGTATAGTAATTTTAAATTACTCTTTAGCCCTTAGGAGTTAGTATAAATAGAGGTGCCATTCATTTGCAAGGCACCAAACAAGTTGTAAGCATTCTCCAAGTAATACAAAAAGCCTTCTTCCAAATCTTCCAAAATTCTCTAAGTCTTTCTTTGCATTCTCTTAGCGATCTTAGTCTTAAAGGCTTACTTGAGCTTACAAGATCATGAAAGACTTGTGAGTAAGTTGTTAAGTTCCGCACGGAGCGTTAGCCATCACTCTAAGTCCATGACAAAGTGGTATCAGAGCCCTGGTTTGATACTAAGAGAATGACCAACGAAGGAGATGTGAACGCCGCTAGCACTACCAAAGTCCATCTGGATGGTGGAAAGAAAACCCGCAAGGGAAAGAAGTATAAAAAGGGTAATGAGGAAATGCTGCTCGACCTTACCCCGAGTGGGGCACTAATATCTCATCCACCCTCAACCAACGAAGCAAGTGAAGATGAACTTGGCGAGGAGGCCATTGATGTCACCGCTGGAGAAGATTGGGTCGCAAGGGTTGAAGTGGCGAGGCAGGCCGTGGAGATATTAGGCCGGCGCATGAATGTGGCCGACAGTAAATTCAAAACCCTTGAAGACTTCACCCTTGAGGAGCCTAAAATCATCCGTAAGGAGTTAGAGGGACATCAGCGGGCTGAGTTCGAGATGAAGGAGGCCATCACTTCCTTGGAGTGTTAACTCATGGAGGCGTTAAGCACAATTGAGACCATGAAAGCCGAGATGAAGGCACTCAAGGAAGGCATGGAAGCTGGAGGATTGGAGTCACCCGACCGTGATAGGGAGGCCAGGGTCGAGGCTCCCAAGCCACCTATATTTAAAGGCGTCCGAGACGCTCAAGAGGTGGATAACTTTCTGTGGCACTTGGAGAATTACTTCAAGTATAATCGGGTGAGGAGTGACGAGAATAAGATCAACACTGCCGTGTTGTATCTTTCAGAAATGGCCATGCTATGGTGGAGCCCGAGATAGGGAAGGGACGTGCACCATCAACACGTGGGAGCAATTCCGCGAAGAATTAAAGAATGCCTTCTTCCCTAACAACGTCGTTTATGAGGTTAAACGCAAGTTTAGGGAACTGAAGCAAACGGGAAGCATTTGGGCATATGTAAAAAATTTCACGACTCTAATGCTTCAGATTCCCAACCTCACAGATGAAGACATGTTGTTTCACTTCATGGACGGACTACAAAATTGGGCCAAGATGGAGTTGGAGCGGCGACAGGTCAAGACCATAGACGAGGCCATCACATAAGCCGAGTCATTGACCGACTTTAAGCATGACCGGCATGACCGACATGACAGGGCCAACGGCAAGGATATAAGGAATAGTCATGCCAAAGGTGGGGGAGATCGTGGCCGAGGCAAGGAGCAGCAGGTACACATGAAACAACACGAATCCCACAAGGCGAATATCAAGCGGTTCAAGCACAAGAACTATACGGAGAAAAAGGCGTAGACCACCAAGGGAGATGATTGCTACATATGCAGAGGACCACATGGCTATGCCAGGTGCCCAGAGATGAAGAACCTTGGCGCCATTCTATGCGAACGGAAGGAGAAGGACCCACAAGAGCAAAGGCAGGATGCGAGCACGACGCAGTTGTGCATGGTAGGACTATGCGAGGCTATAGCCAAGCAGACGGAGAAGCCGAGAGACTTCAGCACGCAGTATGTAGACATCTCCATTAATGGACGGCCAGCTTATGCCATGGTAGACTCTGGTGCCGAAGCAAACATCATGACCAAGACGGCAGCAGAGAGGTTAGGGCTAAACTACGTTCCAAGCAACACCCGCCTCAAGACGGTTAATGGCCCACCGACTCCTGTGTGCGGGGTCGCCCAAGGAGTGAGCATCACATTGGGAAAATGGCAAGGTAAGACAAACTTCACTGTAGCTCCTTTAGATATCTTTGATATCATTCTTGGGTAGGAGTTCTTCCAGCGCGGCCACACGATGATCGACCCCTACCTCCAACGACTCATGGTCATGGAGCAGGAAGGGTCGTGCATGGTACCTCTAGTCAAGGTACCAAAGAAGGGAGGACATGCCTACTTGTCTGCCATACAGATCGTGAAGGGCCTGAAGAAGGGAGAGCCGACATTCCTAGCTACCATTGCAAGTTTGGGAGAAGACAGTGGTGCTAAAAAGTCCTTGCCACCGATCATAGAGAAAGTCCTTGAAGAGAATAAGGACGTGATGCCAGATGAGCTGCTGAAGACTCTACCTCCGAGGCGCTAGGTAGATCACAAGATAGAGTTGGAGATTGGACCCAAGCCACCCGCACATGCACCGTACCGCATGGCTCCACCCAAATTAGAGGAGCTAAGGAAGCAGTTGAAGGAACTCCTCGAGGCCAGTCACATCTGTCCATCCAAGGCACCTTATGGTGCGCCGGTTCTATTCCAAAAGAAGAAAGACGGATCATTGCGCTTATGCATCGACTACTGGGCGCTCAATAAGGTAATTGCTAAGAACAAATATCCTATCCCGCTTATTACAAATTTGTTTGATAGACTTGGACAGGCCAAGTACTTCACTAAGGTGGACCTTCGGAAAGGCTACTACTAAGTGCTCATCGCAGAGGGGGATGAACCGAAGGCAGCGTGCATAACCAGATACGGAGCATACGAGTAGTTGGTAATGCCTTTTGGCTTAACCAACGCACCCGCAACTTTTTGCACGTTGATGAACAAGATATTTCATCCTTACTTGGATCAATTTGTGGTGGTGTACTTGGATGACATAGTCATCTATAGCAACACCTTGGAGGAGCACGTGGAGCATCTGAAGAAAGTCTTCCAAGTCTTTCGGGAGAACCAATTATACATCAAGCGGGAGAAGTGCGAGTTTGTCCAACACGAGGTGCACTTCTTGGCCCATATCATCAGTCAAGGCGAACTCCAAATGGACGAGGCTAAAATTCGAGCAATCCAAGAGTGGGAGGTGCCCACTAAAGTGACCGAGCTACGATCATTTCTTGGACTTGCAAATTATTACCGCAGGTTCATAAGTGGCTACTCCGCCAAGGCCGCTCCGCTGACCGAGTTATTAAAGAAGAACAAGCCGTGGACTTGGAGCGAGGAGTGCCAGCAAGCCTTCGAAGGTCTCAAGGCTGCAGTAACGGGGGAACCGGTCTTGACACCGCTCGACTTTTCAAAAACCTTCGAAGTACATCCGGATGCATCAGACTTTGCCATTGGAGGGGTCTTAATGCAAGAAAGACACCCATTTGCATTTGAGAGACACAAGTTAAATGAGACCGAATGGTGCTATACGGTACAGGAGAAAGAAATGACGGCCATCGTATATTGCCTGCGCACATGGAGACACTACCTACTAGGCTCCAAGTTCGTGGTCAAGATAGACAACGTGGCCACTAGCTACTTCCAGTCACAGAAGAAGATCACCCCGAAGCAAGCTAGGTGGGAGGATTTTCTAGCTGAATTTGACTACGACTTGGAGTACAAGCCAGGAAGAGGCAATGTTGTGGCTGATGCGCTAAGTAAGAAGGCCGAACTTACTGTCATCACAACGGCCCATTGTGACATTCAGGATGCAATAAAAGATGGCATGCAGCATGATCCCGAGGCCAAGAAGCTGATGGTATTACCCACCCAAGGTAAGACAAGGCGTTTTTGGGTGGAAGAGGGCCTTTTGCTCACATCCGGTTGAAGGGTCTATGTGCCCAAGTTCAGGTCTATCAGGCGGCGAATCATTAAAGAAAGCCACAACACACTGTGGGCTGGGTATCCAGGGCAGCGACGAATAAGGACGCTGATCGAGGCTATCTATTACTGGCCGCGCATGCGAGACGACATCGAGCGCTATATGCAGACTTCTCTTGCGTGCCAACAAGACAAGGTGGAGCAAAGGCAACCGGGAGGACTACTGGAGCCACTACTAGTAGCAGAACGCCCATGGGAGAGCGTGACCATGGACTTCATTATTTCCTTACCCAAGTCCGATGGGTATGGAACAATCATGGTAGTGGTGGACAGATTCTCAAAGTATGCTACATTCACACCCACCACAGTCAGTTGCACCACAAAGGAGGTTGCTCAATCGTTCTTCAAGAACGTGGTAAAGTGTTAGGGGCTGCCAAGACATATCATTAGTGACCGAGACCCTCGCTTTACCGAGAACTTTTGGAGGGAGCTGTTCGAGATACTTGGCACAAAACTTCATTTCTCCACTAGTTTCCACCCGCAGACTGACGGCCAGACCAAACGCGTCAACGCCCTATTGGAGTGCTACCTGAGGTACTATGTCAGTGCGCACCAAAAGGATTGGGTCAGACTCCTAGACATGGCACAGTTTTCATACAATTTACAAAGGAATGAGTCCATCGGGCGCACACTGTTCGAGTTGGCGACAAGCCAACAGCCCCAAACTCCACATTCCTTACCAGCTGCTTTCCCAGGGAACAGTTTGGGAGCCTACCATCTTGCCAAGGGATGGGAGGAACAACTTGATACTGCCAAGTCTTACTTGGACAAGGCAGCAAAGAAAATGAAAAAGTTTGCCAACCGCAAGCGGCGTCGCACGGACCACAAAGAAGGTGACATGGTCTTGGTAAAATTCAACTCCAGACAGTTTAAGGCACTAAGGGGCGTTCATCAAAATTTAGTGCGAAAATATGAGGGTTCGTTCAAGATCGTTGCCAAGGTGGGCAATATCTCATACAAGGTGAAGTTGCCTCCACACTTTAAAATCCATCCGGTATTCCATGCAAGCGTCCTCAAGCCGTACCATGAGGACAAGGAAGACCCTAGCCGAAACCAATCACGATGGGCACCCATTATTGTCACCACCTTGCACGACTGGGAGATCGAGGCTATCAAGACTACCAAGCCAAACGGAAGAGAGGTCAACAAGCCAGCGCCATGCTCCTTGTACATTGGAAGGGACAAACTCCGGAGGAGGCCACATGGGAAAGATATGAAGATTTGTGGCAGTTTAAAGACCATGCTCGAGAGTTTCTGCCACAATACGCCGCGGTCGTCGCATCATCAGGTGGGGGAGCGTGTGACGTCCCGCCAGTCTGCCAACCAGATTTCGTGTCCGAATAGGGGTGAATGATTCTAGAGTTGTGGAGAGGCTTGTGGAGAACTCTAGAATCCTTTAGACTTTTCAAGAAGGCTTTGGAGAACTCTAGAATGTGTAGAGAATTCTAGAGATAGGGCCAATGTGTAAATATCTTAGGGACTTGTATAGTAATTTTAAATTACTCTTTGGCCCTTAGGAGTTAGTATAAATAGAGGTGTCATTCATTTGCAAGGCACCAAGCAAGTTGTAAGCATTCTCCAAGTAATACAAAAAGCATTCTTCCAAATCTTCCAAAATTCTCTAAGTCTTTCTTTGCATTCTCTTAGCGATTTTAGTCTTAAAGGCTTACTTGAGCATACAAGATCGTGAAAGACTCGTGAGTAAGTTGTCAAGTGCCACACGGAGCGTTAGCCATCACTCTAAGTCCGTGACACCATGCTTATTTTCGTACCCATGAAGTGTTCAAAAAAATTTCTCTCTACAGGCACATTGCCAATGGGTTCTTGAAACTAAATGCGCAGGACATGCTTATTTTGGCATCCATGAAGTGTTCAAAAAAATGCCCTCAGTGGTAGATTGCCAATGACTTCTTGAAATGACTTCAAAATTTACTCAACAAATATAATCTTAATTCTCAAGGCTTCTTTTTACTGGATTCTCTTGCAAACCTGCACAGGCCATGCTTATTTGGACACCCATGAAGTGTTCAAAAAAATGCCCTCTAAAGGCACATCATTGCCAACAGCTCCTCTAGAGGCACAACATTGCCAACGGCTTCTGGAAATGGCTTCAAAATTCACTCAAAAGGTATTATCTCAACGCTTCTTTTCTCTGGCTTTGTCTTTCAAATCAAATTTTGGCCTGCAATAATGTGACAGAGCTTTAGGTGGGCACTTATTTTAGACCCTTTAAGTTCAATTACTTAGTATCTTTGCTCAATAACTACTTTCTTAACAATTTGACCCCCTAATTCAAATATATAGCTATTGATAAAAATGCAACAAACGACCTTGAATAATTTGATCATTCACAAGCATTTTCATGCCAAAATCTTAAGGCCTTCTATCCTATGTCCAATGCACCCAAAGCACAAAAGGAATTAATAGAGTAAAAGAATTCATTGTTTCCAATGTTGGCTTTGGCTCCAAATTACAACATAATGGAGAAGATGATGAACAACTTCAACATGTTCATGCTTCTGATGATGGCTACCTCTGCCCAGCGGACCCATTAGTGGATTACGACTATCGAACTCACTTCAAAAAAATGATATTTAACGGATTCTAGATGTTGATACCTTGATTATCCCTCCTACACAGTCCATCCAGCAAGAAAAACCAATAAATATGCATTAAACATGTATAGTAGTTCTTCAATTAGTATATGCATTTTAATTTGGATTTGGGCTTTACCCTTTCAACGTCTTTACTACTTCCATCCCAAATTGTTATTCACTTACTTTAAGTTGGTGTAACTGTTCAAGGATGGTCGGTCCAACTCATACTTTGTGTTAGACTAGTTTATGCAGAAACCTCTTTTACATTTCACCTTCAGTAAAAGAAAGTTTTCATGACTGCCTGTCCAAATGATGCCATGAACTCCAAGGAAGCTCCTCATGGAGGATTCGGATGGTTTCTCAAAACTTCCCCTGCTAAAGCTTTGGTTGAAGATCCATAATTCCACCCTATTTTAAACTTTATGCACAGGTATTATAGCTAACATTATTGTGTTTTACGTAGTTTTAATGGTAATCAATTAAATTAGTTACCCCATAACATTGCATAAAGAAAAAAGGAAAATACATTTTTAAGAATAGCTGCTCCTCTTGAAAAGAAAATGTTGGATACTATAATCCAGGGGTGAGATAAGACTATGTTGCATGACTAAATGAAGCAAATAGACTTTTACAGGAAGCAATGGTACTTCCATTATGGATGCCTAAATATTTTCAGGTACTATATAAGTTTTTTGCAGGTCTACACATACTTAAAGTGGAAAAAACATCTTTTTTTTATGATCTTTAGAGGAAGTATAAGAATCAAATTGCCATATAAACTTTTTTCCTTTGTTGTTTTTGATTTGTTAGTTTATTTTCTCTTTATGATAATGCTTTGTATTTATTCGTCAAACGTGAAAATTGAATTTTACTTGAGCAGAGGTCTATCAGAAACAACCTTTCTACCTTCACAATGTAGGGGTTAGACTGCGTACACACCAACCTAACCCGACCCAACTTGTGTGGTTACACTATACATATTATTGCTGTTGTGATTGTATACCACTTCACTAGGAAGTCATACATATAAGCTTAATTTAGTTTTATTTGTCACAAGGTATAACTAAAAGATAGTTTGATCAATTTTCTTGACTTTTGTTTACTTTTAAGTTGGTCGTCACCTCGAAAGTGTTCCCACTTAGTGCTTTTTATTTGTCTAAATAACAATACATGACTCATTTAGTACTCTGTGAGTTTCCGTCTATAAAGGACACTCCTATTTTTTTGGAGTTAATTATTATTACATGTCGGCTTCTTAATATAATAACTAAGGTAAAAGATTTTACTGATGCATTATCATCGGATACTTTAAAATTTGTGTTGTTAGAGAAGTATCAACCACTGTCAGTGTACCAGGTATTGATGCATTGTGAAGTAGTAACCTTCTTTGTCAATCCATGTATAAGTTAAATAGTTTAATATTTTAGTTATACATATGGTGAACCTTAAACCTTAATTACCAGATTTGTATGTATGAGAATATGAGATCTTAATAAGTAGCATATGGAACTTAAATATTAGCACCTTTACTTGGTACAAAGGCGTACAAGTTTGTTTAAGACTACTGAATAACTTGGTATAACCTTCGGATGAGAAGCATGGTAATTTTGATATTCTACATTATAGCGGTTTTAATTCCAAATGAAATTTCAGTTCCTCCTTTCAATAGGTACTAACAATACATCAGTATGTTAGAGCTGATTTTGGTATTGATGACATGTGCAGTTTGCAGGGTGCCTTATGAAGTTTATTCTTGTTTAATGGGGGTTGCAATTGAAGATGTGCATTGTGCTTGCAAAAATTGGTTCATCATATATTTTAGTTGACAAAGAAAGTGCAGTTGAACGTGTACATGTGAAAGCTCAAATCGATGAGATGTTGAAATGTGGGAGCGAATCTTCGGCTATTGATCTAGAGCATGTTGATGCCATACACTGAGAAATAGAGACATTTGTTCTTTCATTAGGAATAAGTAATTGTTCTTTTATAAATAAATTGATGGTTGTTTACTCTTTTCCACACATAAATGCAATATTTTCTTATGGTATATCCAATATAAGATTTACTCGGGAGTAAAAAAAGACTCATATTGTGCATCTCTCTAAGAAGACATAGTTGTTAAATTCATTACTCAGCCTTTGTCCACTTTTACTTTTACTTTAAGAAGACAATACAAATTTGTTATTTTCTTTAATTGTTCTCTTCTTCCTTGCATATCTTTTGTAAGTAAATTTGTACACTCACCATATAGTAAAAGGGAACAACTTAAAGTTGATCTAATACATAAATGGTGATAGTTGAGATAGAAAAAAAGAACATTAATTCATATGTGTAATAATCAATTAACTCTCGAGTCATAATATAACAACTTTCAGGCAGTTTTTGAAGAAATAGAAAAGGAAACTTAAAATATAATTCCATATTGTTCAGGTTGGTAAAGGTCTATCCAAAGATGCCAAAGCTCAGAAGTTGACATTTCAACACTAGATTGAGGCGGTGTGTCATTGAGACTCTCCTCTGGCTTTTCATTTTCCCGCTCTTTTCGAAAATATCCCGTTCAATTTATTTATTTTTTGTTAAACTAAAGGAGATGTGTTTTTGTGTTTCAATTAACTTTGAAAACGAAATAAAAAAACAATAAGATGCATAACACTTTGGATTATGCATAGACCTTGCATAAAAGAAAATAAGTCACAAATGATGAATAAAATGTTTAAACATCTATAGGAAAAGATAAATAGAGAGAAAGGAATAATATATTATTGACAAATCAGTATAGTCACTTGAAAATAAGAAGATTAGCAATCATGAGTAATCTAATTAAAGAAATTAACTCGCGTGAATCACGGGGACTTTACCGAGTTACTATAAAAAAAAGGAATTGCATATTCACAAATTTTCCGAGAATGGATGCAAAAGGAAGAAATATTATAAACAAGGGCGGAGCTACACACCTAAGGGTGGTCAAATGAACACCATTCGTTAGTTTTTTTTTTTTTTTTTGAATATATAGGTTAAATATAGATATTGTTGAATATATACTAATTGTTGAACACCCTTGAAATAAAAGAGAGATAGCTCTGTGGCTAAAGCAATGCAAATTTTTCTTAGAGGCCTGGGTACGACCCTAGGCTCCTACAACTATATTTAGTTGTTTTTCACTTTAACAATGTCCTCTTTTGTTGTTGAAAAAAAAAATGAAAAACTCTCTTTTATTATTAGAAAAAACAAGAAGTTCCTTTTTACTAATCAAAACAAGCTAAGGACATCATTCAGTGTTTGACTTTCTAGTCTTAAAATTAAAAAATAGATATGTTTAAAAAAGAATGACCTACTTTTCGTTTTAGTTCATTTAAAAAAGAATGACCTCTTTTCTTTTTGGTAACATTTTAATTTCAGCGTTCCACTTGACATGGTAAGGCCACAAGATTAAACAAAAATTTTGTACATTTGACATTACTTTCATTTAGGACCATAATATTCAAAACTATTCTTTATTTTCTTAAACTTCATGTCAAGTCAAATTAGGCCACTCTTTTAGAAATGGAGTGAGTACTAATTTTTTTAAAATTTTGATTAAAAAATTAAGTGACCCCCTTTCGTAAAAGTATGAATACCCTTGACAAAAATATTCGATCTTCCGTTGATTATAAACAACAACAAATTAAAAAGTTTATATCTAAACGATTACCAATAAGGATATAAAGGGGAAGGGGAAGCTACAACTTAGGTTTTTCACATATACATCATTTACAAAAGACATAGGGGAAACAAGAAATGTGAAATGTTATGTACCCTAGACTATTTTCATCTAGAAAAATAAGAGGGTTTGAGCCAGATGGGGATGTTTTAACCTAGAAGCTTTAATCACTAGTATGAGGAGGTGGAAAGAAGCTACCCATGCACTTCATTCAAGCACCACCTGTAAGGTAACAGGAATAGAAAAAATCCTAGATGATGGCAAGAATGGAAAAACGGAAGTAGCAATCACCAACCTAATGATTAAGCATCCTTCCTTGAGATAAGATCCAGAAGTAATGCACAAGGAGCACAGTCCCTTGAATGAGAGAACACAACTGCAAAGGCACTTTGGTCAGATGAAACAGGAAAGTGAACTAGGAAATAAGGAAAATACAGAAGACTTACTCTTATTTAGCTGATAAACAAGGAAGCAAGGAGGCGAATTCAACACTGATCCATAACATGAGGAGGCCGAACTTCTTGTTATTCCAAAGAGGGAAAATATTTTAGGTTCTTAGGGATGAAGGCGAGAGATGGAAAAGAGGCTGATTTAGAAAACCCTAGACCTAAGGAAGTATTTATAGAGATTAGTTTTTGGGCCGGATCTGAAGTGGGTTGTGTATGTTAGATTATTTTGTTACATCTTAATAGATTTGGGTTTAGGCCTAAATGAGTTATGTATTTGTCTTGAATTTTCTCAATAAAAGCCTAAAAATTTGACAAAAAAGATAACTATCTGGTAATAAACTAAGTAGTCAAATATGAATTGAGGTATGACAATTCTCTTTTTTTCATATTTAAAAATTAATGCATCTAATTGTATTCACTAAGAATCACTAATTTATCATACTTCCAAAAATAAACTAAGTTATAGACTTCTTCACTGCCTGAGATGTTTCCATCGAGGGTGAGTTTCAAAAAAAAAAAAAACATTTGTGCCTCCTCAAGTAGGATTTTTTTGTAGAAAAAACTCATCTCAATAATATATCACTTGATAATTATAAGAAATGTTAAATATTTATTATGTTTTTAAGAGTATATTCTAGGTATATTACAAATACCTTCATAATTATTGGCATTATTTGTTCATCAACAACTAATCTACCCCAATTTTTAGGTCTAATAATGATTTGCGATGAATACTCACAAAAATGGAGATACATCATTATTCATGGCGTAAAAGTTAAAAAAAATACGTTTATCTAATTTTTCACATATAAAATTCAGAAGAATTATCACACAGAAGTATTGATCACCATAAATGATACATTTTCAATTGTATATTTTAATGAAATATTATTCTCTAATATCAAATACACTTATTCCATACAAATGATAGAGAAATATTCCATCTCATAATTGCTCCTCTTTTGATCATAGTTATGCAAGTTGTATATATAAATATCATATTTTATATATTCAACAAATAAAATCATAAATTTACCTAATATTATGATCTATAAACTGCAGTACAAATAATACTTATTTGAAATGCCTCCAACCGAAGGTACCCCTACTTATGAGGAGAGATAATAATTTCATCTATTGCTTGCATTATGGTTCATTAAATAACTTGATAACTCATAAATTTAATATTTATTTAATAAACTAGCTCAAAAAAAGATAACATAGATCGGGGTAAAATTCTGAAAATTTGTAGGTCATGGGTAATGTGGACCATTTATGAAACATTAAAAATAAAAGGTGAAATACGATATAAAAATGGAGAAAATGTATAAAGAATAAGCAGAGAAGTAATGTAATTGCTGGTGAAAATCAAGGGACAAGTAGGAGGGTTTTTTAGTTGCTTTGAAGAGGACATCCTAGAGATAGAAAGAATTCAAAACTATGAAATATGTAAAGCTTGTAAATAATTTACTATAGTTGTTTACCATAAAATTTCAGAAATTTAAAATTCTATATAACTACTTTAGAACCTACCAAAAACTTAAATTTAATTTAGAAAGTTAAATTTCTTGTATGATTACAAATTATTTTGTTTCTATATAGTTTTTTGTAGTCGTAAGTGTAATCTTTAAATTTGTTTTCTTATTGATCTTCCTATGCATTTCATTGTTAACCAAACTTTTTCCTGAGGCTACTTCATAATTGTCATGACCCGAGCCTACACCCTCGATGTGGCTGGCACTCAAGAAGCATTGTTAGTCCCCATGTTGTAACACCTCAGTCTTAGAATGGGCTAATTTTAGAAAGAACTAAAATGGAAAGAGCTAAATTGACGATTTCGCAAGTTAGTCTTAAATTGTGAGTTTTGGGTCACCTTCAAACGACCATAACTTTCAATACATGATAAGTTAGGTGGATCATAAGTTATCAAAGATCTTTGAGTCCTCTTTCCAACACCACCGAGTTTGCTAATTTTTGCGTTCGGATGAGGGAGATATGCCCATTTGAAAGCCTATCCAGTTTAGGTAGTTCATCCATTTTTGGGAGGGGTAAACTGGTCTTTTCCGTACACCGTTAGTCTTAACCGTGTTTTTCACCTAATTAGGGGTGAAAGCTGATTATAATCATATTATGCTAAATTCTAAAAATGTTCAAGAACCTATGGCTAAGTTCAAGAGGAGAAAAAGGGAGGAAGCTTCAAACGTTCATCAAGTTTGAGGATTTTTGTCAAGGATTTGATTCGTTCGAGATATGTATGCTTCCATAGTGTTGGGTTTGTTCGCCCTCACACCAAATATGTAATCTTTTACCCATGAATTCATTCTTAAATATTGAATTGTTTAGTTCTTCAAAGGTTCTTGAATTCAAATAGTAATGGAGTGTTGTTTTGAGTTCTTGAGGCTTGGGTTTGCGAATGAGTTGAGTAAATTGATAGTTCCTTGTGTGGGTTTTGCTGAGATTGTTTTGGGTTATAAGAATTCATGAGTTTTGACCTTAGATTCTGCAATGGATAGGAGTTGAATCGATTTTGGAAGATAAAGAAAAGATCGGGCAAAATTATGCGACCAGGTCCGTGTTGCGGAGATGCTTTGAAATCCAGTCCCCAAAAAATTACCTCCCTCTTCTCATCGCAGAGAGGATACAGACTCCACTGTTTCAAAAATTATTTCACGACCAAATATTATAATTATTCTCCGTGTCGCGCTCATGCTCCCCAGTGTTTGTCTTCGCTTCTTTCTTATTATCAACTATCTAAACCAAATCTAATCATTGAGAGACCCTACATCCAAATCATAATTATTGAATTCACATTTTAAATTCAAGATTGAGTTGAGAGTAAAGTTCGGGGGAGTCCTTTGAGTCATTTTGAGAAGTATTTTACAAACTTTTAAAGCATGTTTTAAGACTTGAGTACTTGAGTATGAGGATGAAGAAAGTTGATCTTCATTTTTCAAAATGAATATATGGGAACTAATTATTCCCAAGAGTAATTGTTTTTTTACATTTAAAATGAGGGGAAACTTTGATTTTGAAATGAATTCATGTGGAGTTTTGAGTACTATCTCTTTTAAGAGAATCTTTTGAGTAATAGTCTCAACATTGAGGATGAGGAAATGTTTTTAAACATATGAGCATGAGTTATATTATTTGTAGTAGTATTGAGCACCGATAAGGGGACGAGTTCAGATAACTCAAAGTCCTCATTAACCATGTATGCCAACATGGGTAAAGGATTATACTTTTTAGATGATTCATTATTGTTTTTTCAGAATAGATTAGTGGATCCACTTAGTTGAGGATGTCTTATACTCTTGCAAGGTATAATATTGTTCTGGCAGCGTGGGTGAGAAGATGTATCATCACATAGCTCATAGTGATGGTTGTCGATTAGAGAGTCTCCCAAATAAGAGCGAAGAGTTATTATTGTAATTTTAAATACCTTGAGTTATTATCTACTATTTTAAAAAGGTTTCTCTATACTGCATCTTTTATTGTTGCTTTATAAAGTGAGTTGAATATTCTTGAACTGAGCTGAGTATTTCTGAGTTTTGTTATCCTTGAGTATCTTTGAGTTGAGTTGAGATGAGGTAAGTATGTTCTTTCTTTCTATCAGATCAAGCCTATGCCTGTGCTTTAGAGTTCCCTTTGCATTCTCGTACATTCTATGTACTGACGCCATATGGCTTGTATCTTTCATGATGCAGATACATGTAACAAGGGTCATCAACTGGTGCTCTATTTATACCACCTGCAGTCCCAGAGTTTGATTGTGAGCCTCTTTGCTTTTCGGAGGGCTCCACACTTTGCTTTCATTTTCAGTTTGTTAGGATGCTCGGGGTATTGTCCCAATGTCCATCATAGTATTATTAGATGATTCATAGATAGTAGAGTTTTGAGAAGTCTGTTTAATTTTCAATTGCTGATGTTCTAGACTTGGGGTTGCCTTATTTGGCCAGTTGACTATTTATCTCTTAATATTTTGAGCTATTTATTTTGAGACTGTTTTGAGAAAACCATTTACTTTTGATTTTTTGTGATGTTGAGAAAGTCTTCTGCTGAGTATTGAGCCAGACCAAGGGTTCACTTGGAAGCAACAATGGTTCTCGAGCGCCAGTCCTGTCTAGGGTGTAGGCTTGGGCGTGCTACAAGCGAACCCTCATCCCGACTGACTATCAGTGGAAAACTTCTTCGAGCAATAATAGGCTTAGAACTAAATTAAATTCATTAAACTCAAATACTCAACTCACAAAGACTGGAAAGTTCTCAATTGCAATATGAAAAGATTAGGCAAAATTATGCACCCAAGTCCGTGTCGCAGAGATGCTTTAAAATCCAGTCCCCAAAAAATTACCTCCCTCTCCGCGTTGCGGAGAGGATACGGACTCCACAGTTTCAAAAATTATTTCGCGACCAAAATATTTTAATTATTATTTGTGTCACGCTCATGCTCCCCAGTCTTTGTCTTCGCTCGATTCTTATGATCAACTATCTAAACCCCATCTAATCATTGAGAGACCCTACATCCTAATCATAATTCTTGAATTCACATTTTAAATTCAAGATTGAGTTGAGAGTAAAGTTCGGGGCAGTCCTTTGAGTCATTTTGAGAAGTCTTTTACAAACTTTTAAAATGTTTTTTAATACTTGAGTACTTGAGTATGAGGATGAAGAGAATTGAGCTTCATTTTTCAAAATTAATATATGGGAAATAAATATTCACAAGAGTAAATGTTTTTTTTACATTTAAAATGAGGGGAAACCTTGATTTCCAAATGAATTCATATGGAGTTCTGAGTACTATCTCTTTTAAGAGAATCTTTTGAGTAATAATATCAAAGTTGAGGATGAGGAAATGTTTTTAAAAATATGAGCATGAGTTATATTATTGGTAGTAGTATTGAGCATCGATGTGGGGACGAGTTCAGACAACTCAAAGTCCTCATTAACCATGTATGCCAACATGGGTGAAGGATCATACTTGATAGATGATTCATTATTGCTTTTTAAGCATAGCATAGTAGATCCACTTAGTTGAGGATGTCTTATTCTCCGGCAATGTATAAGACAGTTCTGGCAGCATGGGCGAGACAATGTATCATCACATAGCTCATAGTGATGGTTGTTAGTTAGAGAATCTCTCAAATAAGAGCAAAGACTTATTATCATATTTTTAAATACCTTGAGTTATTATCTACTATTTTAAAAAGGTTTCATTATACTGCATCTTTATTTTTGCTTTATAATGAGCTGAATATTCTTGAACTGAGTTGAGTATTTCTGAGTTTGGTTATCCTTGTGTATCTTTGAGTTGAGATGAGGTAAGTATGCTCTTTCTTTTTCTCAGATCAAGCTTTTGTATGTTCTTTAGAATTCCCCTTGCATTCTCGCACATTTCATGTACTGATGCCATTTGGCATGTATCTTTCATGATGCAGATACAGGTAGCAAGGGTCATCAACATGCACTCCATTGATACCACTTGTAATCCCAGAGTTTGATTGTGAGCCTCCTTTCTTTTCGGAGGGCTCCACACTTTGCTTTCATTTTTAGTTCGCTAGGATGATTGGGGTCTTGTCCCGACATCCATCATAATATTGCTAGAAGCTTCATAGATAGTAGAGTTTTGAGAAGTTTGTTTAATTTTCAATTGCTAATGTTCTAGACTTGGGTTGCCTCTTTTGGCCAGTTGAATGTTTTTTTCTTAATATTCTGAGGTATTTATTTTGAGACTGTTTTGAGAAAACCATTTACTTTTGAGTTCTTGTGATGTTGAGAAAGTCTCCCGCTGAGTATTGAGCCAAGCTAAGGGATTGCTTGCAACCAACAAAGGTTCTCGAGCGCCAGTCGCGTCTAAGGAGTAGGCTCGGGCGTGACACAAGCAAACCCTCATCCAGATTGACTACATGTAGAAAACTTATTCGAGCAATAATAGGCTTAGACATAAATTAAATTCATTAAACTCAAATACTCAACTCACAGAGACTGGAAAGTTCTCAATTGCAATATTTAAAGTTTGTAAAACAACTTAAAAGAAATTAAATACTAAAAGACTCCTCAACCATAACTAACTATGAAGCCTCTACTATTAAAACGGATATCGGGACAAGACCCACAACATCTAAAAACTACTAAACTGAAAGTAAATGTAAAGGCCTCAAGAATACAAGGAGGCTCACCAAAAGCTAACTGGAGTATAGAGTGATCTCAACGAAGCACCCGGTGATAATCCTGAACACCTCCTTGTGCATCATGAAAGGATGCAGGTCGAATGACATTAGTACACTGAATATAAAAGTATGCAAGGAGAATTGGAAACATGAGTAATCGAATAGATAAGACATGAAGAATAATCACCTCAACACAACTTCAATAAAAATGCAACAATAAGAGATGCAATAGTTTGGATGATTTTTGGAGAGTGAGGTTTCTGGGTAAGTCTGACTAAGTTATTAGGCTTCGACTGAGTAAAGCGACGTAGTTTAGGCATTAAATGATGTAGTTTAAGAAGCCGAAAGCATAGGAAAAAGTCCTAAATGACTCTAACTTAAAAGCTGACAAAGGCTATCCACGGAGGGACCTACGGACCGTCGTTTGGACAACAAACAATCTACTGCGATCATGGTTTGTGGTATGCCCGACAGAGCTTCACTAAAATGAGCATAACTTTTTACTCTGAACTGGGATTTTAGAAAACTCGGTGGTGTTGGAAAGAGGATTCAATTATATTTAATTTGATAGGTCATGGGCCACCTAATTGATTTTGTGCTAAAATATATGAACATTTAAAGTTGACCCAACAACTAATTCCCTCCAATGGGCTGCTGATGAGTCCAAGATTTGGACCCATTTAGGGCTTTGTTTATATAGATTTAGTGTCCTCAAATGCTAATTTGTGCCAATACCCGATGTAAAACCCTTGATTTCTAGGTTTATGGATTGAGGAACAAAGGACGGAGACTGACAAGTAAAAAGGAACAATACATGCTGAAAGGATGAAGATAGGCAGCTTGGTGATCCCCAAGTTTACTTGGCGAATCGCCGAATGGCTATTTGACGTCCTAAAGTTCCAGTGTGCCAAGCCCTAAGGGAAGAAATCAAGTAGGTGATGGAAAGGAGCAGTCGGCGGATCACCGAATAGTTCCACGATGCAATGCTAGATCGCCCAAGTTACAGACCTTGAGGATGCTGAATGCCAAGGAAGAAGGGCGATGGAAGTGACCAAAGGGCGGCTCGCCGAGTGGTTCGACGAGCCCGACTTTCTTCATCGAGTGACTCTTCGCAGCACATTTTTGGCGACTATAAATACATTTTTGAGCATTTAGTTTAGTATCTTAGCTCATATATTTTTAATCTATTTTTGAGTTTTGAACTATGAGACCGTTTTCTCTAGTTCTTCCTAAGTTTTGAAGAATTGAAGTTTTTCACTTTTGAGAAATTGGAAGTGGGTCTTTGAGATTCTTTGAATTGGAGCATTGTAAGGACGAATATACTCTTACCCTGTTGACAGATAATCAATTTGGTAACGGTTTTTACCTCTTTATGATGTCTAGCTAAAATCCAATTCTTGGGGTGTGATTATGTGATTATGGACTGATTTAGTTTATGGGTAATGCTAATTTTTAGTTTAAATGCTATTTAGAAGTGAGTTCAATCATTAATTGTGGTTTAATTTCAGAATTGAAGTTGCCAATGCAGTTCTAGTTTTGTGTTCTTGGCTTGCTCAAGAGAGAGGTTTTAGAACCAAAATTATTGGTTGATGGTAAGTAGGTATTGGGTTGACCTGGGTTCACCTCGAGAGAGTGAATCCTAAACCTAATTTCACACATTCAGCTCGAGAGAGTGAATGGGCTAAGGTGTGGGCTGGTCTTATTTTGCGTGCTTGTTAATGTTCGAGAGAAATCAACTTGATTCGGGGTAAATTCTTCTAGAGAAATTTTACCTTCACTATAGCCTAGCTTAGTCACTAATATCTAGCTATTTTTTAATTGTTGCAATTACCCATTTGTCTATATTATCCTATAATTGAATCACATCCCAAGAACCCGTCTCATTATTGTTAAGTTCTATTGTTTGCCACTTTTTGTAGTTGATAGTAAAAACCAAAACCCCCTATTTGACATTCGTGTTACCCCTTTATTTTAATGACGTCTTTATTCAATAATGTTTATTCTTATGACTAATTTGATCATGTTCATACTTCCCAATTGACTCTTAAACATGTACCGCTCCCTGTGGGATTACTTATTTAGTTGGGTGTTATACTGATGTATGATCATTGAACAGCTAGAATTGGATGAGGTGTGCTTGAAACATTAAATCAAAATGGCACCGCTGCCGAGGAGTGGTGTTGTTTGAGATTCTTTTTTTGAAGTTGAATTTCGTTATTTTTAGTCATAGTTGAATCTACTTACTCTTAGTTTTGGTTTTGTGTTGTTTGCTTAAAACAACAAAAATGAGTGTCAACGAAATCAATGGTAGCCAATGGAACTTTCTTTATCCATAAGCTTGTCACTCTGGTATTAAGCCACTCCCATATGGATTAAGATAAATCATCGGTCCTCATACTACCCTCCTTCTTCTTAACAAACAACATAGGAGCACCCCACGGGGAAGTATTATGACGGATAAAACCTTTATAAAAAAGCCCTTGGATTTGAGTTTTAAGCTCTCTCAACTCTGACACCACCGTAATAGACTCAATACAGGGGGATTCGACCTCAACACCCCGAATATGAGCCACTTATGCCAAACAATCCTGCCCCACCAGTTTCCTAGCCCGAATGGAGGATATGATCTTAGCTAGCTTAGGCCTGTACACCCCTTCCCACTCTAATCTTTCCCTACCGGGGATCTCTAGAGTTACCGACTTAGTATTACAATTAAGCTCGGTATAATAGGGGGACAACCATGTCATGCCTAAGATTACATCAAGTCAGTCATATCCAGCATAAAAAAATCAACCCAAATCG
The DNA here is from genome assembly GCA_035578085.1 of Solanum pinnatisectum. Taxonomy (NCBI): domain Eukaryota; kingdom Viridiplantae; phylum Streptophyta; class Magnoliopsida; order Solanales; family Solanaceae; genus Solanum; species Solanum pinnatisectum. The sequence continues at coordinate 28,854,630 of CM069083.1, forward strand.
GAAAATCCATAAACACAACAGGACAACACCAGATGCATGGGTGACTATGACTGACTCTTAAACTGGGGTATAAACATGGATGAGGGCATCAAGTATATCACAAACCACAACAAATCCCAAGGCAATTGAATTAACATGTACGAATAAGTAGAACCCAGATTACACAAAATAATATCCATCCGGACACAGACAATAGTAGCACTAGTGACTACTGCATCACACACCTCAAACTCGATCTTGCCCGAAAAAGCATATAGTTGAGCCTTGTCGTCTTAATGGGCAACCTCCTTGCTTGGATGCACTACTCCTCTACCTGCCCTTATAACTTATATTCGATTGTTTAACACTGAATTAGAACGCGGGGGTTAGTTTGGGTAGCATTCGAGTTCTGAAATTGTGACTAGGAAAAACATAGGAGACAGGGCTGAGATTCTATCTCACCCTGTCCCACTCTGGTGGAAGAAATCCCGCACTGGCAGTCTCTTCTTAGCGGGAAAATGCCGTTGTAGCGGCCATAACATAAGCAGAATCCTGCCAACAATTTTTCTGGGGTTTTTCTCTTTTCAAAATCTCCCAACGGTTTTCAGCTTAACTGAGCAATTTAGGACAATCCTCTGAACTAGGATAATCATTGCCTACCCCGAGTCAATCAAACGATACACAATCCAACTCATTCTCATTGATTCAACACCATAACCCACACATCCCCAGGATACACCCAGACACTTACGGGTTATTACTCAACCGCAAGACATGTCCAGATCTTTCTTACGAATCACTTCGTACATTATCTAGATCCTTGCATCAAACTTAGTCGTGACCTTCTTTGCACAACAAATTTCACGATACTCAACAGTTACAACTTGCATAGTTTCAATCAATTCAGCTAGCATATTGCACATATCAAAATTCAAACCCACACTTACTGTGCACATAATCATATCATTACATCCAAGCAAATACAACTTCCATATTCATAGTTAAGAGAATCTTTTGAGTAATAATCTCAAAGTTGAGGATGAGGAACTGTTTTTAAACATATGAGCATGATTTATATTATTGGTAGTAGTATTGATCACCGATATGGGTACGAGTTCAGACAACTTAAAGTCCTCATTTACCATGTATGCCAACATGGGTAAAGGATCATACTTTTTAAAAGATTCATTATTGCTTTTTAAGCATAGCTTAGTGAATCTACTTAGTTGAGGATGTCTTATACTCCCACAAGGTATAAGACAGTTCTGGCAGCGTGGGCGAGACGATGTATCATCACATAGCTCATAGTGATGGTTGTCAGTTAGAGAATCTCCCAAATAAGAGAAAAGAGTTATTTTTGTATTTTTAAATACCTTGATTTATTATCTACTATTAAAAAGGTTTCTTTATACTGCATCTTTTATTGTTTCTTTATAATGAGTTGAATATTCTTGAACTGACTTTGGTTATCCTTGAGTATCGTTGAGTTGAGTTGAGTTGAGATGAGGTAAGTATGTTCTTTCTTTCTATCAGATCAAGCTTATGTCTGTGCTTTAGAGTTCCCCTTGCATTCTCACAGATTCTATGTACTGACGCCATTTGGCTTGTATCTTTCATGATGCAGATACAGGTAACAAGGGTCATCAACAGGCACTCCATTCATACCACTTGCAGTCCCAGAGTTTGATTGGTGAGCCTCATTGCTTTTCGGAAGGCTCCACACTTTGCTTTCATTTTCAGTTTGTTAGGATAATTGGGGTCTTGTCCCAACAGCCATCATATTATTGTTGGAAGCTTCATAGATAGTAGAGTTTGGAGAAGTCTGTTTAATTTTCAATTACTAATGTTCTAGACTTAGCTTGCCTCTTTTGGCCAGTTGAATGTCTTTTTATTAATATTCTGAGCTATTTATTTTGAGGCTATTTTGAGAAAACCATTTACTTTTGAGTTCTTGTGATGTTGAGAAAGTCTTTTGCTGAGTATTGAGTCAGGCCAAGGGTTCTCTTGGAACCAACAATGGTTCTCGAGCACCTGTTGCGTCTAGGGTGTAGGCTCGGGTGTGACACAGGTGAACCCTCATCCCGACTGACTAAAAGTGGAAAACCTATTCGAGCAATAATTGGCTTAGAACTAAATTAAATTCATTAAACTCAAATACTCAACTCACAAAGACTGGATAGTTCTCAATTGCAACATTTAAAGTTTGTAAAACAACTCAAAAGAAAGTAAATACTAAAAGACTCCTCAACTATAACTAACTACGAGGCCTCTACTATTAAAAACGATATTTGTACAAGACCCGTGACATCTAAAAACTACTAAACTAAAAGTAAATGTGAAGGCCTCAAGAATACAAGGAGGCTCACCAAAAGCTAACTGGAGTGTAGAGTAATCACAACGAAGCGCCTGTTGATAATCCTGAACACCTGTTTGTGCATCATAAAAGGATGTAGGTCGAATGACATTAGTAAATTGCATATACGAGTATGCAAGGAGAACTGGAAGCATGGGTAATTAAACAGATAAGTCATGAAGAATAGTCACCTCAACACAACTTCAATAAAACTGCAACAATAAGAGATGCAATAGTTTGGATGATTTTTGGATAATGAGGTTTCTAGGTAAGTCTGACTAAGTTATTAGGCTTTGACTGAGTAAAGCGACATAGTTAGGCATTAAACGACATAGTTGAAGGGGACAAAAGCATAGGAAAAAGACCTAACTGACTCTAACTTAAAAGTTAACTAAGGCCATCAACAAAGGGACCTACGAACCGTCGTTTGGAATACCAACCATCAAATGCGGTCGTTGTTCATGGTCTGCCCGATAGAGGTTCACTAAAATGAGCATAATTTCTTACTCGGAGCTGGGATTTTGACGAACTTGGTGGCATTGGAAAGAGGATTCAATTATATTTAATTTGATAGGTCATGGGCCACCTAATTAATTTTGTGCCAAAATATATGACCATTTGAAGTTGACCCAACATCCAATTCCTTCCAATGGGCTGTTGACCCCCACCTACGGTCTGTAGGTCCAACCACGGACCGTACTGGTTGACCGTAGGTGGGATCAGAGACCATAAACATTAGTGCCTTAACGACAAAACCCCACCTACGGTCCATGGTTCTACCTACGGTCTGTGGGTGGTTCCGTCGGTACTGCCACCACTTTTTCTAAAAACTATGATTTTCTTCATTTTGAGGTATGAGGTGTTACAAATCACTTTTTGGGCTGGATCTGAAGTGGGTTGTGTAGGTTAGGTTGTTTTTTTGTGTCTTAATAGATTTTAGTTTTAAGCCCAAAGGAGTTATGTACTTGTGTGTGAATTTTATCAATAAAAGCCTGAAAATTTGACCCAAAAAAATAATATCTAGTAATGAACTGTGTAGTCAAATTTGGATTGAGGTATGACAATTCTCGTTTTAATATTGAAAAAATAATATATCTTAATGCATTAACTATAACAATCACTAATTGGTCATACTTGCAAAAATAAATTTAGTTATAGACTTCTTCACTGACTGAGAAGTTTCTATCGATGGTGAGAAGAAGAAAAAAAGTTTGTATCTCTCAATGATTATAAAATCTCAAGTAGGATGTTTTTTTAGAAAAAGCTCATCTCAATAAGATATTTCTCAATGATTATAAGAAAAATAAATATTCATTATGTTTTTAGCATGAGTACAATCTACGTATATTACAAATACCATCATAATTATAGACACTATTTGTGCATCAACCACTAATCTATTGCAATATTTAGGTCCAATAATGATTTGTGATAAATACTCGCATAAGTGGAGATACATCATGATTCATGGCATAAAATTTAAAAAATTACATATATCTATTTTGACACATACAAAATTTAAGAAGCATTATAACACAAAAGTGTTAGTCTCCACAAATGATATATTTTCAATTTTATAGTTTAACACAATATTATTCTTGAATATCAAATACACTTATTCCACACAATTGATAGAGAAATCTCCTATTTCATAATTGCTCCTCTTTTGGTCATAGTTATGTGAGTTGTGTGTGTGTATATATATCACATTTTATAAATTCAATAAATAAAATCATAAATTTACCTAATATAGAGATCAAATAAAAGGTACTATATTCTCTTGAAAAAGCATCTCAAATATTCCACAAATTAATGGAATATTCATAAAGAGATCAAATATGGATCATCCATATTCGTGAAATACGACACTAACGACCCTCAAATAATAAAGAAATCTTATGAGAGAAGAATCAAGGAGGAACAAAATTGTACCTCGCACTATTTATAAATAAACTTATATTTCTTCATATTTTAATTGTGATTGTAATTTATTTGCTTTAAAATTTGTCCCAAACAAATTGGCATGCCTAGTGGGACCAAAAATTCCACTCATCTCTTTTTTCATATATCAAATCTACAAATCTGAAGTTACAAAACCGCAAAGTTTGAAGGATGAGTACTTCAAGCCTCATCTTTGAGTTTCAACAAGTACACTCTGATAAACCTCGATGCTAGGGGAATTTGTAGACATAGAAATTTTGTAGGACTCTAAACACGTATTCGATTCAAGTTTACACTCTACAAGGTGTATTCAGTTCCAATTAGGATTCTTGGAGGCTACTCATTCCTATATAAAAGGTACTATATTCCCTTGAAAATTCATCACAAATATTTTACCAATTCAAGGATTATTTATAAAGAGATCAAATCTGGATCATCCAAGTTTGGGAAATATGTCAATAACGACCTTCGAATCATGAAGAAATCTTATGAGAAAGGAATCAAGGGAGTAATAGAATTGTACCCCAGACTATTTATCAATAAATCTATGTTTCTTCATATTTTATTTGTAATTGTAATTTATTTTCTGTTGCTTTAATATTTATTGCAAAAAAATTGACACGCCTAGTGGGACCAAATTTTCCCTTCATCTTTTCTATTATAGATCAATATATGTAAATCTGAAGTCACAAAACTGCAAAGGTAGAAGAATGAGTACTTCAAGTCTCATCTTTGAGTTTCAACAAATCTACACTCCAACAAGGCTTGAAGCAGTGGACATTTGTAGACATTGAAATTTTGTAGGAATCTAAAAGACGTATTCAATTAGAGTTGCGACTGTACAAGGTTTATTCAATTCCGATTAGAATTTTTTGAGGCTACTCAACCCTAAAACCGTAGTTCATGCCTATATAAAGGGTACTATACTCCCTTGAAAAAGCATTTAAAATATCCCACAAACTCATGTTATAATCATACATAGATCAAATTCAATTCATCCTGGTTCGAGAAATACGCCACATACAGCCCTCGAATAATGAATAAATACCATATGAGAGAAGAATCAAGGGAGGAACAAAATTGTACCTGCACTATTTATCAATAAAGTTATATTTTTTTTATGTTTTATTTGTGATTGCAATTTATTTTCAGTCATTTTAAAGTTTATTGCAAGCAAATTGACAAGCCTAGTGGACCAAATTTTCCCTTCATCTCTTCTCTCACAGATCAAATCTACAAATCTGAAGTTCCAAACCTACAAAGGTTGAAAATTAAGTACTTCAAGTCTTGTCTTGTAGTTTCATCAAGTCTACACCCCGACAAGCCTTGAAGCAGGGGTATTTGTAGACTTTGAAATTTTGTGGGACTCTACATGATGTGTTCATTTCGAGTTGGGATTCTACAAGTTGTTTTCAATTCAAATTAGGATTCTTGAAGGCTACTCAACCCTAAACCTTAGTTCATATCACGACCCAAAAAGGACGTGATTGCACATGTCTACTCCCACTAAGACTAGTTCATCTCAACCCAATTAAATGAATGAAATGCTGAAATACAAAGCAAAACAAGTAATGTGGAAAACTTATTCTTTCTATAAAAAAAAACCCCCAAAATCTAGTTGTCACGTGTACAAGTGCCACTAAATACATAAACTGCGGATTGAAATACTTACAAGTTTCGACCTTTGTTTCTCAAATAGAACAAAGTATAAAGGAAAGGAGAAAGAAGGCATGCCAGAGTAACCAACAGCTACCTATCCAAATCCTTGAAAAGCCTCGAACGGAGGAGGAGGAGGAGGAGGAGAAGAAGAAGAAGATCACACAGATCCGGGCTCAGAACCTAGACAAGTGTAGAAGCAAGGGGTGAGTACCAACAACACGGTACCTAGCAAAAAACCTAATAATCATGCCATCTAGCTAGAAATCGAATACCTCTTACACTCCAATTGAACCTCCTCAAACTAAAACCTACATAAAAATCAGCACAACCTAACAAATCTACAATACACATAACTCAAGGCTCAAAATGCACAGCTTAATTGTCACAATTAAACAACAAAACAGATCAAGTCAATCTCAATGTCAAGTAGATCAATCACGTGCAATAAGTGTATAAATCAAAACTAGCAAGTAAATCACGCATAAGCATCAAAATATATCAAATCAGAATAATCGATCTCTCACCAGACCCATTTCCCATCGGCACAATATCACTAGCTAGAAACATTTCCCATTGGCTTTAAATTAAATAACTTGCCGAAAACATTTCCCATGTGCACAATATAACTAGCCAGAATCATTTCCCATCGGCTTTATGTCAAGTCACTAGCTGGAACCATTTCTTATCAGCCTTAATATCAATTAACTAGTCGGCAATGACCTCGACATCATAAGCATCACAAATATCATCACAGTGCTCAATAATTAATGTGTACAAGTAATATCATACCACATGGAAGAAACAACACTTCATACAATTCAAGAGCACATTAATGCTATCAAACATTTCATCAATCAATCAATAAGGGTCACAATAAGACAATTCACACTATTATGTTCATCACATAGCCTTTTCATTTCAACCTTTTTTTATTTATTAAGATTTATCAACTTGAAAATTAACCCTTCAATTTATCCCTATTACTCCCAACACACAACTGATAAAGGAAATACATGAGTTCTACTAGAATACAAGGTTTTGGAGATCACTTGCCTTAAGTTAAACAATTAATACTCCAAGAGTTGAGTCTTCTCCTTCTGAATCACTTTTGAAGCCACATCTATAACAATCGACTATTCACAATAAATCTCCGAGAACAATAATACCCACATCAATTATTTTTAAAAAATGAGCCAATCAACTAAAAACCCAATTCTTAAAAAATGTTGAGTCCGAAAGTTAATGCATTAAAATTTTATTCAAGGATTTAGGAACTCATTGGAGAAAATCATTTTGAAAAAAGACTCAAAAAAAATTCAAGATCTCCATTTTAGTTGAAAACTTGAGTTCTTGAAAAATCTTGCCATTTACCAATCAAAATCTCAAATTTTTTTGTTACAATTAACAAATGACCAAAGGGAATGAAGGTGTAGGATCATGAAAGTTTACCCAATTGATTTAGAACAAGAAATCCTTTTCAAAATCACCACCAAGGGTTTTCCAAACTCAAAAATGGAAAATGGGGCTTAAACCCTAAAAATGGCAACCAAAACCCCTTCCAGGTATCACAAAAGTGACCAAGGGTTCGCGTCTTGCTTAAATAAAGCATCTTTTGCTAAAGCGAAGGTCGCTTATGCGGCAGACCCTTCGCTTCCCCAAAAGCGAGGCTTGTAGCACCAAAAAACACAGCCAAAACCTAAACATCAAATTGACCATCGAGATTCGTTCGGAACCCCGTGAATACAAAGCATAGATGAAAATTTATTGTACTCGAAGTTCTAGACTCAATGGAACCGTCAAAAGATGAATCTAGGGCCTCCTTGACCCAACATCCGTGAAAACGAAAAGAAACTAACTCAACGCCTAAATGACTAAAACAAGCTCAGGACCTCTCAAAAATCAAGCAAGACCTAACATAGGCCTAAAATCATACCCCTAATCCAAAGACACTCTCGGAATTCTGATCCAAGCATCTAAACCCTGAAGGTTGCCATAGTCAACACAATGGCTAAATTTCCATAATTTCGTAACTTAAGACCTTAAATCCTCAAAAAGACACTGAATCTAAAGACGACAACTCTCACAGCTCAGATTCCACATTCTAAGATTGATGGAATCGATAAAATTACATTCTGACACTCAAAACTCCAAAGAAACCACTTTTAAGCAACTTAGCCTTCCAAAAGCACTTACCAAATTCTCAACTAACTCAAAGTTCGAAGTAACTTTTCAAATCAGTCATAAATGAATTTGGGTTGATATTAGTAGGGGAAAATCATAAATTCATGGAACATTAAAAAAATGACCTACTGGGTCATTTCAATTCATGCCTATATAAAAGGTACTATATTCTCTTAAAGAAGCATATCGAATATTCCACAAATTGATGAAATATTCATAGAGAGATCAAAATGAATCATGCTAATTTGAGATATATGCCACAAACGGTCATCAAATCATGGATAAATATCTTATGAGAGAAGAATCAAGGGAGGAAAAAAATTATAACTACGATGTTTATCAATAAACTTATGCTTCTTCATATTCTATTTGTGTTTACAATTTATTTTTTTGTTACTTTGAAATTTGATGCAAACAAAGGGACAAAGAGGAGGGTTTTATAGTTGCTTTGAAGAGGACGTCCTAGAGATAAAAACAATTCAAAACTAATATATGGAAAGCTTGTAAATAACTTACTATAGTTGTTTATCAATAAATTTCAAAATTTTAAAGTTAGATTTAACCATTTAATAACCAACTAAAAACTTAAATTTAATTTATAAAGTCAACTATCTCGTATGATTACAAATTATTTTGTTTCTATATGTTTCTTCTAGTCAAAAGTATATAATCCTTAAATTTGTTTCCTTATCGATGTTCCTATGCTTTCAATTGCTAACCAAACTTCTTCGTGATGCAACTTTCTAATTTTAATAGATTAAATTTTTGGAAAAATTACCTAGATACACATATTATTTTATCATAATTTCTAAAACTTTCTACCATTTAAGAAAATTTCAAAAATTCCTTCTCAGATATATCACTCTCCTATCGCTTATACATCCATGTTCCCCTCTCGATGCATCTCTCACCTATGTATCTGAATGTCTACTCGTTTATCTGGATATCCTATCCCCTCTCTTTGTACATCCTTTCTCTCTCAGATACATCCTTTACATATGTATTTGGATGTTTGCTAATATATTCAGAAGTCCAGTGATGTATCCGGAAGTCTAGTTATGTATCCGGAATCCATAAATTTTAAGGGATTTTTGTAATATGGAAAAGAGTAGGGAAATAATGTTATTATCTCTTAACACTAAGATATTTCGGTAAATTATACTAAATTTTTTTGAAATGTTATTCTGATTTAATGTTCTTATTACATGATAGAATTACCATATTATTTTTTATTTTTATTGGTTTTATCATTTCTTTGTATAGAGAAGTCCATCTATAATTGTGTTTGTTTTCAAGTCATAAACAATAAGACATAATGATCTTTGGCGTATTTATATGCCAATTTGCTATGATTTGCCTGCATTTATCATATGTTTTGAGAGCATTCCATATTCTAATTGAGATGTTTAGATAATTATTACGATGATTACACATTAACATACATGATCATGACTTAATCAGTTTATTGGGTTTGATTTTTCTTTGGTGATTGATGGGTTTTATTGGTTGGTAGTTGAAGAATGGTGGTTAGCAAAGCTTTGGGGAAGAAACAGCGGAGCATTTGGGGATTTTTGTGGGGAAGAAGGTGAAAAGAAGAACAAGAAAACTTTGAGAGTTGAGTGAATTTGAGAGAAAGGGGGTGGCGGTTAGTTTGGGATTGAGAGAAACTTATGTTTAATTTTGGTAGGTATATGATTTAAGGTGGAATTTTGAATGGATCCCATAAATTTTTGAAAATCTTTGGAAGAAGGGGAGACAGGCACGCGGCATCGCCAGTATGACCTAAATGGGTTGTAGTAACATGGAACCTCCCATGAAGAAACAGCGGAGCATTTGGGGATTTTTGTGGGGAAGAAGGTGAAAAGAAGAACAAGAAAACTTTGAGAGTTGAGTGAATTTGAGAGAAAGGGGGTGGCGGTTAGTTTGGGATTGAGAGAAACTTATGTTTAATTTTGGTAGGTATATGATTTAAGGTGGAATTTTGAATGGATCCCATAAATTTTTGAAAATTTTTGGAAGAAGGGGAGACAGGCACGCGGCATCGCCAGTATGACCTAAATGGGTTGTAGTAACATGGAACCTCCCATGATGTGCCTGGCCAACCCCTTTCCAAGGTTGTAGTTGTTGCATGCATAGTGCGGTGCGCCCGGCCGGATGCACATCCATTTGGTCCATTTTTTCGTGCAACTTCTCCTACTTTTATATTCTTCACCTTCAAATTCTTATGCATCAACCAAATGGTGGGTTTCCTCCCACCCAGTGCCTTAGTTTTGGTCGTGACATGACTCATCTTTTTGTATTTTTCTCATTTTGTCTTTTTTTTTTAATAGTTCCTGACAAATAAAAGTGAATGAAATTTAACTAAATCCTATCAAAGAAACGAAAGAAAAATAAAAAATAACAAAAAAAAAAAAAACTAATTATTACATAATTTCATAGGTTGCCTCCCATGGAGCGCCTGGTTTAACATCGCGGCAAGACTAAACCTTAGATCATTCGTCATTTAGCTCAAGAGCTTCTCGATCTCGATCCGTATTTTTACCAAAATAGTGCTTGACCGTTGCCCTTTCATCAAGAACGTTGTTGTAAGTTCTACCACACAATGTTGCATCATCCTTAACACTTCGAAGGGCTTACTCCATTTAGACCTTAGTATTCTAGGGAATAATCTAAGTCTTGAGTTAAAGATTAATACCTTTTGTCCTGGAGAAAAAGTGTTAGGTACAATGCACTTGTCATTCCATCTCTTGGTCTTCTCTTTGTACAACTTAGCATTCTCATAAGCATGGATCCTGAACTCCTCAAGTTCGTCCAATTGTCCTATTATTTTCCTACAAGCTTGCTCTAGGTAAAAATTTAACTTCTTTATCACCCAATATGCTTGATGCTCTAACTCTATCGGAAGATGAAACGCTTTCCAAGTACCATGTGGTAGGGAAAAGTCACTATGGGTGTTTTATATGTTGTCCTATACATCCATAAAGCATTATCAAGTTTCCTAAGACCAATCTTTTCATTGAGCATTTGTAGTTTTCTTTAAGATTTTATTTGCCTCTCGATTCAAGAATTCAACTTGTCCACTAGTTTGTGGGTGGTATGTTATAGCTATCTTATGAAGTATACCATAATTCGCCAGAAAATTCTTCACTAAATGGTGAATGAAGTGCTTGCCTCCATCACTCATTATCCCCTTTGGAGTACCAAAACGAGTGAAAATGTGCTTCTTTATGAATTTAATCACCACCTTTGAATCATTCACGGGAAGAGCTACAGCATTGACCCATTTGGACAAATAATCAACTGTCCCTAGAATGTATTAGTTTCTGTCTGATGGTGAGAAGGGACCCATGAAGTCAATACCCCATACATCAACGATTTCTACCTCAAGAATATTGTTGAGTGGCATCTCATGTCTTCTAGATATAGTACCCAATCTTTGACACCAATCACATTCTTTAACATAAGCTATAGAATCTTCGAATAAAGAGGGCCAATAGAAGTGAAATTGCAATACATTGCGAGTCATGAGCTCTCCTCCATAATTCCCTCCATAAGGACTTACATAACAACTCTCAGGCACTTGCTTGACCTCATTTTCTGGAATGCATCTTGTCACAACTTGATCCACTCCTTGTTTAAACAACAATGATTCATCCTAGATGTAAAATTTAGTGTAATGCTTCAGCTTCATTCTTCTTTTGATTATTTACACCATGTGGGACCACACCACACACTAATAGAATTACTATATCAGCATACCATGACACTTGGGCGATGTCTTAGGTATTCAACTACTCATCCGAAAACTTTTCATGTATTTTTTCCTCTTCATGCAAATGAGAGATGTCTTATATTCTTGAAGAAGCAATATCTATCAAATGAGCCTTGGGTTAGCATCCTTCTTGTTGAATAGGTACCTTTTAGGTGCATGGTCACTATAAACAATCACTTTGGTACCTACCAAATATGATCTGAACTTGTCGAAGGCAAACACTAAAGCAAACATCTCTTTCTCAGTCACTTTGTAATTAGCTTAAGCTGAATCAAGGGTCTTGCTAGCAAAATATATCGAATGCAACACCTTCTCTTTCCTTTAACCCAATACTGCACCTACTAATACATTGCTTGAATCACACATGTGTTCAAATGGTAACTCCCAATTAGGAGCAATCAAGATTGGAGCTTCAATTAAGTTCCGCTCTAGCACCTTAAATGCTTTAACACAATTTTCATTGAACTCAAATTTCACCTCTTTCTCCAAGAGATAGCACATAAGTCTAGCAGTCTGGTAGCCAATTCTTTCTAACTCTAACCATTCTTGAATAAGTTAATAGACTTCTTATTTTCATCTCATCTGTAAGTTGCAAGAAACATCCAACATTCATACATAGCAGGTCATAGCATCCACGATGATGTCCTTCAATCAAATCCTTGATAAACTCTGCTCCAGTTAAAGTACAAATTTTGCCAGAAACAAAACATCATGAAATGATCCTCCTTTGCCAAGAAAATTAATTTATTTTAGAACTATAATGACATAAGAAAGAACGGAATATTCATATTATGACATTTTGGAACAAAAATGTAACGTAATTTGAAAAGAAAGAAGAGACAAAAGATATTATCTACAAGGAGATCAAGAGTTCGCATAGTCCATTCATCATGAGGAGCCGGTGTGGTAACTTTTTCAGCAGCTATATTATCATCGGTGAACACGTTGAAAATCCTCAACACCATTAATTTCACTCCCATTCTTGACATCAACGACTGTATAGGAAACTTCTTCATCCTCTACTGAGAATCTTTTGGGTGTGCCTATTATATTATCAATAGTCTTAAGTCAGAAAAATAAATAACATAGATCTAAACAATATCTAGAAGATATATATATATATATATATAACTCACTTCCAGGTATTGCTTCCAGAAATCATCTTCAACATCAACTTTTCGAGTTTCTTCATTTCACTCGGCCCCTTCATGTCCAAACAAAGATACATAACATATTCAAACAGCCAACTAGCAATAGAAATGTACGTTTTTATTATATATGGTGATACAGTATTACAAAGATTAAGATTCACAGAAGTGTATAAAAAAGTCTATCTTTTGGTTGCAACTATAATCAATATTTTTCCTACTTGTAGAGAAGAATTGAGAAAGAAGAAGCAAGACTGAAGCGGTGTTTATCCCTTTGACTACTTCAAAATATGGATAGGTATTTTGGCTTGGAATTAGATAAAATGATTTTTTTATAGATATTTTGGCTTGGAATTAGCAAAAATGTTTTTGTTCTACTTTTACGACTTACACTTTTCTGTATTTAACTGCAAATATTTCCGATAACAAAAACTTTCATGTCTTAAACATGCTAACCTTATGTGTTCTTTTGAACTAGGATTAAAATTGTTTTTATCCTTTATAACATGGATGAACTAAGCAATAATTTAAGCATTGAAGTGAATATTGGGTGCTATTGAACTAAAGCTTACCAAAGATTCTAATCTTCTCTTTTAAATAGGAAGCAACATAACTTTGTGAAGCTAAACTTAGAGAGATTTAATGTTGCCTCTTATTAAAATAATAATGAAGATCAAAATTCTTTGAAATCATAGTTCAATAATACATAATCATCTTTTCAACACTTGAACAAATTAATTATAAGTCCATTCATGTTATAATAATGGATAAGGACTATGATGTTCTCTAAATCATAGGGACACATAAGATTTGCATGCTTAAGCATGAAAAATAATATTATTGGAAAAACTTGCAATCAATTGCATAAAGGTATAAGTAATAGAAGCAGAAAATCATCTCTAAGGATTTGGACTTGGGCTTGGATTCTTCATTCTTGGCCTGTAACAAGACTTAAATCTTCATACCCATTTGAATGCAAGCTCATTTAGGTATAAATATCTATCTCTTGATGTGTGGCTAAAAACCCCAATTCTTGGGGTGTGATTTTGTGAAGATGGGTTAGATTAGTTATTGGGTCTTGCTTGTTATAGTGTATTCGTAGTTTAAATTCAATTTCATTTAGTGGTTGTGGATGAATATAATGAGGTTATAGTTGCAAATATAATCTCATATATGTGTTTTTGGCTTGCTCGAGAGAGAGGTCGTAAAACTAAGACCACTAAATTAATGGCCAGTGCGAGTGGGTCGACATGAAGTTTAGCTCGAGAGAGTGAACCCTAGTCCCATGTCCACACACTCAGCTTGAAAGAGTGAGTGGGGTAAGGCGGAGGTTGTTCTTCATGCAGCAAGTGGGTGTCCGAGAGGAACCCGCTTGAAACGGGGTAAGTTGCTCGAGATAGAGCTTATCCCCTTTAAAGTCTAGCCTAGTCACAAATACTCCATGAATTTACTATCAAAAGCATGTACCCAATGATTTAGTCTATCCCATATTCCTATCACATCCCAAGAATCCCCCTCTCATTACTTAGAAATCTTTGTTAATTTTGCTGTTTTTCACTTACTAGTGACAAAACCCCCATTGTTAATTGACACTCTTGTGTCCCCCTTTAATTTACAATGTTTTTAATCGTTAATGTCTTTAGCTATGACTGGTTAGAATAAATTTCATTTTTCTATTAATTCTCAAAACCACTCTCTTGAGACTTGACCCCAACCCTTGTTTGGGTTATTATACTATTGCACGATCATAGACACTTGCATCGGAAGTTGTGTCGTTGATTATGCAAACACCAAAATGGCGCCGCTATCGGGGAGTGGTGTTATTTGAGAATTCTTAGATTAGTACAATTTTTGTTCTTATTAGTTGTAGTCTACTTACCTAATTTTCAATTTTTTTTTTAGAGTTTGTGTGTGTCAACAAACATATGAGTGTGAACGGCAAAAATAGCAACCAAACAGGCCATCCAGCGGGTTATGATTTTCGTCGAGACGATATTGATGATATTAATAGTGTGTACAACCCTACCCAAGTAGGTGAGATGGGTGTAATTTGTATGCCACAAGCAGACGGAAGTGCAACATTTGAAGTTACTAGCACAACACTCCATCTCATACATTCAAGAGGTTTATATGGAGGGTTAGAGCATGAAGATTCATATGAACATATACAAAGCTTCATATAAGTGTGCACCCCTCTGTCGTTCAATAATATATCGCAAGATTGTATACGATTGCGCTTATTTCCATTATCATTAACCGAGGGAGCCACTAAGTGGTTGGTCGAGCTTCCAAAGAACTCCATCAAGTCATGGGAGGAGTTAGTTACGGCTTTTCATGAAAGATTCTTCCCTCCATCAAAGATGATGAAACTGAGAGACGACATTCAAATTTTAATCAAAAGGAGGCCGAACCAATTCACTAATCATAAACACAATTTAAGAGAATTTTGCAAAAATGTCCAACGCATGGACTACTTAGTGAGTTATTGCTCCAATATTTTTACCGTAGTCTGGATTTGGTTAATAAAGGGATAGCTAATCAACTGGTGCAAAGAGGAATAATGTTGCAATCATTTAAAGTAGCCTCATTCCTCCTAGATGGCATGACTAGAGTAAATCAAGCATGGTACATAAAAGATGACTAAGTTTGCCCACCGTGCTTCAGATTAACGTAAGAACAACTTGATAAAGAAAGGGAGAGGGACGACAACATCAAAAAGATGTTGTCTCAAATGGAAGTGATACACGAGCACATAAAGAGGACGTATGGAGTATTTTGATTTGAGTAGGGTTCTCCTTCTGGTTACTTAAGACCGGGGGAGAACCAAGGTAGGAATTCCACAAGATATAAGGAGGGTTTCCACCTATGCTATCAATAGCGGGGTGGATATCAAGGTTGGAAACATTATAGGAGTGAAGAAACAAGGAGATATTGCCACAACTGGGCTGAGAAAGATGTCCATGAGGAAGACCATACCGAAATCAAAAGGGAGCACAAGTAGTCCTCGGGTAAATGATCTATTGTCACGCATACTTGATAAAGTCAAGGGCTTTGATGATTTGCTAAAAGGGATGAGAGATGACTTTTCGTCATTAAATAGTAAAGTGAATTCTCATGTTGATGCCATCAAAACACTACAAGGTCAATTGAGTCTATTATCAGCTCAATTAACATCCAAGACACTGATGGAAGATAATGAAAGAGGCCTGGATGTAGTTACCCATAGTGGAAAGATAGCAAAAGGGAATGTGATAGAGGATGAAGACCCTCGAATACAGGAAGAGAGTCAAGGTATAGAGGAACGAGAATTGCCTATTCCACAAAACCTTGCCAAAGAACTACAACAGGATGCAGAGCAACATGTTCAAATTCCAAAAGTCATGCACCCTTTACCCTAAAATACCTCCACTATTTCCTCAACGTTTGAAAAATAAGAATAAAGATGAGAAGTTCAAAAATATTTTGTCAGTATTCTAGAACTTATTAATTAACCTTCCTCTGATGGAAGCATTGTTGGAAATTCTGGGATACGCCAAATTCATGAAAGAGTTGGTTACAAAGAAAAGGAGCTTGGAGTAGGAAACAATTGAGGTGCCCCATAGTTGCAGCGAATTATGACAAATGAGTCAATCACTAAGAAAGAAGATCCTGGGAAATTCACAATTCCGTGCACAATTGGCATGCGCCAATTCGCTAAAGCTTTGTGTGATTTAGTGGCAAGCATTAACTTGATGCCCTATGCAATATACAAGCAACTTGGTTTAGGTGAACCAAAGGCAACCACAATGAGACTCTTTATGGCTGATCGATCAATCAATCACCCAGTGGGGATACTCTATGACATATTGGTAAAAGTAGATCGGTTCATCTTTTCGGCTGATTTTGTGATTCTAGATTGTGAGATCAATGCTGAAATCCCCATTATTTTGGGAAGGCCATTCTTAGCTACCGGGAGAGCATTGGTGGATGTCGACTGTGGGAAATTGAGGTTCTGTGTGAACGATGATAAGGTGACCTTCAATATCTGTAAATCCATGAAGCAACCAAGTAATATCCATGTTGTGTCCACTAAGGATGTTATCGATGAGGCAGTGGCAAGTGTGAGCCATTTAATGCACAAGAATGAACCCCTTGAGTATGTACTTTCCAACTATGATGAATCCGAAGTTCAAGGCTATGAGGAAGTGGTAGCTGCCTTATTAGGGTTAGGAGTATATTCAAGGAATCCAATCAAGTTGGATATCGACTTGAAAAACAGAGAAAGTCCTCCTGCAAAACCAACAACAGAAGAACCCCCAAATTTGGAGTTAAAAGCCCTACCCTCTCATCTAAAATATGCTTTCTTAGGAGCCAATAATATGTTACCAGTGATTATTGCAGCCGAGTTGCTTGAAAGGCAGGTGAAATTGCCCATTAAAGTACAGCAAAAGCATATAAAAGCTATTGGATGGAAAATAGCCGATCTAGTAGGAATTCCTCCTGGCATCTGTACTCACAAGATTCGGCTTGAAAGTGAATGTAAACCTAGTGTGGAGCATCAACGGAGATTGAACCCTCTAATGCAAGAGGTGGTGAAAAAGTAGATCATCAAGTGGCTAGATGCGGGAGTGATCTACCCTATTCCAGATAGTAAGTGGGTTAGTCTAGTGCAATGTGTATCAAAAAAAGGAGGTATAATCGTAGTCCCAAATGCAAAAGGAGAACTGGTGCCAACAAGACCAGTGACTGGGTGGAGAGTATGCATGGACTATCGAAAGCTTAACTCATAGACCAAGAAAGACCATTTTCCAATGCCATTTATGGATCAAATGCTCAACCAGTTATCAGAAATAGGGTGGTATTATTTTTTGGATGGGTACTCCGGTTACAATCAAATCTCTATTGTGCCAGAAGACCAAGAGAAAACCACTTTTACTTGCCCTTATGGAACATTTGCAATCAAAAGGATGCCATTCGGGTTGTGTAATGCCCCATCAACATTCCAGCGTTGCATGTTGTCTATTTTTGCAGATATGGTTGAAGATTCTATGGAGGTATTCATGGACGACTTCTCAGTCATAGGGGACACGTTTGAGGAATGCTTGACACACTTAGGACAAGTGCTCCAAAGATGTGTGGATACGAATCTGGATCTCAATTGGGAAAAATGTCACTTTATGGTGAAGGAAGGTATCATTCTTGGGCACAAGGTGTCGCAAAAGGAGCTAGAGGTTGACAAGGCAAAAATTGAGATCATTGAAAAATTACCCTCGCCAATTTCAGTGAAGGGTGTTCACAGCTTCTTGAGGCATACAGGGTTCTACTGAAGGTTCATTAAAGACTTCTCAAAGATTGCACATCCACTATGCAAACTCCTAGAGAAGGAAGTGAAGTTCTGTATTGATGATGCTTCTATGGCCTCATTTAAGTGTTTGACAGAAAAATTAGTATCCACCTCGATTATCATCAGTCCTGATTGGTCCGAATGTTTCGAAGTAATGTGTGATTCTAGTGGTATGGCATTGGGAGTAGTATTGGGGCAAAAGTGCAACAAACTATTTCACCAAATTTACGCAAGCAAAGCTCTGAATAGTGCCCAACAAAATTATATGATCACTGAACAAGAGTTGCTTGCAGTGGTCTATACATTTGAAAAGTTTCGGGCATTCTTGCTAGGAACCAAAGTAATAGTACACACGGATCATGCTGCACTCCGCTACTTGACGGTGAAGAAAGATGCAAAACCAAGTTTGATAAGGTGGGTGCTACTATTACAAGAGTTCAATTTTGAGGTAGAAGATTGGAAAGGCTGCGAAAACCAAGTGGCCAACCAATTACCAAGGTTGGAAGAAAGGGAAGATGCCGAGCGTGAGGTCGACATAGACAACTCCTTCCCCGACGAGTAGGTGTTTTCTATATCTCTCAAACCTACACCATGGTATGCAGACTTTTCAAATAACATTGTGAGTGGATTGGTACCGGATGAGCTAACCTTTTACCAACAAAAGCGATTCATGTTCAATGTTAAAAAGTACTTTTGGGATGAACCATACTTGTTTCGAGAATGTGTTGACCATGTTATTTGGAGGTGTGTTCTTGAAGAGGAAGCGGTAGAAATTCTTCATGCTTGCCATGCATCTCCAGAAGGAGGTCACCATAGTGGTATTCGCACTGCCGCTAAAGTCCTCCAAAGTGGTTATTACTGGTCGTCCCTATACAAGGATGCACAAGAATTTTCAAAGAAATTCTCTCAATGTCAGCAGCAAGGCGGAGTGTCTAGAAGGCACGAGCTGCCTCTTACTCCTATTTTGGAAGTCGAGCTATTCAACATATGGGAGATCAATTTCATGGGCCTATTTGTGAGCTCATTTGGAAATAAATATATCTTGGTGGTTGTAGATTATGTTTCCAAATGGGTGGAGGCCATCGCACTTCCAAACAACGAAGGAAAAAGTGTTGTCCAATTTTTGAAATGCTAAATCTTCGCAAGATTTGGCACTCCTAGGGCAATCATTAGCGATAGGGGTCTCACTTTTGCAATAGGTGGTTTTAACTGGCACTGAGCAAATATGGGGTGAAACACAAGGTAGCACCCTATATCATCGCCAAACAAGTGTCCAAGTCGAAGTGTCAAATCGGGAAATCAAAAGCATCCTGGCAAAGACAATAAATGCCAACAGAAATGACTGGTCTAGGAAACTTGATGATGCACTATGGGCATATCGGACCACTTACAAAACACCTATCGATATGTCTCCATATTAGTTAGTTTATGGTAAGGCTTGTCATTTGCCCGTCGAGCTAGAACACAAAGCATTGTGGGCATTGAAAGCTTTAAATTTGGACTGATCAAAAACTTCAAGGGAGAGGGTAGAGCAGTTGAACAAACTGGATGAATTTAGACTCAGATCGTATGAAAGTTCAGCCATCTACAAAGAGAAGATGAAGAAATGGCATGATGCTCAGATACTCAAGCGGGACTTCCAAGTAGGAGATTGGGCTTTGTTATACAACTCTTGACTTAGACTCTTTCCCAGAAAACTCAAATCCAAATGGTCTGTACCTTTTAGAGTAACGCGAGTGTTCACCAATGGTGCCATAGAAGTTGAAGATCAGGAAGGACCTTCATTTAAATTGAACGGTCAACGTCTGAAATTATATTTTGGGGATTGTCAAGAGATTTCTTTGGTTGAAGTGGTGTATTTGGAAGACCCCTGAAGGCACTGTTGTGTCATGCCACGACGTTAACTAAGGTGATGTTTGGGAGGCAACCCAAAACCCTTGTTGTTACTTCTATATTGTCTTTCATAAAATAATGGTGTGTTGATTGCATAGGTGAAAGTGTGGAAGTTGAATGAGAAGTACAGGTTGGAAAATGGAATACCCGATAGGTGAATCATCGAAAGGTTAGGCAACCCCGACGCACTCCGCCATTTGATCCAACCCAGTTTGGGTTTGGATCTGTAAAACTCGGTGGACTCAACAAAGTCATTGGCGAGTCACTGAGTATATCGGCGATTATGATACAGACCACCATTTGGATCTTCATCTTGACTGAAGGTCCTATAGAACTCAGCGAGACAAGTGGTAACTCAGCGAATCACCAACAGGTTCAGCGATCGAGACTAATGTTGCCCAATAGAAAAAAATTGGATGGTCTTTCAGCCAAAGGTTTAAAAAGTTCTAATTTCATTGTCTTTCCATCATTTTTTTTCACCTTTCAAAAATCACACCCGCACTTTAGTTTTATATTTCTTTCACTTTTGGAGTATTTTGGTTCATTGATGTGTGCGCGGATTTGGATTGCATTGCCACCTAGCTTCTCAGTAGCATTTCAATCAGTACAAAAGGTTAGCTTCTTAATACCCATAATTATTTTGTCAGCATTGTATTCATTTTCACACTCTTTGATATTGTTCAAACCTGTTGAACCTCCCTGATTGGATAGAATTGGTTAAGTGTCGATTGTTATTCGATAATCTTGGTTAAACTATGAAATCTTGTTCTCCGATGTATCCAATTGAGTTAATGTGTGATGGGTGGTATTCGTATGTTATGGGTCTTGGTTAAATTTGTGCTATTTGTGCTTAAATTGTGTTTTTGGGGGTTGCGGGGTCGATTTGAAAAGTTGGGTCAAAAGTAGGCACGACGGGTGATTCAGCGAGTTGTGACGAGCTCGCCGAACCACTCTGCGGTTCGCCTAAGTACCCCATCTCGCCCTTACTATAATGATTTATTTATTGTGGCTACTATAACTTTTGGCGAGAAGCACGGGATCACCATGTGCACTCAGTGTCTCACCAAATGACACCTTAATCGCCCTTTGTCTACACCCCTAACCCTTTTGCACTGTGACTTTTGGTGGACTAATCGTGGCTCGCTGAAAGTATTCGGAAACATGCTGAATGGACTAACCATCTCCCTACTACTGAATATCTCTGCTTACTTTGCCAAAAATGTTCTAATGTTATCTCAAGATTTTGCAGACATGGCCAGATTCAAAAGTGCAGGAAGAGACATGCCACCCCGACACATAAGAGCACAAAAGTTCATGAGAGATGTAGAAAAGCTGAACGAAACCAAAGCAAAGAGCAAGAGCAAGGAATCAAGTTCCAGTATGATGATTACCATTGACCCTGTTGTCCCTTCATGGGCTCGAGGGTTCGTCAATACGATACATGCCTTCAAAGCAGCGCATGATTTGGATAACAAGGTTGAGGCAAACATCGCTACAAAAGCTGAAGCAAAAAGAAAAGAAAGAGAGAACCTGAAGCAGACTGACAACACTCCGGGAACTGATACCCAGACAGATGGAGAGACTACATAGACAAGAATATTCTTTACCTCCCTCTCTGTATTCGTTTAATTTACATTATGGATATTTTTTTATGTGCATTTGAGGACAAATGTTTTTATTTGTGGTGGGGTGACGCCTACCTTTGTGTGCTGTTAATGTTCATGTTTTGTTTATATTTGGGCTTTGTGCTTAAATTGTTTTTGCACTCTTTTTGTGGATGATTGAGTTTATGGCCCCTTTTATTTATTTTATTGCAAAACAATTTTAACCTATCTGAAAATTTTTTCCACCTCTCGTGTGTTGAATGTGGTTGTTCTTTTGCAAAATTTAAGTCTCGGTTATGATCAATATCGATGACTTGAATAGTGCTTTCAATCGAACGAACATGAATGCACGGCTACAATGAGGCCAAAGGAAGTTGCATAGACAATATGTGAACTTTTTGCATCTCGTTATGACTAGCCTAGTATCGAATTGAGTCTCTTGTGATGATCATTGCACACTAGCGAAAGTGTGGAGTCTTGTTTGACTATAGTGTCAATGCCTAGTGTGCTAAGCTTACTTTGAACCATGCATGATAGATCCTAGAATTTGCCCCATTGGTCCGATCAACTAAGTGATGCTATCTCTTGTTATGCTCTTAGGCAACTTCTAAGAGTGTGAACCAATTGACATAAACCTCTTTTGTGACCTACCTTGCGAGTGTGTGAACCGCTTTTGAACACCCCTTGAGCCTTACCCTTCTTTGGAAGAAACTTGATGAAAACTAGACATTTCTCTATCCACTACCTATAATCCTCTTGAATTGTGATTAATTGAATAGCCAACTTAGGCAAAAATCCTAAGTTGGGGGTGTGGCGAAGAGACAAGGGCAAATCAAGAAGAGCAGGAAAGTCTCCTCTTACTCATAATTCTAAGGAAAATGGAACCCCTCCATATAAAAAAATAAAAAAGAAAGTTGTGGAATAAAGTGCAAAGTGATGGGGTTCCCAAACAATCCATGGAAAGTGAATAATAAGATGACTTATGAGCACTAAAGAGAATGATGAAGGAAAAGGAAGGGAGGTGTTGTGAACACCACATTTCATAAGGATAAAAGCCACTGAGCCTAAATGACCTTACCTTTGCACTCAGCCCCATTACAAACCTTGAAAAGACACTTTTTATCATGAGTGAGCTGAAACAAGTGTTGATTGGAAAATACAAACAAACCTATGGGTGAAAAGCATGCATTGTGTTTTTCTTTGTGAGAGTGAGTGTTGCATCTGATTCCGAAGCTTTAAACTGTGAACCATTGTGTGATTATGGAATCATTCTTTCTATAAGGGCATTCGAACACTTTAGTTGAGCTTGAACTTGCATTTGAAACAAGTATTGTGAGCATGAAGCTCTTTGATATTGGTGAGTCCCAACTTGAATCATTGAGTGCACATTTGATCTTTGCATAAGTAAATTGAGTCTTGTTGTGTGCATTCATAATTGAGTCTTGTGTAGCACTGTTCGAGACACCCTTTTTGAACGACTAAACTTGAGTTTGCTTGAGGACAAGAAAAAGTTTAAGTTGGGGGTGTTGATGAGTCCTCAAATGCTTATTTTATCTCAATATATGATGAAAACACTTAAGTTTTAGGTATTTGAAGTTTGAAGGAAATCATGGACACTACGTCGTAAAAAGGAACAAAAACGATGAAAAGAATGAAGAAATGAAGGCCTGAAGATCTCCGAGTCCACTTGGCGAGTTGCCGAGGGGTCTTACTTCTCCTTTTGTTCCAGTGGCTTTGAAGGGAAGGATCAAGTCGGCAGAAAATTGGAATAGTCGGCGCATCGCCGAGAAGTTCTGCGAGGCTGTACCATGTCACCCAATGACCCAGAGCACAACGATGATAAAGGATGGTGCGGCGATAAACTACACCAAAGGGCGAATCGCCAAGTTGATCGACTATTCCGACTAATGTCGCCGAATAGTCCGCTGCAGCATAAATCTGTGAAAGCTATAAATACTCGTTGAGGGTTGTAGCTTAGGATAAAATTTTTAGTGTGGAACAATTAATATAATTTTTAGTACTTTTTATTTTTGCTTTGAGTTTGAGAGGGTTTTGAAAACTTGAAGAGAAAGAGGGTTTCATCTTCAAGGATTTGGACTTGGGTCTCTGGGATTCTTCATTCATGGCCTATAACAAGGCTTAAATCTTCATACCCATTTGAATGCAAGCTCATTTAGGTATAAATTTCTATCTCTTGATGTGTGGCTAAAAACCCCAATTCTTGGGGTGTGATTTTGTGAATATGGGTTAGATTAGTTGTTGGGTCTTGCTTGTTGATAGTCTATTCAAAGTTTAAATGTGATTTCATTTAGTGGTTGTGGATGAATCTAATGAGGTTGTAGTTGCAAATATAATCTCGTATATGTGTTTTCGGCTTGCGAGAGAGAGAGGTCATAAAACTAAGACCACTAAATTGATGGCTAGTGCAAGTGGGTCGACATGAGGTTCAGCTCGAGAGAGTAAACCTTAGTCCCATGTCCACACACTCAGCTCGAGAGAGTGAGTGGGTTAAGGTGGAGGTTGTTCTTCATGCAGTAAGTGGGTGTCCGAGAGGAACCCGCTTGAAACGGGGTAAGTTGCTCAAGAGAGAGCTTATCCCCTTTAAAGTCTAGCCTAGTCACAAATACTCCATGAATTTACTATTAAAAGCATGTACCCAATGATTTAGTCTATCCCATATTCCTATCACATCCCAAGAATCCCCCTCTCATTACTTAGAAATCTTTGTTAATTTTGTTGTTTTTTACTTACTAATGACAAAACCCCCATTGTTAATTGACACTCTTGTGTCCCCCTTTAATTTACAATGTTTTTAATCGTTAATGTCTTTAGCTATGACTAGTTATAACAAATTTTATTTTTCTATTAATTCTCAAAACAACTCCCTTGGGACTCGACCCCAACCCTTGGTTGGGTTATTATACTATTGCACGATCATGGACACTTGCATCGGAAGTTGTGTTGTTGATTACGCAAACATCAGACTCCAAGCTAAGGTGTTCTCAAAACATTATAAGAGGGGTGAAACAAACTCCATCAGCCCATCATACATGCAATGCACAAATACAAGGAGGAAACATCAACTCCAAGCTAAACATATTCAGTGCATCATAAGGAAGTAGGAACTACATCTATTAACCCAATATGGATGAATTTTCAAAATTACTCATGTTCAAGGAGGAACTACCTTCTCCAATCTACAAGCATGCTCAACACAATCTCATGGAGCCCATATGCAATTCGTTCTCGAAAAGCATAGCTAAAGCATGTTCATCAATTCATCTCATGAAGTCTATAAGCCACTCATACTCAATACACAACAACATGAGTAAAATAAATCATGTAAACTCATTTTCTTTCAAAACACAAGTTTTCATGAACATGCATAACATAAAGAAATCATGGAAACACATAAAACACATGACTCCAAAACAAAGGACAAACCAAGAGGAACTCATTACCTCAAGCTAGAATAGGAGTAGAAGGAAAGAGATCAGGCTATCAAGACATCATATCGGCCTCGGCCTCCCAAGTATCACCCTCAACTAAATAATTCATCCACAGTACTTTCACGGAAGCTATTTCCTTACTTCTCAACTTCTTAACTTGCCGGTCTAAAATCTCAACCGAAGATTCCTCATGTGAGATATTCTCCTTAACTCCCAAACCTTCTAAGGAAACTATGGATGTAAGATCACCAACACATTTCTTCAACATAGAGACATGGAAAACTGGATGCACCGATGCCAACTCATTTGGCAAATCTAACTCATAAGCAACCTTACCAACATGCCTTAAAATATGATATGGACCTACATATCGGGGGCTAAGCTTCCCCTTCTTACCAAATCTCATTACACCCTTCATGGGTGAGATTTCAAAGTAAACTCAATCATAAACATCAAATTGTATATCCTTTCTTCTTACATTGGCATATGACTTTTGCCGACTTTGAGCCATTTTCAACGTTTCCCTTAGAAGCTGAACTTTCTCCATGGCCTCTTGTACCAATTTGGTACCTATTAGGGAAACTTCACCCACCTCAAACAAACCTATAGGAGACCTACACCTACTACCATATAAGGCCTCAAATGGAGCCATATCAATACTCGAGTGATAGCTATTAGTATAGGCAAACTCAATTAATGGCAAATGGTCATCCCAATTACCCTTAAAATCAATCACACAAGCCTTAACATATCTTCCAAAGTTTGGATAGTACGCTCCACTTGCCCATCGTTTTAGGGATGAAAAGTCGTGCTAAGCTTAACCTTGGTGCCAAGACCCTTTTGGAATGACTTCCAAAACTGAGAAGTGAATTGGATACCACGATCGAAAATAATGGACAAAGGAACTCTATGCAACTTTACCATTTCTCTCAAGTACATCTTGGCATAGTCCTCCGTCGAATATGAAACCTTGATGGGAAGGAAATGAGCTGATTTTGTCATCCAATCTACTATCACCTAGATCGAGTCATATTGTCGCCGAGTTCGAGGCAAACCAAATATAAAGTCCATGTTCAAGTCTTCCCACTTCCAAGTAGGAATGCTAATATCTTAGGACAAACCTCCCAGTTTCTAATGTTCAACTTTAACTTGTTGGCAATTTGGACAGTTAGCCACAAATCCCGCAATATCATTCTTCATCGCATTCTACCAATAGACCTCCCGCAAGTGACGGTACATCCTGGTGGATACCGGGTGAATGGAATACCACAAACTATGGTCTTTTGTCAAGATTTGTCCCCTCAAGTCATCCACATTTGGAACATATAAACGACCTTAATATCTAAGTACTCCATCTCCCCCTTAGGAGAAAGCGTCAACGGATTTCTTAAGCACCACTTCTTTCAATTCTACCAAAATTGGATCACGACCTTGCTTAGCTTTCACATCCACCACAAAAGATGATTTGGAACCATTGTGAACCATAACACCACCCTTGGTGGATTTCACTAGTTGAACACTTAACCGAGGAAATCTATGAACATCTCGAACCAACTCTTTCTTTTCTTCTTCAAAATGAGAAACACTACTCATAGATAAGTGACTAAGAGCATCCGCTACCATATTAGCTTTATTGGGGTGATAAGAACACTTATGTCATAATTCTTCTATAACTCAAGCCACCTTCTTTGGTGAAGATTTAGATCTTTATGATTAAACACATATTGCAAACTCTTGTGGTCGGTAAACACACCTACATGTACTCCATACAAATAGTATCTCCAAATGTTTAAGGAAAAAAATGACCGACACTAACTCAAGGTCGTGAGTAGGATAATTCTTCTCATGGATTTTAAGTTTCCTTGAGGCATAAGCAATAATTTTCCCATTTCGTATAAGCACACACCCTAGCCCAATTCTCAAGGAATCACAATAAAGCACAAAACCATATGTCCCTTTTTGTAAGGTCAACAACGGAGCGGAAGTAAGTCTATCCTTCAATTCTTGAAAACTCTTTTCACATTCTTCGGACCATATGAACTTAGCCTTTCTTTGAGTCAAAGTCGTCAAAGTTGAGACAATCAAAGAGAAACCTTCAACAAACCTTCCACAATAACTGGCTAAAGCCAAAAAACGTCTAATATCCGAAGGAGTTAGAGGTCTAGGACAACTCTTGACTGCATTTGTCTTCTTGGGATCTACCTTAATAACCTTACTCGACCAAGGAAAGCTATGGACCTTAACCAAAATTTACATTTGCTAAACTTTGCAAAAATTTGTTGGTCCTTAAGAATTGCAACACAATACTCAAATGATCAATATTCTCATTGTCACTCCTTGAATAGATCAATATATCATCAATGAACACAATCACAAACATGTGAAGGTGTTGTCTAAACACCCTATTCATCAAATCCATTAATGCCGCCGGAGCATTAGTCAAACCAAACGACATTACCAAAAACTCATAATGACCATACCAAGATTGAAAAGTCATCTTTGGAATGTCATCTTCCTTAACCCTCAATTGGTGATAACCCAATCGAAGATCAATCTTAGAGGGATAACTTGCTCCTTAAAGTTGGTCAAATAAAGCATCTATCCTTGGGAGAGGATACTTATTCCTAATGGTCACCTAGTTCAACAGATTATAGTCAATACACATACGAAGAGAACCATATTTCTTTCTCACAAACAAAACTGGAGCACCCCATGGAGAGATACTCGGTCGAATGAAACCCTTATCCAATAAATTTGTCAATTGTTCTTTCAACTCCGTAAGTTCTGCCCGAGCCATTTGGTAAGGAGGAATAGAAATAGGTTGCGTATCTAGGAGAAGGTCAATACCGAAGTCTATTTCCCGCTAGGGAGGAATACAGGGTAAATTATCTGGAAATAATTTCAGAAACTCATTACCAATGGGGACCGACTCGAGAGTAGGGGTTTCGGAATCTACACCCCTCACCCTAACTAGATAATAAATGCAACCCTTAGAAATCATCTTTCTAGTTTTAAGTAAGATACAAACTGACCCTTAGGCATAGAATTTCCCCCCTTCCACTCTAGGACAGGCTCATTCGGGAACTGAAACTTAACTGCACGAGTTCTACAATTGATAGAAGCATAACATGAGTGCAGTCAATCCATACCCAAGATAACATCAAAATCTAACATATCAAGCTCTACCAAGTCAACAAGAGTAACTCTATGGGACAAGGAAATAGGAAACTTTCAATAGACCATCTTAGCCACAATAGAATCACCAATGGGAGTAGAGACAGAAAAAGGTTCTGACAACACATCTAAAAGAACATCAAACCTCATAGCCACATATGGCGTCACAAAAGGCAAGGTAGCACCCGGATCAAGTAAAGCATAAACATCGAATTGGAAAACTTTCAACATATCGGTAACCACATCGGGAGAACCCTCTTGTTCACCAAGAGTCTGAAGTGCATAGAATCGGTTTTTCTTAGGAGCATTGGAACCCGAACCACTAGGAGGATCTTTCTTTGGTAATTCGCCGAATGGCCACCATCTCTCCTAAAGTTCCAGTGTGCCAAGCCCTAAAGGAGAAAATCAATTTGGTGAGAGAAGGGAACAAGCGGTGTGTCACCGATTGGTTCCGCAATGCACTGTTGGATTGCCCAATGTTACAAAACTTGAGGATGCTGAAGGCCAAAGCAAAAAGGTGATGAAACTGACCAAAGGGTAGATCTTCGAGTTGATCGGTGAGCCTGACTTACTGCATTGAATGCCCCTTCACAGCATATTTTGGCGATTATAAATACATTTTCAAGCATTAATCTTAAGAGCTTTTTATCATAAGTTTGTCATATTTTCGGAATTAGTTGGACCTCAAAGTATTGAGACAAGTTTTCCTTAGCTTTGAAAATTGAAGTTTACCATTTTTGAGAAGTTGAAGTGGGTCTTTGAGATTCTTCAATTTTGACCTTTGTAAAGACAAAATTAATCTTACCCAGTTGATGGAAAAGTAATTTGGTAACGATTTTTATCTTTTTATGATTTCCAGCTAAAACCCCAATTCTTGGGGTATGATTATATGATTATGGGTTGATTTAGCTTATGGGTATTGTAAGTTTAAATGTTGTTTAGAAGTGATTTCAATCATTAATTGTGGTTTAAATTAAAAGATTGTAGTTGCAAATAAAGTTCTACCTTCGTGTTTTTGGCTTACTCGAGAGAGAGGTTTTAAAACCAAGATTATTGATTGATGGTCTGTGGGTATTGGGTTGTCATGGTTCAGCCCGAGAGAGTGAATCCTAAACACTTTGCCACACATTCAGCTCAAGAAAGTGAATGGACAAAGGCGTAGGTTGTTCTTATTATGCTTGCTTGTTGGTGTTTGAGAGAAACTAACTTGATTCGGGGTAAATTGTTTAAGAGAAAGTTTACCTCCTCTATATTCTAGCCTATTCACTAATTTACAGCTATTTTCTAACCGTTGCAATTACCCATTTGTCTATATTAGCCTATAATCAAATCACATCCCAAGAACCCGTCTCATTATTGTTATTTCATATTATTTGCTACTGCTGTAGTTGATAATTGAAACCAAAAACCCCCTATTATTTGAAACTCGTGTCAATCCCTTAATTTGAATTATGTTTTTATTCGTAAATGTCTATTTCTATGATTGACTTGAGCATATTCGTACTTTACTCTTGAATCTTAAACACGTACCACTCCCTGTGGGATTTGAACCCAACTCATTTAGTTGGGTTATTATACTGACTAGCGATCGTTGACAGTTAGCATTGGATGTAGTGTCCTTAAAATGTTAATCAAAATGGCACCGCTGCCGGGGAGTGGTGTTGGTTAAGATTCTTTGGTTAAGTTGAATTTTGTTCTTTTTAGTTATAGTTGAATCTACTTAATAGTTTTGGTTTGCTTGTTTGTGTTTTGGAACAGAGAGTATGAGGACTAGAGAGCAAGGATCATTAAATGTTGTTTAGAAGTGATTTCAATCATTAACTGGGGATGATTATTGCATAGGAGATGCTTATGAGGGCCAAACAGTGCCAGACTTCCCTCCCATTTTCAGTGTTGATCATCGAGCTGTGCAGATAGGCTCGGGTGCCTAAAGATGAGAAGAAGGATGTGGACGTGACTCCCACATCTTCTCCCAATATTCGGAGGACTGAGGCGGAGTACTTGAAAGATGAGGCAGAGAAAAAGAAAGCAGCTCCCGTGGATACATCCCCGATTGTGGATATTCAGACACTACCTACAGAGGGAGTATTGCCTACTCTGGCCCCAGGGCCTTCAAGTACATCTAGTGTTGCCCCTTCTGGTACTCCCAGTTCTTCTGTAGCTCCCTTGTTTCCCAGATCGGGTACTTCTGCTACTGCCTCCCACCACGGCTCACTCAAGTGGCATTACTACGGTGGGGCACCTAGCCCATTCTGCTGATCATCATACTTCCAGACTTAAGGCCTCCATTTTGGGCATGATTCTGGTAGCCCTCGATGATACTGTGACACCTTTGAGTGCTACCATTGATGCCTTTGCTGCTAGGATAGCGGTGTGCGAGCGAGGTCAAAGGGACACTGAGGAGGTGATGGTTCTAAAGGCCGTTATTGTTGCGCTGAGGAGAGATGTGGACCAACTGAAGTCCACCGACATGTCTATGATTTTTGGGACGGTAGAGATCCCAGATGTGCCAGTTGAGCTAAATATGCCTCCGGCTACCACCGGAGATGATGTTCGAGCTGAGGAGGTAGCTGATCTGGAGTCTGAGGCTGAGACGGATGAGGAGATGCTTGAGGTTACTGAGGAGGCTTCTTACGAAGGCGCTACGGAGATTGAGGAGGCCATGGTAGAAGCAGTTATGCAGACATCTTTGGCAGACACACCTTTGGTAGGCCCTAGTGGATCTGGTACTATTGATGTAACTCGAGGCACTGATGCCCAAGATCAAAGTGTTGCTTCGAGCACTGATGCCTCGACAAATGGAGCGACTGTGTAGATAGGATCCCTCTTTACCGCCCTCTTTGTCATTTTTATTGATTTTTGGATGTTTATTGCATTTGAGGACAATTGTTTTTTGTTTTGTGGTGGGGTGAGGTACTTCCATACCTACCTCTTGTTTTGATGATATTTTCTGTATATATTGGGCTTTGTGCTATATATTGTGTTTTTGCACTATTTTTGTGGATGATTGAGCTTGTAGCTACTTGCTTTAATTGTAAATGGCTTTTGAAAAAATTTGTAGCACCTCTTGATTGTGTTTGAATGTTGCTGCTCTTTTGCAAATTTGAGTATAGGTCTTAATCAATACCGATGACTTGAATAGGGCTCATAATCGAACAAAAATGTATGTGCGGCTACGATGAGGCCAAATAAAGTTGCACAGGAAATATGTGAACTTTTTGCATCTCGTTGTGACTAGCCAATTATCAAATTGAGTCTCTCGTAATGAACATTGCACACTAGCGAAAGTGTGGAGTCTTGTTTGACATTGGTGTCAATGCCTTGTGTGATGAGATTACCGTGAACCATGTGTGATGACACCTAGAATTTCCCCCATTGGTCCAGTTGACTAAGTGATGCAAGCTCTTGAAATGATCTTAGGCAACAATTTTAAAGAGTGAAACAATTTGACTTTATACCTCTTTTGTGGCCTACCTTGTGAGTGTGTGAACTTCGCTTGAATACCTTTTGAGCCTTAGCCTTTCCTTGGATGAAACTTGATGAAATTGTGACCTTTCTTTATCCCTTCATCCTTAATCCTCGTGGAATGTGGTTTGTTTCAATAGCCAACTTAGGCCAAAAGCCTAAGTTAGAGGTGTAGTGAAAATAGATGGTAAATCAAGAAGTGCAAAGAAGTCCACTCTACCCATGGCTTTGAGAAAGATGGAACCCCCTATACAAAAAAAAAAAAGATAAAAAGAAAAGAAGAATGAAAAAGTTGGAAATAGAGTTGTGAAAATGCAAAAGAAATGGGGTGTCTGGTATTCCATGGAAAGTGAATAATGGGGTAACTTTTGAGCATGAATGAGAATGATGAAGAAAAAGAAAGAAAGTGTTGTTCATACCACATTTCATGAGGATAGCAGCCAATGAGCCTAAATGATAATACCTTTATACGCAGCTCCTTTACAGGCCTTGAAAAGACCTTTTTGATCTTGAGTGAGTTGAAACAAGTGTTGATTGGAAAATAAGGTAAACATATGGGTGAAGTCATACGTGTGTTCTTCGTTGTGAGTGTGAGAGTTGTATGTGATTTTGGAGCTATTAATTGTTGAACCATGGTGTGTGAATATGGAATCATTCTTTGTGTCAGGGCATTTGAGTACCTTTGTTGAGCTTGAACTTGCATTTGAAGAAAGTATTGTGAACTTGAGAATCTTTGATAATTGTGAGTCACAACTTGAATCTTTGAGTGCACAATTGATCCTTGCATGAGTAAAGTTGAGTCTTTTTGTGTACATTTATGATTGAGTCTTGTGTAGCACTATTTGAGACATCCTTTTTGAACTGCTGAACTTGAGTTTTACTTGAGGACAAGCATAACTTGAGGATAAATTTAGTGTCCTCAAATGCTCTTTTGTGCCAATAACTGACGTAAAATCCTTGATTTCCAAGTATTTGGACAAAAAGGAATGAAGCAAGATGAAAGAAGGAAGAAATAAAGGCCTGGTGATCGCCAAGTCCCTTTGGCAAGTTGCTGAATGGCCACCATCTCGCCTAAAGTAACAGTGTGCCAAGCTTTAAAGGAGAAAATCAATTTGGCAAGAGAAAGGAGCAGTCGGCGTGTCGCCGTGTGCTTCCACGATGCAGTGTTGGATTGCCCAAAGTTACAGAACTTGAAGATGCTGAAGGCCAAAGAAAAAAGGCGATAGAACTGACCAAAGAGCGGATCGCCGAGTTGATTGGCGAACTCGACTTAGTGTACCGAAAGGCCCTTCGCATCATATTTTTGGCGATTATAAAGACATTTTCAAACATTAATCTTAAGAGCTTTTTATCATATGTTTTATCATATTTTCGGAATTAGTAGGAACTCAGAGTATTGAGACAAGTTTTCCTTAGCTTTGAAGAATTGAAGTTTTCCAATTTTGAGAAATTGGAAGTGGGTCTTTGAGATTCTTCAATTTCGACCTTTGTAAAGATGAAATAATCTTACCTAGTTGATGGAAACACAATTTGGTAACGATTTTTATCTTTTTATAATGTCTAGCTAAAACCCTAATTCTTGGGGTGTGATTATGTGATTATGGGTTGATATAGCTTATGGGTATTGCTAATTATTAGTTTAAATGTTGTTTAGAAGTGATTTCAATCATTAATTGTGGTTTAAATTAAAGGATTGTCGTTGCAAATGCAGTTCTACCTTTGTGTTTTTGGCTTGCTCGAGAGAGAGGTTTTAAAACCAAGATTATTGATTGATGGTCTGTGGGTATTGGGTTGTCATGGGTCCAGCTCGAGAGAGTGAATTTTAAACCCTTTTACACACATTCAGCTCGATAAGGTGAATGGACTAAGGCATAGGTTGTTCTTATTTTGCTTGCTTGTTGGTGTTCGAGAGAAACCAACTTGATTCAGGGTAAATTGTTCGAGTGAAAGTTTATCTCCTCTATAGTCTAGCCTATTCACTGATTTACAACTATTTTTTAATAGTTGCAATTACCCATTTGTCTATATTAGCCTATAATGAATCACATCCTAAGAACCCGTCTCATTATTGTTATTTCGTATTATTTGTTGTTGTTGTAGTTGATAATTGAAACCAAAAACCCCCCATGTTATTTGACACTCGTGTCAACCCCTTAATTTGAATTATGTTTTTATTCGTAAATGTCTATTCCTATGATAGACTTGATCATATTCGTACTTTACTTTTGAATATTAAACACGTACCACTCCCTGTGGGATTTGACCCCAACTCATTTAGTTGGGTTATTATACTGACTAGCGATCCTTGACACTTAGAATTGGATGAAGTGTCCTTGAAACGTTAATCAATAATCATCGGGCAATCCCTTATTTTGTGACCACTTTTACCACAACCAAAGCAACCATCTGTGTCGGCTAGGCTCTTACCCTCGTGCCTCCTTCCACACTTAGTACAAGTAGGCCTAGGAAATGAAGATCCACTAACATTACCTCCTTGAGGCTTAGGGTTAGACACCCTATCTTTGTTGAACTTAGAAGGAGCATTGCAAAATCTAGGACGACCATGTCCATCGGACCTTGCTTGTGAGAAATTTCCATCACCGATCTTAGCCCTTTTTACCTCTCTAGACTTTTCCTTAAGTTTCCCATCCTCAATTTGTTGTGCATGCACCACGAGACGAGAGATTTCCATGTCATTGATGAGCATGGCGGTTCGACACTCTTTAACCACCATTTCGGACACACCCGAAATAAACTTACTCATCTTAGCCCTTGAATCAGAAACCATTGATGGAGCATACTTAGACAATTGTGTGAACTTTAGAGCATATTCCATCACAGTGATAGTTACTTGTCGAAGGTTAATGAACTCAAGAACATTGGCTTCCCTCATCTCAAGAGAAAAGAACTACTCAAGAAAAGCGACCTTAAACTTCTCCCAATCAAGAGGACCCGCATCTTCCAATCTTTGTTCTTTCCATTGGTAATACCATATTTGAGCCACACCTTTTAGTTGATAAGTGGCCAACTCCGCCTTTTCCACCGGCGTAACTCTCATGATCATCAAAACCTTATAGACCTCATCAATAAACTCTTGAGGATCTTCTTCAACCTTAGAATCATGAAACTCCGGAGGATTCATCCTAATGAAGTCCCTCACTCTTAAAGTTGTTGTACCCACATTTGTGTTCAGGAGAACCACTGCCTCCCTATTGGGTTGGGCCATCATGGATTGAGCAAACACTTGAAAAGCATCCCTAAACTCCTCATTGGTCACTTGCTCAGCCAAAGGATCGACCAGAACTTGAGGAGCATGGGGAGGAGCTTCTTATTCTGCGTTCTCCCGTATAAGCTCTTCGTGAAGCCATATCCTGTAGAGCATCGGATAAGGATTAGGAGAGAGACATTATTGAGTTAAACTCTATCGCATGACTTTAGAGTAACGAAAGAAGTGGAGTTTCCTAATCATATTGTAGCCTCTCGTTCATAAATGTGGTGCACTTCACACGCATGAACAAGACTGTACTAAACGTGGCTTATGAGAAATCCTAGGATCATTCTAAACCTTGTGCTCTGATTACTAAGTTTGTCACGACCCAAGGGTACCCCCTAGATGTAACATGGCGTATAAAACCCCGAAGGACTCTATACATGCCACTTAGCTCTCATAACATAAGAAATAGAAAAAAATTTCCAACTCCAAAACATTTTATAAAAGAAAAGGGGAAGTCTAAAACACTTGTCTCATCATAGACATCTAATACAATAGAATGAAATTAGGCCTAGCCCATACTTCATGTCCAAAAGTGAAATGCATGAAGGAAACAGAAAATAATAAAAGTTCGTCCTCAAAGCATGACGACTCACCAAAGCTTGGAATATCTCAAGTCAACCTGTAGCCACGAAAATGATGACCCTGACTGTCGGACCTGCATTTGGGGAAATGTAGGCAAGAGTATGCGTTAGTACAAAACAACGTACCAAGTATGATAGCCATGCATAAAACATTTAAATCATGCTAAAATGGACATTTCATTTCATGATATGCAATTGTCCAAGCTAGAACATGATATAAAATAGATAGAATACGTAACTCATAAGACCATGTTCATTGCAAATCATCTTTAAAACCTTGAACTCATATGTGATACTACTTGAAGTAACCTTAGTTCATTATTAATATGGGAAATTAGTCTTAGCGTAACATGATCCCCCGATGTCTCCCATACAGAGAAGGGTTGTCCTACTTGCCAAGGTAGAACCATGAACTTCTAGCTTAAGTGGATCCACTAGCTAATGTCTCTTGAGACAATCATCCTATGGGGGCACATAGGTAAGGGATAAGGAGATTGCTTCTAGAAACTGGCCTCTACTAACAGGAGAACCTTCATCTCAATATCCATTCGGTGCTAAGCATAAATCCCATGAAATAGTCATTTCTTACTTGACCTTATTGTCCATGGAAAGGCATCATAGGATAACCAATCCAAGCTACTTTCATTATGATAGTTTCTTATCTTTGACTCAATTAGGTGAGAAAGCCTTTCAACCTAAGAGTCCTTTCTATGTGAGAAAACCTTTCACATCTAGTTCTTATGTGTTCATGAGAAAATCCTTTCAATAACACATCATGATCATTGGTACTTTACTCTCAAAGAACCCTTACAACATTTGCATAGATTTCATAAGAAAATGCATAAGTCCATAGTTCACCTCTTGAGGTTCAAAACCCACTTTCAATCATCAATACTTAGAAAACATGAGTTAGATATGGACTTCATCATAAATACATGTAAAGCTTGCAATACATGCTTAATTTCATAAAACTCTTGCTTTATACTCAAAATCCCACATCACATGATTCATAACTTGAAAACATAGGGATTACATGGGTTCATCGGGAAAACATCATATTTCATCAATTCATGCATAACATATCATAATTCAATCATTTAATTCAATAATGAAAAGAACCCATGAAAATTGAAGAAAACCCTAACTCGATTGGGGAATTCTACCTTTAGAAATAGAGGAATTGGGGAACTCCATGAATGGAAGGAATCCATGGATGAAAACTATCATACCTTGAATCCAAATGCTATCCTTTAATGAAGGAATTGATACCTTGACTTGAAACCCTAGGTTAAATCCCTCTTCTTCTTCTTCAAGTTTCTAGCAAATAGAAATATTTTTGAGAGGAGAATTGATCTACTTTTGTGAAGGACCGTGGTCAGGACGATGGGTGATCATGCAGGTCTATCATTCGCTGTCAGAAACCCAACCTGAGGGTCTTGGACCACGGACCGTGGTTCCACCAACGGTCCATTCATCCGGCCGTGGTTTTGACAGTTCTGGGCAGTGCCAATGTTTTTAACCACGGACCATTCCTACGGTCTATGGTCCCATCCACGGGTCGTGGGTGGCCAGCGTGGGTTGGCACCTGCAAATTCTCGAAAATTGCTTTTTACCCTTTTTCGAATCGGGGTGTTACAACTGGGGGTTTGATTGGGCATCCTACTGGCATGTCACACCATGGCCTCCATTTATTGGGGGTCTGATTGGGCATTCTACTGGCGCATCACGCCAGGCCCCATTTACTAGGGGTCTGATTAGGCATCCTACTGGCGCCTTGGGGGCGCGATGCTCCACCCCAAACCCAAAATTTTGACGAGTTTTTCTTGTTCAATTCATGGTCTAACCCACTTGGAATCAAATGATTCATTCCCAAACTCATTTAGATTCATAAACCCAACAAAATTCATCGAAAACTCCCTCAATTTACACCAAGAACAACACTCATTTTCAAAACCCTCACTTTAACAATCCAACATGACTTTATTGATAAAGAATGAAGTAAAACATTAAGAATTTCTCAAGAACCTATGCATAACGATTTCATGGATGATTTACTGAAAGAAATACATGTTTGGCATAAGGATGAATGATCCTTCACTATGAGAAACCTCACGTACCTCGAAAGAACCAAGTTCTTGGCGATTTCTCTGAAATCTTAAAGAACTTCTTGAAACTCCTCTTTTCTCCTCTTCAATTTTTTCCCTAGCTTTTTTGAATGCCTTAGACTTAGGCATAAACTGATTTTAATCAAATTAGCAAATCAACGGCGTTGGAAAGTGGATTCCAAGACCTTTCATTTGATATCTTATGGGCCACCTAACTCATCTTGTACTAAAAGTTATGGTCGTTTAAAGTTGACCCAAAACTCATAACTTAAGCATAACTTGCAAAATTTTAGATTTGGCTATTTCCAATTTAGTTCTTTTTCAATTTAGCTCTTTCTAAGGCGGGATGTTACAAAAAGGTCATGACGACTCTGGTGCATTGGCAGCGCAGGGTGCCAGGCCTCCAAGTACTGGGGGCACTTTTGGGGTGCACTGCAAGCGCAGAGCACCAGCCCTCCCGGTGCCTTGGTGGCACATTGCCCCCACCACAAACCTAGAAATCCGATGAATTTTCTTGTTCAATTTCAAGTCCTAAATCATCTAGAATCGATTTGTTTCTTCCAAACTCTCTTTGATTAAAAAACCAACACACATTCATTGAAGTTCTACCCAAATTCTATCAATAAACACCACTCATTCGCAAGACCCTCACCTCAAGAACTCAAAACCTCCATTGTTAAATAATGAAGCTAAAACTCAAGAACTACTCAAGAATCTCATTGTAAACGATTTCATAGAAAAATTTATGGACGAAATTACATGTGTGGCATGAGGGCAAACAAGCCCAACACTGTGAGAAGCTTACATACCTTGAAAGAACATTTTTTCTTGGGGAAATTTTCAGTTCTCAAAAGAATGCTTGAAACCCTTCCCTTTTCTCCTCTTGAAACTTGCTCTAAAATCCCTAAGTGTTTTGGAATGTGAAAAGTAACTTAGCGTATGACTAGACCCTTAATTTGGGTAAGTAAAACGTGTCCAGGCCTTGTGGGGTAAGGAAAAGACCAATTTACCCTTCCCTCACACGGATGAAAAGCCTTAACTAGAGGGGCTTCACTCAAACGGGCATAACTTCTTACTCCAATCTCGGAATTTAGTAAACTTGGCGGCGTTCGAAGAGGACTCAAAGACCTGCAATTTGATAGGTCATGGGCCACCTAATTCTCTATGTGCTAAAAGATATGGTCGATTGAAGTTGACCCAAAACTAAAAAACTGACGGGTGAACAAATTTCTCTTCAGTTCTTTTTGAAATCTGAGGTGTTACATCTAGTGACCTTAACACCAAAAAAAATTTAATCACTCGGTACAACCTTATTCACAAATGAAGAATGGCTCGAGTCTTAACTTAGAAATTTTCGGGATGTTAGAATAATTTTTATAGATTAAACTCTTTGACTCACTATTTTAATTTAATGTTATTATTTCATGATTAAATTACTATACTATTTCTTATTTCAGTTTTTTTTATCATTTTTTTTATAGAGTAGTCCTTCTATTATTGTTTTTTTAATTTTCAAGTCATAAACTATAAGGCGTAACATACATTTAAAAGAAAAAATTTAGGTAATTTTTATGTTTGGTTATAGACACCTAAAAAGATTTTAAGAAAGATAGTATAACCGATTGAAATAAACTAATACGATACATTATGTTTAATTATGCTTGTTCCAGATAGCTCACTCATCTAGTATGTCATAGAATTTATTAGACACTCACTTGCACTAGTTTCATCAAATTTTTTGGAATACAATAAGTTGCTTATTAATTAAAAGTGTTAAATTATGGCAAGCCAATACAAAATGGAAATTAGTATAGCCATCACTACGGTAAGAAAGGTCATTATTTAGGTGCGACTTTCTATCCCTTTATACATCGATTTTGTTAATTATATAAATATAATAAATATTATAGGAAACACAAAGATATTAAAAAATATAGTATAATAAAGAAGTAAATAAAATTAGAAAATAAAAAAAAATAGTGAACTAATGAAGTGGACATTCTCTATAGACAAGAATATATAAATAGGTTACATATGTTATGTACACATAAGGATATGAATCAGCCTATCTCTAAAATTTAATTTGAGAATGGACATCTTTAGCAAGTTATTTATGTAGTCCTTTTTTTTTTATTCAAGTGCGTTTTAAAATCTGTAAAAAAATTCAAACTCTAAGCCTTATTATACAATGAATCATCTCAAGAATAATTAAACTTCTAAGAAATTTCTTATTTAATAATACTGCCCTAAGGATGACATGATTTCCTACCATTGTTTTTAGTATATTCAGTTCAATGGGTTGACAATATACAAAAATAAATTTTTATTCAAACTTTAAGCCATTGCGCTACAGATATTTGGTAGTTGAGAAATTTAATGCAAGGGAATTATCGAGTTACGAAATACCGTGGGCAAGAGCAATGACTTTTCTTTAATTGGGGTTCATGATTATCTTGATAAAGGCCCCTTATATTTTCTATGAGCTCCCTTATCTTGATAAAGACCCCTTACATTTTCTATGTGCTCCCTCCACAAGAGAAATCAATATTAATTTCCTATCAAGAATTTTCATCCAAGAAAGTTTAACTTTGCATGAGATCATTATCAAGATTGATGTGACCTTTTTGAAGGAGTGTAACTTTTTCAAAGATTTGTGTCTTTTCTGATATGGCAGAATAAACATTTGTTCATACAACATTTTATTGTTTATAAATAGAGGGATTTCCTCTCATTTTAAAACAACAACAATTTTGAAATACTTCTTCTTCTACACAATTAAATATTCGTGTACTTTGCTCCTGTTGAGTGGCTCACTAACACC
Source organism: Solanum pinnatisectum (assembly GCA_035578085.1). Taxonomy (NCBI): domain Eukaryota; kingdom Viridiplantae; phylum Streptophyta; class Magnoliopsida; order Solanales; family Solanaceae; genus Solanum; species Solanum pinnatisectum. Next base: position 28,895,352 of record CM069083.1, read on the forward strand.
ATTGTTTTTGTATCAATACACTGGTGAATAGAATCGTTCCATTCTGAGAGGATCTATTCTTTAAACCTCGAGAACTAGAGGGGAATAATTTCCTTAAGGGGACACTGTGTAGTCAGTGGGTTCGATCCTATTATTAAAGATCCTGATATGTTTTTAACAGTCATTAATTTATGTTTATTATATTAATTGTTGTTTTTAGTACATGTTTTAAACTTTGTTATTTAAAGTTATTGTTATAAGTATTTGTTAGTATAGATTAAATTACACACGTTAATTGAGTATTCATGAAAGTTTCTCTACTAAAATTGTTGAAGGTTCAATAAAAAATTTCTTAAAGATCTATACTACCATCTCTTGAAGACAAAATTCAAATTTGGTATGTCATTATAAGGACATAAAAACATTAAAAACTTTATAGCACCTTGAGGTGCGAAGTGAACCAGTAAAAGAAGACAAGAATTAATAAACTTTTGACATGGGTTCAAGGACGTGTTGTATGACCTATAGAGGAATATGACTAGACTAGAGCCTCTTTTAATCCAAAAGACATAGATAACTACACAATAAATTAATTTATTATATTCAATATGAAGTATGGATAGATTTTCAAGTTTACCGCAAGTTGTTAATACTTTTCTTGAAGTAATAATTGTGTTTCTTGACACTTCGATTGGAATAGAAGTGTAGTTTTAAATTGAACTTCATCACTATAGTATGTTGATTTAAAAAAACACTCAAACAAACTGAATAATTTTGTGTAATATTTTTCCCTTTCAAGTATATATAATAAGTTGAGTTGTTGTCCAATATGATACATTCTCTCTTTAATTCTCCATTTTAATAATTACTTATGATACATTTAAATGGGGAACTTTAAAATGATATATGTAAAGCAAATGGTAGGGCTGCACTTTCTGCATGATAGAATTAGAATATATTTTCACTTGTTTCCGTCTTTTAAAATTTATTTATCCCTTTACCAATGATTATTTATTTATTAGAAAATTTAATATCTCGTGTTGATTTTCATTTGATTTCCCAAAAATATCAAAAAGTAATACTTCCTAGAAGCAAAATGACAAATTATAAAACCAAACTAAAGATGATTGATTGAAGGATAAATGATAAGATGTTATAATTATCATTTTTCTATACATTGTTAATGTTCGTTACTACGTAATCTTGTATGTAAGATAATATAGTGTTTCAATTTTAACGACAGATAGATTTAAGTATTATTGTATAAAATCTGTGATGTTAAATTCCCGCACGAGGCGCGGATAGTTTTACTAGTTTATCCTATATTAGACGAGTGAGTCACTCTAATGGTATCAACATGTCAGCTTTTCGTCAAATTTCAATCTCTAGAGGGCATTTTCGTCATTGTGATTAATTGCTCTACTCTCTGTACTGCTCCACCTGATTTTTGATCGCCACCACATTGTTTCAGGTGGTTTTCATGCACCTCTCCTCATCTTTGTTCATCCTTTGCCTTGGCAATAGAATTTCAAGTGCTTCTCCTCATCTTTGTTCTTCTTAAAGTGTTTCTGCAATTTTCAGGTATTTTTGAATTACAATTTTCAGCTCGCCTTTAATTTTTCCTTCTCTATTTCTCTTTTTTCTTTCTGTATTTGAACCAATTTCTATTTGAGTAATTGTTATTGTAATAAGCAAAGGGGGGAAAGAAGATATGAAAGTATTTTTTGTTCTTTTCTATGAAATTTGATTCTGGATTTAGGATACTGAAGTAAACTAATTCAAATTTCTAAATCAATCTTTGCTTTTGATTGTTCATAGATAGAATATATAGCTACTTGTGTTTGATTAACTATTTGTTTGCCAAAAATAATGTTCGAAGTATGTTTTTGATTTGCTGATCAATTTTTTACTAAAGCCTTTTTATTAAGCTAATTATCAACATATCAATACTTAAGAGAATAATGATTGATATTTTTATTTTACCACACTATCCCTATTAATTGTTTAGTATTGAATCTTGAAAAATAATTTGAAGAATAAGTAAATAATGTTGAAGGTAAAGAATCTAATAAACATGGTAAGATAAAATGTTCCAGCTTTGTCAGCGATAGTAGTTAGAGTTGTTTCGTATTTGTTCTTTAATATGGTAATTACGCTATCTTGTTGTGCTTAATCTACTTATTTTAAATTCTCTATATGTGTTATGATCTATAGCCTATCAGCTACGATGTCAACCTTTTGGCTCTTTCCGTAATAGTAATTACCGTTATTATTTTCTTAGGCTTTGTTCGATTATTTGGTTCAAAAAAAATTGTTATTAACTAGCAAACAAATGCTCTATTGTGATTAATTACCGTTTCTTTGTTTCATTGTGATAGCTGTCTATTTCTCCAATTTCATAGAATTTCGGCACAAGGGTAATTTTTCCGCTATCTAGCTGTTTCAATTGAACTATCTATTCCAAAAGTAAGCATCACAGTATTCTTCTTTATTTAATGTAAAAAGATACTTTAGCTAGGTGAAATTTATGTATTAATATAAAGAAACTAATGACCTTTTGGACTATAGAGCTCTCCATACCGAATGATGAGATGCGTTATAAAAAATATAGCCACTTTAAGTAAGATTAGATATTTAATCGAAAAAATGAATCTTAGCATGAAAAGGTTTATTTAGTTTTTTACAAACGGTGCAGAACAAACACATAAAAAGCATACTTCCTTATATTTTTGGTAGAACAGTATTTTGAACCACGGGACTGGGATATTTAATATATATCAGTTCTTTTAACAATGAAAAAATGCCGAAGGACGTCAGATATGGTTTATTTCTTTTAAGGGTCATTTTTCATGTGATGATCATGGTTACTTATTTGTGCTAATTAGAAATTGAATATATCTCTTTCAATTTATTATGTGTTGGAAGCATGTGATTCCGGTTGTGCTAAACAATGTGGTACAGACCTTTTTTGTGTCAATTGAAAACAATTCGTTCCAAAGCATTTGTCCTTTTGTGAGTGTAATCACTGTTAAGAAGAGTTATAGCAGTAGTGTTTATAAATGAGTAGAGTATTCCAGTGCAGAATAACGGTTGCACTGCTCGTAGTATCTCATCTTCCAAAAGCCTGCAATTCTTTGTGAAGAACTCAATAGGAAATCCATCTACCCCTTGAGCTTTAACTTTCGGCATAGCCTTGATAGCATCAGTGATCTCCTTTGAGGGGTGTAAGTTTATTTGTGTCAATCAAACCCTGGAAGCCAAGTATCTTAGTCTAAGGAATAGCTGAATGTATTTTATCCCCTTGGTATTTCCTAGATAACAGCCAAGGATGTCGGTATTGCCTATTAACTTGAATCAATTCACCCCATATCCTATCCTTTTGTAGGTTGTCATTCATAGGAAAAACTACTGTGAAATAGATAGTCCTCTAAGTTCTTTGCTCCTCAATAATGTGGTGGATATATTGATCTCTGATCTCAATATTATTCACCTCTAACTACCTTTGCCACATTAGCCAAATTCTCCCATTTGATGTTTCTATATAGTTATGACAAGATTGACATTCTTTACGTGACTTATGTATGATCCTTTTGGTTTTTGGTGTTTAACTTTTATTTCCCGACATCCAAATACTTCAACTTTATTCTTATTAATAAAGACTTTAACCTCTTTTTGCTTATGGGCCTGACTGAGACCCCTTACATTTTAGGTAGCAATTGTAATGGTGGTGCAAAAAGCATAGCGTTTCCAGCACTATTAGCGCACTGTTTACCCAGGTCAGCATTAGTCAACACCTGCTTGCTCTCTCTCTGGATAAATGTCTTTCTCATAATTGCTTCCAGGTGCCTTCAAATGAGTATCACTCCTCCCCACCATAGAACCATTTACGCCACTACCCTGTTGTATCTGAGACCTTCTCTTTCAATTGGGGGTTTCCCCTTTTTAACTACAACCTGCCACACCTATTTGGGAACCCGCAGTTTCTTAGTTTTCTTTGTCTTTTGTTTAAATGTTGGCTGAGCAATTTCTTCTCTAGTTCCCCTTGTTTCACCATTCCCCTTATTTTGCTTCTGGTAACAGCACTCAGCATCAGTGTGTCCATACTGGAAGCATTCATTTCAGTATTTTGGCTTCCATTCATAGTCTACCTGTTGCTCCCACATTCCCGCATTAGTCTCAATTTGAATCACCTCAGTCATATGTCGTGAGACATCTACTTCGATCAAAATTTTGGCATATGAAATCTTAATAGAGTTTGCAGTGTATTAATCAATATGCACTAGTCTACATATTGCACTAGCAACTTTAGTTAATGCCTCAGCAAACCAATACCCTACAGGTAGCCTTAGAAACTTCACCCAGATAGGTATAAAACTAACAGTTTCCTTGTCAAACTGAAAATCTAGCTCCCATTGTTTGAGAATGATTGGTTTATTGTTATAATAGTATGGTCCAAAATTAAGAACAATTTCCTTGTCTGTCACCAATTTAAATTTGACGATATAGTATCCTTCATTCGTACCCTAGGCATAGAAACAAAACTCCAATTCTTGTCTACATAGTCGTTCCGTTGTTTCCCGTATGTATCACCTACTACCTATCCTATTACCGTTGTTTCCCAATTCTTCATTGGTGCCTTAATATAATCTTTCCCAATTGTAACAGTTACGCGTCCATCCTTCATGCAAGGAGGTACAATATGAGAGCCTTACCATTACTGCGACTATCTCGTGTAGATTCTGTATTGGGTATTTAATGGGTTGATGTTTCAGTGCTTGAAAATTGCAATTTCCTCATCGCTTGTTCCATGCGTACACTTTGATGGACTGTAGCTGGGGACTCTTCCTCTAAACTACTAGTTTCCTCGTTCTATTGTATCGCTCAAACCCTGGAGGTAAATAGCTTCCAAAAGTAATCCTTACGAGTCATTGTGGAATTCATGTTGTTGGAGTGACAATAGACCGGTTGGGTGTCATTGATCAAAGCCTTGCCATCGTCAATTCTCGGGCACAATCGTTGCCTTGCTATTATGTGTTGAGAGAGAGACACTTGGTGCCTAACTTGCACCTTCCTTAGCAGATTTCATCAATAGCTCATCCGTCCTTAGAAATGTTGTTTGAACATTTCGCTCTTTATTAAAAGAATTCTCTTTAGACAAAATTGTCTTTTCACCATTTTTTAAAAATTATTATATCATTATTTTAATTATATTAAACGGAAAAAGGTCAAATATAGCCCTGTATTATAGAAAATAGTTTAAATATATCCTTCGCTATACTTTTGGATCAAATATACCCTTTCCATTATACTTTGAGCCAAATATACCCTTTATCCATTACATATGTGGGTCCCAACCTTAGAATAAACATGAGAAATGTTGGAATTAATTTTAAAAACCCAAATCATTTTTATCCGGTTAATACCCAAAATAACTTACTAAAATACTTTCTTTGCCAAATCCTCTACAAGTCAAACAAAACCAAAACGAAATGTTTGTAAAAAAAAATTGTCAACTGATTAGCTTCAACTGATACATGAAAGCTCATCTTTATAACTACTGTTCCTATTTTTTTTTCTGAGATACAAAACATTTAAAAAAATATGTGTGTTCTATTGTTCTTGTTGAGTTTATTATCCGAGTTCAATTATGAAATTTTTGAAAGTTCAATTAAGGCGGTGCTTGAAAACTCCATTGATTTGGATTGATGTGCTAAAATTAGAATGCACAATAGGTGGAGAAGTTGAAAACAAAGCTGTTGGATTTGTCTTTTGAATTTGTGGCCGATAAACTTTTAAAGTTTGTGATTGAAAGTTGTTGTAAATTAATCGAGTACTGGAAAATTATTTAGGTTATTGTTTCTTTGAGCTGAGATTTTCTCGTCTACTACGATTAAGTTCTATTTTTGGGTTCTTTGAATTCAAAAATAGAGATTGAAAAATCAAAGTTCTTCAATAATTTTTTGTTGCTGACTCATCGATTAAGTTACTGAGATTTTTGAAGTATTATGTGTGTTTGGATGTTGAGAATTATCAAGTTAAGTGAATACAATTATTATTGAAGTGATAGAAACTGATTTGAAGAAAACAACTTTTGCATTACTCCATTGTTGAGATTTGATGCTTTATTGGGTTGGGCTATGGGTTATTTTTGTTGTTGGCAGGGACAAAAATTATTGGGGAAATCACTTACGTGTATACTTTTTAAAAAATATTTACTATATTTGTCAATATTTTTTTTTTTTACCATACATGACAATTTGGCTGAATTAAATTAAATTTGCTCTTCTAATTCAACTTTAATATAGTGTAATACACCTTTAATTCAAGTTTTATTCATTTTTGCAGTTTGTTGGTTTGATTTGTTATGATTTGATGACTTTTTTAAATCCTTTCTTAATTCACTCTTCTGATTGATTTTCTTGGTTAATTCATAATAGATTCAAGTTTAATTCAATCTATAGAAGACTCTCTTCTTATTTTCTTAGTTGTTTGTTTAAATTCTTTCTTAATTCGCTTTTCTAATTCAACTTTAATACAGTGTAATACACTTTTAATTCAAGTTTTATTCATTTTTGCAGTTTGTTGGTTTGATTTGTTATGATTTGATGACTTTTTTAAATCCTTTCTTAATTCACTCTTCTGATTGATTTTCTTGGTTAATTTATAATAGATTCAAGTTTAATTCAATCTATAGAAGACTCTCTCCTTGTTTCCTTAGTTGTTTGTTTAAATTCTTTCTTAATTCGCTCTTCTAATTCAACTTTAATACAGTGTAATACACTTTTAATTCAAGTTTTATTCATTTTTGCTATTTGTTGGTTTGATTTGTTATGATTTGATGACTTTTTTAAATCCTTTCTTAATTCACTCTTCTGATTGATTTTTCTGGTTAATTCATAATAGATTCAAGTTTAATTCAATCTATAGAAGGCTCTCTCCTTGTTTCCTTAGTTGTTTGTTTAAATTCTTTCTTAATTCGCTCTTATAATTCAACTTTAATACAGTGTAATACACTTTTAATTCAAGTTTTATTCATTTTTGTTGGTTTGATTTGTTATGATTTGATGACTTTTTTAAATCCTTTCTTAATTCACTCTTCTAATTGATTTTCCTGGTTAATTCATAATAGATTCAAGTTTAATTCAATCTATAGAAGACTCTCTCCTTGTTTCCTTAGCTGTTTGTTTAAATTCTTTCTTAATTCACTTTTCTAATTCAACTTTAATACAGTGTAATACACTTTTAATTCAAGTTTTATTCATTTTTGCAGTTTGTTGGTTTGATTTGTTATGATTTGATGACTTTTTTAAATCCTTTCTTAACTTCGTTGCAGGAGGTGAAAGTTGGGGAGCAACTCGAGGAGTCAGGTGAAAATGTTTTCGTGGGTGGAAAGAACCGCTGGAAGTAAGTAGAAGACAATCTTTGCTCTAAATCAGTTTTGCCAAATGGCTGATTCAAATGATGTGAACAGATTCATTTGTGAACTGGGAGTTACGGTGGCCAAACTTTCCGATTTTGGTATATTTTAAAGAGAAACAGACAAAACCCAAGGGACAAATACACTTTTTCCCAGTGATTTTTGTATATTCCCTTTCAAGTTTTTACACAATGCTTAGTTTTCTTATGCTGTTGAATCTCTATTGAAACACCCAAATACGAATTGTGAGATTCCCAAACTAAAATTGGGACCGTCATTAACATCATCCGTAGCAGTTGGAGATGAAACTTGACTCCTCATTCGACTTCTTCTATAAACTTTCTGATTCGAAGTACCACCATCACTATGTATTCGCGGACTTCTTCTAGGCGATTTTCGTTTACCTTCTTCCATTAGAATTCTATGCTGAAAAATTGGGAAAAAAGAACAACAATACCCTAAAATTTTCGGACAGAAGAGTAGAAAGAAAAGAGAGAGAATATGAGCGAATGGAATGGAGAAGAAAGAACAACAAAACCCTAAAGAGAGAGAGGATATGAACGTGTTTTAAAATTGTTTTAAGTAACTATTGCTAAAAGTTGACAAAAATGGTAATAAATTAAAAGTATACTTAAAAGTGGTAATTGTTAAATAAAAGACCTTCACTTATGTAATTTTACCAAAAAATTATTTGGGTCCATCTAATTAATCTCAACCCTTCAAGTAATTATATATTTTGGGTATTAACTGGATAAAATTGATCTGAGTTTCTAAAATTAATCCCAACCTTTCACATGTTTATTCTAAGATTGGGACCCACATATTTAACGGATAAAGGGTATATTTGGCCCAAAGTATAACGGGAGGGGTATATTTGGCCCAAAAGTATAACGAAGGGTATATATAAACTATTTCCTTTAGTACAGAATATATTTGACCCTTTTCCGTATATTAAATATTGGCTATAATAAAAATACTTAAAATCAAGCAGGGAATGTTTCCTTATTATGGTTAAATTTCTAGAAGGAGAATCTTTTTGAAGCTAAAATAAACTTGATTAAAAAATATTATCAAAAAAAGGTCCAAAATATAGACAAAAAAAGGTTTAGAAAAACGTCCAAAATATATATGCAAAAATCATCCTAAGTAAATTTCCCAAAAACGATTTAAAAATAGGCAAAAAAGACTGTCAAAAAACGTAAAAAAAAAAAAAACATCAACAGATAAAATTGAAACAAATACAATACTTGCACAGTGAACTGAGAATTATATGGGAAGAGGAGGAGCTAGCCCACATGATTTTGGAAGAGGACTTACAATATACAGTGATAGGGAAATTTACATATGGGTGGACGAACATGCAAGATCTGAGACCTCTTATTCCAAAACAATGCGAATTGAAGAGAGAATTCAATATTGAACTGGTCAGCAATAGATATGTTTTGATAAGAGCATCGAACTTGGGGGATTATGTGACTCTTCAATCAAAACCACAATTCTATATCGCTCACAAATATTGTTCATATCCAATCAGGACGTTAAAGTGGTATCCCATGTTCAATTAGGAGGAAGACACCACAACAACAATAACATGGATTTCATTCCCAACACTACCACCCAACCTTTTTGGGAAGGAAGCAATCTTTTCACTAGCTGTGGTTGTAGGAAAACCTTTACAGGTTGACATGGTGACTCAAAACAAGACAAAACCTAGTTGTACTAGGGTGAAGGTGGAAGTGAATTTGTTAGGTGAATTACCAATGGGGATTAATGTGGGATTAAGAGAGAAGACAGAGAAGTGGTGGAGAAATGGATTCCAATTAGATATAATTATATCCCAAAGTATTGCAAGCCTTGTAAGCTTCAGGGACACAATGAAAAAGATTGCTTTGTATTACTCCCAGAGTAGTATCCAAAGGAGGAAAATGAAAAAGTAGAAGGAAAGGAATGGGGACACAAAAAAAAAACAGATAAGAGAATACATGATGTAAACACACAGGGGAGAGACATTGCTGAGAAACATGATAATAATTAAGATTTTAGAGAACAAAGGTACAAATGTTTCGAAAGTGGAAGGCAGTATAACAAGGGTAGACAGAAACAAAAAATGGAATCCACAAGCTATTTAAAAAAGAGAAGGGGTAGAAAGTGAAAACAAATTGGATGCACTGGAAGCAAAAAAGGAAGATGAAACAATGAAGGAGATATCAGACAACAAATGAGCAGATAAGGTGAGGAAAGTTAATGAAGGTGCTTTCCATGATAATAATAAGCAAAATAAGAAAATGGAACAAATAGATGGTTTAGCAAAAACGGAGAACAAGGAAAAGATAGAAGAATCCCAAACCAGTCAAGAAGAAAAGGTGGATTTGGAAGAATGTCAGAACATTGTAGAGAATCCAAAAGTAGAGTAGGTAGAAGTAAGGTTAAACAAACACAGGGAGACGAGTGGGGTGCTGAGTTGGCAACAACAATAGAGACAAATGATCCTCAACCCATACCAATTATAAATCCATCACATGTTACGCTTATTTTTGATAATATATCACACGAGAAAGCTAAACAAAGAAGGGGGCAAGAAGAAGATTAGGATATAGGGAACAATATTGTGGACATTGTTGTATCAGGAGATTTGTCACCTATGAAAATAAAAAAGCTAAAAGAAAGCAAGAAGAAGTCTAGGGAAAGGTGGTTCCATTAAATATAACAACAAGGAGTAAGAAGGGGCAGACCAATCAATCTGATCAATGATTAACAATAATTATAATTCAGAATATCTTAAGTCTCAAAATGTATTTGAGAGATTATTGGATTTGCATAGAAGACATCATTACACACATATAGCTCTTTTTGAGCCATTTCAAAGTCCACTAGAGTTGAGGAGTATATGAAGAAGTTAAGGTTACAAAATGTTATGGTAAATTTCTTGTCACGACCCAAAGTATACCCTAGGTGTAACAAGCGTTTAGACTCTGAGAGGCCCTACACAACAACTTAATATGCATCATAGAAGATAATAGAATTTAAAGAATTCAAAAGACAATACTATATCATAAAGAGTTTGACAAAAGCGTAAGGCTAACATAAGTCTCAAAGTCTTGGTCCTCGAAACATGAGGACTCACCAATTTTCAAAAGTCCAAAAGGATCAACTTGCCATGAGTATGGGAGGTTGGAGCTTTGGACCTTACATTAGTGAAACAATGTAGGAACAAGTATGCATTCGTACATGGAACGTACTAAGTATGATAGCAATGCATAAGAGTTGTGAAATCATGGTAAAAAGGACTTTACATGACATGCAATGACCAAGCTAAATCGTAAGATAACATGTTAGAAAACATAAGTCATAATCATGGTAATTGCAAGGTAAACATCTTTAAAACACTTATGAGATACTTAAGAAAGTAACCTTAGTTTGCTCTTGTGGAAAGTTTGTCATTAGCCGACATAGACCATGTGAACTATAACATGAAATCTGGTGTTTATCTCACACTGAAAAGAGATGTCCTTACTTTCCAAGGTGAAAACCATAAACTTGAGCTAAATTAGATCCACTAAATCATGTCTATCTAAGAAAAACCTATGGTGGCACATAGTTATGGGATAGAGAGATTGCTGCTAGAAACTAGACCTATATTAATGGGAGAGTTCCCATCTCAATATCCTCTCGGTGTTAAGCATAAATCCCACAGAATATTCATTAATCATATTCATCCTATTGTCCATGACAATACACAATTAAGTAACCAATCCAAGCTATAGTTCATTAAGAATAGTTCCTAAATCTTGATTCAGACATAGGTGAGAAAACCTTTCAACCCTTTGAATTCTTTATATGAGAATAACCTTTCACAGCAATAACATGAATGCTTTACTCTGAAAGCAACCTTAAATCATTTATATTGATTACATAGAAAGAACATGCATATCTTCATAAATTCATCTTTCATAGTTCATAAGCTTAATCATGTGCTCATACTCTAAAACTCGTGGGGCATGCATGGGTTTATATGAATTTAACTCCAAAATATGTAATTACCTCAATTCATGCATAAATAGATAGAAAACAATTAATTTAATCAAAATTGAAAAGAGCCCATGAAGATTGAATAAAACTCATGATTGGATAATCTAACTTGTAAAATTAAGGAATTTAGGAACCCTTTGTAGGAAATGACTCCAAAGGTGAATACTAACTGATGTAGATCAAAGCGATACTACTTCAAGGGGGATTTCACAAAGATTCGAGTGAAGGACCTTCAAGCATTGCAAGCTTTATGGATGAAGATGGAACCTTTGGAAATCTCCAACATGGAAGATTTGAAGATATTTAATATATTAAGTGCTCTACCATTTAAATTACCTTCTAATTTAATGAGGGTCAAGCTGGGTCTTTCTTCACTATTTTTTGTCTTTAGTATAAGTATTAGATATTAGGGTTTCATAAGTAGTTTTTGAATATGTTGAATTGTGCCTCTTGTGAGAGCTTGGAAATCCTTTGTTGAACTTCAACATCTTGCCCTAGCTAGAACTTTCAAGTAAGGTTGCTACTTTCTTGAGGATTCTAATAGATTAGGTACTTTTTTATCTCAATTAAGTGGAGTTTTGGTTTGTGTCACCATTACATCTTTTAGTTGTTTGCACTTAATTGTGTTTATCTCTATTTTATCTATCTTTTTTGTTTCTATTTCATTTCCTTCTTCTTGTTTCACATCAAATCAGTACCAGAGCAGGCCAAAGAATTGTTCCTACAATTCCAAATTTTTGTATTGTTGTTTTCTGAAATCTATTAAAAAAACAGTTGCTCCTCATGTGCATCTGCAGCTTCTGCAACTTGTGCTTGCAAAGCACCAGAGGCCTTTGCTCTTGACTTGCAGACCTTGGATATGTGCCCCGTTTGCTTACATTTGCTGAATATCAAATTGAATCTCCACCAACAGTACTTCTCCAGATGTGTAGTTCTTTTACAATGTTTGCACGGAGGGAAATTTTGCTTCACATTTCAAGTATTGTTTCCTCCACCATGCTTGCCCTTATTCTTTTGGTTGAACTGTTGCTTTCCTTTACCAAATATTTGCTTTTGTACAGAGAAAGCTCCTTCAGTGAACTTGTCTCATCTGATAGTACTCCTTTGCTCTTGTGCTTGTAGAGCACTCATTAGTTCACCTAATGAAAGTTTGCCCAGGTCCTTAAATTCTTCAAGAGAGGAAGTCTTAGATTCAAACCTCTCAGGAAGAGTCACAAGAACTTTCTCCATAATTCGTTTGTTTGTATATTCTTCACCAAGAAGTCTAATGTTATTAATAATTAAGGAGATTCGATTAGCATACTTACTGATTGTTTCATCCTCCTGCATATTCAAGGACTCAAACTCTCTTTTCAAGTTCAACACTTGCATTTGACGTGTTCTATCGCTACCTTGATATTATTCTTTCAACCTATCCCAAGCCTCTTTTACTCTTTTGCAAGCCATGATTCTGTAAACACACAAAATCTGCCACAACATTCTACAAGTGACTTGGCTTTAGATTTCTTTGCCTTCTCTTTGTTGTTTGATTTGATTTGAGTCAAGGTAGGATTTGTTGGTAGAGCAGCAAGTGGTTTATCTTCCGTCACAGTTTTCTCAAGTTTTTCGGCTTCCAGAAAAGCTTGCATCTTCACACACCAGATTGTAGGTTAAAACTTTTTGGTCTTGTAACATCAACTAGAGGCTCTGATGCCACTGTTAAAACAGAAACACTCAAGAAACTGATTTGAAGAATAAAAATAGAGTGAACTTATGAAATTCCAGATGTATATTAATTTGCAGAAGATTTGAATTTATACAAGGAAAAAACTAACCATTTCCTATCTAGTAGCCACTTACAAAGTGGATGTTAAAACTAAATAAGAACATGTGCCACTAACAGCCATAAAATGGGCCACTAACTTCAGAAAGTTGAGCAACTATAGTTGATTAAGTCTAGCTAGAAAATAGGAAGCACTAAACTGAAATAAGTAAAAAACAGTTAAAATAATAAGCTGGAAAAAAATGCCAATGGTCTAACAAATGAAGTAAACATGACTTTTATTCAAAATTACGTGTAGCTTTATCAAATACAAAAAACCTAGTTGAACATTGATAAACCTCGATTTTCAATTGTGAATCCACCATCAATAATGAAATCTTGGCCATTAACATACTTGGACTCATCACTTGCTAGGAAAACAGCTGTTTCGGCGACATCATTAGGAGTAAGTATAGCACCTTTTAAGGTAGAATAAACATCTGAATCTTCCTTCCCCATCTTTTTTAAGGTATCTAAAGCTGATGCCGTAAGAATAACGTATGGCGACACACAATTCACACGAATGCCATATCGTCCTAAATCAACTGCAGCATTCCGAGTAAGTCCTAACAAGCCATGTTTTGAACTCGTGTAGGCATGAGGACAAACACCACCTATGGATGAACAAACACTACCAGTTGTGATTATGCTACCTTGACCGCGAGGGATCATGACTCGTGCTGCTTGTTTAATTCCAAGAAATGTACCTGCCAGGGAAATTGAATTTGTACTTTTAAGTCTCGGACATATGGACGAATTTTCATTCTGATCACAACATGCTTTTCAATAACTTCAGTTAAATATGTGGAGTAAAATATCACAAGGATCAAAGCCAGAATATAATGACATTTTCCATACCTACGAGGTTAGTACTAATGACTTTTTCGAAGTCAGATTTTTCATTTTCAAGAATGTTGGATTTGACTGCTCCCATAATACCAGCATTATTGTACATGATGTCTAGCTTGCCATACTTGTCTACAACAATGTTCACAACATTTTCTAGGTCTTCCTCTTTTGTAACATCACAATGCACAAAGGTAGTTGATGATGGATCAAAATCTTTGCAAACTTTATGTGCCAAGTCGTCTTGAATGTCTGCAATCACCACTTTGGCTCCATACCTTGAGAAAAGTTTCGCAGCTGCTTCACCAATGCCACTAGCAGCACCAGTTATAATTGCAACTTTACCTTTAAGCCTAAAATAAATAATAATGATGTGTGTTACTCCTTAACATTTCATGAGTTTTTGTCTATTGGCCATGTATAATATTACCACTTCCATTCCAAAGTAAGTATTATCCTAGTAAACATTACGCTATAAATACAATATGTAGTTTATTAATCTATCTTTATTTAATAAATATGTTTTTGAGAAATAAACATTATTCAGAAGATGAATTATATAATAATATAGATGGAAAACATATAAAATTTTGTCTTGAATTCCTAAGGTGAGACTTATTTTGGAACATAGAGAGTATAAACTAAAAGCTACTTTTCCACAGAAGATAACATTAATGTTGCCAATAGTAAAAACGGGGTGGGGCGAGGAGGGGCAGGGCAGGACAAAACAGGGCAAGTAAACTACAATTAAAATTCTAAATGGGACGGGGCGGGGCTAAACAATATACATATGTGAAGTTCTACTCTTGTAATTAGAAACATGTTAGTTAAATTTTCTGTTATAAAATACCGTAATAACAGCAAGCACTGTTTGTGATCAATACTTTGTCTTACCCATGAAAACTAAGCACTGTGACTTTAAAATTTTATCTTTATATAACTTTTTATCCATATATTATTTTCTTTAAAAAAAAAAAAAGGATAAGCAAAGCTTCATTGATAATATTTTGATTATCTTAAAATTTTCTAAACTATCATTACAAATTTGAAAAATAATAATTGAAGGAGTTAAATAGGGCGGGACAAGCTCAGGGGCGGCTCTAATAAATTAGTGGCCTAAAGTCAAATTCGAATGGAGGCCTTAAATTCGAATATATATTTTTTATGAAGTTTATTATAATCAATTATTTAATTTTTTTTTGAGACATGATATTCATAATTTGTCGAACTTCTATTACTTCTTTGCTCTTTTATGAAAATTTTTTATTTTCTACAAGTAATACTCGATATTTTTTTAAAAAAATACTTATAACCTATTATTTTTTTTAAAAATGAGGCCCCTCAAATTTTGGGGCCCAAGGCAATTGCTTTTTTTTCAAAGCTGTAGAGCCGCCCCTGGACAAGCTAAATAGGGTCAGGTCGGGCATATTGAAAAATAATATAATATTAAATAAAATCGGGTAGGGCAGGTTGAATCAATGATAGAGTAAGGCTTCACCTATCCCATCCTGCCCTATTGTGAGCCCTGTTTGCCAGTCTTGTCAGAATTCAACAAATATCAGGCAGGAAACATTAAGGGGTCGTTTGGTACAAACATTTATCATGCATGAATTAGTAATGCAGAGATTAATAATGCAGAGATTAATAATGCATGAATTAGTAGTACAGGGATTATTTTTTGTCAACTGTTTGGTTCACTACTTTTCACTTAATTTTGTGTTTGATTTAAAACTCTACAAAAAATTTATTTTCTATTATACCCTTATGTTATTATGAGTGTTTATTTCATTTAATTGGGTCAAGGTAGATAACCGCCGGACCGGACAATTTTTTTGTAGGATTTTCTATTCCATTTAATTAGTTAAATTATATATATATATATATATATAAAGAGAGAGAGAGAGAGAGAGAGAGAGAGAGAGAGAGAGAGAGAGAGAGAGAGAGAGATTTAAGACTATTTAAATTGTTCAATACTTAAAGCTTATTTTTTTAAAAAAAAAAAAACAAATAGTTCAGTGGGTAATCGGCAAACTCTCTTGAATTAAAAAGAAATTCAAGAAAAAATGGAGAAAAAATATTAGTGAAATCATTAAAATACACTAAATGGATTTGGAGAATTAAAAAAGAACATTTATAACCATTTCAATATAAATAAAAAGGAAATTAAATTACAAAAGAAATTTAGAAAAGAGGAATAAGGGGTTAGTCTAGTCATTTAGGGGTCTTATCCAAGGTTTAACAAACCTTAGATTAGTTATCCCTTCATTTTCTAGGAATAAGATAAGACCACATATGGTGGATAAGCAAGTCATGCATTAAATTAAATAAAGTAACCAAATAATATATTAGATGGACTAAATTTTAATCCATAGATTATTCTATGTAATACCGCCTACCAAACGAGTATTAAGCTTTTCCCATTACTTGGGTTGTGCTCTGTTTGCAGAAGGAAGATAATAAACAATTAGAGGATGGCACGTCACTTTAAAAAAAATGTATATATGATGTACGATAGAAGAATCTCCCCATTTTTTAGTTTTTTTGAATGCCCTCATATTATACTTAGGACATTAGGAAAATAGGAGTAGGCTCTTTTGTCATTTAGGGTGTGTTTGGTATGAAAGAAAATATTTTTTACAGAAAATATTTTAATATTTTCTTGGAAAACAAGTGGATTTCTAACTTATTTTCTCATGTTTGGTTGGTGAGTAGAAATATTTTCCGAAAAATATTTTTTGATGTATTTTTGGTGAATGAAAAATATTTTTCAGAAAATATCTTTATTTTTTGCTTGAGACTAAAAAATACTCTTTAGGAAAATAATTTTTGATCCAAAAAATCAACCCTGATAATTGATTTAAGACTCGATCCCAACACCCAAATTAGGACAAGACTCCGATAACCATTCTGTAATCCAACCCTGAGATTTAACTCTGGACCTTACCTAGGATTTTTTTTTTTTCAAAAACAATATTTTTTTTAAAAAAAAATCGATGGGGTCACGGGGGAGGGATAGGGATGGCGTAAAATAATTTTTTTTTCTTAATTTGAAATATGTTTCAAAAATATTTTTCTCCATGCCAAACATACCCTTAATCACAACCTGCAAAATATAGAAGCTATTGGCAATCCAATCTATAACTAAAGCTATTGAATTTGTGGATGAAAGCTTGAATGTTGCTGGTTTTCGTTGATGTTCTTGACAGAGAAAGACTCTTTGTGTATGAATCTATTGTGAGCTATTTTTAAAAGGTGGTTTGGTAGAGTTTATTAGAATAATTTTAAATAGAGTGTATTAGGAATGTTGAGATTAGCTATGTTATGATTATTTTTTATCTACAGTTGATTCAGTGTATTTAGGGTAGTTTTGCTTTTAACTATGCTTATGATCATGTAAACTTGACTCTCGTTGACTTGATACATTCTTTAAAAAAATTTATATTATTATTAAACTAACCTTATTAGTGATGCACTAGAATTCTAAATTTGAGTACTATTTCCTCTGTTATTTATACTTGTCCACTATTTCATAAATAAAATTTTATTTTTATCTGTCATTTTTAATATATTTAGAAAAGATAATTTTTTTCATCATGATTTACCATTAGCATTAATCACTTATTTCTCAAATCATTTTTCAAGACATAATATATACTAAACATCAAATAATAGGGGTTGTGTAGTAAAATAGTCATGTCAAATTATTTTTTTCTTAAATGGATGGGTCAAGTCCAAATGTGGCAAATAAAAGTGAACAAAGAGAGTATTATTTTATGTAGTTGTTTAATACTAAAGGCAAGTTTTGTTGGAGAATAAGTTATCTCGGAACAAATTATCCCGAATTTTATTCCAACCAAATATGGGATAACCCATCCTATTAATTCCAAAATTAATTATGCCTTATCCTCATGCCAAATGAGGCCTAAGGGTCGTATGAGAAAAAAAAAAGCTCTTTTGATATGCTAAAATAAACAAGTAAAATGAAATATCTATATTTGAATAGGGACCAAGTAAAATGAAATGAATGGAGCATTAACCGTCCTTAATATGCTAATATCATAATTTATTATGTCCTAGGTATATAACTTATAATATTGAATAAAGTATAAAACCAATATATGTATTAATCATACATAAATGAAGGGGTCGTTTGGTAGCTTGGTAGGTGTATAAAATAAGTCTTATCCATGTATTAGAGTCCGTATAACGTATACAACGTTTGGTAGGTGGATAAGAAAAAGGTTATTCATGTATATAATTAAAACAACATTTGGTAGGTGGATAATAAAAAAATTATTCATGTATTTATATAACTAATACATGTATAACTCTATCCAACAACTAAATGACCCCTAAAAACCTACTAGAAAAACAATTAAATTATATCATAACTAATACATAACTTTGTTATTCATGTATTATTTTTTTTATACTATGTTTGATTTGCAAAAAGAATCAAAGTTATTCATGTATTAATTTTACACAATGTTTGGTTGTAAGTTTTCAAATATTATATAAAAGTTATTCATATATTAATTTTATACAATGTTTGATATGGTAGCTTTTCAAGTGTTATATAAAACTTATTCAAGTATTAATTTTATAGGATGTTTGGTTGTAGTTTTTGTAATCTACATAATTAATACTTGTAGAAAATATGAGGGAATCTATGTATAATTTATGCGGGATAAAAGGTGGAATAAGTTGTGTGTATTAGTTATACATGTATTAAAATAATAAATTACTTCTTTACCCCTATCAATTTACTTTTGCAACAAATCAAATAATTAATACATGTAAAAAAAGCACTATGAGTTTTCTTGCTTTGGGTTTTTTATCTTCTTAATTACTTTTAGTTTCCTTGCTTCAATTTTTGTTAATTTTTTTCTTTGGGGGCAAGGCAGTGACTACTAATTGTAATTAATTTTATTTGCATAGTTTCTCTGTAACGCAGTACCAATACAAGTTTTAATTCTTTTAGTTATTTTTTATTTCTTTTAATTTAAACTATATATCGCTTATCATATAGAGTAAAAATTACTTAATTACTTTTAGTTATTTCGTATTTACTTTATTGTTTTTAACTATTGATATTTATTTAATTTTAATGTGTTATTTATATAGTTTGTTATTTCAATGGTTATAATAAACATTAGCTCACTAATTATGTATTGGATTAAGAAATAAAAATTAGCCCACTAATGCATTGTAATCTCGACATAATTAAACTATACATAAATAATATCTACATAATACGTGTATAACTAAATCTTGCATAACTAAACTCTACCTAACTAATATATAAAACTAATACATGTATAACTAAATCTTGCATAACTAAACTCTAGATAACTAATATTATAATACATATATAACTAATACGCACATTACGAATACATGCTATATCCAACTACCGTACGACTCCTAAGTGATGAAGTGTGGGAGGGACAAGAATGACCTTGTGGACCTTCTATTAGTGGTGGGGAAGGTTGTCACTTGGTGATGAGCCGCTAGTGATGGCTGAGTTGGTTCCCATTTCTAATTTTTTTTTTTTTTTGGAAATGACTCAAAAAATGAATAAATACTTTTTTTAATGTGTTGGAAAAAAGATTTGAGGGCATTCAAGAAATTAAAAAAATGGAGAAATTGCTAGTTTACTATCTATCTTTGAGTAGTAGTTGAGCAGTATATATATATATATATATATATATATATATATATATATATATATATATATATATATATATATATATATATATATATATATATATACTAGAGCATCAGAAATATATTAGAGCACCAAAACTGTGATCATACTGATAGATGTTAAAAAGTGAAATAAGAATTTTGAAGTTTTAAAATTAAAATTTTGATGGAAACAAAAATTACTAGATAATTTCATCTTATTTGTCATAATTTTAATAAATAAATTCACCTTATATCTGCTGAAAGATGTCACATATCCTATAAAATTAATCAAAAACATATTCAAGTTGATCCAATCATCACAATTATAAAAATATATATATAAAATGTCTAACCTTCTTGATATGTGGGCAGCCATTGGAAACTGTAAATAGCCCTAAAAGACTTCAAGTTGGAACAGAAAAGTAAAATGTTTGGACACTCGTGCGATATTTATATATTTAAAATGAGAGATAGGATAGAAGGATTACTAGCCACAAATTGGGAAAAATGCATAAATTCTTGTGAACTTGTTATGAAAAATCAGTTACAGACTTAAACTATTGTAACAACCTATTATGCATTTGAATTACTTAAAAGTGAATTTATTTAAACACTGACACACCTACAACCAGTCACATGAAGAGAACGTGTTTCACACTCGCGCCACATCATCATCATGTCACTGTCACATTAATAATTACGTCAGATTTTTTTTTAAAAAAATACATGCCACTCAATTGCTTCTTCTTCCCTATACACCATCAAACCCACCATTAAACCGCTATCATTGTTGTTATTATCACCAAATTCGCTTTTTCACCATCATAGATTTCACCACCCACAACCAATTCACCACCAGAATCGTCCCACAATCATTGCCATCATAAAAAAAATGATAACAACCATTAAATTTAACTAAATTAACCATTGGGACCACATCACTACCATTGAAATTCATCAATCATAACCATAAATTCTAGCACTCACATCAAAATCACAAGTTTCACTGTCATTATCGAAATTAAAAGTCATACCACCACTAATTTTATAACCCATCACCAAATGCACCACAAAAAAATATCACAATTACAAATTTCATTCAGGCTCAAAGAGGAGAATGACGTTTACTATTACTAATTTTGAAGAAAATCTAAAGAGAACTGTTTTGAGAGAGAAGTAACATCTATAAACATACATTAAAAAAAATTGAATTTTGTACAAAATCCAGAAACTTTTTACATAGAAAAAGAAAGATTTAAAAAATTTCTTTTTTCAAATGCTCACATTCAACAAAAAAGATAAAAATAAATTGAATAATTAATGCTTGACTTCACGAAATTGATGTGGGAATAGTAAGAATTGACCAATTTTAGATGTCTCACCGAATTTTTTTTTTTCGAGCAGTGAACCTAATTAACTAACAACTTCGCCGATCTTTGCAATGAATTTCTATTCTGCAATGTTGTTTTCTATTTTTTTCTTGAAAATTTATCATAATTTTTTTTTTTCTCCTTAGTCATAGCAAAAAGAGTGTTTGTGATAAAAAAAAACAATGAAGTAGAAGAAGGATGGGGTGAGAAATAAAATTTACTGTTTTTTTTTTTACTCAAACGCGCCCTTATTTATTTCGTATTTAATTTATTTCCACATCAGCTTTGAGAGTGATATTAAATTCACTTTTGAGTAGTATAGGTGTGTAATAGATTGTCCCAATAATTTAAGAGTGTAACTGAATTTTCGGGACAACTTCAGAAGTGTATTTATGTCGTTTTCCGCTACAATTTTTCTAAATGATTTGACAAACTATGATGGCATACTCTTAGGGATCGATACGCGTAATTGGATTATTAAAGATATTTCATAAATTATTTTATTTATTTTTTATATAGAATAGTAATTATATTATTTTGGCATAAATAATTGGATAAATAACTTCACGTCAATGCCTTTTCACCCCTAGATCTAAGGGTGTGCATTCAGTTTTTCGGTTTGGTTTTGCACTATTCGGTTTGGATTTTTTGGTTTTTGATTTTGTAAAAGTGTAACCCAATTCGATCCAAAATAAATTTGGTTTGGTTCGGTTTTCCTCTATTCGGTTCGGTTTTTTTCGATTTGGTTATTCGGTTATGTCAATAATTAATAACATAACCAAAGTAACAATATTAAATCCCTTAAATATACTTTCTAATATAAATCATAAGTAAAACTTAAAACACAATACTTATAAGTATACCTATTAAAGATGTTCAAACATAAAATATAGACGTAATCATCATGAAAGGCAATAACCAAAAAGAAAAAAAAAGTGGTTAACTCAAATTTAATTCTAAACCTAAATAAAAATCCGAAACCAAACCAAAAAACCAAACAAAGCTATTAATCCAAAATCAATTCGAAAAACCAAAAAACCAATCCGAATAAAAATTCGATTTGATTTGGTTTGATTGTTCGATTTAATCCGAATAGTGCACACCCATACCTAGATCCACCCTTACATGGACGACTTAGATTTAAAATGAAATTGAGTGGGGTTTGGAAATTTGGGCTGAGAATTTTAGCTATATATTGTATGTAAATGACTCCGATTTTCTTTTGATTTATGTTAATTGAGCTAAATTTAGGCTCTTATTGACTGAATATTGCTGGCTAACATTGGTTGAAGTTGCATGAATTGTTCTTAAAATGGATGGTTTTTAATTTGACTTTTAGCAATTGAACAAATGTTTGGTAAGATCTTATGTTTTTTTAAAAACTAAAGTCATTTGGCGTATAACTTAAAAAAATATTAAGATACAATATATATATATATATATATATAACGAAAGTTAAAAAAGGAACACCAAATAAGGACATAGGTGTCAATTATACTTGGGCTGCTATTTAATTTATAAAAAATCCCAATAAAATAAGGAAAATCTACAAAACTTAGATAAACATAAGTTTTATATTTATTTTTTAAAATCATACTTTAAAAGAATTACCTAATAAAGCTACAATATAATTTTAATAGAAAATTTACACGGTCATACTCAATCCTTTAGTTTATGCAGAAATAGATAGCGCTTCGCGCGGTCATAAAATATTATTAGATACATAATTTATTTTTTTAATACCTAAAAATCATGATTCTATGTCTGTATTTAAGCATATTTAATGTTTTAAATACTAATAAGAACTATATTTTTAAAAAAGCTTATAAAAACCCTACGAAGAAATTATTAGAAATTTTAGATATTATTTCCAATGACTTGAACTTTCACACTTAAGTGACAATTTTCTTTCATCACATATAACAGAAATATTTATTTTATTCTCTTCAATATTGTCTAGTATTTCTAAAAAAAATTGGGGCTCACATTCACTTGATTTAAAAAAATATGGTTAAATTTACATTTAAAAGTTTAAACCTTTAAATTCTCACCAAAATGCATTATGCATGTTTATTTGTAGAGTTGTAATTACTAATGGGAAAAAACATATTAAACCAACAAACGTTACTTCCATAGCTCCATGATAAACATTCACTACCTAATAATATATGTAATATCAACAACATAAAACATTGATAATCGTCATAAGTAAGTTAACATTTAATTTGACGTGTGTGATAAAAAATTTTTAAAATAAAATGTAAATTTTGATCCTAAGGAAAAAAATAGACAAATAACAAAGCATTACCTTCATAGCTCCATTATATTGCTTTTCAATAAAAATCTGCTTTTTACATAGCAAAACAACATAAAGCATTGATAATCGTCATAAGTAAACTAATACTAACTATGTAAGTAACTGCTCAAATCCAGAATAAGATTATAGTCCTAATAATACAAAGAAAAGATAAGTAAAAATTAGAAGGAGATGAAGAAAACATATAAGGACAAAATTCTATGTATCTGAGCAAGAAATATAAGTAAAAATTTGAAGGAGATGAAGAAAACATACAAGGAAAAAATTCTATGTTTCTGAGCAAGAAATAAGGCAAAGGGGTAAAAAATGGTTTCTAGACTTTATTAGTTTTAATTCAGGGTATGTGTGAATGTTCAATTATTGTATTGGTGAAATTACAAATTACAATTGCAAATTAAAATGAAGAAAATAAAATATCTTCAGGTTGAGTCGTGAATATTTTGCTCCCTTTAAGGTGATTCAAGCCTATTGCAATAAAAAATTCATGGGTCCAACATAATCTTTTTGGCTTGTCTCCTTCGAGATACAACAACTTATTCACAATGTATAAGTCAACAAATTTTGGACAAGAGTTGAGTCCAAAACTCTACAAAAGAACATATTCCTTCCAAATTTTGGTCAAGAGTTGAGTCCAAAACTTTACAAAAAGAACACATTTCTTTAACTACTAATAAGAACTCTCTTTTTGACCAATTTTTATGCACTTTATATTTTCTTGTACACAAAATAAAGTAAGACTATCACTATTTATAGATGAGAAAGTCTACCTTACAATATATAAAAAATTAAAAATAATATGAAAAAGTTAATAAGGTAAATGAATAGTTTAAATGCTACATAAGATGGATAGGAAAGGCATTTAATGCCATTGAGGTGCAAAAACAATTGCTGCACAATTATGATTCTCTAAATGAGAGTTAACATGCCAAAGCAATTGTTGCACCATTATGGGAGAAACGTAACCTAAGACACTAAAAGACACTCTAAATGAGAGTTAATAAGGCATGCAATGACACCAACGGATAGAAGTAGTGCAACAGCCACAATTTTTAAGTGAATGTGCAAATAATTTAATGTAAACAAAATATTTGTAGAATTTAGTGTCATTTAATTTATTGATATTTTATAAATTTATAGATGAAGAATAATTAAAAAAATGACCAAATAAAGGAGAAAAAAGATAAATAGGATCCTTGACCATTGGGAGGTGCCACATCACTTTTTTTTTTTTTTTAATCTAGCTTTATTATATATATATAGAGAGAGAGAGAGAGAGATAGATTTTGGGGGTTATGAAGATTAAAAAAAGGAGTTATGAATATTATTAAGAGTATAAGTTGAAGATCGGTGAGTTATTAGTAGCTATTTCTTATTTTATTAAAGATATTAAATATATAATATAGTGGTAGGTGAAAAGTTGAGTAATTGAATGTGAAAACTTTTCAAGATATTAAAAATAAAATAAATAAATAATGAAGGAAAAAATGGTCAGAAAAGGAGAAAATAGATAAATATGAATGGAGACCATAGAGAGGTGCCATGTCACCTTCTCTATGTTTCTCCTTTTTGTATATATATAGATAAGTAGTGAAATTATATGGACTTCACGCGGCTATATGAAATATTTATATGTAATATTTATATTTAGGTTAGTATCGAATATATAAGATAATATTGATATTTCTCTTCATCTGCGATATTATACATTTTTTCATTTTTTTAAACATATAAAATAGATTTTTTTTTTTATTTTTTTTACATTTTTTAAGTGCAAACTATTCATATGTATATAGTTAAACAAAATATGCACCATGGTAGACTAAATGGAATAAGAGGTAATATGTTGAAATTAACAATATGTTGTATTACATTGAAAATATTTTATATGTTTTAATTTCCTCTATCTTTTGTAGGAGTACTAATTTTCTATACAAACTCTTAGTTAAATTTTTTTTTTAATGTCTTTATTATTACATTTGTTTATTATAATTTTTTAAGCATTAATTAAATATTTATAAGAATTATGAAAAATAAAACATACAAAAGTTATGAATAATATTTAATATTAGAAGTTACAAGTAAGATGAAGAGACATGAGTTATAAATAGTTCAAATGTATAATTTTATTAGACATTAAATGTATTAACACTTATGCATCGATTTTATTTGTAAAATAAATAAATGAAAATAAGGGGTAAAAATACAAAAAAATGAACAAAATAATAATAATAATAATAATAATAATAATAATAATAATAATAATAATAATAATAATAATAATAATAATAATTGGTGACTGCATAAAAATTATAAATACATTTTAAGCAAAAAGAACGGTGACAGAAACAGATTGTTACATATGCAAAAAAAAAATGGCATCATGAAACTAATATTTTATTTTTCAATTACTTTTTTGCAAGTATAATAAAAATGAAACTCCGAATCATCATAATTTTGTTGTTGTTGTTGAAATAGGATAATTATATTAATTGTGCTTCATAACAAAGAAAAAGTAGAATAGTAAAGGATCAAATGGTTAGCATTGACAATACATTTAGCTAAATTATTTATTCAAACCAAAATTTAAAAAATTCTAGCAAAGTAGCTAAGTTGCTGATACAAGTCAAAGTAACAAAAAAAAAAAATCTAACAAAAATAATCTCTAATTATGTTTCATTTTTTCCCCTTCTATAATCTTCATTTGCAAGTAGATCCGCTACCATATTTTGCTCCATATGTCAAACTCTTCATCAATCAATTGAATAAAAAAATATATCATATACTAATTAAAAATAATTATATCAAAAGAAAGAAAGAAATTTAAATTATATGTAATATATTTGTATATTATTTTTTCAATAGTACTAACAATACTACATAATAATCATTTCATGAAATCTAACAAATATTATTATCAAACTATATTATATCAGGAAAACTGACTATTAGAAAGAATAATTGCATACTTACAACACATCGTTAAGAATTACAAAGACATTTTTCTTAATCATACTTGCTTGATGAATGATAATACAAACATAAACAAAATATTAAGAAAGCATGTCTAAGTACATAGAAATAAAAAGAAAGACTCGAGAATGAAATATATCTTACCTTCATGTACTTCTTTTTTGTTACATGTTAGTTAATTCACAAACAAATATGATGAAGAAGAGAAATAATAATTTTGTATGTGAATCGTCATGAAAGTAAATATGAATTTATATGGACAAAATTGAGGAAATGGAAAAAATAAAGACTTGAGAATGAAATATTTATTAATTTTATGTACTTTTTTTTTGTTACATGTTAGTTTCATTCACAAATCAAATATGAATTTACATAGACAAAATAGAGAAAATGAAAAAAAATAAAGACTTGAGAATGAAATATTTCTTACCTTCATGTACTTCTTTTTTGGTACAAACCAAACCAATATGATGAAGAAGAGAAATGATAATTTTGAATGTGAATCTTCATGAAACTAATATGAATTTATAGGCAAAATAGAGGAATATCATAAGACATCATAAACTTACAAATTTAAGTTTAGAGGTTATAGACATAAAAATTATGAAGTTATGAATATTATTAAAAATAAAAATTAAAGAGGGGTAAGTCATGGGTAAAAACTCCTTGTGAATAAATTAAAAAAAAAAATACTTAAAATAATAAAAAAAAATATCCTTTCATGATTAGAAGCGAGACAAACAAATAAAAAAAGAATGTGGAGAGTTTTTGTTGTAAATGTTCTTCCATTAATAAAATATTTATTTGTAATAAATTAAGTAATTTACTTTTACAATACAATAATTAATTTGAATTAAAAAAAGCCAAAAAGAAGAAAAAAGATAAATTATGTTTCTTCTTTATTATAAGTGAGACAAACAACTAAAAAAAAAATGTGAAGTATTTTTGTTGTAAATGTTCCTTCATTAATAAATTATTTATTTGTAATAAATTTAGTAATTTATTCTTACAATACAATAATTAATTTATTTTTTAAACAAAAAAACCAAAAAAAAGAGAAAAAAGATAAATGCAAATGGAGGCCATAGAGAGGTGCCACATCACCTTGTCTATGTTTCTACTTTATATATATATATATATATATATGATTAGATATTGTATTTAATTAAAAACAATCTCTCCCCTATATTAACTGTATTTCTCTCCCATGTTGTGACTTCACCAATTTAGCACGATTTACTTATAATTTCTTCAAGTTCAAAACATAGTTTTCTCTAAATTCATGCTTTTGTGACCATTCATATTAGGTGAACAATTTAATATAACGGTAATTGTTCTATGTATTTCTTCATCCAAGGGAAAGACTATTGTTGAAAAGAAATCGTCCAAACATAAAGTATCACAAGAGATATGTGATTTCTTTAACGTATGCAATGTATCATGATACATCGTATATTGAAAAAGTATCATTATTCATTATGTATCGAAAATGTATCATGATACATTATGTAATGGAAAGGTATCATTATGTAATGTATTGAAAATGTATAATGATGTGATGTATCTAAAATGTATTATAATAAATCATATATCATAATGATATCATGATATCAATTACATAATCTATGTAATTGTTCTCTGTGTTCCAGATCCTGAAATGTCGCATCAGAACTTGAATGGTTGACATATATAGTTGATACACCACAACAATATATTAACTTTGATACTTCAATCCACAATCATGAATAAACAAAAGACATAATACATAAATATGCCATTTAACTTGATTTTAGCTCACATTTATGCCCCCAACTTTAGGTGTGCATAAATAAACACTTAAGCTTGTATAAAGTTGAACAAATAGACTCACGCATCCTGCTGGCGTCTTATGTGGCAATTTGAGTCCTTGTGTATTGTCACGTAGGATGCAATGTCTACTTGGTCAACTTTATACAAGTTAAGCGTCTACTTGTGCACACCCAAAGTTGGAGGGCATAAATGTGAAATGATGCCAAATTAAATGGCACATATATGTATTATGCCTAAAAAAAAAAAAAGACTTAGGGGGTAAATAAAAATCATCAGATTCTTTTTTTAAACTTTTTTTTGGATAGATTGTTCTAGTATCTCGTTTACAATTCCACGACAAATCAATAAACATAAATTTCATAAAAATGTAATTGGTCATTTTATAGCGTTAATTACACGTGTCAGTTAAGATGTTGCGCATTTAGTGGTAACTGTTTGAGTTGTATTTGTGATACAATTGCAACAGAACTTCGATACCATTGAGAAGAGTTCTAATTGTCTCATGTTGATTGGTAAATCTACCATTAAAATGTTCCAAAATAGTAAGAACCAGGGTATAAACAACATCTTCTCTATTTTTTACGAAGGCCATACCCAGGTTATCAATTCCTTCATCGGTGGCTATAGCATTAACAACTAAAGCTTTTTCTTCAGTGCTGAGATAATTATCCCACCATCCTCGAAGCTGAAAGAGTTAGAAAAACTCCAAGAGGAAGTCAGGTTGAAATACCTTATGCCAATTTAAGTTATGAAAAGATTATAGGAATTTGCACACAAGAAGGATTGAATTTGTGTAATGAACTAAAAATGGCTAGACAGGTTAAGATGGATAAGCTTAAAGAACGATCTCAATTAGGAGATTTTTGTGAACAATTTGGTTTGTCCAATCCTGCTGCTAAGGTGGATAAATATTACAGGTTTCCAAAAAACGAAGATTCATACAGAAAGAAAAGATCTAAGCATCGGCATAGATCGAAAGAAGATCGGGAAGCTAGAAAAAGCTATAGTAAATCTAAAATTTACCAAAGGCAGACTAGGAAGAGATCTTTCAAAGGTAAAGTGCTACAAGTGTGGTTAACTTGGGCATATTGCCCCAAATTGCAAGTTAAATAAGTTGAAAACTTTGGAGCTTGACAACGACATCTATGAAAGGGTATATGCTTTGTTATACACTTCAGGATCAGACGATGATTACGAATTAGATTCAGGTTCTAACATCGAATTATTTGATTCCTTGGATTATGATAATAATCATATTAATGCTTGCGATGCTTGTCAGGGTCCTGCTTTCAATTGCGAGGATGACGAAATTTATAAACTTCAATCAGAATTTTAAGATTTTAATATGAATACTATTACGTCGGATAATGTGATTGAACTTTTAAAGGAAATTACTGATAGTAAGCTCTGTAAAAAAAATATCAATTTAGCTACTTCAAATGAAGCTAGTTCTTCAAAATTTCTTGAAAAGAAAAAGAATGATTTAACTTATTTTGAATATGAAGCACCCTACTCTTTAAAAGAAGTAGATGATCGTATTTTAAAGAAAAATAATCTTCTTGAAAAAGACTCTTCTTTCGACAATCTAAAAATTGAGGTTGAAAATTTGAAAAAGGAGATTAAATCTCTTAAACAAAAACAATTGATATGTGATCATCGTAATACTCAATTTGAGATTAATAATATTGAAGATCGGTTTTCAAAAAATAAAGGGAAGCAAGTTGAAGATGAAACTCTCCAACTTGATAATTCTGATCTTAAACAGGATATGTATTTGGGAATGATAGAGATCGTTACAGCTCATAAATGGTATATTAAATGTACTAGTTTAATTGATAATAGTTTTTCAATTACTAACATTGCAATGATTGATAGCGGTGCAGATGTTAGTTGTATTCAGGAAGGTTGAGTACCAACTAAATACTTTCAAAAAACTACGCATTTGGTAAAATCTGCCTTTGGTCATGCTCTATTTATAGAGTATAAGTTACCCAATGTGAAGATTTGCCAGAATAAAGTTTCCATTCCTCACTTCTTTTTGGTTAAGAATTAGTTAAACCCTTCAATTATAATTGGAACTCCTTTTATAAATGCCATTTATCCTTTCACAGGAATCGATGCGAAAGGCTTCTCAGCAAATTACAAAGATAACGAGATAACTTATTCTTTTGTTACAGATCCAGTAACAAGGGATATTAATGCTTTGATTAATATAAAATAGACTCATATGGACTCGTTACAACTAGAGTTGTTCAGCATGAATATATTGGACTCTCTAAAATCTGCTAACGTAAAGGAAAAAATCAAATTGATTTCTAAGCAGATTGTTGTGGATATTTGTACAGATCATCCCAGCGCATTTTGGAATCGCAAGGAGTATATTGTGACTCTTCCTTATGAAGAAGGATTTTTAGAGGATGATATCCCTACTAAATCTGGTCCCTGTTATATGAATGCTGAGTTAGTATAATTTTGCAAAACTGAGATTGATAATCTCTTACAACAAGGGTTTGATAAAACCGATGCCAGATTTACAGGATCAAGGACCTGGCGGTAATCCGCCTAGTCATATATCAAGTAAGTCAAACATTCTTTCGCAGGCGGACTACCGCTAGCTTAAGGATGCTTGACTTGCTTAATCTATGACTAGACGGATTACCGTCATGCCCTTGATCCTGTAAATCTGGTATCATAGTTAAGAACTTTTCATGGTATATATGAGATGGAGGTGAACTATTCGACATATATATTATCTTTTCACCCATGGATCAGGTAGAAACGAGTACTAAAAGTATTAGACTGGAAGAGGTAGCTATACCTCAAAACCTTGACTTGTTAAATAGGTGGACAATTCCTAAAGTCCCTATTAAAACTATCTATCACTATGGTTGGTTTGATAAACTGTCATCGAAACAATTGATTAAAACAACTGAGCAGTCTCTTGCTTTGAATTCTTCTGAACATACTATTCGTTTGTTAAACGAACATGATGTGATTTTTTATAAAAATCAGTATAATTATTTACATATTGGTATGGTGCAAATTGCCTTTAAACCTTTGACTCTTAAAGGGTTGCCTGAGACTTTTTTAGCTGCTCTTCTTGATGCTATAAATTGAAGTTTTCTTCAGTCTCTTATGAGTTCGATAGAATCTACGGTAGCCTATGGTCCTGTTTATTTTAATACTCAGCCTAATTTGCAGTTATCTCTTACTGATGCGAATATTCTCGATGCCTTAACATTAAATGTTAAAACTCATGGTTATAATTATGCTCCTGGTTCGGAACTTATTTGTTTATCTTACCGAATCTATTTTAAATTGTTATCTACTCTTAATCCAAGGTGTAGATTATATGATATTTCCAATCAAACTATTTTAGTGGAAACCAATTTTGCAAGGTCCAAGGTCACTACTAGAAGACCTATTAAGTGGGAAGAAATAGATTTCCCTACTTCATGGACTCTAAATTCGGTGATATCCCTAAATCAGTTAACAGATCAGGAAGTGATCTTTCAGAGGTAAAGTTCTACAAGTGTGGTAAATGGAATGAAGCCAAGAAGAAATATGCGACGGTTGCACATGAAATGTTAACCATTGTTAAATGTGTCCTCAAATTTCAGGACGATTTGTACAACCAGAAGTTTTTGATAAAATCTGACGCTCAATCTGTCAAATTTATGTTTGACAAAGATTTCAAGCACGATGCTTCGAAATTGATATTCGCTAGGTGGTAAGTGCAATTAGCGCCCTTTGATTTCGAGATTCAGTATAAAAAGGGAGTTGATAACTCGTTAGCGGATTTTTATCCACGAAATATATTCAATAAATTATGTTTTTTACCAAGGCCATACCCAGGTTATCAATTCCTTCATCGGTGGCTATAGCATTAACAACTAAAACTTTTTCTTTAGTGCTGAGATAATTATCCCACCATCATCGAAGCTGACCAGTAAATCCTGCAATAATCATTTTATAGATTGTCCTGTTTGTGTTTTTAACACTCTTACGTATAGTTGCATACATTAGCATGCGATGGACCAAAATTGTCAACTGCCTATCTGTCAACCCATCAAGATTCCATTCATAAATCTCGGAACCACTGTAAGACGTATTAGTCTGATTCTAGTCACGTTCCTCAATCAAAACATCTTGTGGAGTCGGACAAGGATAATAATACGTATTCATACTAGGCTTGGTAGCATAGCCACTATTTTTCTTGGGATAACCCCTGAGTTTATTAAACTCTGAAGAAACTTGATTTTTAAAATCAATAGTATTTTTCATTTTATCGGCAAAATCTTGCGATAAATCCATAGGCCCAAATTTTAAGCCAGAAAGCTTCTTATCAACAAGCTCTTTAATATCTAAATTAGAAAATTTTTAATCAAGAAGATCTTCTAGATTTTTCAAAGAACTAGGTTTAAAATCGGATATTTCTAAAGGTCTTTGAACATGAGTAGAAACTACTATAGGTTTTCTTTCAGAAGTAGAAGCAATATCGATAATAGTAGCAAAGTTTGTTTTAGCCATATCTGCCTTAATATTTTTTTATCAAAATAGTTAAATCATAGAGCTTTTTGTCAAGAGAGCTGATATGCTTACCCAACACTTTAACATAAAGACTCAAATAATTATTTTGAGTAATAAGTTTATTAATTTCAGTAATACTGATTGAAGCAATATCATCCTCAATGAATTTTTGAAAAGCTGAGAAAGTAATACCAGTATTGTTTGGTAAAACAAACGTTGACTGAGGAGGGTAGACAACTTTCAAAAGATTACCACTCCCATCTTTATAAGTTCTTTCAATAACGTTAATATATAATGGTAAATAGGTGGTTATAAACCAAGAAACAAAATACATAATTTGATTATGTAAAGAACAAGTTTCATAAAACTCTTGAGAAATACAATTAAGATCTTCTTTGCTATAAGCATCAAAGAACCAAGTTTTAAATCGATTCCATTTTTCATCAAAAAATTCTTTTTGAATATGTTTTCTTGCCAGGGAACTTGGGCTAAAATCAATTTGGTGTGAAAAAATTAAGAATCATTTAAATCAAACTCCATCTTGGAGGCTGAAGGAATATTCTTATCAGAAGCATCATCATTTACCTGAACTATATTAGTTCGTGGGTTGATCTTTACCTTTTCGACCACAGAGTTTCCATCGGAAGCCATCATAATAACGAAGACGTACGATCTCGAGCTGGACCATATATCGGTTCAATAGGGAAAATATGATGAGCAACAGGTAAAAGTCTACGACTTGATAAAGAATGTCTATTATTACTGTGATTCACAGAAGACATCAACCTGTTGTTAGTAAAAGACTACCTATGAGGCACGTAACTATGATCGGGGAACTGAATACAGGAAAAATTACTCCTATTCAAAGAGCTATTGATTTTGCTGACAAATTTCCTGATGTTATTACTGACATGACTCAACTACAGAGATTTTTGGGTAGTTTAAATTACATTTCCCCTTTCTACAAACATCTCTCTAGAGACTTAGCCCCGTTATATGATAGGTTGAAAAAGGATCATAAGTCTCCTTGGAATGAAAGTCTTACCAACCTGGTAAAAGAAATCAAGCGACGAGTACAATCACTGCCTTGCTTAGCTTTAGCCAGCCCTGATTGGCAAAATATTATTGAGACCGATGCGTCTAATATTGGATATTGTGGGATTCTCAAACAGATCGATCCCCAGGATAAAAATGAATATCTAATTAGATTTCATTCTGGTAAATGGAATGAAGCCCAGAAGAAATATGCGACGGTTGCACATGAAATGTTAACTATTGTTAAATGTGTCGTCAAATTTCAGGACGATTTGTACACCCAGAAGTTTTTGATAAAAACTGACGCTGAATCTGTCAAATTTATGTTTGACAAAGATTTCAAGCACGATGCTTCGAAATTGATATTCGCTAGGTGGCAAGCGCAATTATCCCCCTTCGATTTCGAGATTCGGTATAAAAAGGGAGTTGATAACTCGTTACGGATTTTTATCTAGAGAATATATTCAATAAATTATTTTTTTTCTCACTCTTCTTGATAAAAAGACTCTCGTTGAAATACTGAGGGTTCTTACACCTTTGCCTAGAGATATGAAAACTTATATTATTACAAATATTATTGATAAAATCTTAAGTGGAGAATTTTCTCATATTCAGATAGAATATTATTTAGATGATTATTTGACAGATTATTTTTTTGAATGATAACGAAAGAATGTTTTATTTGCAGAATGAATCCTCATTGGATTCACGTCAAAGGAAGAGGAAGGGGAAGAACAACCCCAAACAGAAGAAATTATGGTAATTCGTCATATGGATCGATAACCAGGTCATCACAAGGATCGTCATATAGATCCGAATCAAATATCCCACTTATACAATCGAAAAAAAGAACTTTGGTTAACAAAAAGACTTCTTCTCAAGAAGAATCTTCATCAAGTTCACAACAATTGATTAATTTGGAAGATATTCCAAAAGATAGTCCATTATATGCTCATATGCAGGCTTACCTTGGAAGGTAAGAAGTAAAAAGATACTTTTGTTTAAGTCATAAGAGAGGATTCTGATGATATCAAATACTATGAAAAATTACAAAAAAAAAAGAAATAGTATTTCTATTGGAAAATTCTGATCTATAATGTAAGGATGAACCTTGGAAGATATTTCAAAGGTATCTTGTAAATGGATTATACTATCCAGGTGAGTCATACAAGACTCGATCTTACTATGAAGAAATTTTGATGAGCACAGAAAGTGCGGAATTTCAGCACTTTTCTGGTATGGGTCATAACCCACATGAGAAAAGTTATAACTTTTCCAAAATGATAATAAGGCAGATCATATCTATTGAAGACTGGGGCGTGTTAGCCATGAAAGAAAGATAGATAAGTCTCAATAATACCAGAATGAACTTTACTTATTGGGATTATATCCAAGCATTTGATACAGTGCTATATTACAACAATGATAAACATAAACATACTTGGTTCGTAAAGGTATGTGCAAAAATTTTTGCCAAACCAATACCAAATTGGTTTACCAAATGGTGGTTATACCACGGACCAACCGTTCAAATTATACCTGAACCATTCATAAATTTATATAAAGAATGGACTAAAGTATCACCAGATCTGAATAG
Source organism: Solanum pinnatisectum (assembly GCA_035578085.1). Taxonomy (NCBI): domain Eukaryota; kingdom Viridiplantae; phylum Streptophyta; class Magnoliopsida; order Solanales; family Solanaceae; genus Solanum; species Solanum pinnatisectum. The sequence goes on from CM069083.1 coordinate 28,930,740, forward strand.
ATTATATCATGAAGATCATGTATGCTGGATAGAAAGGATAGATCAAATCTATTTTTTCATAGAATTTTCAATACCGTGGATACATAAATGGACACTTGAAGTAGGGTTCAACGAGGAAAATATTACTTGTCTTTACAGGACTTACTATAATAATTTATGGGATAAACTCTTAAAACAAGATCCCAAGACCAAACAATTAATTGGTCAAGAACTTATGGACTCAATTAAAGAAAAAATTATTGATTATAAAACAATTCATCCAGAAAATATTATTGAGGATAACTCAGTTCGTCATATTGCCAGAAGAATCTCATTTTAAGAAGGAGATAAAGAACAAATGATTCAGGATTATCTTGAGGAACTAAGAAAGAATTTACTTCAAACAATTACTCAGATAAACAAATCAGACACTTCAATGCGAAGTGAAACTAGCAATGATGTAGAAGAATCACAACATGCCGAATCAGATCATATGCTGTCGGCCACTGAATTACAAGATGCGGAAGATTTTCTACAACAAATGAAGGCCTTAGATAAAGGAAAAAATACGGCAAAAGACAGAAACATTGCCATGTGAAGATAGGCCTACTCAACAGAAGATTTACTGTTGTAGCCCCATTAAATAGTTGATACACTGTTTAGGGACCCAGATGTGGACCCTTTTTATTGTACATAGATTCCTTCTGTCTTTTAATTTTGTCTATATAAATCTTAAGTTGTTTTAGGGAAGAGGATCAGAAAAATTTAGGAATTGCTCTCTCTTTTCTTTAAGTTTTGTAAATCTTTTGTGAAGACTCTCTTTGAGCACTGTTTCGATATTCATATAAATAAACCGGTCAGTTCTTCAGAGTTATTTGAGCTTGGAGACAACGTCCTTCATAAGGTAATCATTTTAGTCTTTCTTTTTAGTATGTCTCTCCTAGCCAGGACTATGTCCGGCTAAAGATTATCTATGTCAAATAATTAACTTCTCTCCTATATAGACCATGAACGGATCTAAGCTTTATTTAAATATAGAGGAATTTTGATATGGTTTTTCGACTTGGTTTTGAGATCGAGGTACAGTCGAATCTAGTACTACTCTTATTAGCGATCCATTCTGCAAACAAAACATTCTTTCGTTATCATTCATAAAAATAATCTGTGAAATAATCATTTAAATAATATTCTATCTGAATATGAGAAAATTCTTCACTTAGGATTTTTATCAATAATCTTTGTAATAATATAAGTTTTCATATATATTTGACAGATTGAGCGTCAGTGTTTATCAAAAACTTCTGGTTGTACAAATCGTCTTGAAATTTGAGGACACATTTAACAATGGTGAACATTTCATGTGCAACCGTCACATATTTATTCTGGGATTCATTCCATTTACTAGAATGAAATCTAATCAGATATTCATTTTTGTCCTGGGGATTGATCTGTTTGAGAATCCCACCATATCCAATATTAGACGCATCAGTCTCAATAATCTTTTGCCAAGCAGGGTTGGCTAAAGCTAAACAAGGCAGTGATTGTACTTGTCGCTTGATTTCTTTTACCAGGTTGGTAAGACTTTTAGTCCAAGGAGACTTATGATCCTGATCGTATTTTAAAGAAAAATAATCTTCTTGAAAAAGACTCTTCTTTCGACGATCTAAAAATTGAGGTTGAAAATTTGAAAAAGGAGATTAAATCTCTGAAACAAAAATAATTGATTTGTGATCATCGTATTACTCAGATTGAGATTAATAATACTGAAGATCGATTTTCAAAAAATAAAGGGAAGCAAGTTGAAGATGAAACTCTCCAACTTGATAATTCTGATCTTAAACAGGATATGATTTTGGGAATGATGCAGATCGTTACAACTCATAAATAGTGTATTAAATGTACTATTTTAATTGATAATAGTTAAAGTATATTATTTTAAATTAACTAAGTATAATAATAATATGTATATAAAGTATATTATTTTAAATTAACTAAGTATGATACGAATGCTTAATGCTATGTAAAATCATGAGTAAAATGATATGCTATTTAATTTTACAATTAAATATATATAATACACAAAAATGATATATAAAGGATGCTATTTAATTATTAATTACGTATAAGATTAGTGACAAATGGTTATCCAAGATTTTAATTAAGATGAGGAAATTGACTTAAATTATGCAAGAAATAATTAAAGATAAATTATAATAGCAATAAAGGATTTAAAATTATAATAAAGATACTAAACTATATAATGAAGTGTCAAAAACATATCTAAACTATTTCCCGTTTTTGAGTTTCATACCTAAACTATTGAGATTGTTAGTTTCATAGCTAAACATACATATCTTGTTTGTTACACTCTCTTGATGGTTTTTAGAAACACACCTCTCTCTTTTATTTTTTTAAAAAAATTATTGTATGATTGTAACGACCCTCGTGGTTATTTGCTTGCTTTTTTGTTTAATCTTCCTATTATGCCCTCCCCGTAGCTTTATTGTAGTATTTGTGTGGTGCTAGGGTATGTGACATGTTTAATGAGATGGTCGGGAGAGTTTGATGCTTGTTTTTCGCTTTTTGGAAATTTTAAAGTGAAAGAGTCAACTCTAGTCAACATTCAGAGAATTTGATTTTGGATAAGATTTTCATCAATTCCATCAGCTAGGAAAAGAACATGTTAGGCTAGAGGCATGGTTAGTTTGGATTTCGAGGACTTTGGTGTGAGTTTGAACCGTTAGGCGAGATAATTGAGAAAGTTTGGCAAAGGTTTGACCATTCTTAGTAAACTTTCTTGGATGAGAATTTTGTTAGCCTGGTTAGCTTGAGAATGATGATCTAGAGCAATCTTAGGTTCGGATCCCAAGGTGATCAGGATGTTTTTGTGGTGTTTTTCAATTTGATGGTGTGTTTGCCTTGCAAGTGTTGAATTGAGTCAACATTCTATCGAGATGACCTCCGTTGGTTGTTTTTTTGATTCTGTTGAGTTTGGAATGTCGTTGCTGATGAGTAGTATAGTTCTTTTGCGTTCATGAGGTTCCAAAAAAATTCCAAGCTTCGTCTGGGTATTTTCCCAACTTAAAGTTGAGTTGTTGCAGCTGATGCTATTTCCACCAGCTTTCTTGAGCACGATTGCGAAGACCAACTCTCCTGGTCAACGTGATCGCTACCATTGACCATCATGATCACGATGAAGGGTCAGTGGACCTAGTCAACTTTCAGTTAATAGCGATCGCGACCCCAGATCCTACGATCGCGATGAACATTTTAATTTAGTTAAATTACTCATTCATGAACTCAGCACACATATTTTCAAAAGATTAAATCTTGGGACAATTTTGGATTGCTTCTTGAAGGTGTTTCATTGTTTTGGTGCGTTGGCGTATTGAGGGATCTTCATTCTCGGCTAAATTGTCAAGTTGTGTCAATTTCTTCTCTTAATTTATCATTTTGGTCATCTTTGAGCTTAAATTGGTGGGGGTTGTTTAGGCATGAACGATACTCAAATTGTGCATATTTTTAGGGCACAAGTTCCTTGAGTTGGTTGGGACCTTGTGGCATTGTCAATTTGTTGATTCCGCATAGGGATCCCACGATTGTATTTTACTCAAATTTCTATTTCCATATTATTTTATTCATATGGGTATTCCTTTGCTTGTGTTGATGTTCTTGTCACTAATTTAATAGTGTAGTATCGTTCGGAGGCCCTTTGGAAGGGAAAATCTCCAATTTCGAGGTTTGGGTGTGGTTTCGAGCTCGAGGTACGTTACAATTTCTCTCCTATAGACTTGGCTTTACGATATTTATATATATATATTGAATCGTTTGATCATTAGCAATGTTTTTGGATTAGACTTTAGACTTGCTTGATCCTTAGATTATATTTTGGCCATTTCTGGATTGTTTAGCTTAGCTTTTAGTTTACAAGCCTTAGTTTAGGTAGATCCTCATCTTTGGTTGCCATTATAGGATCCTTAGAATTATTCTAGGTGGCGGGAAACTTAGATTTTGGCGTATTATTTTGGTTTGGTATGATAGTGTGCTTTTGTTATGTTTCAAGATTTTAGTACTTAAATATTGTATATCGTGGGCTAAAGGTCATGTAATTGAATTACCTAAAGTTCCAGGTTAGTTCTTTTGTATAGTGATGAGGGTTACTCGACTTCTTGTGGAGAGAAGCACAAAATAGTCCCTCATCTTTGGGTTAAGACTCAAAGTCATCCTTGAGTTTTCACATGGAGCACTAATAGTCCCTCATGTTTGCAATATTGGTGCACTTTTGGTCCTCCCCTACACTTTTGCCTATTTTTTAACATTAATTTTGTTCATAATTTAATGTAAGGAATGTCCCATCGTCTTTTTATATATTTAGTAGAAATAATAATTCTATGTGAGAGAAGATGAGAAGAAAAACACCTTGTTCTGTTCAGTATAAATATTACTGCAGCTAAACTAAGAACATTTTAACATATGACATTGCAAGAAAAGAAAAAATTGTACTATTATACGTAAAATCGTCGTGATGAACCTCTCGACTTTACCCGCAATACAATTTCTACTAAACAAAATAAGGTGTTTTTCTTCTCACAATCTCACATGGAGTTATTATTTCTATTAAATATATAAAATGACGATTAAACATTCCATACATAAATTATAAATAAAATCAATGTTAAAAAATAGGCAAAATTTTGAAGGAGGACCAAAAGTGCATGGGACTATTAATGCTTCATGTGAAAACTCAAGGATGACTTTGAGTCTTAACCCAAAGATGAGGGACTATTTTGGGTCTTTTCTCACTTCTTGTGTGTTGTTGTTGTCCTATGATTGAGTTGACTATGTTTGGGTTTGTAATCATGAGCATGGCATCTGCATTCATCATATTTGTATTTGAAAATCTAGAGAAATGGTCTATTTGAGGCACTTAAAGGGTCTTACTAAGACTTTTCACTTGTGGGGCACCAAAGGAGCGGATTACGATTTAAATTGAGGAAAACTAAGATTTTAAGGAAAATGCGCTATCGTAATGTTTTTATGACTTAAAACACTCAATATCTTATAAAGTTGTAAATTTCATGGCGGGGGCACGAATTTGGGGTTAATAACTTGTTTTATAAGTTTTGAGTAAATTAGGAAACTATTTCACTGATAAGCTCGAGGAGGTACTCTGGGGTGGCCTGTTGACTGAGTTTCGGGTTACATTTCTATTGCACTTCACTTGTTGATGGGTCTAAGGTACCATTTTGGGTGGCTCGAGCTTTCTCCCCGACTTTTACTTTTACACATTATCCACACTCCACTGCATCACATTGCATTTCATGTTTGTTTATTCTTGATATGTTTTTTGGGTGTTTATTGGTAATTATTATTATTAATAATAATATCTTCTCCATTAGTAGTGACCAGTTACACCTCTTTAATTGTTGATTCGTAGTTGTAGGACTATCACACTCCTTACTTATATAAATGATCTTTTTGATCTCGGTCCACCTATCATACCTACTGGGTACCCCGTGTTTTGGTACTCATACTACAATTCTGTATCATTTTCTAAAGAAGATCCTAGTACGAGCAACCCTCAGTGAACATTGAATCTCCTATGGCCATCGCAAACTTGAATTGTGGTGAGATCTTGGCATGCAGAAACTTGCTACTTTTCCTTCTTTTGTAGTTTTCTATGAATTTTTTATTTTCATTAGATAGAATTTATGTTTATAGCCTTTCTATACTTGCATGTTTCTGTACCAGTGACACCAAGTCCGGGGTTTGGTTCTTGTGCATATTTTGTCGTTCTCGATTACTTTTGGACCTATTTTGTATATTATGTATCATATTTATACTATTATATTATGACTCATTTTGTATCGCTATTTCTGCTTCTATTTCTTCCTTTTATGTTATTAATAGCCTTTTGCTTTTGTCTTGTTTGGATTTTTGGCTTGCCTACTGGAGGGTTTATAGTAGGTGCCATCATGGCCCAATTTTAGATCGTAGCAAGTAGATATCAGAGTTTTAGGTTCACCAGTCTTACTAGTATAGGAGCAAGTGTGTAACACCTCGGTATTTGAAAGAACTAGAATTAGAAAGAACTATTTTTGGAAAGAGTAAATTTGGAAATTTTGGCAAGTTATGCTAAGTATGAGTTTTGGGTCAACTTCAAACGATCATAACTTTTAGTACAGGATGAGTAAGGTGGGATTAAGATATCAAATGAAAGGTCTTGGAGTCCTCTTTCTAACGCCACCAAGTTTGCTAATTTCTAAGCTCGTATGAGGGAGATATGCCCGTTTGAAGTTGGGCTGTCTAGTTAAGGAAAGTTACCCAGATTAAAGAAGGGTATTTTGGTTGTTTCCTTACCCTATCAGATTTATTTAATTTTAGTAATTAATTAGGGGTCTAAACTGATTTGGTTCAGTTTACGCAGTTACAATTGCTAGGATTTTTAGAAAAGAGTTCAGGAAGAGAAAAGAGGAGAAAAGAGGAGAAAGGTCAAGATTTCTTCAAGTTCTTGAAGTTTCGTTGGGGATTTCACCAAGGGTTTGATCCCTAAGAGGTATGTAAGTTCACATAGCGTTGGATTAGTTCACCCACGCACCAATCATGATATTTTTAAGCGTAATTTCATCCTAGAAAGTTGAAAGTCTAATGTTCTTGATCAGTGTTCTTGAATTTACTTTCGTTCTTGAATTGGGATGAGATTGATGAGTTCTTGAGGAAATCATATTGATTTTTAAGAGTTGTTTTTGAGTAGATTCTTGTGTACATGTATTCGGTAACTGAATCTAAAGAGAAATTGAGAAAAAGAATCAAATCTAGTCGAATTAAGGTCAGAAAACAAATTGAAAAATTCATCAGGAATACCTGGGGGAATGCTGACACGGAGCGCCTTAGATGCACTAGAGGGTCTAGGACGGCGTTCCAGCAGTGTGCCATTTGGGGTCTCTAAACTTTAGGGGCTGGTGCCCCGCGCCAGCAGTGCGCTGGGGTCGCCTGCCCCCACCCATTTTCCATCATTTAGCCCCTCCGAGTCCTTCTAAAGTGTACTATCACTTCTTATCAATTATAACAACTCTAAATGACTTCTAAACATCTAGAAATCATCCATAAACATGAATCATAACCTTGAATCCATACATTCAAATTTAAGGAATTTAAGAGCCAAGTCTAGAGAGTTCTTAGAGTCTTTTCAAAAGTCTTTTACAAATGTTTTAAACTTGTTTTAAGACTTGAGCATTGAGTTCAGTAGGAGTAAGAGTGAAGTTCATTTTCTTCAAAAGATTATATGGGAACTAAGCATTCCCAAAGAGTAAATGTTTTCACATTTAAACAAGAGAGGAAGCACTGATTTTCAAGAGAGCTTTTGAGCTAGTTTTTGAGTAACAGTCTCAAACCACAAAAAGAGTTATGTTTTTAAGCATATGAGCTAGTTAAATTTTAGGAGTAGTATTGAGCACCGATATGGGAACAAGTTTAAGTTCAGATAATTCAAAGTCTCCATAAACTGTGTAGCCAACATGGGTAGAAAATGATCATACTTTTTAGATGATTCCTTAATGTTTTTTTAGCATAGACTAATGGATCCACTTAGTAGCAGGTTCTATACCCCGACAAAGTATAGGACGGCCCTGGCAGCGTGAGGTAAGACGCTGTATCATCATATAGCTCATAGTGATGGTTGTCGGTTAGAGAATCTCCCACAGAGTTACTTGTATTTTTATATACAAACTAAGTTATTGTTGTGTTTTTCAATACAGTGAGTTATTAGTTACATGTTTAAAGTTTTCTTTATATTGCGTTTATATTACTACTTTATATTGAAATGAGTTGAGTTGAGTTGAGACAAGGTAAATTTCTTCAGTTCCATTTCAAGCTTATGTCTTGTTTTAGAATTCGCCTCACATGCTCGTACATTCCATGTTCTGATGCCATTTGGCCTACATCATTTATGATGCAAATACAGGCAACCAGGATTAGCATCCAGAGCTTCGTTGATCCAGTTGAGCTTCAGAGTTGTTGGCGAGCCTCTTTGCTTCCAGAGGATCCCCTTTTAATTATTTTTATTATTCTAGTTCATTAGGATGTCGTCGGTCTTGTCCCGATGTCCATCTCATTTATTAGAGACTTCATAGCTAGTTAGACATTGCTAGTTCATGAGTCTTTTCCATTTTCAGTATTTAATGTTTAAAGACTTGAGTTGCCTCTTTGGCCAGTTGAATGTTTCCTTTTATAACATTCTAAGTTTATTTTGATGAGTTTATCTTTGTTGAGTAAAGTCTTCTACTGAGTAGTAAGCCAGGCCAAGGGTTTGCTCTGGGGCCAGCAATGCTTCTAGAGTACCAGTCCTGCCCTGGGTGTAGGCTCGGGGCGTGACAATGTATCTAGTGGATTTCCCGGATCCTTATGATGACATTTGTATCCTATCTTCAAGAGGCTATAGGGAATTCTTAGGAATACTTCCCTTTGACTTATTTCTTATCATGCATTCTTGACTGTACTAACTTCTAAACTTCATTTTTTTGATTCTCTCTTAGATGGCTAGGAAAAGATCATCTGTGGGTGGGTGATATCCTCCTATACCTACCGTTGGAGCCCCAACTAGGGGTAGAGGCCAAGGTATACCTAGAGGTCGAGGTAGAGCATGAGGTGTTGTACCATATCAAGGTCAGGAGTGAACACCATCGCCAAAACTAGTTATAGAGGTTAAGCAAGTTCAACATTAGCTAGACAGTGTGGAGCCAACCCAGCCTCATCCAGGATTCATGGCCACAATAGTTCTACATGCCCCTGTGGCTAGGATCCTTAGATTTCTAGAGGGTATATCCTAGTTAGAGACTTTGCCTAGTACTTCATCTTGTCCTAGATTCGAGATGAGGCTCAAATTTCATCCCAACAAGGGCATAAGGTGTTCAAGTTCCAAGGGCGTAACATGTTATTGCAGCTCCTCACTTATTAGTTTAGACGGTTCTCACAGTTGTACTGCCTATGGAAATTAGGCCGGTTATGTCTTTTGAGCTGCAAAAGTTGTTAGGACGGTTCATTAGGTTTGGCCCTCTTAGGTTCTTAGGTGCTACGGGCGACGATGCCCACGAGTTTCTAGTGAGTTGTCAGGAGAGATTACATAATCTCAAACTAGTCGAGTCACTTAGGGTTGATTACACTACTTTCCATATGGATGGGTCAACAAAGCGATGGTGGAGGTCTTATCTTGAGTGTAGGCAAATTGTGTCACCTTCGATCGCCTGGGCTCAGTTTTCCCAATATTTCTTTTAGAAGTATGCACCTCGCAGCTTCAGGGAGAGCTTGTGAGATAAGTTAACTGACTTGACACATGTATTAATGTCAGTTTCAAACAATGATACACGGTTCCATGAGCTAGCCAGGCTTCCAACTAAGCTTTTGTTGAAAAAGCACAAGAGGGTGCACATATTTGTTAGAGGGTTGGTAATTCCCCTTCGTTTGGCTATAGAGCAGATGGTAGCATCAGGGTGTTCATTCCTTTATATAGTTGACCATTCGCACTCCACTGAGGGGATACGTCACAAGACCTACGGAGACAATGATAAGAGGCCCTACCATCATGGTACTTTTAGCGGGTCTCTGTTCTGAGGTAGAGGTTGCCCATAATAGTTTCAACCTAGTAGGCGAATTCAAAGGGCTCTTCAAATTACAAATAGTGGCTCTGTGGGTAATAGTATACAATGACGTGGTGGCCATTCATTTCCAACCGAGTCGTCTCAGTAGGTCATTTCTGGTAAGGCTTGTTATGATTGTGGCATGTTGGGCCACTTTGCTAGATATTGCCTTATGATCATTCACTGTAGGAGACATGCTCAAGAGATTTAGGCCTCAAGGCTTTGGTTCAATTGACTTGAGGTGGCTAACATGGTAGAAATGGTTGTCTCGAGGGTACTTAATTCAAGAAGGTCGGGCAGTCGAGGTAGACACGTCCATATGTATGCTTTTTGAGGCAGGCTAGAGGCAGAGGCTTCAAATGTTCATCATCATAGGTATGATTTATTTTTCTCATCAGCCTACATATGCCTTGTTTGATCCGAGGTCTAGATTTTCATATGTGGCTACTTATTATGGTAGACGACTAGACTTTTTTTGTGTACCTTTGTATGTTCCTATGCATGTTTCTACCCTTGTAGCTGATAGTAGTGGATCAAGTGTATAGATATTGTGTTGTGACCATATTGGGGTATGACACTTTTGTAGACTAGATTGTGTTATATATGGTGGATTTTGACTTGATTCTATGCATTGATTGACTATCTCCTTATCATGTGGTCTTTGACTGATTTTATAGAACTATTACTTTGTGCATGCCTGGTATCCCTATAATTATGTGGATGGATATTTATAGCCATATTATGAGGGGTGTGATCTCTTCTCAGAAGGCACGGAGGTTGGTAGGAATGGGGTGTCTATCCTATCTTACATATGTCTCTGATACTAGGACATACACTCTTCCTCTTGAGTTAGTGGATGTAGCAATGACCCTCGTGATTATTTTCTTTCTTTTATGTTTATTTTTACTACTTTCCCCTTTCCTTAGCTTTCTTATAGTATTTGTATGGTGGTGGGGTTGGTGGCATTCTTCCTGAGGTGTTCGAGAGAGTTTGATCCGAGTTTTTCTCCTTTTTAAAGTTTTAAAGTGAAAGAGTTGACTATAGTCAACATTGGAGAATCTGATGTCGGATGAGATTTTTATCAATTCCACCAGCTTCAAAATGGCCATTGTTGGCTAGAGGCATATTTGTTTTGGATCCTGAGCCATTCAACTTGATTTTGAGTCGTTAGGTGAATAATTGAGAAAGTTTAGCCAAGGTTTGACTTTAGTAAACATTCTTGGTAAACATACTTGGATGAGAATTTTTTTAACGCGATGAGCTACAAATATCGATTTTGGTCTAGAATGGCCTTTTCTTTGGATATCGAGGTGATCAAGGTGACTTTGTAATGTTTGTTGTTGCTCCCAATTGCACACACAAGTGTACGTAGTTGTGTAAGTAATATAGCTCTTTTTAGAACCGAGTTGTCAAACCCAAAGGTCTTTTGATCAACTTATATTAACTCTATTATTTCCACAATTTAAAGAGAGTGTTTTCAAGAACTTGTGATATTGTTTACTACCAATGCGAATAATTTAATTATTAAAGTAACTACTAGTGATAACTTTAATTTTGGTGATTTGAACAATTAAGGGACTATTCCAGGGCTGCAACATGCTTCAGGATTTATCTATCACATCTCATGCAATGAATTAACTATGATTATCAAACTACTGATTTACAGAGTTGATTTTATGATAATGATCTCTCGACCTCTAATCACCTACTACAATTGACTTTCTAACTACATCGTTGAGCGGGGATAGCTAGAACTCGATTGGCGACCATTTCTATTTCATCCTATTTCGTAACCAAGCTTGATGTTCGTCTAGGTGTCAATCTTGAACACAAATCTGAATAGGTGATATGCAAGAGATCGAACTCTTTGTATTCTCTGGTCTATCCACCTCTCTGTCTCTCGAGTTGAAGAATAGACAATATATTTATGTCTATGGTGGCCAATCATGAAATATTAAAACAAGAGTACAAATGTAATTAAAGCGATAACCAACATTAATTCAAAACAATCGATGTTCAACAATTACCTATAGCTAGAGCCCCACAAAAAAGACTTTTAGCCACTCATAATACTTAAAAACTCAAAGATAATAGTTTTCATCAAATTCAAAATTAAATACAGAGTAGAGAATCAAAACCTAAGACAAATTGTTAATTCCTTTCTCTTGCACACGAAAAAGAAGAATTCCTTCACAAAATAACCCTAGGGTCCTTTTATAGAGTTTAGTAAATTAATTTCCACTTTTAATCAACTTTTGAATCCTAGAACAATTAAAATTCGCCAGAAAAGTCGAGGGCAACATGCTAGAAAGACCTAGGCATATCCACACCTAGCGCCCTACACCAGAAGTACGCTTGATTTTGTTCTATGAAGTTCTAGAGTTGGCACGCTACGCCACCATCGCACCTGATGAGCTGGGGAAGTGCACCCAACTTCTTGTTTGGTGCATTTTCATCATTCTCGTTTCCTTTCCACCTATTATGTGCATACTTCTTTAGGAACCCTGCATATTGCTAATCATGTACGTTAGTCTATAATCGTCGCAATTTCTATTTAAAGCATATTAATTAGAATAGTGAATGCTCTTAAAACTCAAGTGAATACGGGTAAATTGTATTAATTGGGCATATAAATATGCTCAAGATCACCACCTCACACTTAAACCTTTGTTCGTTCTCGAACAATCTTTAAACTATCAACTCATCATTATCACCTTTTTGACTTATCAACCCACCTTGAAATTAACCAAACATATTTAATCATGCTTTTGTAATCTACACTTTATGCAATGACTTAACAATTTAGTTCACCAAGTTAGCTTACCAATCGACACCACATAGTCTCAATGAATGATTCTTCACGAATATTCTAAGCCAATGTAATAATATAAGAACACACCAAAATACAATTCACCCAAATGTGCGTCATGAATGCCCACACCATTTTTAGTAAATCCTTACACTCATCATATTTCAAACCAAGGCTCAACGTTTAGCACTCACTTTCACAAATGATGTTCTTACATATTCTAGCATACCATAGGCTTGCCCTTAGTGTACTTTAACTTTCATGAAGCATTTATCATGGAATCAAGAGGACTTAAGTTTGGTTGTAATGTCGGCCTAAGGCAAGGAAGGGTACATTTAGGATATAATTAGTGATTATTCCTCCATAATGCACTTGTTTTATTTTTCAGACATACTTCTTCAACCACTTCTCTTTTCTCTGGTACACCTCATAAATATCCTTCTATTCACATTTCAAGCTTTGGGCATTTTTTTTTTTATTTATGCACTTGTTTCTTATTCAAGCAATTTTTTTTCAATGCAAGTGCTTTTGCAATTTCAGATCATGGGACACTTTTTTCCACCTCTTTTCATTAGTTTCACCACAAAGCAATCATTTCCACCCTACTTCGCTCCTACCATTGTTTTCATTTTTCCTCTTAACATACTACATTCAGGATCAACTTTTGGATCAAACAAAGTCATGGTATCAGTAACAAGAGATTCGACTCAATTTGCGGTAGACTAAAAGGCTCAACGAGGCTTTACTAAGGATAATTCATTTGAAAGCATATAAGAAAGTTAGAATTGGCTATTCAAAGAAGTGCCTCAATCCTATTCCACAATCTATACAAGTTACTTATCAAGCACACACGAGGCAAGTTCTAGATGTCATTCAATACAAGAACTAGCAATTACTCACAACACATGGCAACATGACATACACATAAGGGTATAATAAACTTAGCATGCTCATACAAATCACATTGCGGTGTTTTCCACTCAATTAAGCCCAACTTTACCAATTAGAGTCAAACAAAAGAAGCTATGTGTGTCTTAAGGTTACTAATCCCATTCAAGTTGCATATATAAATGTGAACTACCCATGACATTAGGCTAACCTTTTAGGCAAGGTTTCAAAGTTCCCCCAAACCGGTTTCACAATCTACTACTCCTCGTAACTAATTTTCCGTTAAGACAGTCATCATCCATCCATCATTTGGAACTATCACTCCTATGGAAACTCTATGACTCAAAACAATTAAAGAAAATACTAGTCCTAGTAGGCTCAAAGAGACTATCCTTAGGAAAAGAACTGAAAACAAAAGCCAAGGAACCCACCTAAAAAAATAAAAGACCTAATAAAGCAATAAACTATATACATGGTAGTTGATCTTCCAGCCCACACTTAAGCAAAGCATTGTCCTCCGTGCACAAAACAAAACATAAGGAAAAAGTGAAAGAAAAACTCCCTTTTTTGGCCTTTAGGCCTCGTGTGCTCACTCAACAGTTGCCATATCCGTGGCAAAATCCACAACCATTAAGGCTGTATAACCATCACCTGCACCGGTATCATCATCATCATTATTTCCATAACCATCCATCTCATTCTCCTCAGACTCATCCTCTTCATTCGTAGTGGCATCATCATCATTGATAGGCTCTTGGAATGTCGGGCCCATACAACACATATATATTGCGTTATCCGTCAAAGGGTAACATTTTGCTAATGTTTCCATCTCTTCCTCAATCACTGGATGACTGCCAATATTCAAATAAAGCTCGGCCATTCCATACATTCTACTCATCCAACTATCATCACATCATTGCATATCCGGTAGATAACATAGGCCCATGTGATGCATCTTGTGCCTTAGTTTTAGTAATATCAACCAAATGACATACTGAATGAGGGGCATATAGTGGACATACATCGTTGAGCTCCTCCTCAATCATCAAAGCACGTAAATACCTAGTGAGCAAGCTCTTATATTAGAAACACTCTCTCTTATTACTCCTAAACTTCAACATATTTGACGCAAAATAGCACCCACATTAACTTGTAGCCCTTTCATTAGTCGATATATAAGCACTATCACCTTTAAAAGAATCATTTAAAGCTCTTACCAAAAACCAGACACATCTACCCCTAATATCGCCTCTACTTTGATACATATGATTTGTGTTCCAATTTGCATAAAAAACACGCACAAGGGTCAAATTACACTCACCTTAATAAACAAAGATGTATTGGAGTCCCAAAGCATGAACTTTGGCATGAATTTGAGGAAATTTGGCTTGCAACCTCCCCTCGTTGACATATTCATCTCCCAAGTATTTTGCTTCTTGTTTGAAATCATACCATTCCTCACCAATATACTCAACTGCTTGACGACCATATTTTGTAGTGGTAATCCAATTGGTGCCCGACTAGAAGTTTTGGCAGAGGGCCCTTTCTAATTTCAATTGCTACCCACTCTAACATCAACATCATTACCTTTAGTAGCCATTAAAACCCCAGAGGTTGAAGAAAAATAAAGAATTTTTTAGGGTGTGGGAGATGGGGGTCAAATAGCATAGTGGGATGGGTGGGTTTTGATTTTTTTTTTGAAATTTATAGGTTTGGATGGTTGGTGGTGGTGGAACATAACTTAGAAGAAGGTTTTGTAAGGAACAATGGATGAAATTGGGGATTTAGGGAAGAAGGTGAGTGGAGAAGAATAAGTTTTTTTTTTTGAGTGGGGAGAATTTCAAGGAATTTCGGCGGGTAAAGAAAGTGAGTGAGATATTGGGTAGGTGTAGGAATTAAGGGGTAATTTTTAGTGCGTCCCACAAAAAAAAAAAAAAAATTGGGATGGAAGGGTGGTGGGAGCGAGGCGCTGCCTGTATGCCCAAATTGGGGTTCTGAAATTTTTGCCTTGGTGCGTTACACCCGAGTTGCGCCCTGTCGCTTGGCTAGGTGTGATTGTAAGGTGGCATGCACAATTCCCCACCCAACGCCTCACTTTATCGGTGCCTGACACAACATGCCTACAAGGCGCCAGCCTAGGTAGCGTAGGCTTGGTTCTTGCAGGGTGTTAAGCCAGTATCACCCTGACCGTTTGATCAATATTCGTGCATCTTCTCCTCCTTTCACGTGGTATGCCTTCCTATTCTTTCACATA
Organism: Solanum pinnatisectum; assembly: GCA_035578085.1. Taxonomy (NCBI): domain Eukaryota; kingdom Viridiplantae; phylum Streptophyta; class Magnoliopsida; order Solanales; family Solanaceae; genus Solanum; species Solanum pinnatisectum. Next base: position 28,946,305 of record CM069083.1, read on the forward strand.
AATCAAATTATGTTAAAAATAATGGTGGATTGCCTCCCACCCAACGCCTTAGTTTTGGTCGTGGCACGACTCCCCTTTTTGTACTTTTCTCATTTTTTTCATAGTTCCTAACTATTATAGATGAATCAAACTTAACCCAATTACTAAAGATTAAAATAAACTACAATGTAACTAAATACTAATAAAATTCAACCAAACTAAAAATTGAAACTTAAGCAAAAAAATTTTATTATTACATATTTTCACGGGTTACCTCCCGTGGAGCGCCTAATATAATGTCGCGGCTTGACTCAACTTAGGATCATTCATCATTCAGTTAAAGAGCTTCTCGATCTCGATCTGCATCCTTATTGAAATAATGCTTGACCATTTGCCCATTCACGAAGAACGTTGTTGACTCCTTGCCTTTAAGGTCTACTGCACCATGTTATGTCATCCTTACCACTTCGAAGGGTACACTCCATTTAGACCTTAGTTTTCTGAGGAATAATCTAAGTCTATAGTTAAAGAGTAGTACATTTGGCCCGGAGTGAAAGTACGAAGGACTATGTGCTTGTCATGCCATCTCTTGTTCTTCTCTTTGTATAGCTTAGCATTATAATAAGCATGAAGCCTATACTAATCAAGTTTGTGCAGTTGGTCAATTCTCTTTCGACCGACTAGCGCAGGGTCAAGATTCAATTTCTTGATTGCCCAATACGTTTGGTGCTCTAACTCTATCAAAATATGACACGCTTTTGTAAATACCATATGATAGGGTAAAGTCCCTATTGGTGTTATATATGAAGTCCTATACAACCATAATGCATCATCAAGCTTCTTGGCCAATCTGTTCACTGAGTGTGAACTATTTTTTGGAATATTTGCTTTACCTCTTGATTCGACACCTCAACTTGACCACTAGTTTGAGGGTGATAAACTATAGATACTTTATGTCAGATTAAGATACATAGCAAGAAGATTCTTCACTAAATGTTTATTAAAGTGCTTACTCCTATCGCTTATGATTGCCCTTGGATTACCAAAATGAGTGAAAATATGCTTCTTGATGAATTTAATCACCACTCTTGAATCATTCATGGGAAGAGCTACAACCTCAACCCATTTGGACACATAATGAATAGCCACAAGAATGTATTGATTTCCACTCAATGATGGGAAGGGACCCATGAAGTCAATACCCCACACATAAAAGATTTCTACCTCAAGAATATTGTTCAATGGAATCTCATGTCTTCTAGATATAGTACCCAATCTTTGACATTGATCATATTCCTTCACATAAGCTATAGAGTCTTTGAACAAAGAGGGCCAAAAGAAGCCAAATTGCAATACCTTGTGAGCCGTGCGCTCTCCTCCATGATAACCTCCATAAGGACTTGCAAGACAACTATCGACCACTTACTTGACCTTGTTTTTTGTAATGAATCTTCTCACATTTTTATCCATTATGTTTAAACAAGAATGGTTCATCCTAGATATAAAATTTAGCATCATGCTTTAGCTTCTTTCTTTGTTGAGTAGTTGTGCCTGGTGGGAACACTCCACTCACTAATAGATTCACTATATCGGCATACTACGACACTCGAGAGATATCTAAGGCCATCGGTTTCTCATCCAAAAACTCGTCATGTATTTGTTCACCTTCATGCACATGAGAGAAGTCTTCTAACCTCGACAGATGATCTGCTATATGATTCTCTATACCCTTTCGGTCTTTGATTTAAAGGTCGAATTTTGGAAGAAAAAATATCTATTGAATATGCCCTGGCTTAGCATCCTTCTTGTTGAATAAGTACCTAATAGTTGCATTGTTAGTATAAACAATCACCTTGGTATGTACCAAATATGATCTAAACTTGTCGAAGGTGAATACTAGAGCAATCATCTCCTTCTCAGTCACTATGTAGTTAGCTTGAGCCAAATCAAGGGTCCTTCTAGAATAATAAATCGAATGGAACACTATATCTCTTCTTTGTCCCAATACTGCACCCACTGCTACATCTCTTGCATCACATATGAGTTCAAATGATAACTCCCAATTAGGAGCAATCAAGATTGGAGCTTCAATTTAGTTCCACTTCAGCTTCTCAAATGCCTTCGCACAATTTTCATCAAAGTCAAATTTCACCTCTTTATCCGAGAGACTCCACATAGGTCTAGCAGTCTTTGAAAAGTCCTTGATGAACCTCCATTAAAAACATGCATGCCCAAGAAAACTTCTTACTCCTTTGACAGAAATCAGAGAGTGTAACTTCTCGAAGACCTCAACTTTGACTTTATCGACCTCTAGTCCCTTCTTCGATACCTTGTGACCCAAAACTATACCTTCCTGAACCAATAAGTGATATTTTTCCCAATTGAGTACTAAGTTTTTATCTTTTCAATGAGCAAGTACCTTATCAAGGTTTTGGAGACATACCTCAAAAGACTTCCCAAAGACAGAGAAATCATCCTAAGTAACTCTACAAAGTTCTCCACCATATTATACACCTCTAGAAAGTTGCTAGAGCATTGCAAATGTAACACCCCTAAATGCTAATAAGAATTTGTATATTGATTTACCTTCGATAAGCTACTTCAATATGGTTTATTCACATTTTGGGGAACTTGAAATTTTGTGATATTTGCAAACTTGCTTAGCATAGATTGTAACCATAATTTATGGGATTGTATGGGGGTATTTACGTAAGAGTTTATTTAGAATTTTGTATGATTGTAAAAAGGAAGGTGAAGGATATATAAATATATGTGTATATGTGTGCATTTGGGCAGCACACAACACTATTATGGGCAGCCCCTTCATTTGGACAAGTGTCCAAGTGATAAACATCACTTGTTGACTATATAATTCACTCCTCTTTGAGTAATTTCGTGGACTTGAAGATTTAAAACCCTTAGAAACCTAGCTTATCTTCTGTTCTTCAAAAATCACAAGAAAAAAAAACCTTGGTCTTTTGGCTGGAATCAAAGAGACAAACTGCCTTGTTGGTAAGTGGCTGAAATTTGTTTCTGAGCTGGTAGTGTTTGGTAAATTGTGTATATCTTGTGATATAGAACTCTGTTTTAGGTGAATAAAGATGTTTTGGAAATCTGATTCAAGTACCTACAACTTTTATGTTTATGTGAAAGTCTAATTTAGCTGTTATATATGTGAAAAATGGGACACAACACAGGACAAGCGTTGTCCAGATTTCGGATTCAGAAATTCGGTAGGAACCACTGTTAGTGTATCGATGATATCTTGTTGTAAAAAATGTATATTTCAGTTATTCTTGTTGCGTTGCAATCTTAAGATATGTATCTATAACTTTCATGAAGGTTACAAAGTCTAGTTTTGCCGTTTTCCTGTTCAAAAATAAGTTACAATAGGGAGTACTAAACTGGCCAGAATCACTGTTTTGGGAACAGAGTTGTATCTGTGTGGGCTGAGCTTACTTGTGATGATAAATCTTGTTTATTTCGACATTATTGAGATGTTAGGAATTAAAGAAGTTGTTTAATTGTATTTTTAAGGTTATATATACTTGTGAACAAGTTGAGGACCTTGATACGTTGGTTGGTCTCCGGTTTGCTTACGAAGTTTGTTGGACTGTTGCTACGCTAAAGTATTGAGGTTTGTGTATAAACTTATACTTGCACTCTTGTAACGGATGGTATATATGAAATTTGATCTTGATACCTTAGCTACCTCTTGTCACTTTGCATGGTCGTGTTGGTATGATGCTTGTGTAACGCGCCACTTGTACAGATTGTTTGATCACTTGGCACTCTTGTTGGGACCATGTCCTTCTTGTGGCTGTGGCTTTGTCACTATTGGCAGGCCTCTTAATTCGGATCATTTGCCATCTTGACTCTGGATTTGTAGTTCGTCTTAGGAATGGAAGTTATCCATTTTAAGTACGAACTAGAAAGTCATTTTTAATATGGTTCTTGGTTCTCTTGATACAAGGCTTCGGTCCTTCTTGATACAGGGCTTCAGTCCTTCTTGATACAGGGCAGCAACCTTTCTTGATACTTGCTTGTGCCGGGTGCGACGACATGAAGTATATATGGGGCGAGCCTTGCTATTGAAATTCTTGGAAAATGGTGCTATGAGCTTCTTGACATTTGTATCATTGAATGTAGAACTTGATACTTGTTATCTATTGTTACTTGATTTATTTATTATGTTTCAAGTATGATGCTCATTGACTTGGAAAATGTAGCTTGGTGAATTTTGAGGATTCCGACCCACCCTATAGTTTTTACACCACTAAGCTATATGCTTAGCGATAGTTGTTTCTATCGTAGGGGCTGTTCGAGAGGAGGCATGAAGATGGCCATGGGAGATGGAAATTTTGAGAACTTTTAAGAAGATCACATTTGCATATAGGCATATATATTTTGTATAAATTTTGGTATTTATACCCGATCTATGTGATGTATATTTGCATTCGATTTTGAAGCCTAACCGTATCATGTCCATGGGTTGTAATTTAAGTATGGCTATATGTTTGGTTTATTTAGGGTGTGTACGCCCAAGCTTGTAATATATTGCATGTCCTACTTGTTTGGAATGATCATATGACGCATGAACCCAATTATTTTGGGTACTTAGAAGTTGATGATAAATTTTTAGGATTATTATTTACTTGTATGGGAACATTATATGTCTAAAAAAAAAAATTTAGTGATTTATTTGCGTATGGAAATTGAAAAGGGTCGCTATAGCAAAGTTCAAATGGCATACGTTAGAAAGCATATGTGCCATAAGGACAAGTGAATATGGTTTTTTCTTGATCCTCGTGTGCAATTGAAATTTGATTATATCTGAAATACCCACATAAAGAGCAATAGTACTCCTTCCCTGCTAAACGTTCAAGCTGTTGATCAATGAAAGGGACATGATAATGATATTTTCTCATGGCATCATTCAGTTTCCAGTAATCCATGGAAATTCACCACCCAGTAACAGTTCTTGTGGGGATCAACTCATTCTTTTCATTTTTACCACTGTCATGCTACCTTTCGTTGGTACACACTACACAGGACTTACCCAGTTACTATCGGAGATAGGGTACCCAATTCCAACATCTAACAACTTGATCGATTCTTTCTTCACTACTTCTTTCATCAATGGATTTAGCTGACGTTGATGTTGTACACTTGGATTTTGGTCTTCCTCCATATATATTTTGTGCAAACATAATACTAGACTAAACCCATGAATATCACATATCTTCCACCCAATAGCTTTCTTCCTTCGCTTCAAAATCTTTAATCTCGTATTAACTTGTGCCTCTATAATTCTGTAGAATGTATCACGGGTAACGTTTCATTGTGGCCCAAATAAGAATACCTTAGGTGTTGAGGCAGAGATTTAAGCTCCAATTTGCGTTCTTTTAGGATCGATGGATTGGGTGGTGGCCCCACAGTTTGATATAATGGTTCCACGTCGCCTTTCTAGTCTCGAATAAGTGATATATCAAGACAAGCAACCATCTCTTGAGCTTCTGCATCCCCAAACATATCATGGCCCACCAATACTCTTTCTAATGGATCTTTGGAAGTAATACATTGTGATTCTACATCTAGACCACAACAGTGATAAAAGATAACTCTTCATAGACAAAAGGCAATTTCAAAGTGCGATACATATCAAATACTTCAACCTTATAATGAGCTCTCATAGTCAACTTCCCAGCTACTACATAAATCAATGCTCTCCCTGTGGCTAAAAATGGTCATCCCAAAATAAATGGAACTTCAAGATTAGGCTCGAAATTTAGAACCACAAAGTACACCAGAAAAATCAGCTACCCTACATGTACCAACCCATCTTCTACTACCCTATTAGGCCTCGCAAAGGATCAATTAGCAGTTGTAGGATGATAGTGGTTGGTTTTGGACTACCAACTCAAGCATGTTGTACAAGGATGCCGGCATGGGGTTTGTACTATCACCCAAATCATATAACCCCTGGGCATGTACACTTTTTCCAATTGCAATTTGTACCGTGAAGCTCCCTGAATCTTTCAAATTTTTGGGCATTCTATTTTTAATTCAAGAAGTTCACTCTTCGGTAAGTGCCACTGTTTTATACTTAGTCAACCTTCTCTTGTTTGCTACTATCTCCTTTACACACATGGTGTATTTCAGATTTCCCTGCAAAATATCAACCAAAGGTATATTAATGTGAACTTATTTAAAGAGAGAAAGAGAGATAAACTTACCAAAGTATTCATCTTTATTATGCTTTTTGAACTTTTGTGGAAAAGGAAGAGGTGGTTTTACTTGAGGAACAACTTTCTCATCATTCAAATTTTTTCCAACGTCTTCTTATTTCTTTTTCCACTTACGACTTCAGTATCTCTCTTATTTGGAGCTAGCTCTTCTAATTGTAACCCACTTCTTATAGTTACAACATTTAATTTTTTTGGGTTAGGATTAATGTCACTCGGAAGAACTCCTTGTGGATGAAATTTCAGCGCATTAGATATTTGTGTAAATTATCTTTTCAGAGTTTTATTTAATATCTAGTTATTTCTTACATTTTCTCTGAGCCTATTAACCTTTGCATTGGTTTTAGCATTCTCTGCACTGTTTATACCTACTCTGCCATCAACTTCTGGAACAACTCTTCTTTAGTCATACCTCCTTGTTGCACACCTTGATTATTACCTTGGCCATGATTTTTGTACTGCGGCCCATTCCATTATGATTAGTGTTAGTTTTTCCCTTGAGACTGATTTTAATGATGATTTTGATTTCCATTCCATGATAGGTAAGGGTGATTCCTTAAACTTGAGTTATATATATTATTATAATTCAGTGTCCCTCCATCTCTTTGTGTACTACCCACATAATTCACGGAGTTTGGATTTGATTCACAACATTAGTAACATGATCTCTGCTACCACAAACTTCACACCATATGAGAGGTTGTTGTACCACATTTACTTGTGCTTGCTACTGCCAAATTTCTAATTTATTGAATGATGAGTTAGGAAATTTGACTCATTTATGGCTTAATATTCGATGTTTTAGTGTCCTCAATGCCTATTTTATACTCTAAACTGATTTTAAAATGTTAATTTATAGCAATGAAGGAAAAAGATCAAGGCAAGGAGATTACTGGGCAAAAAGGAGCGATAAAGCTGAAGAAATTGAAGGAAAACAAGGCTGATACTCGCTAAAGACACTCGGTGACTCGTCTAGTGGACCTTCAACTCGCCTAAATTTCCAGCAGGCCAACCCATAGATAAGATCAACTCGGTTATCAAATTGATGATTTGATGATGCGCCAAATAGATTGGCGATGATGATCTAATCGCCCAAAGTTACAACAAAGAAAGGGTAAAAAGCCAAGCCAAGAAGGCGATGGAAGGGGCACTCGACGTATCGCTGAACAGGTCGGCGAAGCCCGACTTACTTTGTTGAGTGAGTCCAAACCTAAAATTCTGGGAACGTATAAATCCAATTTTTAAAAGGTGAAAAAGAGTTCCCAGATGGTTCCCATATTGTCCAGTTTTGGGTTTTTGATCTTTAACATTCCAAACTTTGTTTTTACTCTTTTTGAGTAGAGATTTAGGGTTTGTTTGAGTTTTATCTTTAATTTGAGCATTTGGACTTGTTGATTGTTGCCTAGCCAGATGGAAAACATAGTTGGTAACAATTTCTTGCTCTTTATTATGTTTGGCTAAAACCTTCATTCTTGGGGGTGTGATTATGTAGTTGAATATTTCAATTAGCTTGTGGGTGTTAATATTTACTGATATTATTTTTGATTCGAAGGGGGTTCAATTAATAGTTTGTGTTTTAATTGATGAATTGTAGTTGCAAATACAATTCTAGTTAAGTGCTATACGCTTGCTTAATAAAGAAGTATTGGAGTTAGAACTAGTAGTTGATGATTGTAGTGATTGTGTTATTGTGGATTTAGCTTGAGAAAGTGGATCTGAATGCAATCCTGCAAATCTATCTTGAAAAAGTAGATTGATTAAGGTATTAGGCTGTTTATATGTGTTGTGCGTTAAGGTTCGAGAGAACTCGCCTGATTCGTGATAGTTGATTGAGAAATGGCTATTGCATCCAAAGCCTAGCCTACCCACTGAGATTCAACGACTTTTAGTAAATAATAATTGCCCATTCTGTGAAATTGGCATTCAATTTATCACACTCCCAAGAAACCCTCTCTACTTGATTACTTCCCGATTATTAGTAGTTGCTAATTTTCCCCAAATCCCCCATTTGACATTAATTGAAAAAACCTTGTCGTTTATTTTATTGTTGCAAAATTTCTACTTCTGCAAACAATTAGAACATTATTTCACTTCTTAATCGAATTCTTTATTGTGTCACTCTCGTGGGATTAACTCGAACTCTTAGTTGGGTTTATACTTGTTAGCGACCACCTACACTTAGTATCAGATAAAGTGTAGTTGAGCGTTATCAAAAATGGCGCCATTGCAGGGAGTGGGGTTTAGAATTCTTTTAGTGAAGTTTAGTCGTGAATTGATTTTATTGTAGTTGAATCGACTTATTTGTGTTCTTTGTTGGCAGCTCTTAAATAGGTGAAGAGATGAGTGTCAATGGGAGTAATGCCATCCAACTTGGTAACAACGATGACATCGGTAATTTGCATGATGTCAATGTAGATCAGTGGGGGAGTGTAGGTGCTATCCAATTGCCTCCAACTGTGGGAAATGCAATGTTTCACGTGTCTAGCACGATGTCGTAGCTGTTGTGAATGAAGAGACTATTCCGAGGGTTGGCTCATGAGGATCCCCATGACCACATCCAAAACTTTATGGACGTGTGTGGTCCATTTTCCTTCAAGAATATCACACAAGAGTCGATGCGACTTTGTTTGTTTCCTTTTTCTCTAATGGGGGAGGCAATGAAGTGGTTTGCCGAGTTAGCAACAAAATCAATTACTTCTTGGGAGGAGCTCACTGAGGCATTCTACGAATGGTTTTTCCCTCCCTCAAAGATGGTCAAGTTGAGGGACCGTATTCAAAACTTCAAGCATATTGATGGTGAGCTGATCCATGAGACATGGATGAAGTTCCAGAAGTTGCTGCTCCAATGTCCAACGCACGGGCTACCGGACAATATGTTGCTATAATATTTTTACAGGAGCTTGATAAGTCCATGAATTGGACTCATTTAGAGATTCATTTATATAGCTTTAGTGTCTTCAAATGCTTATTTTGTTCCAATAACTAATATAAAACCATTGATCTTCATACACATGGATTAAGGAAAAAAGCCAGGACATAAATGGGGAATAGAGACAACATGAGCAAGAAAGAGAAGGGAAAGACAAGCCTGATGATCGCTGATGTCACTCGGCGACTGGCCAAGTTGTCACCCTACCGCCTAAAGTTATACAACGTTGAGGCTGAATTAGGGGTAACTTTGGTGAGCAAAAATTCCACTCGGTGCGTCGCTGATCGCTTTGGCGATGGATGACCAAGTCACCCAAAGTATGGATGGAGATCCAGATAAATGCTGATGGGCGAGTGGAAAGGAAAAAGGGAGTATCGCAGAATCGCTCGGCAATCGCGATCTGGCTTGCTTAAAATTACAGTGGTTGGACTAAAAAGAGGTGAAAAATGAAGGCGAGATGAAGGAAACTCAGTGAGTCACCAAATGGTCTGCGGATCCCGTCTTATCTCACCGATTGGTCCCAAACAACTTCACATTTGACTTACATATGATTTTTGTAAGGGAGAGAAGGCATTCAAAAACGTGAGGAACACCAGATTGAGTGTGAAAACACTACCATTGTGGATTTCAAGTGATTTTAGCATGGTTTTTCATTGAAATTTTGTAATAGAGAATATTGTAGTTGGTTTTAACTTTCAATTTTAATTTTTACCTAGCTATGGAAAACATAGTAGATGTTGATTTTCCTCTTTTTGCTATGATTGGCTAAGACCCTATCTTTGGGGTTTGGACTATGTGACCAATTGTTGAGTTTTACTAAGTGGGTGTCATTGATTTGTGAATAATGGTGTTAATTTGAAGTGGGTCTGAACTGCTGCTGTGTTTTGAGGGTGTCTTGCATGATTAGTGTAACTAGTTCAGTGTTTTGTGCTTGCTCGAGATAGAAGTGCAGAGCCAAAATAGCAAGTTTAGCATCCTTAGTAGTGGGTCACCATGCTTTCAGCTTGAGAAAGTGAAACATGGAATCTATCCTTTGTATCTAGCTCAAGAGAGTGGATTTGATGAGGATGAGGGCTGGGCATCTTACGTCTAGTGTTGAAGTTCAAGAGAATTCGACAAAGATAAGGTAATTGTTTGAGAGAAAATTGCTTCACATATAGTCCGACCTACGCACGACAATTTATCCCATTGTGAGCATCAACGTTCATCCACTAAGTTGAATTCAATAATTGGTTGGTCATTTCCCAAAGTGTTACCTCATTATTTGATCATTTCATGTTATGTGTTTAATTGGATTGATAATTATAACCTAAAATTTGAAGCTTAAACAAAAAAGGTGTATTAAGTGTTCAGTTGAAGTGATTGTTGTCATACATCTGTAATTGAATTCGAAGGAAAAGATACTTTCTGTGGGATTGACCTAACTCATTTAGTTGGGTTATATACTAATTAGCGATCGTTGACACTTAGAACTAGATGAAGTGTCTTTGAAACATTAATCAAAATGGCACTGCTGCCAGGAGTCGGTTACTTAGAATTCTTTAATCGAAGTTTTAATTTGTGAATTGGTTCGTTGTAGTTGATTTGGTTTAGGATGCATTGTGTAGTGTTGGTTGGACTACATAGAAGTAAACATGAGTGAGGAAGAGGTGAATGGTAGTCAAGTAGGTCATCGGGATGGTATCGATGATATCAAGAGTGTTTACAACCCATCTCATTCAGGTGAAATGGGTGCTATTTGCATACCACAAGCTTATGGGAATGCAGGATTGAGGTCACTAGCACAACTCTTCATCTCCTCCAAATGTGAGGACTCTATGGAGGGCTAGCACACGAAGACCCGCATGAGCATGTCAGAAGGTTTACAGAGGTGTGCAGCCTGTTGTCATTCAAGAATGTGTCACAAGAGTCAATCCGACTTTAGTTATTTCCACTATCTTTGATGGGGGATGCTAGAAAGTGGTTGGCCGAGTTACCAAACAATTCTATCACATCATATGAGGAATTGATTATAGCATTCAATACAAGATTCTTTCCCCCCATCAAGGATGATGAAGCTTAGAGACGACATTCAAGGTTTCAAGCGATGGGAGGATGAACCTATCCATGAAACGTGGGTGAGGTGTAAGAAACTCTTACTTAAATGCCTAACTCACGGGCTACCAAATGATTTACTACTCTAATATTTTTACCGGAGTCTTGATTAAGTTAGTAAAGGGGTAGCTGATCAATTGGTACGAGGGGGAATAATGTTGCAATCATTTGGACTTCATTTCTTCTTGATGACATGACTAAAATAAATCAAGCGTGGTACATCCAAGAGGATCAAGGCTCCCCTTTTTGTTTTAGAATGACACAAGAACAACTTGATAAGGAAAGAGAGAGGGATGAAAACATCAAGGAGATGTTGACCCAAATGGAGCTATTACAAGAGCATATGATGGAGAATGTGGAAAAGCCCAAGGGGACAAGTGGAGTGTTTAGAGTTAAGGAGGGTTCTTCCTCTGGTTATTCAAAGCCGGGAGAGAATCAAGGTTGGAACTCCAAGAGATACGAGGAGGGTTTCCACCCATGCTATTTACAGCAGGGCGGGAATCAAGATTGGAACTATCATAAGCGGGAAGAGCATAGAAGATAATATCAAGATTGGGCCGAGCAAAGTGACTATTGGAAAAGGGAGGAGGACTATGACGAGGACCACACTCACTCAAGTGAGAGCCCAAAATCGAGAGGGAGTGCAAGTAGTCCAATGGTGAATGATTTACTGTCACGCATCCTTGACAAAGTCAAAGGTTCAGATGACTTGTTAATAGGGATAAAAGCCGACTTTTCATTATTGAACAATAAAGTGAACTCTCACGCAGATGTAATCAAGATACTTGAAGGTCATTTGAGTTCACTTTCAGCACAATTTAAACCAAAAATGATAACAAAAGATGATGATAGAGAGATGGGTGTGGTTACTCAAAGTGGAAAGGTAGCAATAGGCAATGTGACGGGAAATGAAGAAGCTAAAATGCATGAAGAAGACAAAGGGATGGAGGAAGAAGAGGCACCTATCCATCAAAGCATTGCCAAAAGACCCCAAAAGGATATGGAGAAACACAATCAAAGCCCAAAAGTTATTCAACCTTTACCGAAAATATCTCATCCATTTCCTCAATGTCTAAAGAAAAAGAATGAGGATGAGAAGTTCAAGAAGTTCTTATCGGTGTTCAAGACATTATCAATTAATCTCCCTCTAGTAGAAGCATTGTTGGAAATGTCGGGGTACGCCAAGTTTATGAAGGAGTTAGTCACAAAGAAAAAGAGTTTGGATTTTGAGACAATCGAAGTCTCCCATAACTGTAGTGCAATTATGACTAAGGAGCTGATCAAAAAGAGAGAAGATCCCGGAGTGTTCACCATCCTTTGCACCATTGGCATGCTCCAATTTACTAAAGCCCTATAATATTTAGGAGCAAGCATCAACCTAATGCCATATGTGATCTATAAACAACTTGGGTTGGGGGAACCGAAAGCCACAACAATGAGACTCTTGATGGAGGACCGATCAATTAAAGATCCTGTGGGAATACTATATGACATCTTGGTAAAGGTTGACCAATTTGTTTTCCCAAATGATTTTGTCATTCTCGATTGTGAAATAGATGCTGAAATTCCCATCATTTTGGGAAACCATTCTTGGGAACCGGAAGAGCGTTGGTGGATGTTTAGAGCGGAGAATTGAAGTTTCAGGTGAATGAAGATGAAGTAACCTTTAATGTGTGTAAGTCAATGAAACACCCAAGTGATATTCACGTGGTTTCCATTGTTGATGTTATTGATGAGGCTGTGGCTAGTGTGAGCCATTTGATATGTATGAGTGAGCCACTTGAAGCTGTGCTTTCTAACTATGATGAGTTCAAAATTTAAGGCTATGAAGAGGTAGTGGTGGCTTTATCAGGTTTAGCGGAGGGGTAATCAAAGACTCCGTTGAAGTTGGACATTGATTTAAAAAATTGAGAAAGCCCTCCCGCAAAGCCATCAATAAAAGAACCACCAAATCTAGATTTGAAAGCACTTCCCTCCCATCTCTGATATGCTTTCTTGGGGGCAAAGAACACCTTACCGATGATCATTGCAGCTAATTTGCTTGATTGGAAAATAAAATTACTCCTTGAGGTGTTGAGAAGGCATATCAAAACTATAGGGTGGACTATCACTGACATAACGGGCATTCCTCCTGGTATTTGTACTTACAAAATTCAACTTGATAGTGACTGTAAACCAAGTGTTGAACATCAACAGAGATTGAACACACCGATGAAAGAGGTGGTGAAAAATGAGATAATAAAGTGGTTGGATGCAGTGTGATTTACCCTATTATGGATAGCAAATGGGTAAGTCCAGTACAATGTGTACCGAAAAAGGGAGGCATCACGGTAGTCCCAAATGAAAAAAGAGGGCTTGTATCTATGAGACTGGTGACCAGGTGGAGAGTATGCATGGATTACCGGAAGTTATATTCATGGACTGAAAAGGATCACTTTCCCATGCCCTTTATGGATCAAATGCTTGATCGACTCTCCGAGAGAGGTTGGTATTGCTTTTTGGATGGGTATTTCGGTATAACCAAATCTCCATTGCTTCGGAAGACCAAGAGCAAACAACCTTTACATGCCCATATGGTACCTTTGCATTCAAACAGATGCTGTTTGGATTATGTAATACTCCGGCTACATTTCAATGTTGCATGTTATCTATTTTTGCTGACATGGTGGAGGATTCAATGGAAGTATTTATGGATGACTTCTCGGTTGTGGGTGACACTTTTTAAGCATGTTTAGAGCACTTAGGACAAGCTCTCGAATGATGTGTGGAGACAAATTTAGTCCTAAATTGGGAAAAATTTCATTTCATGGTTAAGAAAGGTATAGTTCTTGGTCACAAAGTGTTGCAAAAGGGGTTGGAGGTTAACAAAGTGAAGATTGAAGTGATTGGGAAGTTACCACCACCAATTTCGGTGAAGAGTGTTCATAGTTTTTTGGGACATGCCGGCTTTTACCGGAGGTTCATCAAAGACTTCTCAAATATTGCACATCCTCTATGCAAACTCTTGGAGAAAGAGGTGAAATTCCACTTTGATGATGCTTGCATGGTAGCTTTCAAGTGCTTGAAAGAAAAATTGGTTTCCACCCCAATCATCATTATTCCTTATTTGTCAGAATCTTTTGAAGTAATGTGTGATTCAAGCGGTAGGCATTAGGTGTTGTATTGGGGAAAAAATGCAACAAACTTTTTCACCCCATTTACTATGCAAGCAAAACTCTAAACAGTGCTTAACGTAACTGTACATTTACTGAACAAGAGTTACTTGCGGTAGTTTATGCGTTTGAGAAGTTCCGGGCATACTTGCTAGGTACTAAAGTGATTGTTCACACTGATCATACTGCACTATGTTACCTGATGACAAAGAAAGATGCCAAGCCAAGATTGATAAAATGGGTTCTTTTATTGAAAGAATTCGACTTTGAGGTCAAAGATAGAAGAGGTTGTGAAATTAGGTGGCAGACCACTTATCAAGATTTGAAGGCAAGGATAATGACGAGTTAGAGATTGACACAAATGATGTTTTTCTTGATGAACAGGTATTTACGGTAACTCTCAAACAACCTCCTTGGTATGTTGATTTTTCCAATTATGTAGTTTGTGGATTAATGCCGGACGAACTAAACTTCTACCAACAAAAGAGGTTATTGTTTGATGTTAAAAAGTACTTTTGGGATGAATCATGTATATATTCATAGAGTGTGCTGGCCATATCATTCGAAGATATGTTCCGAAAGAAGAAGCCATTGAAATTCTCCATGCTTATCATGCTTCACCGGTTAGAGGTCATCATGGTGGTGTATGTACAACTGCTAAAGTCCCACAAAGTGGATACTACTGGCCGTCTCTCTACAGAGATGATCATGAGTTTGTTAAGAAGTGCACTCAATGCCAGAAATAAGGTAGGGTGTCCAAAAGACACGAGTTACCTCTTACGCCCATTTTAGAAGTTGAGCTATTTGATGTTTGTGGAATAGATTTCATGGGCCCATTTGTGAGTTCGTTTGGTAATAAGTACATCTTGGTGGTTGTAGATTATGTTTCCAAATGGGTGAAGGTTGTTGCACTTCCAAACAATGAAGGAAAAAGCGTTATTCAATTCCTGAAACACTACATCTTTGCGAGATTTGGTACTCCTCAAGCTATTAATAGTGATGGAGGATCCCACTTTTGCAACAAGTGGTTCTCAGCTGCATTGAGCAAGTATGGAGTGAAACACAAAGTAGCAACTCCGTATCATCCCCAAACGAGTGGCTAGGTTAAAGTGTCAAACTGGGAGATCAAAAGCATCTTGGCTAAAACAGTGAATGCTAATAGAACTAATTGGTCTCGAAAGCTTGATGATGAACTATGGGCGTATCGTACCATATATAAAACATCAATCGGTATGTCTCCATATTAGTATGTTTTTGGTAAATCATGCCATCTACCAGTTGAATTAGAACACAAAGAATTGTGATCATTAAAAGCTCTAAATCTAGACTGGACAATTACCTCAAAAGAAAGAATAAAACAGCTGAATGAGTTGGATGAATTCAGGTTCCAAGCTTATAAAAGTTATGCCCTTTACAAGGAAAAGATGAAGAACTGCCATGATGCTAAAATCTTTAAGAGCGAGTTCAGAGTGGGAGACTAGATGTTACTATACTACTCTCGACTTAGACTCTTTCCAGAAAAGCTCAAGTCCAAATGGCCTGGACCGTTTAGAGTGACACGAGTGTTCAAAAATGGTGCCATCGAAGTTGAAGGTCAAGAAGGACCTACATTTAAGGTGAATGGGAACCACGTGAAGTTATACTTTGGCGAGTGCCAAGATATTTCTCTGATTGAGGTGGTGTACCTCGAAGATGCTTGAGAGCATTTCCACATCATGCCACGACGTTAAATAATGTGCTTCTTAGGAGGCAACTCAAGTGTTAGTGTTTTTAAATAATGTGTATTGATTTTTGCAAGTGCAGGATTTTGTGCTAGAAGAAAATGCTATTGGCGAATCGCCGAACCTATTTGGCGAGCATGACATAGTTCGCCCTATGGACTCCAAAAATAGGGCCGAGATTCTGCAACATTCGGCGAGAGGACTTCATCACTTGGCAAGTCATCGATGTGCTTAGGTGACCCAATTTTTCTCGTCCTTTTACTTCATCCTTGACAGCGTAACTCAATGATCGATCGGCGAAGTTCGAAGTCCATTATGCAAGTCACCGACCTGTTCGATGACCTCCTGCATCTCCACCAATTTTTCCCTTTGTGCGAGTGTCACCCATTGGAACAAAAGGCGATATTCTGCTCATTAGGCGCACCACTGAAGCATTCAGCGATTGTTTCATTTTCTCGTCGACTGGGCGCTTAGTGAAGATTCCTCATCACCTTGCTCTGCGTATTTACATGCTAGAATTTTATCTTTATTTGCTAACTTTTATTTTTATTCTTGTTTTATTAGCGGGAGCGTCCATTCTCTGCTCACATTGGGGACAATGTTGAATGCTTTTGGTGGGGGTGTGTAGTTCTTGGACCTTACCACCCCTTGTTTGTGTTTAATTATGGCTGTTCTTGTGCAAATTTGAGTGTCGATTGTGATCAATACCAATGACTTGATGGTGCTCATAATTGAAAAAAATGAATGTGCGGCTACGATGAGGCCAAATGAAGTTGCATAGACAATACGTGAACTTTTTGCATCTCCTTATGACTAGCCGATTATCAGATTGACTCTCTTGTGATGAACATTGCACACTAGCGAAAGTGTGGAGTCTTGTTTGACATTGGTGTTAATGCCTTGTGTGATGAGCTTACCGTGAATCATGTGTGATGACACCTAGAATTTGCCTCGTTGGTCCGGTTAACTAAGTGATGCAAGCTCTTGAAATGATCTTAGGCAACAAATTTTAAAGAGTGAAACAATTTGACATTATACCTCTTTTGTGGCCTACCTTGAGAGTGAGTGAACTTTGCTTGAGCACCGTTTGAGCCTTACCCTTTTTCTTGGATGAAACTAGATGCAATTGTGACCTTTGTTTATCCCTTCACCTTTAATCCTCAAGAGATGTGGTTGGTTTGAATAGCCAACTTAGGTCAAAAGCCTAAGTTGGGGGTGTGGTGAAAAGAGAAGGTAAATTAGTCCCTTTTGACCCATGGTTTTGAGAAAGATGAAACCCCTCCGTACAAAAAAAAAAAAAAGAGAGAGAAAAAGAAAAAGAATGAAAAAGTTTGTAATAAAGTTGCAAAAGAAAATGGGGTGTCCGGTATTTCATGGAAACTGAATAATGGGGTAACTTTCAAGCATGGATGAGAATGATGAAGAAAAGGGAAAAAAACTGTTGTTCATATCGCATTTCATGAGGATAGCAGCCACTGAGCCTAAATGACCATACCTTTATAGTCAGCCCCGTTACAAGCCTTGGAAAGACATTTTTGATCTTGAGTGAGCTGAAACAAGTGTTGGTTGGAAGATAAGGGCAAACCTATGGTTGGAATCGTACATGTGTTCATCTTTGTGAATGTGAGTGTTGATTGTGATTTCGGAGCTATAAATTATTGAACCATTGAGTGTGATTATGGAATCATTATTTGTGTGAGGGCATATGCGTACCTTTGTTGAGCTTGAACTTGCATTTGAAGCAAGTATTGTGAACTTGAGAATCTTTGATAATAGTTAGTCACAACTTGAATCTTTGAGTGCACAATTGATCCTTACATGAGTAAGTTGAGTCTTGTGGTGTGAATTCATGATTGACTCTTGTGTAGAATTGTTTGAGGCATCCTTTTTGAACTACTGAACTTAAGGTTTACTTGAGGACAAGCAAAAGTTTAAGTTTGGGGTGTTGATGAGTCCATGAATTGGACTCATTTAGGGCTTTATTTATACAGCTTTAATGTCCTCAAATGCTTATTTTGTGCCAACAACTGATGTAAAACCATTGATCTTCAGATACATGGATTGAGGAACAAATCCAAGAAAGAAATAGGAAATAGAGACAACACGAGCAAGAAAGAGAAGGGAAAGACAAGCCTGATAATTGCTGATGTCACTCGGCGACTTGCCAAGTTGCCACCCTACCGCCTAAAGTTACAGAACGCTAAGGCTGAATTAGGGGTAGCTTCGGCGAGAAGTAATTCCACTCAGCGCGTTGCCGATCGCTTTGATGATGGATGACCAGGTCGCCAAAAGTACTGATGGAGATCCAGATAAATAATGATGGGTGAGTGGAAAGGAAAAAGGGCGCATCGCGGAATCACTCAGCGATCTCGATTTGGCTCGCCTAAAATTACAGTGGTTGGACTAACAAGAGGTGAAAAATGAATGTGAGATGAAGGAAAATTGATGAGTCACTGAATGGTCGGCGGAGCCCGACTTATCTCGCTGATTGGTCCCAAATAGCTTCACATCAGACTTGCATAAATTGATTTTTGGAAGGGAGAAAAGGCATTCAAAAACGTGATGAACACAAGATTGAGAGTGAAAACACTACCATTGTGGATTTTAACTGATTTTAGCAAGGTTTTTCATTGAAATTTTGTAATAGAGAAGATTGTAGTTGATTTTAACTTTCAATTTCATTTTTACCTAGCTATGGAAAACATGGCAGATGTTGATTTTCCTCTTTTTGCTATGATTGGCTAAGATCCTATCCTTGGGGTTTGGACTATGTGACCAATTGTTGAGTTTTACTAAGTGGGTGTCATTGATTTGTGAATAATGGTGTTAATTTGAAGTGGGTCTGAACTGCTGCTGTGTTTTGAGGGTGTCTTGCATGATTTGTGTAACTAGTTCAGTGTTTTGTGCTTGCTCGAGAGAGAAGTGCAGAGCCAAAATAGCAAGTTTAGCATCCTTAGTAGTGGGTCACCATGCTTTCAGCTTGAGAAAGGTAAACATGGAATCTATCCTTTGTATCTTGCTCGAGAGAGTGGATTTGATGAGGATGAGGGCTGGGCATTCGACAAAGATAAGGTAATTGTTTGAGAGAAAATTGCTTTACATATAGTCCGATCTACCCATGACAATTTATCCTATTGTGAGCATCAACGTTCATCCACTAAGTTGAATTCAATAATTGGTTGGTCAATTTCCCATGTGTTGCCTCATTATTTGATCATTTCGTGTTAAGTGTTGAATTGGATTGATAATTATAACCTGAAATTTGAAGCTTAAACCAAAAAGGTGTATTAAGTGTTCAGTTAAAGAGATTGTTGTCATACTTCTATAATTGAATTCGAAGGAAAAGCTACTCTCTGTGGGATCGACCCCAACTCATTTAGTTGGGTTATCTACTGAATAGCAATCGTTGACACTTAGAACTGGATGAACTGTCTTTGAAATGTTAATCAAAGCCTCGACATAGTCAACAAAGGTCTGGTAGATCAACTTATTTGAGGAACAATCATGAGACAATTGTTTGACATATCATCAACCCTTTTTGATGAGATAACAAAGATAAACCGTGCATGGCATACTAGATATGATTAGGTGTCTCCTTTGAACTTTGGGATGACAAAAGAACAAATGGAAAAGAATCAAGTGCGAGATGAAAACATGGCCAAAATGATAACCCAAATGGACCTGTTGATGAAACATGTCACGGGAAGTGGTCCTAAGGATAAAAGTGCGGTCGGAATTAGTGTAGTTAATCCTTATGAAGCACAATTTTGGGCTATGTACAATGAAGAAGTGCATTTCTTGACAAACCAAGAAGGGGTTTCTCGTTCGAACTATCCAAGGCTGGGTGGAAATCAAGGTTGGAACAGGGACCGCGATGATGGTTCGAGAGGCCGAGATAGGGAATGGCGTAACCGTGGTACAAATTGGAAGGAGCAGAATGGAGACATAGATAGCTATGTATCCCCTCATAAGCGTCGAAAGCCAAAAGAGCAAAGGGTTGATCCTGAAAATTTCCGCATAGAAGATATGTTTTCTCGTATTCTCAACAAAGTGGAAGGATTAGACAAGGTGCTAAAGTAAATGAAAGATGAAGTCTCTTCTCTAAACCAAATGGTTACTTCACACTTGGTACTATTAAGCAGCTGGAAACACAGATGGGTCAAATGTTGACTCATTTAAACCCAAGGCAAAAAGTGGGTTTACCGAGTAATACCATAGTTAAATTGAATAATGAAGCTCGAAAGCATGTCTTTATCATTCCATGAAGTTAAATAAGGTGCTTCTTGGGAGGGAAACCAAGTTTTTGTTTTTGTTTTTATTATTTGAATAACGGTTGTTATATGTGCAGATTGAAAAATTTGAAGTTTAGGAGAAATAGGCAATTGGGCAAGCTCAAGACCCATTCGGCGGATCGCCAAGTAAGTCGGCGAGTCTGATTTAGATCACCTTTTTGACCAACCAAATGGTTGAAAATATTGAAACTTCGATGGGAAAAAGTACCATTCAGCGCATCACCGAAGGGTTCGACGACATAAGTGACCATCGCCTACTTGGGCGTGAACTGAAGGGTCAAAATGGCTTTAACCATTTTAAATTCAAAACTCCCTTTTATTTGTAGTTTTTGAGTCTTGCACTCTTAAACTTCAAATTTTGATCATATTTTTCTTGGTATTTTTGCGTGGGTATATTTGCTTGGTGGAAATTTGTGTTTTGCTTTCATATTTGCTCGCCTGATTTTTGCTTCTGTCTACTTTTGAGGTTAGTCTCCCAAACTTGACTTGATATATGGTCATTTGTGATGAATGCTCATGTTATTGTTGGATCTATTGCATGATCTTGCATATTTGGTTGAATTTTAATTGTGGGCTTCTATTGTATCATGTTAAATTTTGTGTTTAGCTCCTAATTGTTGAATTTCTTGTTTAAATTGCTTGAAATCCTGGGTATGTAGTTGTAGCATGTTGGGTCTGGTGAGGGTGAAGTCTGAGTAACCCAAATTGTATCAATTGATTGAATTTTCCCAATGATAGAGCAGGTGACATCATTCTTAAGGGCAAAAGACATCGACTGATCAATTTCAGACAAATCGGGGGAAGTCTAAGTACCCCAAAATTGATATTGACGTGGGTCTTGGCTTAGTTGTATAGAATACGACTTAAATTTCATTATCGTGGGCTATGTATTGAAAATTAAAGGTTGGGGTCAAAAGTTGGCACGAGAGACCAGTCAACGAGCTTAGTCAAGCTTGTCGAATGACTCGGCGGTTCGCCAACTGACCCCTCGATGGCCCTTTATTTTTCTTTTAATATTTTCTATTGGATTCTGTAGCATTTTGTCTATACGCCTGAGCTCACCGAGTTCACTTGGTGACTCACCGAATATCTTTTCAATCGCCCCTTTTTAGCCCAAATTTTTGTAAAACATTCTGTAACATTTGGTGAGCTACCTCTATTTAGACAAATGTGTTTGGCGACACGCCGACTGACCTTCGACCTTGCCAAGGTATACTGATTCTTGTACATTTTTGTTCTGTTACTTTTGGAGAGCTGCTTAACTTAGCCGAATGAGTTCGGTGAGTCATCGAACTAGTCGATGAGTTTTTTTTCAAATTTTGAACCTTGATGCTTTATTGATCTGTTTTTAATGTAGTGGTTTGATATGCATTGTTTTGCAGACATGTCTTGAACCAAAGTGCTCAGAAAGAGTGAACCACTTCGAAAGAGAGCACGAGGAGTGGTTATATATGAGGAGGCAAACCCTTCGCAATCAACACGACCTAAACTTCCTCAGATAGAGGGAAAAGGCACAGGTAAGGGGAAGGGTCTTGTGGAGCCGAGTCTAGTTTAGAGCAGCTCCTATAGCATGGGCATCTATGACACGCACCTCACCACTTCAGAAGCTAATCATGAGGATACTTCAGGGTCTAGATCACTAGCCTCTTTGTTCGAGCTAGAGGATGACCAGACTCTTCAGAGGAGAGGAGTTGAGCTGCACTCTAAAGGGCTGCATGATCCAGCTAGACTACTGGTCACTCCTCCACCTCCTCCACCTCCAGCACGGACTGTTGAGCAGGTACCACCAGTGCCCCCAGTACAGGCACCTCCACCACGATCGATGAACAGACTTAAGGCTGTCGGGTTGAGCATGATTCTAGAATAAAAGACGATGTCTACCGATGGAGTGGCAGACATGTATCCAGATGTGTGGGACACTATTTCCACAAGTTTGAAGAGTCACACAACCCCGAGGCTCATATATACCTTCCTGGGTCGAGGAGTTCTTCATAGAGTATGGGAAGCTGGTCCCAAAGGGAAAGAAGAAGGCCAGCTCATTCGCACCGGTTGATCATGTGGTGGTGTCACGACCCAAGAGCACCCCCTAGTGGTAACACGATGTACTCGACCCCGAAGGGGACTAATACAAGTCTCTTAACATTCATAACATTAGATACATAGAAATAGTGAAGAATTTAAAACTTTTCTTTAATAAATCCAACATAAAAAGATATTTATAAAGCAACGGAATACTAATTCTCACATAGCCATCTTGTACAAATTTTAAGAAGATAAGGTCATGGCCCTTTACAATTGATGTCTAGACAAAAGTCTTTAGACATAAAAACTAGAAACAATAAAAGTCCTTGTCCTCCACATATGAGGACATACCAAAAGAGGTTTTGAGAGAACTCTAATCCCAAGCTTCCCTAGAGAAAGCAATCACTTGTCGGAACCTACACTTGTAGTAAAATAAAGAAAATATGGGTTAGCACAAAAAAATGTACTAAGTATGATGACCATGCAAAACATGCTTTAAAAAGGGACATTTTGTTGAAAATCATGCTTCATGCCATTTTTGTAAAATTTCATGAACATTGGTACAAGAGGCATAATATAAGTCACAACCAACACACAAAGTCACATAATTCACATTTGAGAAAAATCACCTATAACCCTTTACCTTCACCTTGAGCCTCCACCTCAAGTAACCCTCAAGCTATGCCTTGTGAAATGTATGGGTAGCGTCCAATACCACCGCCCACACTAAGGCACCACCTTAAGGTCACCCAAAAGTGAACTTACCATTCACCCTTTCAACCTTTACACAATAAAGCATTTAAGAGACATAAACATTATAGGAATCACATCATCTGAGACAACTCTAAGTCATACTTGTGCAATGTGCAAGTAGCATCCCATACTACTACTCACACTAAGTACTCCTTTGAAGTCACCATAGACAAGGCACATCCATATAGAATAGACATGACAAGGAAGTAACTCATAATACAATCCAAGTATAGCATGAATCTTTACATTTAAGCATTTAAGTCAACATTCTTCAGTAGATTCATTTAGGAAATATTCATGCACTTAGAGGACTTTCATACATTAAATTTGGAAAGCCAATATGCATTTTTAAACATAGAAGACAAGCTATAGTCACAATACACTCATAACATCGTAATATCAATACCTTAGCAACCTCTAAGAACGCTTGTGCAATGTATGGCTGGCATCCCATAATACCAACCTTACTAAGCATTCCTTGAAGCCACATATTCATTTCCATAATCTTCAAGCTTACCATAATCCATAGTCATAAATGAGGAATTATACAAGTACATGAACTAAACATAAGGAAAGTCATCTCTTCATATCTTATCATACCATAAGGAGACCATTCCACAACATCCTAATAAGTCTCCTTGTGTAATGTAAAAGTGAAGTCCCATACCCCCACTTTTACCAAGTAAACCCATTAAGAAGTCATAGTATAGTTCCTATCATATTCATTATCTTATTATTATTATGGAATATTAGCCATAACCGACATAGACCATGTGAGCTACATGAAATCCGGTGTCATATAACCCCACACCGAAAGAAGGCGTTCTTACTTGCCGAAGGTATAACTAATTATATTTAGCTTCTAAGTGGATCCACTAGCTAAGTCCTATGTTTGGCACATAGTTATGGGATACGGAGATTTCTACTAGAAACCCAACCTATTGCATTAGTGGACGAGCTTCCATCTCATGAGTTTACTATAGATGATCCAACCTATTGCATTAGCAGAGGGGACTTTTCCTCATTGCCTATATCCACTCGGTACTAAGCATTAATTCCCAATTATAAATAATTAGTATGGAATTGTATCTACATGTGTGAAGGCATACTTTACCCTTAGTTCAATACAACTCATCAAATAGCTCATAGATTCATTTAAGTGAGAACTACCTTACACCTTAGAATCAACATTAGTATTTGAGAATAACTATCACTCCAAGATCATGTGTTCTCATGAGAATGGACTTTCAATCAACACAATAGGATAAACATGGTTAGGTACATTTCATGCATAATAATATGTAAAGGTGCATATGGGAACTATACTTTCAATTGACACCAATGATACATCATAATCATGTTTATGCATGGAGTGTGTGTGTGTGTAATTGTCCTTGAAATGACACAATCAACAACATTATAATCATCCTAGACCATTCATACAATATAAAGTGTAGGGGTAAGGGAATAATAGCCTTTTCAACAATACCACAACATACTCAATAGTCATAGGACTTTCAACTTCTAGGTAAATCTTGAGTTCACACACAATCCTGCCCACAAGCAAAAATATTCACCATTATGCCCTTCAAGGGCCATGGACCAACTCATCCCAAACATATAGCAATAACCAAATAGATAAGGGAATACCATGAACCAACAACTCATCAATACATTAATCACATCATGATTGACACTTTATACTTCAAGTATTCATCAACATGCACATAATATCATGATCAAGTCAATTCATGTTTAGAAGCATTACCCTAAACCAATTCAAGTCTAGGTGATCTAATCTAAGGCATTATATTGAGAAATTCATCATTCTTGGAGGATCACATTTAAACCCTCAAATTTCCTCTTTCATGACTTAACCCTAGAATCTTAGATTAATCAATAATACATGTAGAATTATACTAGCATCAAGTAACTACAACATAATTAAACACCTCCACCTTTCAAGTGGATCAACATCACTAACACAAGGTTACTACAAAAAGTATTTAGGTCAAACTTTCCCTTTCAAGGCTATGATCATAAATCCTCAATTCACCAACAACTCACCATAATTAGGCATAGATGATGGTACAAGTCAATAATTTAAATCAATCTAGGCATAAATCCATCAACATTCATTCATAATCAACAAACCCACTTCATAAGGCACAATTAGGAATTGAGAGAAATCATGGGTTCATAGAATATTTTCATCTTAAATCATCAATTAAACATCAATATAATCATAGTTTATCATTTGGAAACGTTTGATGCAAGAACCCATGAGATTGAGTAAAACTTAGGGTTTTATGTAACTTGAAAGTCTTGAAAACTTCTTTGAAATTGACTCTAGGGTGAAAATTAACCCTAGATGAAGGATCACCATACCTTTGACTTGAGGAATCCCACAAAAATCTACCCAAAAGCCTTCCTCTTCAAGCCCTAAGTCTTCTTATCCTCTTGGTTTTCAGGACTACACAGGACTAATCCACGCCCATGACCCACGAGGCGTAGATTGATCTACTGGCCGTGAATGGGGCTCGTGAACCAAGCTATTTTGGCAGCTTTTGGGCAGATGTTGGGTCCTCCTCAAGGACCCCTTGGGTGGTCCTTGGGGAGTTGTACCTGGATGTTTGAACCCTAAACATGTCATTCTAAGTACGGGAGTCATTTCCATGAGTTTTAACCCTCATACAACACTCCAAAACTCCACTACAAAATTCTACAACACACTAGTTCAACTCACTAGTTTTCCGGGTGTTTTAGTCGTATCTTGATGTTTAACCCCTAAGTTGTTCAACCATGACTCGGGATGACATAAAACACCATCAAACATCATACCAAACTCAAATGCACACACGTTAGGCTCTAGTTTCACTAGTTCATTTTTAGGGTCGTTACATTATTCCCCACTTAGGAACATTCATCCTCGAATGACACTTTAAACACATTAAGGAGGTAACGACTCAAGATAAACATCCCACAATCATGCATGCAACATCAATATAAATGCATAAACATAGGAGGAAATATAAACTCCACATCAAATAGGCTCAATGCAACAAGAAGGTAGGAACTACATATACAAACTCATATACAACAAGAAGGTAGGAACTACATGAAGAACACAATTTTGAAAACTCATTTTCTCATATAAACAAGACTCCAACTAGATCATGCATAATATAAGGAGAACATGGAAATAGAATGTCACACATGACTCCAAAATCATGAAACAAGCTACAAGGAACTCTTCGTCTCAAGCTTGAACAAGAATAGAAGGAAAGGAGATAAGGATATCAACACTCTCAACAACCTTACTATTCATCATACCATCCCCCACTTAAGGGTAAACCCAACTAAGGCTAATATGAAACAACATAGGAACTTCAATAACACATTTACACTATAAGGGACCATCAACATACTAGAGCTTTTAAACTACGAAGGTCCTCATTAAGCAACTTCTTGCTCACAACCAACCTTACTGACACAACTTAAGGTCTCATATGAGTCTACCATACCGGGTTTAAACTCCTCAAACTCACTACACCTCTTTAGGTGAGAACATCCATCAAGCCTAACTCATGAATATCAAGGACACTCAATGACCTTATCACCCCCATACGAGTAAGCTTATACAGACTCTTTACAACATCATTGTTTCAATGCTAAGGTTAGAGCTAAACATCACTAAACCTTCACAGTCATCACCCAAGGTGATTCTAAACTAAGGTAAATTGCACTTATACTCTCCTTTATGGAGTCTACTCATTCTACACATCAACACTTTCCCAAAACACCTCATTCATCAAATCTATCAACTCACCTCCAAACTCATCATAACCTTCTACCAAAAACTCATATAACTATATAGCAACCCATTCATGCTAAAGACTACCTCACAATATAACTTCTCAAATGTACCATAACAAGACTCATCTAGTCACATAACGATAAATGACCTCATTACTCACCCCTTTTTTTTCTCCCTCGATCCTTGAAACATTAGCCCTTCAAGTAGTCACATCTTCAGAACATCCGGAGGATTGAGGCTGAGTACACCAGGGATGAGGCTAAGAGGAGGAGAGTAGTGCCACTGGACTCTTCCTTGGTTGTTGATGTAGAGATGTTGGATACAGATACAACCCCTCCCACTCAAGCCGATGAGTCTTCAAGTACCCCTAGTACTACCACTAATACTCCTTCTTCGTCTGCTGTTGCTACTATACTACTACAACTGCTTCCTGTCCCCCATTGACACATCCAATGCTCTACAAGATGGGCCATCTAGCCCAATCTGCTGACGTACGTACTTCTTGGGTGGAGGCAACTGTCCCCAAACTGATTGAGAGGGCTATTGCTGCTGCCTCAGCTTTTATTCGAGTTGAGTTGTGGGAGCACCGAGAGTTGATTGACATGCATGTCCTAGCCTTAGACACCCTTACTGTGCGAATTGAGGCATGTGAGAAAGGAGGTCACGATTCAGCTGATATTATGGCCTTGAGAGCCGATATTACAACGTTAAGGCATGACGTTGATGAGCTCAAATCCATAAATTTTTCTGTGCTTTTTGGCATTGTGGACATTCTCAAGGTCCCAAGTACAGGCATGCTAGCTAATTTTGAGATCCCTTCGGCTACTATGACTAGAGATATTGCTATAACTCATGATGATGTTGAGTCGGACGCTTCCGAGACCAATGTAGATGAGTTTGGGACCTATGATGCGGCTGTGTATGATGACCTAGTGGATCTAGAGGTTGCGATGGTGTGGACGACCATGGAGGCTTCGCTTTGGGACACTTCGATTATTGGCTCTAGTAGAGCAAAGGATGGAGATGAGCCGGGCACTGATGCTTAGATTGAGAGTGCCCAGATGTGCAACGTTGACCTCAGGCTTAGCCTGATAGGCGGATATTGCCTATCTTTTAGTTCTACTTTTGAGACACTTATTTTATTTTGCATTGAGGACAATATTAGGTTTTATTTGGCGGGGTAAGGTATCTTCCTACCTGCCCCTTTGGGTTGGATTTAGCTTGTTTTGGATGATTATTTTTGTGACTGTTGGCTTTTGGTTTTTAATATGAATGTTGGTTTTTGATCCGAATTAAAATTTCAGCTCTTGATTTTGTGTTTTTGAATGTGGCTGTTCTCTTGAGTATTTGAATATTGGTTGAGATCAATACCGATGACTTGAGTAGTGTTCTTGATCGAACGATATGTTTGTGCAATTCCAACAAGGAAAAATTAGAGTTGCATAAGTCATGTGTGAACTCTTAGTATGTTGTTGTCACTAGCCGATTGTTTAAATGAGTCTTGTGATGATCTTTGCACGCGAGCTAAATTTGTAGAGTCTTATAATTGTGTTTAATGCCTTGTGTGGTGAGACTTACTTGAAGTATGTACTTGGTGATACCTAGAATTTGCCCCATTGGTCTAATTGATTAATATTGGTGAGTGAAAGAAGTGATCTTAGGCAAAAATTTTGGAGAGTGAACAAAATTACTATTACACCTCTTTGTGACCACCTTGTATATGGTGAACCAACCTTTGCACCATTTGAGCCTGCCCTTTTCTTTGGATGAAACATAAGCACTTGACCTTTTTCGTCCCTACCTAAAATCTTCATGAAGCATTGGTTTGTTTGAATAGCTAGCTTAGGCCAAAAGCGTAAGTTGGGGTGTGGTGAAAAATGGGGAGAGTCAAGAAGTTTGTGAGCTTGATTTTTATTTGATGATGACTAGTCACAGTTCCAAACTTGCAGTACAGAATTGAAAATTACATGGGTAGTTTGAACCTCGTGTGCATTCATGTTGAGTCTCAAGTAGTGTAATTTGTAGACATCTCTGTTGAACTTATTGATCTTATGTTTTACTTGGGTAGTTTCTACTCATTTAGGGCTTAATATTCACAATTTTAGTGTCCTCAATACCTATTTTATGCTCTAAACTGATGTTAAAATGCTAATTTGTAGAATTGAAGGCAAATGAGCAAGGTAAGGACATTACCAGTAAAAAAAAGCGAAAAAGTTGAAGAAGTTGAAGGAAAGCAGGGCTGATACTCGCCAAAGCCACTCGTGACTCACTGAGTGGACCATCAGCACACCTAAAGTTTTAGTAGACCAGCTCATGGATAAGATCAACTCAGCCAGAAAATTGATGATTCGGCAACACATCAAATGAATAGGCAATGGTGATCTAGATCACCCAAAGTTACAACAAAGAAAGGCTAAATAACCAAGACAAGAAAGTGATGGAATGGGCACTTGGCGTATCGCCAAACAGGTCAGCGAAGCCCGACTTACCTCATCGAGTGACTCCAAAGCTGAATTTATGGGAACATATAAATATGATTTTGAAAAGGAGAAAAAGAGTTCCCAGATGGTTCCCACATTGTCCAGTTCTGGGATTTTTATCTTCAACATTCCACACATTGTTTTTACACTCTTTGAGTAGAGATTTAGGGTTTGTTTGATTTTTAGCTTTAATTTGAGCATTTGGAGACTTGTTGATTGTTGCTTAACTAGATGGAAAACATATTTGGTAGCAATTTCTTGCTCTTTATTATGTTTGGGTAAAACCCCTATTCTTGGGGGTGTGATTATGTAGTTGAATGTTTCAATTAGCTTATGGGTGTTAATATTTTCTGATTTTTTTTATTCGAAGTGGGTTCAATCAATAGTTTGCGTTGCAAATACAATTCTAGTTCAGTGCTCTAAGCTTTCTTGAGAAAGAAGTATTAGAGTTAGAACTATTAGTTGATGATGTTAGTGATTGTGTTATTGCGGATTTAAATTGAGAAAGTGGTTTTGACTGCAATTCTCCAAATCTAGCTTGAAAACGTAGATTGATTAAGGAATTTGGTTGTTTATATGTGTTGTGCTTGTCGAGGTTCAAGAGAGCTTGCTTGATTCGTGATAGTTGATTGAGAAACGCCTATTTCATCCAAATCCTAGCCTACCTACTGAGATTCAACGACTTTTAGTAAATAATAATCAACCATTTTGCAAAATTGTCATTGAATTTATCATACTCCCAAGAAACCCTCCCTAGTTGATTACTTCTCAATTATCTGTAATTGATAATTGTTTTCCCAAATCCCCCATCTGACATTAATTGTCAAAACCTTGTTGTTTACTTTATTTTTGCAAATTTTCTACTTCTACAAACAATTAGAACATTATTTCACTTCTTAATCAAATTATTTATCGTATCACTCCCTGTGGGATTGACCCCAACTCTTAGTTGGGTTTGTACTTATTAGTGACTGCCTACACTCAATATCGGATGAAGTATAGTTGAGCGTTGTCATTGAACTCCGTGGTAATGATTT
Organism: Solanum pinnatisectum; assembly: GCA_035578085.1. NCBI lineage: Eukaryota > Viridiplantae > Streptophyta > Magnoliopsida > Solanales > Solanaceae > Solanum > Solanum pinnatisectum. Next base: position 28,976,826 of record CM069083.1, read on the forward strand.
GGAAAAGCATCCAATTTTACAGCTAATGAAGTCGCTTGATCCACTTCTAGTGTTCCGGCAGTCCTTTGTATTGTATTTTTGTGCACATCTCCATTTCATTTGGGGTTCCCCTCTAAAAGTTTGTTTAGGAGTTCAAGTAGTTCATCATAGGTATTTTCTAAAGGTTGCCCACCTGTTGTAGTATTTACAAGTACTCTTGCATTATATTCAAGACCCTCAATTAAGGTGTGATCTAGTACATCATAAGTTGTCTGGTAATGATATGGACAAGTATTTAGCATTTGTTTAAATTGATCTCATGCTTTGTACATGTTCTCTCTGTTTTTCTACAATAAACTAAAATTTTACTCCTCAACCTTGCAGTTTTGCTTTATGGGAAAAATCAACTTAGGAACTTCTTTTCTAGATAATCCCATGTAGTTATGGAATTTGGTGGCTCAACATCCAACCACCATCTTGCCTCTCTCAATAGTGATAATCGTAAAAGAGTCAACCTCACATAATCAGATGATACCCCCTGCGGAATGTAAGTGTCACATCTCTGTACAAAGTTCCTTATGTGGACTTGGGGTTCCTAATGAAGAAGGCCAGTGAATTGCCCTGTTGAATGGATAAGTTGCATGATCTTGGGTTTATTTATATTCCTCGAAGCCAAATAACACCCATGATTTAGTTGAGTTTGAGGACAAATGTGATAGTTATCTATAATGTTTGAGTCATGTTATTTCATTATGACAAACTAATATGATTAGTGATTATAGGTTTGGAATCAACACAAAAAGCTGCTTAATCGGCAGTATGGTAAGTGGAGGTTGGGTCCAAGCACAAAAGCGAAAATCATAAAGTATCAAAGAATCAAAAGAAAGTTCAAATTGAGAATACCCTAACCTCGTATCCAATCTGCGTCACAGAGAGGTAATTATTTATTTCAATTGGTCAAGACTACTGAGACAAAAGAGTACCAATCCTCTCCACATTGTGGAGAGGAGTAGTGTACTTTAAGACAAAATTAGAATGCATCAGCGGGTTGCGTACCTGAGTCCCAGTTTTCTGCCAATTTTCCCAAGCTATAAATTGACCCATATTTTATTATTTTCATTATTCTTTTTCTAGTTTTTTTTAGAACGGCTACTTTGGGAGCTATTTCATCTATTCTCAAGGTTCATTCCTAATGTTTACTCAATTTGATTTCTCTTATGTTTATTGAATACTTCAAGTTTGAGAATCGTATTATAAATAGCTAAATTCTCTAGTTCTAGGGTTGTGGCTACATGATGATTGTATTTTTTTTGACTTTGATGGATTAATTTTTGTTATCATATGAATCTCTTTTTTTTTTCTTAATTTTGTATTTCGTGACTGGACACCATTGAAATAAATGCATTGTCCGAATTGATCTCAGGGAGAGGAATAAGAGTATAGAACGTAGGAATAAAGGAGCACGATCTTCTCTAGGTTTAGAGTTGATTTGTATCTAGGATATGGATATACCTAGAAACCTTGTTTGGTTAATAGAGGGGATGAAAGCTGGAGCGGGAGTGCTGATGGGCCACGATATCTATGATAATGATGAAGCACATGAAATGGTGTAGTTTCTTGAGGTGTCTAGTTTGGGTATTTCAAAAGATAACTGGGAGTCTTTGAATAGGGTGTTGAGGCTTCCACCCAAGTCTTCAATTGAAGAATAACTTAAGCTTGAACTGAAGACATTACCATCCCACCAGAGGTATGCATTTTTGGGAGATGATAAGACCTTACCTATGATTTTATCTATAGATTTATCTGAGTTACAGGTTGAAGCGGCATTGACAATATTGAAAAGTAGAAAGGCATCCCTCGACTGCTCTATATCTGACATTCATGGGATCAGTCTGGCATTGTGCATGCATAAGATATACATGGAGTAAGGAAACATGCCTAATGCACAACACCACCACTGAGTGAACCCAATCATGAAAGATGTGGTCAGGAAGGAAGTTATCAAGTGGTTAGATGTAGGGAAAGTGTTTTCCATATCAGATAGTAAGTGGGTAAGTCCTGTGCAATGTGTAACTAAGAAAGGGCAAATGATTGTGGTGACTAATCATAAGAATGAGTTGATCCCCACTAGGACAGTTACTGGGTGGCGTATTTGTATAGATTATTGCAAGCTGAACAAGGCCACCAGAAAATATCATTACCCGATTCCCTTGGTGGTCATGGTGTTCATGTGGATGTTTTTACCAACCAAAAAATTTGGAGGCATTATTTATGTGGTGTTCATGTGGATGTCTTTACCGACCACAAGAGTTTGCAATACGTATTCAACCAGAAGGATCTAAATCAAAGCCAAAGAAGGTGGTTTGATTTATTAAAGGATTATTATATGAGTGTTCTCCATCACCCTGATAAGGCGAATGTGGTGGCAGATGCTTTAGTTGGTTATCTATGGGTAGTGTTGCTCATATTGAAGATGATAAAAAAGAGTTGGTTTGAGATTTTCATAGATTGGCCCAGTTATGTGTTCAGCTAGTAGACTATACTAAAGGTGGTGTTATGGTCCACAATGGTTCATAATCGTCTTTTGTGGCGAATGTGAAAGACAAGCAAGGTCATGATCCAACTTTGGTTGAATTATGGGAAGCGGTGCTTCAAAAGTCCATAGAGGCTTTCTCCCAAGGGGAAGATGGTGTACTTAGATACCAAGGTCGTTTGTGTGTTCCCAATGTTGATTACTTGAGGGAACAAATCTTATCAGAAGCCCAAAGTTCTTGGTATTCCATTCACCTGGGTACCACCAAGATGTACCGTGAAATGCAGGAGATCTATTGGTGGAATGGGATGAAGAAAGATATTATGGAATTTGTGGCTAAGTGTCGTAATTGCCAACAAGTGAAAGTTGAGCATCAAAAGACGGAGGTTTATCCCAAGATATTATCATTCCTACTTGGAAGTGGGAAGATTTGAATCTGGACTTTGTTGTTGGTTTGCCTCGCACCCGGCGACAACATGACTCGATTTTGGTTATAGTAGATCGAATAAAGAAATTGGTTCATTTCATCCCATCAAGATTTCTTATTTGGTGGAGGACTATGCTAAGTTGTACTTCAGGGAAATGGTAAAGTTACATGAAGTGCCTTTATCCATTATCTCCGATCATGGTACTCAATTCACTTCACAATTTTGGAAGTCTTTCCAAAAGGGTCTTGGTACTCATGTTAAGCTTAGCACGACCTTTCACCCTCAAACCGATGGGCAAGCGGAGCATACTATCCAAACTTTAGAACATATGTTGAGAGCTTGTGTGATAGATTTCAAGGGTAATTGGGATGATCATTTTCCTTTGATTGAGTTTGACTATTGATACGGTCAAATTACACCTCCCTAAAGAAGTATAAACGATCGTTGTCAAGTAAAGAACCCAACTTGTAGGTTGGGGTCAATCCCACGAGGAATATGGTTTAGACTTAACTTCAACTTACAATTATATTTGTTTAGTCAACGTATTTCCGTGACAAGTAAGTAAAGGGGGGGGGTTATGTAATAAATAACTAGTTGTTGTTTAGAGAACAAGTGAGCAAGATTTGAACTTTAATTTTTATCAATGGGAGAAAGTAACTGGGGTGTATCTGTTCCCCATAAGCTCATAACACTGTAATCCTAGTAATAACAATCTTTTCCTAGTGTATTACATGCAAAGTGATAAGTTATGTATCACTAAATCCTTGGTCCTGCAAATAGAGAATTTCACCCCGCACCTTGGTCCGGCTACATGTGTATATTTTACAAACCCTTACCTTTTCCTCATATTATACATCACATCAATGTAGGGCTTAGTTTTCACCCTCGTACCAATTGACATTAGACTATTGGATATTATCACACTAAATCTATGTTGATAATTCTTTTCTTATTAACTACCTCCTTGGTTCGGAAGGTAGCAACAAGGCGAGTTCTCACATTTGCAACCGTTAAAAAGACTTCTAAACCAAAAATTTATCAATGCATGCAACAACACTATTCAAGAATTACGTAGTTACTATTCATACTTTGTTAATCGCTCATGGTTCCCACAACCCTAGTTGTGGATTTAGTTACTCATACTAGAAAGAACACAATTCATAGTTGTATAAGAAGAATTCATGACTTACTATTAGAGTAGAAGAAATCCATAAACCCAACTTGAATTGCAAAGTTAAAATCTTCAAAATGAACTTAGGAAATCAAGAATTGCTCAAGTTGCAAAATTAATCTCCCAAGCCAAAAGCTAGAACTAAATAATAATATCTAACCCCCAAAAATGAGGTTTACATACCCTATTTATAGAAAACATAGTCCTAAACAAGAAGGAAACAAAATAAGGAAATAAAGTTTTTGGACACTGTGTTGATCTACGACACTGACCTACGGATCGTGGACTGACCTACGGTCCGTAGGTCCCTTTCGTGGTTTGGGACTTGGAAATTTTTCCAAAGCTCAAAATCTTTAACTCTCAGTAACGATTGAAGGATCAACAGGATGGACCGTGACTCGATCCATGGTCCATGGATCCTCCTCCATAGCTCCATACTTAAACTTTTGAAATCAGGTACTGGAACCCCCTTCTCTGAATCATTTGACACACCTGCAGGACGACCCGTAGGTCAACCTATGGTTCATCGTTTGTAATCGTGGTTCCACACTTGGTCAAGAATTCTGTGATTTTCCTTCAAGCAATGCCTTTCTATCTATGCCTACCACCTACGAACCGTGACTGGACATACGGTCCGTAGGTCACATCCTTAGATGCCCATTTCTGTAACATTCTTTAGCTATGTCTCTCAACTTCCACGTCCAAACTTATTTCCTGCGAACAAGATAAAAACACATTAGTACCAACACAAAATGGCTTTAGACACACGCAACTCTTAAGTGAAATGTATTAAAAATACTGTAAACTCATGGTATATCAACTATAACAATGATTATCACTCAAGTATTGGTATGGCTCCATTTGAGGTATTGTATGGTAGGAGGTGTAGATCTGCTATAGGCTAGTTTGACGTGGGTTAAGTTGCCCTAATAGATCCCGATTTGGTACATGAGGCTATGTAAAAAGTTCAAATTATTAGATAATGGTTAAAAACAACTCAAAGTCAGCAAAAGTCATATGCCGATGTTAGGAGAAGAGATCTTGAGTTTGACATTCATGTTTGGGTTTACTTGAAAATTTCACCCATGAAGGGTGTAATGAGGTTTGGTAAGAAAAGGAAGCTTATTCCTCGTTATGTAGGCCCATATCAGATTTTGAGGTGTATTAGTAGGGTTGCTTACGAACTTGAGTTGCCTAGTGAATTGGCATCGGTGCATCCAGTTTTTCATGTCTCTATGCTGAACAAATGTGTTGGTGATCTGACATCTATAGTTCCCTTAGAAGGTTTTGAAGTTAAGGAGAATCTTTCTCATGAGGAAGTTCCGATTGAGATTTTAGACTGACAAGTCAAGAAGTTGAGAAATAAAGAAGTTGCTTTCGTAGAAGTGTTGTGGACGAATAAGTTCGTTGAGGGTACTACTTGGGAGGCATAAGCCGATATGATGTCACGATATCCTCATCTCTTTCCTTCTACTCCTACTCTAGCTTTACATATTGAATTCTGAATTCCTCATGATTTACTCTTTTTTGTGTCGTGTGTCTTTGATATTCCCATGGTTTCCTTATTTATGCATGTTCATGGAAAAGCTTAACTTTTGAGAAAATGAGTCAACTTGATTGATTTCTACCTATTTATTTACATTCGAGTATGAGTTGCATATAGACTTTATGATATGATGTTTTGAACATGCTTTAGCTTGGGGTTGATGTTTCCTTCTCGGATATGTGCATTTATGTAATTGTATGCATGTTAGGCTGTTAGGTTAAGTTTCTACCTTCCTTATGATGTCTTGAATCTCATTCAAGGACGAATGATCCCAAGGGGGAGATAATGTAACACCTCGGATTTGAAAATATAGGAAATTTCAGATTTTTCAGAAACATGGTGCCATCACAGATGACACCATTCACGGACCGAAGTGGATTGACGGTCTGTCGATGGGGTCCATGGTTTGAGAGTTGGTTTTCCAAAAATGTCAAGTTTTATGTATTTTTCAATGGTTCACCAGAATGGTCTGTAGTTTAATCCACAAGTAGTAGATGGGTTTCGTAGGTGAGTTTCAGACTTAGAGAAAATTCAGGACTAGAAGTCGAGATCCACGGCTGGGATCACTAGAATGTCATTGGACCCACCATCCATGGACGAGACCTGTCGATTGAGTCTCAGATCCCAGCCTCTGATCCAAACGACAGTCTAGCAAAATGGTCTGTGGATTGACCAACGGACCGTTGTTCTGGCCGTTAGTTGGTACCGTCAGTTATTTTCTTTGGGCAGTTGGGTCTTTCCCTTATTATTTTATCCTAATACCATGTTGTTTTACCCATCACTAAAACCCCTATATAAGTGTTTTATTCCTATATAAGTGTTTTATTCCCCAAATTTCCCTAATTGAAATCATTCTCTCAAATTTACAAAAGAAGAATCAGTCTTCTCTCCAAAATATTGATCTCTCTAGAAAGCTTGAAGAAGAAGGATTCAACCTAGGGTTTCAAGTCAAATCTCCAAATCCTCCATTGAAGTTAAGAAATTGGCATTGAGGTATGATAGTTTTCATCCATGGATTCCTTCCATTCATGGAGTTCCCAAATTCTCCTATTTTCAAAGTTAGAAATCCCCAAATAGAGTTAGGGTTTTCTTCTATGTTATGGGTTCTCTTGATTATTGATTTAAATGATTGAATTATGATCTCTTATGCATGAATTGATGAAATTCCATTGTTTTTGTGATGATTCCCCAGGAACCCATATATTTTCCATGTTTTCCAAGTTATGATGATATGATGTGGGTTTTGAATTATGAAAGAAGAGATTATGAAATTAAGCATGTTCTTATGGAATTTATGTAAATGTTTTAAGGATGCTTTGAGAGTGAAGCATCAATGATGATTTTGTTGATTTGTTGAAAGGATTTTCTCATATACATATGAAAGCATGATTGTGAATGGTTTACTCACATAATAAGGGTTTCTAAGGTTGAAAGACTTTTCTCATCTAAAATGAACTAATGATTACTGAAATTAGGTTAATGTTAAGGCAAGAGGTGATTATCCATGCTCTCTATTGAATGAAAATAGGTGATTACCCATGTCATGTGATGTAAGGACAAGAGGCGATTACCCATGTTCCTTTAAGATCTAAGATGAATATGATTAAGAACTATTCCGTAGAAGTTAAGCTTAGTGTTGAGTGGAAAACTAGTGTTTACCCAAGTCCCATAAACTATGTGCCAACATAGGATTGTCTAGATAGACATTAGCTAGTGGATCCACAAAAGCTAGAAGTTCATGGTCCTTACCTTGGCAAGTAGGAAAACTCTTTTAGGTGTGGGAGACACCAGATTTGTTCATAGCTCGCATGGTCTTATATGTCGGTTAAGGCTTCTTCCCACAAACAAGAAAATTTATAATGAACCAAGGTTACTTAAATAAGTATCATAAATATGTTTTAAGATGATGTTCACTTGCATTGATAATGTTTTATGACTTATGATTTCTAACTCTCAAGATGCATGTTTTAGCTTAATCATTGCTTAATTATGAATATGTCCCTTTTTAGCATGTTTTAAAATTTTATATGCATGGCTATCATACTTGATACATATTTTGTACTAACACATACTCTTGCCTACATTTCCCAAAATGTAGGGTCCAACTATCAGGGTTCTCAATTTCGTGGCTAGAGGTTTATTTGAGAGATTTTGAGCTGTGGTGAGTCCTCATGCTTCGAGGATGTACTTTTATAATTTTTTAGTCTCTCCTTAATTTTCAGTTTTGAACATAATGTATGGGCTAGGCCCAATTTCATTCATATGCACTAGATGGCTAATGAGACAAATGTTTAGACTTATAATACTTTTGGACTTGAAATGTTGTCTTTATCTCTTTTTTTATTTCTTATGTTGTGAATTCTAAGAGGATTGTGTGGAGCCTCTCGGGGTCCTATACGCCATGTTACATCTACGGTGTACCCTTCGGTCATGATACTTCAAGAATAGTCTTCACTTCAATTTTCAAAATACATCACCGAAGAACCTGATATGCACATTCTTAGAACAAATATGTTCATCCCAAAATTAATTCTTCACGTCAAAGAAAAACATCTTGTATTGATGCCCATTCATCCCTTTAGGAAGCATACCACATACCACATTGTTTGCAAAATTAGCATACCATGGTGTAGTATTATTTGATATAGCTATAACTAATTCATCAGGAAAAGACTCTTCATTGTCCTTCTCCTCAAAACTCACCACATTTGGTTCATAATTGTTTAAAGGGTCCGCCACTTGATTTTCACAGCCTTTTGATCATTGACTTCAAAGTCAAATTGTTGAAGCAACACCACCCAGTAAATTAGCCTTGGCTTCGCCTCTTTCTTGGCCATTAAGTGCCAAATTGGAGTGTGGCCCATGTGATCAACCATCTTGGTACCTTGAAAATTAGTTGTAAACTTGTCAAAAGCATACACAACCGCCAAGAACTCTTGTTTGGTCGCTGTGTAGTTTCCTGTGCCACATTCAAAGTCTTGCTTACATAATACACTGGGTGAAACAATTTCACCTTTTTTTGTTCGAGAACCGCACCAAAGGCCATACCAATTCGTAGCAACAATATTAAGGGCTAATATTAGCTTCTCCTTTACACAAGAGAAAGTTTTCAAGCAAGCATTATCAAAATCAAAACACTCTCCCTTTCTAGCAGGTTGCACAACGAAAAGTGACCTTGGAGAAGTCTTCAATAAAACAATGGTCGAACCCCACATATCCTAGAAAACTTTGGACCTCTTTCAGTGAAATAGGAGGTGGAAACGTGTACCTCCACTTTGCTTGGTCCACTTAAATATCCTTCCCGATACCTTATGCCAGAGGAGAATTCGTTCCTTCACCATAAAGTGAATTTTTAACAATTAAGAACAAGATTTGTCTCGATGCATCTTTCAAAACCTTTCTCAAATTCTCAAGACAAACATAAAACAAATCACCAACAATTAAGAAGTCATCCATGAACACTTCCATTGAATCTTCCACCATGTTTGCAAATATTGATAATAAGCACCTTTGGAAAGTGGTTGGGGTATTCCAAAGCTCAAAGGGCATTCTTTTTAATGCCAATGTTCCATAAAGACAAGTGAATGTCATAGGACGATTATCCTTTTCGATCCATCTAGAAAGAAATACAAACAACTACCCACAAGTCTATCAAGAATTTGATCCATAAATGGCATTGGACAATTATCCTTTTCAATCCACACATTCAAATTTTGATAATACATACACACGCCACCCATTCACCGATCCCATGTGCACTAGCTCATTCTTTTCATTAGGGACAACCGTCATCCCCCATTTCTTTTGAACACATAATATGGGACTAATCTATTTAATTTTCGCAATAGGGCAAACCATTCCTGAGTCGAGCCACTTGATTATTTCCTTCTTTACTATCTATTGCATAAGAGGATTCAACATCCGTTGATGTTCAATACTAGGTTTGATTCCTTTGCCAATTGAAATTTGTGTGTGCATATGTGAGGTGGACCCCCAACTATATCCAAAATTTACCATCCTAATGCTTTGATGAACCTTTTTAATACATGAATTAATGCAACAGCTTGTCCTTGCAAAAGATCAACGGCAACAATCACCGACAAGGTGTTGTTGCCTCCCAAGAAAATGTATCGCAAATGGGAAGGGGAGTTTTTCAACTCTAGCCTAGACTCTCCTTGTTTTTCAAGTCAATGGCAAGTTTCTTGGGGTTGGATTGAAAGAAACCCGACCCAGCAAGTGCAGCCACTACCTCATTGCAGTTATAAATCTCTTCCCTATCGTAGTTCAACAATACAATCGCTAAAGACTCCCCAATACACGTAATTTCACCAACACTTGCTAGTGCCTCATCAATAACTTCAACACAAGACACGACTTTCATATCACTTGGGTGTTTCATAGACTTGCACACATTAAAGTTCACCTCTTTGTTGTAAACTCTAAATTTCAATTCTCCACTTTCTACATCCACCAAGGCTCTTCTGATGTCCAAGAAAGCTCTACCTAAGATAATTGGGATCTCGGCATCAATTTCACAATCCAAGACAACAAACTCAATGGGGTAGATGAACATATCCACTTTTACCAAGATATCATAAAGCACACCTATCGGTCTTATGATAGAACGATCAGCCATCAAGAGACACATCGTAATTGTATTTGGAGCATCTAACCCAAGCTTTTTGAAGATAAAAAATGGCATAAAATTAATACTTATACTTAGATAACACAGTACTTTGGCAAATTGATACATCTCAATGGTATAAGGGATAGTGAAAGCATCAGGTTCATCTTTATTAATAACCCCATTACTTGAAATAATGGTGTTGAAGCTATGTGAAACCTCAATGGTCTCTAATTCCATCCTTCTCTTCTTTATAACCAACTACTTTATAAATTTTGTGTACCCCGGCATCTCAAGTAAAGCATCGACCAAAGGAATATTCACCGAAAAACTTTTAAACATGGACAAGAACTTTTGAAATTTGTCATCACCTTCTTTCTTCTTCGGTCATTGAGGGAAGGGGGGGTCAGCTTGATCGGCACATTCACACTACCTAATGGAGTATTAATGCCCCCCCTACTTTGACGTTACAATCACTCACGGGGTTGGCATCACTAGAATCACTTGTAACCACTAGAGAAGTATGATCTATCACCTCAACTGGTCTTTTTTTTATCATTAGGAACTTTGTCTTTGCCCACGTCATCACTTACCACCTTATTTGTAATTATATCGTTACCAACCTTCTTTCCACTCCTAGTTACAATGGCCATACAATGATCATCATTCTTTGGTTTTGCAACCGTATCACTAGGAATCCAAACTTAGGGTTTTGATTCAATTGAGCTGAAATTTTCCCTATTTGTGTTTTGAGTTGCTTAACAGAGTCTACATGTGAAGTAACCATTTTAAACAATGAAAAGAAATCATTTTTCATTTCTTTAAGAGCCTTAGCGGACCCTTCCACCTTGTGAAGGATTTGAGAAAGTATATCTTCCATCCAAAAGCTTTTGGGATCAACACTTTGTTCCTTTGGCTTTTGTCGGCCATGTGGAGGCACGTACCTATCTCTATCTCCATCACATTCTCTCCAATTAGCACCTCTATTACGCTAATATTTCTTCCAATCTCTCCAACTACTATCTTGGTCCTTTTTCCAACCTTGATTCCTGCCTGACCTAGATAGCTCGGAAGACAACCCCTAATTTGATTACTCAAGAACTGAACTTCTTCATTATACTTAGCTTCAAACTTTTCATCCTCCAAACACATTCTGCTACTTGCACCTACCGCATTCACATTCTTAAAACCACCGACCATTACATGTTTTGATATAAGATCTAGCCGAGTCATCATTTTTCCATGTTCTTATATCTTACTTGATCCTTTTCCAATTGTTCTTTGGATATAGCCTATGCAAAATGTATCACCCGATCCTCTCTTGTGTGCCAAGTGCAACTTGTCTTAACCATTGCATAAAGCAAAGTAGAAGCCACTAGAAAAGGTTGTCTTACGATCCCACGTGAACAAGCTGGTAATAATCCCCTTTGTTAACTGTGTCAAGGCACCTTTAAAAATTGTGAAAGCCCTTTGTCTAGCAATCCATGAGTGGGGAATTCCAAAAGCTTCTTTTGAAATCACAACCATGTTTCGTGAAGTGGCTCTCCATCGATACGGTGGTAGTTATGGATTTCATCTTGGAGCTTCATCATTTTGTATGGGGGAGAGAACCTTTCAAGAAATGCTTCGTTTAACTCATTCCATGAAGTAATCAAGTCTTAGGGACACTCCCCCAACTATTCAGTATCATCACCTATCAAGGAAAACATGAATAACCTAATTTGAATAGATTCTTGGGTAATGTTCGTGAATGTGAACGGGCCACACACATCAATGAAGTACCTAATATGATCGTGAGGGTCCTTATGAGTCAGCCTTCTAAATAATCCTTTCATTTGAAAAAATTAGAGCATTGTGCCTACGACATGAAAGATAGCATTCCCTATAGTTGAAAGAAATTATATAGCACCCGTACGACCAAGATCTTCCATTTGATTGTCATCATCCATATAGCCTTTGTCACTCGCAGCTTCACTCCCATGAATACTTGTGTTGTCACTTATCAATGTAACACAAAGCAAACGGGATAAGAGTACTCAACTACAAAAGAATAGTTCAATAAGTTACTTCAACAAGAGAATGTTTTCACCATTCCCTGTCAACTGTGATATTTTTTATAACACTTAACTATAAATCTTATAATTCAATGTGTAGGTGGTCGTTAGCAATATAAAACCCAATGGGGAGTTGGGCTCGAATCCCACAAGGATTGATAAGCAAGAATTCAACTCATAAAGTGAACTAACGTACTATAATTTTTTTTCAAACAATCAATTAGAAATAAATGTAAGTTTGAGAGATTTTAGATTATGAAATAATGAGATGTTTAACAATATGTTAACACAAGCAAAGAATAAGAAAATTTCTCTAGTACAAAGGGAATCTTAGGAGTGTGCATAATTCAACACCAATATCGTATTGTGGGTAATTGCATTGCTTAAAAAGCTGGTTACTAACTTTTAGGCTAGATAAACTATCATTTTTCACATGAGTTTTGTCAAACAAAAACATGTATCACATTCAACGCAAATTCAATTCCTTAATTTAGACTTCTTTGTAAAGCAAGACATAATATGAACTTAATCAATTCATTTATCAACTAGATCTTCCACTCTAAATATATTTTGTAAGAAAGCATAAAGATCTCAAGCTAGATTAGAGTTTGCAACCTCAAATCATAAATAATAATATGAAGAAATAGTTTAAGTCATTTCAAACCAACATTTGATTATGCAATAACAAAATCCACAAAATAATTAGGATTCAATTACATTGTACACCCTCAAGATATGATGTTTTAGCCACTGATACTATAAATAAAAAGAGTTTTACAAAGGAAATTATTCTCCATCAAAGTTAGAGGTGCTTCAATCTTCAATTCCAATCAACCCAAGTCAAAACCCCGATTTCCCTAGTTTTTTAACAAGTTAAATTCCCTAAAACGTATAGAAGTTTCAAAGTATCAAGTATTCAGAACAGTGAAGGATAATGTTTCTCTCTCTTTAAAGTTTATTTATACTTTCCATAGAATTGGAAGAAAATATGGCTTTGGCGTCGTTTGTCAAGCTTGCCAACCCATTTAGCGAGTCATCGAGTGCTTCAACTACTCACCCAATTGTGCTTTAGATTTAATTTATGCCTTTACGTTTGATTATATTTAGGCAAGCCCATCGGAGTAGCCGACACGGTCGGTGAGTCAGTATTTGATCTTTAAACTTGCAAAGTTGACTTGACTAATTGTGTAGAGTTCGCTAAACCTTTGGGCCAGATAGCTTGAGATCACCAACACAGTCGGCAACTCACCATGTGGTTCTTCCTCTCACCGGTTTAACACAACTTTTATGCAAGATATTCTAAAATTTTTGGCAAGATTAAATCCCATTTGGTGACTCTTGAAATAAGTTTGGCAAGATTTAGCTTAGCCATTTTCTTTACTTTCTATAGATTTTCCCTTTCTTTTGCTCCCACGTGTCCTCATTTTTTCTTGAGCTTTCATAACTTAAATTTAAATAATTTACATAAAAATGGACATAAAAAAGCACTGAGGACCTGATTTGGTAAACTAAAAAGCCTAAACTAAGTCCAAAATCTTTGACTCATCAAAGCCCTTATAGTGAAGGGCATGCCACTATGAAAGCCCAAATTGTTTCGCAGTATAGCAAAAGATTCCACTACAGTTTCACTTTTATAGCAGGATTGGGCCTCTATGCTGGGGTTAGATGCTAAAAATGCACAAAATGCCCCAAAATTACAAATAATCAATCAAGAACATTTTGGGGAAGTACAGAGGAGACCTCGGGTAGTTCACATGTTTTCTATTAAAATTGTGCGTGAAGGTAAGTAAATCACTCCCCTAGCTCTATAATTTGATTACTATGCCTTCGAATCCATGGTAGTAGAATTAGGTGAGGGTTTGGTTTGACTTAATAGTGGGAAAAACCAGGTTGGGGTGGGAATATCATAAAAATGGCTTGGGTTTGGGATTAGGATATAATCTTGGTTGTTTAGGCCATTAAGGTTTGATTATGTATTATACTTATTGTTGTATACCAAGAACAAGATAGGTATCATAACAATGGGAAAGCTCAGGTTATATAGAGAATTTTGGGCTTGATTTGAGGGAGGTGATGATTGTTTATTTCTCATTTATATTATATGTGATTCATAACTTTTCATTAATATTACCTATATAATGAATGGTTAGTGAAATGGAAAGAGTATAATTGAAATGTTACTATGATTTGAATCTAACATAATGAATGTGTTAATTTGGTGGTACAAGTGTGATTAATTTCAATGTGATTCTTATTCTGATTCAGATTGTGATGTATGATTGTCGGTTGGCTTGGATACCACATCTGGTACATACGAATGGTTGGCTCAGGTATCGTAATTGGTACATGATATTTCTTGGTTGGCTCGGGTACCATGCCTAGTACATATTCAGTTGACTCGGGTACCACGCTTGGTATGAGATATCTATATAGTTGGCTCAGGTACTACGCCAGTCCAAATTACTAATTGTTGGCTTGGGTACCACACCAAGTACATGTAATGCTTTGTGTGTTGGTTCCATGTGTGAACCAAGTTGAGTTTTTGCAATGTTATTGATCATATTTATTGCATATGTTATCTTTTGTACTAAGTTGTGGTTACCTATTCATATTTTGTATAACTAGACTCTGTCGAAGATCCTAAGAGTACACTATGAATTTTTTTATTGATACCGCACTTGCTCTATATATGTTTAGTACAAGGCATATTATGGTGGCCTCTTCAAAATTGTGACTTTAGCACTTACTAAATCCAAGAGTGAGATACTTTTTCCGAGCCGCTATGGATTCTTCATTTACCTTTTGTCTATTTTTTGGACTTTGATTATTTTTGTTTTGGTGTTGCATTCCCATAATCTAGATTACATTGATATTTAAGTACATGAATTTTAACTTCTAGGGGGTTTTCCGCAAATTTCTTCATAAGGGTTGATATAAAGACTTGTTTTACTTATTTAGAATATTGTTTTAAGTTGATTTAGTACTTGTGTATTAGTAGATAGTTAATTCTTCCACTGGGTATAGTGTGGGTTCCGCTCAGAAACGGTTGGGTCGTGACAATTAAGTAGGCTCAACACTTATGGATTACATTATTTTTATCATATTTATAATGTCTCGATATTTATTATGTACAAGGTATTTTGAGTTTTAATTATTATATTTTTAAAAATATTTAAATCTAATAATTATAAAATTGTTTATTAGAAGTTATATTTAATTCTAAAATATGTAAAGTGGTTTCTTACAAAACCTCAAGTATTGCAGCAAAAACAACAGGGAAAGACATCAAAACGAACAATCAAGACATTGATTGTTAGTTTGGTACTTACTTATTAATGTTATAATGTAATGACCCCACCGGTCATTATGGGAAAACCATTGGTGGAAGAAATTGCATAAGAGAACCTTTGGAATGATGATTTAAAAATGTTAGGCTAGGCTAATCTCAAACTGAATCTGAGCAAGGTGAGGTCTTGGTCAATCCAGGAAAGGATTAGGTAGACTATCTAAGCATAAGATAGTTTTTTAAATAGCTAAGACATTAAGGAAATCATAAGGCTTTTCCCAATCAAAATTGGTTAAGTAGAACTCCTAATATTGAACTTGGCATTAAAGGCTTAGTTTAAAATTTCAAGGTTCGAAGGTCTGTTGTAGAATGAGAACTTTTTAGGAGAATTTTGAGTTTCTTTCCCATGAAATACGCTATAGTGGGTTTTACACTGGTATAGTGGGGAAATTCATTCCCTACATAGAGGGTGGTTCTGTTATGTCATATTTAGGAAGCTGTTTGAAGACCTTAATTATGAGATGTGTGATATTTGAATCTAAGGCTGAGCTACTTTTTCCAGGCTACCATGCGTTCAACTTATTTTCTTGGTCCCTTCCTTTGGTCTTATAACTTTCTACGGTTATGATTTCTCAACTTTGGAGTTGCATCCTTTTATTCTAGATAACTATAATTTTTGTACATGACTTTCAATTTCTAGGTGGTTGTTTTGTTCAAATGTTTGACAATAATGGTTTATGATTTTATGAAACCTTAATTTTTAAAATTTGTCTTTTAATTTAAAATTTGTCATAATTAGATTGTTATGGATTGTGTGATGGTAATTAGTTAATTCTCCCATCAGAAGGTTAGTGTGATTGTCACTCACGACGGGCTAGAGTCATGGCGAATTTTGTATCATCCCTAGGTTCATTGATTTCATCACAACAAAATTGGTCTTGTAGAGTCTTGTGGAATGGTATAGAGATATTTGTACTTTTGTTCAGGAGGCTACCGTACTTTAGGAAATTTCTCTTATTTCTTCTTTCTTTGTGCTTTAACTTGATTTGGATTAGTATCTGGCAATCCAAATTGGTATTTAACCTCCTTCACTATTCTGTTCGCATAAGGTTGATACTTACACAATATAGTTAGAGTACGAGCTTCAATGATGAAACCAATGTTTAGAGTAAGAGGTAGAGGCAGAGATAAGGGCTGAGGAAGAAGGGGGGCTACACCCACCATAAGTGGAGCTCAAGCAGTAGTTAATCCAAAAAAGTAGACCCACCCCCCACCCCATGACCATATTGAGGAAGAGGTTCAGGTTGAGATTGCGGAGGATGTTTAGTCAGAGGTGGAAGCACAGATTAGGGATATAGGTCATCCCTCTATGTCCTCTTAAATGGTTCAACAGGAGTTAGCTTTTCTAAATGGGTTGGCAAGTACTGGAGCGACTTTTGTAATACTAGTTACTCATGTCACACCCCGAGGCTACCCCCTTGATGTAAACACGGGACCTAGGATCACGAGTGACCCCAAGCTAACCCTGAGCTGGCATATCATAACATACAAGATAGATTTGAAAAGAGAAATATTGTGCGGAAGCTGAAAACATGATATAAACTGAAATGAGAAATACCAATACTACCTGAATATATAAACTGCGAGTTTAATAACAACTAAAGGATCAAACTCAAAGCTCGAACTAAATCTAACTATGTCTGAAATAAGCCTCTAACTGACTAGAGATGTTGGGACATGCTCCAGCTAACTCTAGCAAAAACTGGAACTGAAAGTAAAAGAAAACACGTCTTTCATCCTTGAAGAATAAGGACTCACCAATGATAATGCTTAATATGGATCGGGAATCGATCTACACACGATCTGAATGCTAAGGACCTGAACCTACATCACGAGAAGATGTAGCACAGAGTATGCGTCAGTACTTGAAAGTGTAACACTTCAGAAAACTACTAAACTAAGCTAGAGCCTAATATGTAAACTAGTAGCTTAAATGGGGTTGAACGTAAAGAATATAGTCGTAAAATAACCTCCCTTAACTAGTACAAGTGTTTTTGGGCTAAAATGTCAAGGCATGACCTCCCAAGGACCAACCAAGGGTCCTTGAGGACGACCTTGAGACAACCCCAAAAAGCTTTCAAAACAGCTTTAACCTATGGATGGGAACCCACAAGCCGTGGGTGGATCCACACCCAGTAGGTGGGGGTCGTAGGTCTAGGCTGGACCTCCCCATTTTTCTCAAAACTCTCTGTCCCATCTACGTTTGTACAGAACGGCTCGTGACCCACCCACAATCCTTGGGTGGGGTGTTGCGAGTGAGGGCAGTTTTTGAACTTTAGTTTTTAAGTTAGGGATTAAGGAAGGGGCTTGGGGTTAATTAATAATTAAGTAGGGTCATTTAATACTAATTAAGATACTTATAAATATCTAATAAACCCCTAAACTAAGTCAACTAGCTCATTCTCTCAAGACCCCAAACTAAACTCCTTCCCTCCCAAATATTTCTCTCTCTAAGACTCCACTGCAGAACAAGAACAAGGTCAAGTTTAGGGTTCAAGGATCAGCGTTTTCTCTTCAATTTCATGAGGAAATATTCATATGGTATAGTGGCTTTTTATCTATGGGTAGTTTCCATCCATAAAGTCCCTTCAAAAGTTGATTTCAAAGCTTCCAGTTTCCCCCAAAACCTAGGGTTTCAATCTAAGTAATGGGTTCTCTTTCAAATCATTTTTAATGATTGATTTATGATGGATTATAATTGAATTGATGTTTTATCTTTGATTTATGATTAAATCCCCCCAAGAACCCATGAATCCCCCATATTGCTAATTGTGAATTATGATGTGGGTTGATTAATTATGGAAGCATGTCAATTGATTATGTTATATTGATTAAGTTATTGAATCATGATATTCCCCTATCTAATGTAGTAATTCTAGAAGTTTGGGTTGAGTTTTATTCATAGCCTTGAAGGTCAAGTTATTAGGGTTTGTACATATTGATGAGACTTATGTATCAGTTTATGATTCACTTAGATAGTGAAGATCCTATGACTATTGTGTAATTGTGGTATTGTTGCAAGATCATTCTCCCCATACCCTTACACATGACTATGCATGAATTGTCTAGGACTATGATAATGTTGTTGTGTTGATTGAAAGGCTATCCTCATGAAACACTATGAACATGATGTGAAAGGTTTACTCACATATTAATGATTTCTAAGGTTGAAAGTCCATTCTCACCTAATTGAATCCATGAGCCATTTTATGACTTGTGTTTAATGAAGGGTAATATACTCCTTCACACATGTAAATACAATTCAAGACTACGTATGTAAATTTTGGGAAAGTAATTCTTAGCACCGAGTTGATATGGAATGTGAGGTAGAGGCTCTCTTGTCAATGTAATAGGTCGGGTCATCTAAAGTAACCTCATGAGATGGAAGCTCCCCCGTCAACACAATAGGTTTGGGGTTTCTAGAAGCAATCTCCCTATCCCATAAGTATGTGCCCACATAGGTCTTTAGCTAGTGGATCCACCTGAAAGATAATACATTTAGTTTTACATTAGGCAAGTAGGACATCTCTTTTCGGTGTGGGACATGACACTAGATTCCATGTAGCTCAACATGATCTATGTTGGTTAAGGCTATTTCCCTACATAACAAGAGTATGAATATGACAAGAACATGAACATGAACTATACCTATGACTTCTCATGGAGTTCTACTTAGTGTGAGTAGGGGTATGGGACTTCACTTATGCATTGCACAAGTAGGCTTTGGCATTGGGTTATGGTGTGATATTTCCCTATGCTATGAAAATAGATGAAGTTATGTATGTATGATTTGAATTGTTGCTAAGAGTGACTTTACTTGCTACAAGCTCTGAACATGAATATTTCTCTTGTCTATGAGTATTGACTATGGTTGAGTTCAAGGTATGATATGCATGAATGTGTGGCCTAGAAGCGATACTTAGTATTAGATAGGATTATGGGATCTCGTCTATGCATTGTATAAGTATTATGGCATGGTTGACTTATGTAATTACACTATTGTGCATGATGATTATTAAGGTTGACAAAGAGCATGGTTTCAACTAAATTGTCCCTTTTTGCATGTTTTAAGGATTTTTATACATGGCTTCCATACTTAGTACATTTTTGTGCTAACCAATATTTTCAACATTTTCCACAAAGTGTAGGTTCCGGAGTTTGAGGTGATCCTTCACTCTTGTTCAAGCTTGGATTGACTATTCTCCAAAGCTTGTGGGATGTCCTCATTGATCCGAGGACAAATAACATTTTTTTGTTTCCTTCATTTCTTTGTATTTCATTTCAGATTTCTATTGTAAGGGTTGTGTCCCTGTTTTGAGACCTCAATTGTTGTAGATGGTTAAATGAGTCTAGACATAGACTTCCGCTTTACTTTGATGAAATTTTTCTCAAAGACTTCAAAATGTGTTTCTATTCTCTATTATTCTTTACTTATCTAATGATGATATGCTAAGAGGCTTACTTGGAGCCTTTCAATGTTACATATGCCGTGTTTCTAGGGGTACCCCTGGGTCGTGACAAACTTTGTAATCAGAGCTCAGAGTTATAATGATTCTAGGATGATGTCTCACAAACCACGTATAGTAGAGTCTTGTTCGTGGGTGTGAAGCGCACCACATTTATGAATGAAAGGCTGTAAGATGTTTACAAAATTCCACTTCTTTCATTACTCTTTAGTTGTGCCTTAGAGTTTTAACTCTATGAAGTCCTTTTCCTAACCCTTCTTTTGTGTCTATAAGATATGAATAGAAGAAGGGTGAATGCAAGATGGATGGAAGAGGAGATTGTGAATGAGGGAGTTCCTCCACAAGGTCCTCAAGATCCGCAAGCTCTTATTGATGAGGGGGATATGCCGAATGTGGAAATTAGGTCGGCTCTCCAAATCTTCACCCAAGCTATGATGGCTCAAGTCAATAGGATGTTGGGCCCCGTGTGAAACCTAATGAGAACACCATGGCTTCAAGTTTGAGAGATTTCACAAGGATGAGCCCTCATATGTTCTTTGGTTCCAAAGTGGGTGAAGATCCTTAAGAGTTTGTGGAGGAACTTTACAAGATAATTAATGCTATGGGGGTGACTTCTATAGAGAAAGCAGAGCTAGCCAAGAACCAATTGAAAGGTGTAGCCCATGTATGGTATAGTCAATGGAAGGGGAATAGGCCAGAAGGAGCGGGTCCCATAGGTTGGGAAGTGTTCAAGAAAGCATTCCTGGATAGGTTCTTTCCACGAGAAAAGAGGGAAGCCAAGGTCGAAGAATTTATCAACATTCGTCAATGAGGTATTGGTGTTGAAGAATATTCTCTAAAGCTTGCCGAATTGTCCAAGTATGCTCCCTCTATGGTGGCGGATCCTAGGGGTGAGATGAGTAGCTTTGTAATGGGTGTGTCTAGTTTGGTGAGAAAAGAATGTCGTTCATTTATGATTCATGACAACATGGATATATCCCATCTTATGCTGTATGCTAAACAAATGGAGGATGAAAAGCTCCAATAAAAGAATGCAGAAGTGAAGAGGCTTGGGATCGATGATGGAAATTCTTTCAAGGGTAATTTCGAGGGTCAAGGTAGACCAAGGTTAAAGAGAAGATTCTCCAACCAAGGATCCTCTAGTGCTCCAAGGGTTGACAAGGATAGGTGTCTAACCCTAAGCCTCAAGGAGGCAATAGTGGTGAATCTTCTATGGTAAGGACTAAATGTGCTAAGTGCGGTAAAAAGCATGATGGTAAATGTCCTACCAGCATGGGTGTTTGCTATGGCTGTGGTAAGAGTGGGCATCAATTTAAGAATTTCCCCACACTTGCGGCCAAGCGAAGAGAAGATAAGCAAACTCCTCCTAGCGGTTCAAATTCTGATGCTCCCAAGAAGAATCGCTTCTATGCTCTTCAATCCCGAGGTGACCAAGACAGTTCCCCGGATGTGGTGACGGTATGTTACAAGTCTTTCGATTGATGTATATGCATTTTTAGACCCCGGTGCCACTTTGTCTTTTGTTACACCTTTTGTGGCTATGAAATTTTAAATACTCCCCGAAGTGTTAAAAGAACCTGTTTCAGTTTCTACTTTGGTTGGTGACTCGGTAGTGGCAAAAAGAGTTTATAAGAGTTGTCCTATTTCTTTGTCCCATAGAGTTACCTTGGTAGATTTGGTGGAGTTAGACATATTATATTTTGATGTGATTTTGGATTGGTTGCATGCTTGTTATACCTCTATACTGATTGTAGGACTTGGGTATTAAAATTTCAATTTCCAAATGAGTCTACTTTAGAGTGGAAGGGGGAAATTCTATCACTAGAGGTCAATTTGTCTCTTGCCTCAAAGCTAGGAAAATGATCTCCAAAGGGTGAATTTGCCATATTGTTAGGGTGATAGATGTGGAGTCCGAAACCCCTTTCTTAGAGTCGTTCCCCGTGGTAAGTGAATTTCTAGAAGTCTTTCCCGATGACTTGCCCGACATTCCTCCCGAACGTGAAATAGGATTTGGCATTGATCTCTTGCTGGATACACAACATATCTCCATTCCTCCTTATAGAATGGCTCCGGTCGAGTTGAAAGAGTTGAAGGAGCAGCTCAAGGATTTGTTAGACAAAGGCTTTAATCAACTGAGTATCTCTCCATGGGGTGCGCCGGTATTATTCGTTAGAAAGAAGGATGGGTCCCTTAGAATATGTATTGACTACCACCAATTGAACAAGGTGACTATAAAGAATAAGTATCCCCTTCCTAGATTTGACGACTTGTTTGACTAACTTCAAGAGGCTAACTATTTCTCCAAAATAGATCTTTGTTCGAGTTACTATCATCTAAGGGTGAGAGGAGTTGACATTCCCAAGACGGCCTTTCGAGCAAGATATGGTCACTATGAGTTCCTAGTAATGTCCTTTGGATTATAAATGCCTCGGCGACATTCATGGATCTAATGAATAGGGTTTTTAGACACGACCTTGATATGTTCGTGATAGTGTTTATTGATGATATTTTGATCTATTCAAGGTGTGAAAATGAACACATGAATCATTTGAGGATTGTATTGCAACTTCTTAAAGACCAATAATTATATGTGAAGTTTAGTAAATGTGAGTTTTGGCTAAGGTCTGTAGCCTTCCTTGGTCATATTGTCTCAAGTAAGGGTGTTGAGGTAGATTCTAAGAAGACGGATGTGGTCAAGGGTTGGCCTAGACCTCTACCTCCTACCGATACTAGATGCTTTTTGGGTATGGCTGGTTATTATAGAAGGTTTGTTAAGGGTTTTTGCTCCATTGCTTCCCCGTTGACGGCTTTGACTCAAAAGAAGGCAAAGTTTGTGTGGTCGGAAGCTTGTGACAAAAGCTTCCAAGTGTTGAAGGATAGACTTACTTCCGCTCTGGTGTTGACTTTACCAGAGGGTACCGATGGTTTTGTTGTTTATTGTGACACCTCTAGAGTGGGTTTGGGATGTGTCCTTTTGAAACATGGCAATGTGATTGCCTTTGCTTCAAGGAAACTTAAGGTTCATGAAAAGAACTATCCAACCCATGATCTTGAATTAGCAGCGGTAGTATTTGCCTTGAAAATATGGAGACATTATCTATATGGGGTACATGTTGATGTGTTCACCGATCACAAGAGTCTTCAATATGTGTTTAGCCAAAAAGACTTGAACCTCCGACAAAGAAGGTGGATAGAACTTTTAAAGGATTATGACAAGAGTATCCTTTACCACCCCGACAAAGCTAATGTAGTTACGGATGACCTTAGTAGATTGTCCATAGGTAGTGTGGCTCATGTAGATGATGAAAAGAAAGAATTGGTTCATGATGTGCATAGGTTGGCCCGGATAGGTGTTCAACTAGTGGATTCCACCAAGTGTGGTGTCATGGTCCATAATGGTTCTGAATCATCCTTTGTTGTTGATATGAAGTCTAAACAAGGTCTTGATCCCATATTAATGGAATTGAAAGATTCGGTACTCAAAAAGTCCATTGAGGCTTTCTCCTAAGGGGGAGATTGGGTGCTTAGGTACCAAGGTCAGTTATGTATTCCAGATGTTGATTGCTTGAGATAGAAAATTCTAGAAGAAGCTCATGGTTTGCGGTATTCTATTCATCTGAGAGCGACCACGATGTATCGTGATCTACAGGAAGTCTATTGCTGGAATGGTATGAAGAAGGATATAGTGGGTTTTATAATCGAGTATCCAAATTGTCAACAAGTTAAGGTCGAGCATCAAAGGCCGGGAGGCTTGTTCCAAGATATAGATATTCCCACTTGGAAGTGGGAGGATGTGAATATGGACTTTATAGTGGGTTTCGTCATACTCGAAAGCAACATGATTCTATTTGGGTAATTGTGGATAGAATGACAAAATCCGCCCACTTTATTCCCGTCAAGGATTCCTTTTCGGCGGAAGACTATGCCAAATTGTATATCAATGAGATAGTGAAGTTGCATGGGTTTCCCTTATCTATTATTTCGAATCGGGGTACTCAATTTACTTCACACTTTTGGAAGGCATTCCAAAAAGGTCTTGGTACTAAGGTCAAGTTTAGTATGACCTTTCACCCTCAAATGAATGTTCAATCGGAGCGCACTATCCAAACCATAGAGGATATGTTGAGGGCGTGTGTTATAGATTTTAAAGGTAATTGGGATGGCCATCTACCGTTGATAGAGTTTGCCTACAACAGTAGTTACCACTCAAGTATTGCCATGGCCCCGTTTGAAGCACTATATGGTAGGAGGTGTAGATCTCTGCTTGGTTGGTTTGAAGTAGGTGAAATTTCTCTAATTGGTCCTGAACTAGTTTATGAGGCGATTGAGAAATTCTAACTCAATAGAGAGAGGTTGAAGACTGCCCAAAGCCGGGAAAAGTCATATGCCGATGTTAGAAGAAGGGATCTAGAATTTGAAGTTCAAGATTCGGTGATGAGTCCACAAATTGGACTCATTTAAGGCTATATTTTGATAGAATTAGTGTCCTCAAATTCATATTTTATCTCAATATCTAATTAAAACTCTTAAGTTTCAGGTATTTGGAGTTTGAAAGAAAGCATGAACACTAATTAGCAAAAAAAAAAAAAGGAACAAAGGTAGCTGAAAGAACGAAGACATGAAGATATGAGAATCGCCGAATCCATTAAGCGAGTTACCAAAAGGTCTTATCATCGACTTTTGTTCCAATGTACTAAGCCCTGAAGGAAAGGATCAAATCGATGGTGAAAAGGAGCAGTCGGCATATCACCGAGCAGTTCCGTAAAGCTGTACTATGTCGCCCAATGATCCAAACACGATGATGCTGAAGGGTAGAGCAAGACGACGATGAAATCTACCAAAGGGCGGATCACCAAGTTGATCGGCGATCTCAACTAACAACGCCGAATGATTTGCTGCAGCACAGACTATTGAAAACTATAAATACTCATTGAGAATTATTATTTTAGGATCGAATTATTAGCTTTGAACAGTAATTTTTCAGACTTTGCTTTTATTTTTGTGTTCTATGTTTGGAGAGGGTTTTGAAGAACTTGAAGGTTCAAAGGGTTTCAACTCCAAGATTTTGGACTTGGATCTTGTGGATTCTTCAATCTTGACTTGTTTTGAGACTTAAATCTTCATAACCATTTGAATGCAAACTCATATTGGTATAAATTTCTATCTCTTATACATGTCTAGCTAAAACCCCAATTCTTGGGATGTGATTTTGTGAATATAGGTTAGATTATCTGTTGGGTCTTGCTTGCTGATGATTTGTTTATTGTTTAGATGTGATTTCTTTTAGTAGTTGTGGTGAAACTTAATGAAATTGTAGTTGAAAATACGATTTCACCTTTGTGTTTTCGGCTTGCTCGAGAGAGAGCTCGTAAATCTAAGACTACTAAATTGATGGCCGATGGGATTTGGTCGACATGAGGTTCAGCTCGAGAGAATGAACCCTAGTCCTTCTCCCACACACTCAGCTCAAGAGAGTTAGTGGGCTAAGGCGGAGGGTGTTCTTTATGTGGCAAGTGGGTGTCCGACAGCCCATTTGATTCTGGTTAAGTTGCTTGAGAGAGAATTTACCCCCACTATAGTCTAGCCTAGTCACAAATATTCAATAGATTTATTATTAAAAGCATGTGCCCAATAGTATAGTTTATCTCGTATTCCTATCACATCCGAAGAACCCCATCTCCTTGATTAGTACTCTTTACATTTTTTCTTTCTTTTACTTACTTTTGACAAAACCCCATTGTTAATTGATACTTTTGTGTCACCCCTTAGATTTAGTATGTTTGTATTCGACAATGTTTTCAGCTATGACTAATTAGAACTTAATTTTAGTTTTCTACTAATTCTCAAAACTACTCCCTATGGGAACGATCCCAACCCTTGGTTGGGTTACTTTACTATTATACGATTGCCACTGCTAGGGAGTGGTGTTATTTGAGAATTCTTAGATTAGTAGAATTTTTGTTCTTCTTAGTCGTAGTTTACTAACTTAATTTTTATTTTTGTTTTCTTTGAAGATGCTGATATAGGCAGATACCCTAAGCATGGCTAAGGGAAATGGTAGCAACTCGACTGAGATGAGTCATGAAGTCGAGAGGGACTTCAAGTTAACCGCACTGGTAACTCAGCTGAACATGTTAGCCACTAAAATATCAGAGGTGGAAAACCAGTGCAAGAGCCAAGGGAGGTACATAACCCCTCATGAGCGAAAATAATCTAGAGATAGGGAGAACAATCATGTCGAGGACACACTCCAAATCATTCTCCAGAAGATCACTGAACAAGATTGAATGTTGGAAGATATGAAGGAGAAGTGTTGAATCAAATGATTGGCTCCCATTCTAGATCGATCCAGCTGATCAGGACACTCATGAGTTATGCAATGCCTCATCCTCACTTAAATGAACTATTAGGGTTACCTAGTAACACTAGGACCAACCCCACCAATGGAGAGTGAGGAAGGACTCGCTTCGTGCCACGACGTTAACTAAGGCGCTTCTTTGGAGGCAACCCAAGGTTTTAATTACTTTCTTTTGCTTTGATAAGATAATGGTATATTGATTGTGCAGATGAAGGTCTAGAGAGTGAACAAAAAGTACAGATTGGCGAGCCACAGGTCAAATTCGCTAATCATCTAACGGTTCAGCGACCCTAAATTAGACCGCCATTAGACTCAAGACCAACTTGCATTGGAGTATGTAAAACTTGGTGAGCATAGGAAATTATTGGCGAATCGCCGAACATGTCGGCGATCCTGACAGAGACTATTGTTCGGACTCCCAGAACAATTGGAAGTTTTGTAAAATTCGGCAAGGAAAGTGGCTACTCAGCGAAATGCCGAGTGATTTGGCGATCCTAACTAATGTCGCTGAATGGGCAAAAACTGGACAGTTTTTCAGGCCAAAGGTTTAAAAGATTCAAATTCATTCCCTTGCCCTCAATTTTTCATCTTCCCAACCTCACACATGCACTCTAGTTTTATGTTTCTTGTATTTTTGGAGTATTTGTAGTATCAAATTGTGCTACGAGTTAGATTACATTGCTTCCTATCATCTCAATATCCATTTGATTGGCATAAAATGTTGGTATTTCAAACCCCGTGTTCCTTTCCTTGAAAGTTGTACTCAAATGAAATGGCATTACTTTAATGATGTATGCTGGGCGTCTCTGGTAGGATTAGAATATTTGTTTTCCTGTTAGGTTTGTAAATTTTGCCCGTACTAAGTTAAATAGTTGATTTCTAAAGGTTGCACTTTAAAGTGGATGAAAAATCTTAGGCTGTGCATGATTGTCACTGGGTCTATGCTTAATTTGAGTCGTGCATGCCTTAATTTTGTTTTCAGAGGTCACAGGGTTGAATTTGGGAAACTTGGGTCGAAAGCAGGCACGTTGGGTTATTTGGCGAGCTGGGTTAAGCTCGCCGAACCACTTGGTGTTTCGTCTAAAACCCCATCTCTCCTTTAATTTAATTCCAACTATGATGTTGAATTCTATAACTTTCGACGAGAAGCATGATGTCGCCGAACGCATTCGGCGCCTCACCGAAACACTTCCTGTTCGCCCTTTTTTTGCACCTTTGTATTCTCTATGTACTGCACTCGACGAACCGCCTAAGTAGTTTCTTGCTTCACCAACTGGTTCAGTGAAGTGATTCAACAATTGAACTGCCTTGCTTTTGTCTGAATACTTTCTAACATTTTCTCGAAGCTTTGAAGAAATGGTTAGACTAAAAGTAGCTGGAAGAGATATGCCACCCCGACAAACAATAGCGAAAAATTTCAGGAAAAATACAAAAGGCAACAAATCCTCCCAAAATGGATAATGAGGACAAGAAGCCCAGTGCCAGCAAGAGAACAAATCCCCGAGACCCCACTATTCCCTCGTGGAGACGTGGATTCTTCACAACTATCCACTCCTTTTTGGCGGCTCATTATTTGGACAATCTTAGTAAGTCAGCTGCCGCTGAATCTTCTGAAGAAGCTACGAGGGCCATCATCAAATTCCAAGCTGACACATCAGGCACTGATGCCTAGACAGATGGAGCGACTATGTAGACAGGATTTTTATCTACTTCCCTCTCTGCCTGACTTACTTTCACTTTTTGATACTTTATTTCATTTGCATTTGAGGACAAGTATTTTTTAATTATGGTGGGGTGAGGCTCACCTTCTGTGTGCTATTTGTGACTCATGTTTTTGTGTATGTATTTGGGCTGTTCTGTTTAAAAATTGCATTTGAATATACTTTTTTTTTTGGATGTTTGAGCTTATGGCTCCTTTTATTTTAAATTGAAAAATGATTTTGATGATCCAAAACGAAATTTTTTGCCACCTCTCGTGTGGAATGTGGCTGTTCTTTTGCAAAATTTAAGTCTCAATTTCGATACATATCGATGACTTGAATAGTTCTCTCAATCGAACAAACATGAATGCGCGGCTACGATGAGGCCAAATGAAGTTGCATAGAAAATATGTGAACTCTTTGCATCTCGTTATGACTAGCCTAGTATCAAATTGAGTTTCTTGTGATGATCATTGCACACTAGCGAAAGTGTGGAGTCTTGTTTGACTGTAGTGTCAATGCCTAGTGTGATGTGCTTACTTTGAGCCATGCATGATAGATCCTAGAATTTTCCCCGTTGGTCCGGTCAACTAAGTGATGCTATCACTTGATATGATCTGAGGAAACTTCTAAGAGTGTGAGCCAATTTGACATATACCTCTTTTGTGACCTACCTTGTGAGTGTGTGAACCACTTTTGAACACCCCCTGAGCCTTACCTTTCTTTGGAAGAAACTTGATGAAAACTAGACCTCTCTTTATCCATCAGCCATAGTCCTCTTGAATTGTGGTTAATTGAATAGCCAACTTAGGCCAAAAGCCTAAGTTGGGGGTGTGGTGAAAAGAAAAAGGGAAAGTCAAGAAGTGCTAGGAAAGTCTCCTTTAACCCATGGTATTGAAAAAAAAAAACCCCTAAAATAAGAAGAGAGAAAAAAAGAAGAAAAGAATGAAAAAAGAAATTGTGGAATAAAGTACCAAAGAAATGGGGTTCCAAACAATCCATGGGAAGTGAATAATAGGATGACTTATGATGCACTAAAGAAAATGATGAAGGAAAAGGAAAGGAAGTGTTGTGAGCACCACCTTTCATGAGGATGAAAGTCACTTAGCCTAAATGACCATACCTTTGCACTGAGCCCCATTACAGGCCTTGAAAAGATCTTTTTGACCTTGACTGAGCTGAAAAAAATGTTGATTGGAAAATACAAGCAAACCTATGGGTGAAATTATGCATTGTGTTTTTCTTCATGAGTGTGAGCGTTGCATCTGATTCCCAAGCTTTAAACTGTGAACCATTATGTGAATATGGAATCAGTTCTTGTGTGAGGGCGTTTGAACACTTTGGTTGAGCTTGAACTTGCATTTGAAGCAAGTATTGTGAGCATGAAATTCTTTGATATTGGTGAGTCACAACTTGAGTCTTTGAGTGCACATTTGATCTTTGCATAAGTAAATTGAGTCTTGTTGTGTGCATTCATGATTGAGTCTTGCATAGCACTATTCGAGACACCCTCTTTGAACGACTAAACTTGAGTTTGCTTGAGGACAAGCAAAAGTTTAAGTTGGGAGTGTTGATGAGTCCACAAATTGGACTCATTTCGGGCTATATTTTGATAGATTTAGTGTCCTCAAATGCATATTTTATCTCAATATCTGATGAAAACACTTAAGTTTTAGGTATTTGGAGTATGAAGAAAAGCATGGACACTACTTAGCAAAAAAAAAAAAAAAAGGAACAAAGGCAGCTGAAAGAATGAAGAAATGAAGATCTGAAAATCGCTGAACCCATTCGGCGAGTCACCAAAAGGTCTTATCCTTGCCTTTTGTTCCAGTATGCTGAGTCCTGAAGAAAAGGATCAAATTAGCAGTGAAAAGAAGCAGCCAGCATATCGCTGAGCAGTTTCATAAAGCTGTACTATGTTGCCCAATGATCCAAACACGACGATGCTGAAGGATAGAGCAAGACGGTGATGAAACTTACCAAAGGGCGGATCGCCAAGTTGATCGGCGATCTCGACTAACGATGCTGAATGATCCGCTGTAGCACAAATTTTTGAAAACTATAAATACTCGTTGAGAATTATTATTTTAGGATTGAGTTTTTAGCTTTGAACAATAATTTTTCAGACTTTGCTTCTATTTTTGAGTTCTAAGTTTGGAGAGGGTTTTGAAGAACTTGAAGGTTAAAAGGGTTTCAACTCCAAGATTTTGGACTTTAGTCTTGTGGATTCTTCAATCTTGACTTATTTTGAGACTTAACTCTTCATACCCATTTGAATGCAAACTCATATTGATATAAATTTCTATCTCTTATACATGTCTAGTTAAAACCCCAATTCTTGGGGTGTGATTTTGTGAATATGGGTTAGATTATCTGTTGGGTTTTGCTTGCTGATGATTTATTTGTTGTTTATATGTTATTTATTTTAGTAGTTGTGGTGGAACTTAATGAAATTGTAGTTGCAAATACGATTTCACCTTTGTGTTTTCGGCTTGCTCGAGAGAGAGGTCGTAAAAGTAAGACTACTAAATTGATGGCCGGTGGGATTAGGTCGACATGAGGTTCAGCTTGAGAGAGTGAACCCTAGTCCTTCACCCACCCACTCAACTCGAGAGAGTGAGTGGGCTAAGGCGGAAGCTGCTCTTCATGCGGCAAGTGGGCGTCCGAGAGGAATCCATTTGATTCAGGGTAAGTTGCTCGAGAGAGAATTTACCCCCACTATAGTCTAGCCTTGTCACAAATATTTAACGGATTTATTATCAAAAGCACAAACCCAATAGTATAGTTTATCCCATATGCCTATCACATCCCAAGAACCCCATCTCCTTGATTAGTACTCTTTGCATTTTTGCTTGCTTTTACTTACTTATGACAAAACCCATCGTTAATTGACACTTTTGTGTCACCCCTTAGATTTAGTATGTTTGTATTCGACAATGTTTTCAACTATGACTAATTAGAATTTAATTTTATTTTAGTGCTAATTCTCAAAACCACTCCTTATGGGAACGATCCCAACCATTGGTTGGGTTACTTCACTATTGTACGATCGTAGACATTTACATTGGAAGTTCTGTCTTGATTATGCAAACATCATTGGGTCTATTTGAAAATCTCACCCATGAAGGGTGTGATGAGGTTTGGCAAAAAGGGGAAACTGAGTCCCCGGTTTGTGGCCCCCTATAAAATTTTGAAGCATATTGGGAAAGTTGCCTATGAACTAGACTTGTCAAATGAGTTGGCCCCAGTTCACCCGATATCTCATGTTTCTATGCTCAAAAAGTGTATTTGGGATCCGATATCCATTTTTCCTCTAGAAGGGTTAGGGGTTGATGAAAGACTTTCCTATAAGGATGATTCGGTAGAGATCCTTGACCAGCAAGTCAAGAGATTGAGAAATAAGGAAGTAGATTCAATTAAGGTATTATGGAGAAAACATCTAGTTGAGGGTGCTACTTGGGAGGCCGAGGCTAATATGAAGTCCTGCTATCCTCATCTTTTTCCTTCTACTCCTATTCAAGCTTGAGGTAAGTAGTTTCCCTTGAGTTTTAGTGTTTTGGGAGTCATGTTTATTGTATGAGTTTTTCCATGATTTCCCTATGTTATGCATGCTCTTGATTAAATTCTTGTTTAATAAGAAAATGAGTTTTATGATTTATGTGTCCCTGAAGTTGATTGTGCATTTTAGTATGATGTTGGCATATTTGAATTCATGAGGCGATTTGATGAACATGCTTTGTTATGCTTGTGATGAAATAGTATATTGGCTCCATGTTGTTGTGTTGAGCTTGCTTTTAGTTGGAGAAGGTAATTCCTCCTATGAACATGAGGAATGTTAAATTTCATGCATATTGGATTGGTAGATGTAGTTCCTACTTCCTTGTATTGAATTGATCATGTATTGATAAGGAGTTGAATGTTTCCTCCTATTGGATAATGCATGAAGTGAATAGTGCATTTGTAAATTTTGCATATTTTGTTGTTTCATGCATGATGGGCTGCTAGTCTTGAGTTTCTAAATTAGTTTGGTGTCTAGATCATCATTCGAGGACGAATGTTCCCAAGGGGGAGATAATGTAACACTTTGAAAAACTAATAAACGAAGCTAGAGCCTAATATAAAAACTAGTAGCCTAAATGGGGTTGAATGTAAAGATTAGAGTCGTAAAATAACCTTCCTTAACTATTCCAGTATTTTTGGACTAAAATGTCAAGGCTTGCCCCCCCCCCCCCCCCCCCCCGAGGACCAACCAAGGGTCCTTGAGGAGGACCTTGAGGCAGCCCCAAAAAGCTGCCAAAATAACTTTGACCTACGGATGGGCACCCACAAGTTGTGGGTGGACCCACACCCTGTAGATGGGGGTCGTGGGTCGAGGCTGAACCTCCTCATTTTTCTCCAAACTCTCTGTCCCATCTACATTTGTATAGAACGACTCGTGAACCTACCCACAGTTCGTGGGTGGGGGTGTCGTGAGTGAGGGCAGTTTTTGAACTTTAGTTTTTAAGTTAGGGATTAAGGAAGGGGATTAGGGGTTAATTAATTAATTAAGTAGGGTCGTCTAATACTAATTAAGACACCTATAAATATCTAATAAACCCCTAAACTAAGTCAACTAGTTCATTCTCTCAATACCTTAAAATAAACTCCTTCCCTCCTAAATATTTCTCTCTCTAAGACTGCATTGAAGAACAAACAAGGTCAAGTTTAGGGTTCAAGGAGCATCCTTTTCTCTTCAATTTCGTGAGGAAATTTTCATAAGTATTTGTTGGCTTTTCATCTATGGGTAGTTTCCACCCATAGAGTCCCTTCAAAAATTGATTTCAAAGCTTCCAATTCCCCTCTAAAATCTAGGGTTTCAATCTAAGTCATGGATTCTCTTTCTAATCGTTCGCAATGATTGATTTATGATGGATTATGATTGAATTGATGTTTAATTGCTGATTTATGATGAAATCCCCCCAAGAACCCATGAATTTCCCATATTGTTAAATTTTGAATTATGATGTGGGTTGATTGATTATGGAAGAATGTAAATTGATTATGTTACATTGATTAAGTTATTGAATCATGATATTTCCCTATCTAATGTAGTAATTCTAGAGGTTTGGGTTGAGTTTGATTGATAGCCTTGAAGGGAAAATTATTAGGGTTGGTACAAGTTGATGAGAATTATGTATCAGGTTAGATAGTAAATATCCTATGACTATTGTGTAATTGTGGTAAGATCATTCTCCCCATACCCTTACACATGACTATGCATGAATTGTCTAGGACTATGATAATGTTGTTGTGTTGATTGAAAGACTATTCTCATGAAACACTATGGACATGATGTGAAAGGTTGACTCACATATTAATGATTTCTAAGGTTGAAAGTCCATTCTCACCTAATTGAATCCATAAGCTATTTTATGAGTTTTGTTTAATGAAGGGTAAGATACTCCTTCACACATGTAAATATAATTCAAGACTAAATATGTAAATTTTGGGAAAGTAATTCTTAGCACCGAGTGGATAATGAATGTGAGGTATAGCCTCTCCCGTCAATACAATAGGTTGGGTCATCTAAAGTAACCTCATGATATGGAAGCTCCCCCGTCAATGCAATAGGTTTGGGTTTTCTAGAAGTAATCTCCCTATCCCATAACTATGTGCCCACATAGGACTTTAGCTAGTGGATCCACCTAAAATCTAATACATTTAGTTCTACCTTAGGCAAGTAGGACATCTCTTTTCAGTGTGGGACATGACACCGGATTCCTTGTAGCTCAACATGGTCTATGTTGGTTAAGGCTATTTCCCTACATAACAAGAATATGAATATGACAAGAACGTGAACATGAACTATACCTATGACCTCTCAAAGAGTTCTACTTAGTGTGAGTGGGGGTATGGGACTTCACTTATGCATTGCACAAGTAGGCTTTGGCAAGGGGTTATGGTGTGGTATTTTCTTATGCTATGAAGATAGATGAAGTTATGCATGTATGATTTGAATTGATGCTAAGAGTAACTTTACTTGCTACAAGCTATGAACATGAATGTTTCCCTTGTCTATGAGTATTGACTATGGTTGAGTTCAAGGTATGATATGCATGAATGTGTGGCCTAATAGTGATACTTAGTATTAGATAATATTATGGGATCTTGTCTATGCATTGCACAAGTATGACTTAGGGTTGCTTATGGCATGGTTGACTTACATAATTACACTATTGTGCATGCTGATTCTTAAAGTTGACAAAGAGCATGGTTTCAAATAAATTGTCCCTTTTTGCATGTTTTAAGGATTTTTTATGCATGGCTTCCATACTTAGTACATTTTAATGCTAACCCATATTTTCTACATTTATCCACAAAGTGTAGGTTACGGCGTTTGAGGTGATCCTTCACTTTTGCTCAAGCTTGGATTGACTATTCTCCAAAGGTTGTGGTATGTCCTCATGGATCCGAGGAGAAATGACATTTTTCTGTTTCCTTCATCTCTTTGTATTTCATTTTGGATTTCTATTGTAAGAGTTGTAACCCTATTTTGATACCTCAATTGTAGTAGATGGTTAAATGAGACTATGTCTAGATTTCTGCTTTACATTGATGAAAATTTTCTTAAAGACTTAAAAATGTGTTTTTATTCTCTATTATTCTTTACTTATGTGATGATGATATGCTAAGAGGCTTACTTGGAGCCTTTCGGGGTTCCATTTGTCGTGTTACATCGAGGGGGTACCCCTGGGTCATGACAGAAAGGTATTGACCATGCAGGATAGAATAAAGCTGAATAATATATATAACTGAACAAAGCATACTGAGCAATGATATAAGATGAACATGATGAATATACTAAGCATACTGAATATGAACTAAACTGAATGCAATGTCCAAGTTCATAACATGCTGAAACTGAATACTGAAATATAACTGGTAACCTAGTTAATGCACTAGAATCTGACCGTGGGAGCAACTTATAACCAACATAAAACCACATGAGCTAAATGTGGAGTCCGATGTATACGCCCCATCGAGAGGACCCAATATACCTTGCCAAAGGTATAAAGGCATGACTGGCGTGATCACTAAATATGACGCCCATATAGGGGACTTAACCTACGGGGGAATGTAGTTCTGGGACTATGAGGGTGAATGACCCTAGTCCAACTTGGTATTAAGCCTACTCCCAATAGAATGCATAGTAGACAACATAACTAAAATAAACTGGATAGCTTGAGATTCTGACATGCTAACTGAAAATGCAACATCAAGTACTCATAATGAAACATTTGAAATTTGATGCATGTATATCTATATACACTAACCTAGCAACTGTAATTCATGAACTAAATGAATCTACATAACTAGGGTTCTGAATTTCATGCTAGAATTAAGCCACATAGTTATGAAAACGTAATATTCTGATTAGGATTAGTCTAACAGCTAAATCACAACAATAATATGAGGTTCTAGAAACCCTATGTCTAAACAATACGAAGGGAATCAAGAATCTAACTTAATTCTAGGGACCTAATGGGTGAAAAGAACCCACATACCTGGTGACGAATTCCACGGAGAAATCTTTCGACTTTGGTGCTGGAACTGGGGGAACTTGCTGCGTACTTGTAGAGGGATAGGTCGACTCTTTCACCTCTTTTTCCCTAAGATTTCTAAATATTTGGTGAATGAATTGCTTATGGTAAAGTCTGATTAAGTGACTAGACTAAAACTGACAAAAACGACGTAGTTTAAGGGTTAAACAACGTAGTTTAGGTGTCCAACACATCGGAAAAAGACCAAATCACCCTTGACTTAAAACTATCGGGGTTAATCAATACACCTAAATGATGGACCATCGACAGACCTATGGTCTGTCCTGGTCAGTCGTGTACTGGCTTTTGAGAATGGCTATTGGGGGTCTTGATCCACAGCCCTGCCATGGACCGTGGTCCCACCTACAGTTCGTAGGTCCTGGCGTTGGTCGACCCTTAGCTAAAATTTTATGGGTTTCTAGGGAGGGGGTTGTAGGTGGCCAACCACGGACCCCACCTATGGTTTGTGGGTCACCCTATTGTCCATAGGTTGCCTCCATTGGTGGAGCCTATAACTTCTGGAATTTTGCATTTTGGTTTTCTAGATTACGGGGTGTTACATTATCTCCCCTTTGGAACATTCATCCTCAAATGAAGACTAAACTAGCTTAGTATGGAGGGAAAGAATTGCAAACCCTACCACTAAGTACTAGAAATTGAAATCTGACTAAACTAAGTTCCAAGAACATGCAAATGCGATGAAAATGCAAGACTAACTAAAGGAATAAAATACTAAGACTGAATTAACGCATGAGTGACTCAAAGACTGGAGAGGAACTATTAACTCAAGATGGAATAGAATTGGAAGGAAATAGATGGGGATACTTGGCCTTCATGGCTGCTTCTACTTCCCAAGTAGCTCCCTCTACGGATTGACTCCTCCGCAAGACCTTAACTGAAGCTGCTTCTTTGTTTACCAACCTTCAAACGTGACAATCAAGAATTTCAATAGGAACATCTTCATAAGTGAGACTATCCTTCACAGCCACACTTTCCAATGGTACTATAGATGTTGGATCAACCGCACACTTCTTCAACTATGAAATGTGAAATACCGGGTGGACTGCTGCTAGTTCTGCTGGCAACTCTAACTCATAAGCCACTTTACCAACAATTTTCACGATCTTGTAAGGGCCTATATATCTAGGACTGAGCTTCCCTTTCTTTCAAAATCTCGTCACCCCTTTCATAGGTTTCACTTTCAGGAAAACCAATCATCAATTTGGAACTCCAAGTCCCTTCTCCTTACATCTACATAGGTGAGTTTGGGCTTTCTTAAGTCTATCTTTGATGAGCCGACATTTTTTCATAGCATCATTAACCGAATCTGGCCCTATCAAGGCTGCTTTATCTACTTTGAACCAACCAATTGGAGATCTAAATCTATGCCCATATAAAGCCTCATAAGGGGCCATCTGGATACTGGAATGGTAGGTATTATTGTAGGGGAACTCTATAAGAGGAATGTGATCATCCCAACTACCCTTGAAGTCGATCAGACAAGCTCTCAACATGTCCTTTAGGGTCTGAATGGTACGTTCTTCCTAACCATCCGTCTTTGGATTAAATGTTATGATGAGGTTAACTTGAGTTCCAAGACCTTTGAGAAATTACTTCTAGAAATGAGAGTTAAATTGAGGACCTCTATTTGAGAAAATAGACAAAAGAACCCTATGCAACCTGACTATCTCATTGATTTAAAGCATGGCATAGTCCTTGGCCGAATCTATAATCTTTACAACTCAAAAAATGAGCGGACTTAGAAACTCTATCTACTATTACCCAAATGGAATGATGTTGTTTGCGAGTATGAGGTAAACCTGTAATGAAGTCCATGTTTATCACTTCTCACTTCCATGTAGGAATGTTAATCTCTTGATTCATAAATCCTGGTTTCTGATGTTCTACCTTCACCTGTTGACAATTAAAACACTTAGACACAAAATCTGCTATATCCCTTTTCATGCCATTCCACCAAAATACTTTCCGCATATAGTGGTACATCTTGGTGGAACCTAGATGAATAAAATACCTAGAGTTATGGGCTTCTGTAAGAATCTTTTTTCTCAACTCACCCACCTTAGGAACACATAAATGACCCTGGTAGCGAAGTACACCATCTCCACCTTGGGAGAAAACCTCAACTTTCTGCTGATGACTGCACCCTTCAATTGAAGCGTATAAGATCACTGCCTTTTTCTTCCTTAACCTTTGCTACCAATGAAAATTCTTACCTATTCTGAACTAATACACCACCATGTGATATGCTCTTAAGGCAAACTCCTAAGCGAGCAAGCCAATGAATATCTTTCGCTAATTCCTTCCTTTCTTCTTGAACATATATTACACTACCCATAGATAGTCTGCTAAGAGCATCGACTACTACATTGGCCTTACCAGGATGGTAAAGCACATTCATATCATAATCTTTGAGGAACTCAAGCCATCTCCTTTGGCAAAGATTCAATTCTTTCTGGGTGAACACATACTGAAGGCTCTTATGGTCTATGAACACATCCACATGCACACCATACAAGTAATGTCTCCAAATCTGTAGGAAAAAGACTACAACTGCAAGCACGAGGTCATAAGTCAAATAGTTCTTCTCATGCACCTTAAGCTGTCTAGAAGCATAAGCTATAACCTTACCTTGGTGCATCAACACACAACCTAGGTTGACTCTGGATGCATCACAATAGATCACATAGTCAACCTAGTTTATAGTTCTGAAAAGCTCTTCTCACAATCATCGGACCAGTAAGACTTAACCTTTTTTTGCGTCAACTTAGACAATGGAGAAGCTATGGATGAAAATTCTTCCACGAACCTTTGGTAATAACGGGGTAAACCCAAGAAACTTCTGATATATGTTGGAAACCAAAACTCACATTTGCTAAACTTAGCGAATAACTGGTGATATTTGAGAGTTTGCAGGACAACCCTCAAATGAGTCACATGTTCTTCCTCATTCTTAGAGTGAATGAGGATATCATCAA
Organism: Solanum pinnatisectum; assembly: GCA_035578085.1. Taxonomy (NCBI): domain Eukaryota; kingdom Viridiplantae; phylum Streptophyta; class Magnoliopsida; order Solanales; family Solanaceae; genus Solanum; species Solanum pinnatisectum. Next base: position 29,015,607 of record CM069083.1, read on the forward strand.
TAAAGACGATAACAAACAAGTACAAATACTGCTTGAATACCCTGTTCATCAAATCCATGAAAGTTACAGGAGCATTGGTTAGTCCAAAAAACATTACTACAAATTCATAATGACCAGTTCCAAAGGCTGTTTTTGGGATGTCACTATATCTGACTCTGAGCTGATGATAACCGGATATGAGGTCAATTTTAGAAATATGACTAGCACCCTGAAGTTGGTCAAATAAGTCATCAATCCTGGGTATAGGGTGCTTATTCTTGATTATGACTTTCTTCAACTGCAAATAGTCAATGCACATCCTAAGAGATCCATCTTTCATTTTCACGAACAACACTGATGCACCCCATAAGGAAATACTGGTCCAATGAAGCCCTTATCTAGAAGATTTTTCAACTGCTCTTTCAATTAGTTAAGCTTAGTTTGAGCCATTTTGTAAGGAGGAATATAAATAGGCTAGGTATCTGGAAGGAGATCAATTCAAAAGTTGATTTCCCTTACGGGAGGAACTCCTGGAAGATCTTCTGGAAACACTTCTGGGAATTCATTAACTATTGGAACTGACTCAAGAGTTCAGGTTTCAGAGCTTAAATCCTTAATCCAAACTAGATGATAGATATACCCCTTGGAAATAATTTTTTTGGACTTAAAGTAGGAAATGAATCGACCCATAGGCATTGAACTACTACCTTTCCACTCGAAGACTGGTTTGCTTGGAAACTAAAAACAAATGATCCTAGTTCTACAATCGACTGAGGCATAACCAGAATGTAACCAATCCATACCTAGAATGATATCAAAGTCTTCCATTTATAACTCTAAAAGATTTGCTGAAATGAATTTTTTAGAGACTATGACAGGGCAATTTCTGTATACCCGTCTAGTTATAACTGGGTCACCGACTAGAGTAAAGACTCAGAAGGGTTCTAAGAGACTTTCTCACTTGACATCAAAGTTTACTGCTATATATGGGATTACAGCGGAAAGAATAAACCATGGATCTAACAAAGCATAAACATATAAATGAAAGACTCGCAACGTACTAGTGACCACATCAAGAGAATCTTCTTGATCCTGGCAAGCCAAGAGAGCATACAAGTAGTTCTGGCACTGACCACCACCTGTACCAATTAAAGTACCCTACTGAGTTGGGCGACCTACTAGTGCTGCTGATGTTGTAGACTGAGCCCTACTATTGTTACCTCATTGTCCCTATTTAGAAGAAGGGTAATCTCTCAATATGTGACCAGTCTAACCACAACCAAAACATCCTTCCTTGCCTGCAAGAAACTCGCCCGGATGGTTCTTACCACACTTTGGACAAGTTGGATAGGTTCTAGTACCTAAAACACTCCCTTGAGACTTAGAGCTCGATGACCTACCTTTCTGATCTTGTCTAAACCTGGGAGATGGAGCACTAGCTGATGAAGGTGCTGGAGCTAAAGACCTTTATTGAAACTACGAATGATTTCCACCACCCAAATTCAGTTGAGAGTACTCATTGTTCCCTGTTCTAGCCTTTTGGTTGTCTTTAGCCTGTTCCCTAAGCTTATCTCCCTCAACCTGCTGAGCTTGAGTCATGATCCTAGAGATGTTCATATCTTCTAACAACCTAGCATTTCTGCACTTTGTTTTCACCAAGTTAGATACCCCAATTAGGAACTTACTCATCTGTGCCCTGGGATCGCCAACCATATGCGGAGCATACTTGGAGAGCTGGGTGAACTTATGTTTGTATGCTTGGACTGTCATAGAACCTTGCCTCTCACGAACTCCCGAACTTTTGCCTCTCTTAACTCTCTTGGAAAGAACCTGTCTAGAAAAGTTTAGCTAAAACACTCCCAAGTTACAGGAGCTACATTCTCACCCCTATTTTCCTTCAATTGAGTGAACCAAATGTGAGCCACATCCTTGAGCTGATCTAGCTCTACCCTTTCATTTCCTATCACTTGCATCACTGCAAAGATCTTCTTGACCTCATCAATGATGTTCTGGGTATCCTCACCAACCTGCGACCCTAGAAACTCTAGCAGATTCATCCTAACAAAATCATTGACCTTAGCTACCACTGATCCACCACTAGCATTTGCAGGAACTGGAACCTGGTGATTGTTCCAGTTAGCTACACTCTGGGACAAAAGTTGAATAGCATTCCAAAACTCTTCATTCAAAATCTCATGCTCTGGGACTGGAGGAATAGCGTCAACGTTGTGGGAATTAGCATTCCTAGCATAAGCTTTATGAGGAGGCATGATCTGAAGCACATAACATCGAGTTAGAAAGAAGATCATACCTATACATGATAAGAATGACAAGAAAGTGAAGTTTTTCCTAAAAACACTTCGTAGCCTCCCTCTCATAAATGTGGCGCGCTTCACACTCATGAACGGGACTCTACATAGTGCGACATTTCAGATATCCTAAGACTCTTAAACCTAATGTTTTGATACCAAGTTTGTCATGCCCTGATGCTACCCCCTTGACGTAAACACGGGACCTAGGATCACGAGTGACCCCAAGCTAACCTGACATGTATATCATAGCATACTAGATAAATTTGAAAAGAGAAATAATGTGCGGAAGCTTAAAACATGATATTAACTGAAATGGGGAATACCCAATACTATCTGAATATATAAACTGTGAGTTTAATAACAACTGAAGGATCAAACTCAAAGCTCAAATTGAATCTAACTATCTGTGAAATAAGCCTCTAACTGACTAAAGATGCTGGATGATGAGTCCACAATTTGGACTCATTTATGGCTTTGTTTTAATAGATTTAGTGTCCTCAAATGCATATTTTGTGCCAATAACTGATGTAAATCCTTGATTTTTAGGTATTTGGATTGAGGAACAAAACATGGACACTAATGAGCAAAAATGAACAAGGCAGTTGAAAGAACGAAGAAAAGAGGTCTTGATGATTTCCTAACCTATTGGATGAGTCGCCGAATGGCCATTATCTCACCTAAAGTTCCAGTGTGCCAAGTCCTGATGGAGAAAATCAAGTCAACGATAAAAAAATCAGTCGGTGAGTCACCAAACGGTTCTGCGATGTAGTGCTAGATCCCCCAAAGTTACAGAACTTGAAGATACTAAAGGTCAAAGAAAAAAAGGCAATGGAATTGATCAAAGGGTGGATCACCGAGTGGATCGCTAATCCCGACTTATTGCACCAAATGGTTCTTTGCAGCATATTTTTAGTGACTAAAATACAATTTTAAATTCTTAGTTTAGTATCAGCTTTCATAGTAGCTTATTTTATCAAACAGTTTTAGAACTGAGAGTATTGACACAATATTTTCCTTAGCTTTGAAGATTTCCATTTTTTTGATAAATTGGAAGTGGGTGTTTGAGATTCTTCATCCATGACCTTTGTAAATAAGAAATTAATCTTACCATTTGATGGAACACAATTTGGTAACGATTTTTATCTTTTTATGATGTCTAGCTAAAACCCCAATTCTTGGGGTGTGATTATGTAATTATGGATTGATTTAGCTATTGTATATTGTTAATTGATAGTTTAAATGTCGTTTAAAAGTGATTTTAATAAGTAATTGTGGTTTAATTTAAGGGGTTGTAGTTGCAAATGCAATTCTATCTTTTTGTTTTTGTCTTGCTTGAGAGAGAAGTTTTAAAACCAAGGTTACTGATTTAATGGTCTGTGGGTATTGGGTTGTTATGGGTTTCACTTGAGAGAGTGAATCCTAAACCACTTTTCACACATTCAGCTTGAGAGAGTGAATGGACTAAAGCGTAGATTGTTCTTAGTTGCTGCTTATTGGTGTTCGAGAGAAACCAATTTGATTCGAGGTAAATTGTTCGAGAGAAAGTTTATCCCCACTAAAGTCTAGCTTATTCACTGATTTATAGCTATTTACAATCAGTTGCAATCACCCATTAGTCTACCTTAGCCTATATTCCAATCACATCCCAAGAACCTATCTCTTTACTTGTTAATTTGTGTTATTCGTTGTCGTTGTAGTTGATAATTGCAATAAACCCCCCCTCCCATATTGGACACTTGTGTCACCTTAATTTGAAGTATGCATTTATTCGTAAATGTCTTTATTTATGATTGACTTAAACATATTTGCACTTGGCTTTTGAATCTTAAGCACGTACCACTCCCTATGGGATTCAACCGCAACTTCCTTAGTTGGGTTATATTACTGACTAATGATCGTTGGCACTTAGAATTGGAAGAAGTGTTCTGATACGTGAAATCAAAATGGCGCCATTGCCGAGGAGTGGTGTTGGTTAAGATTCTTTAGTTAAGTTGAATTTTGTTCTTCTTAGTCATAGTTGAACTTACTTAATTTTAGTTTTGGTTTATGTGTTATTGTTCTGAGCAGAACAAAGCAGCATGTCTTGTAGCAATGGTGACCAAATGGAACTCTCTCATGTGAGAATGATGATTCTTAGGGATAGTATCCTAAGTTTCAAGAAAATAGAAGGTGAGTCAATCCATGATCTATGGCTGAGACTTAAGTTACTTTTGCTACAGTGCCCAACTCATGGAATCTGAGATAACATGTTGTTGGACTATTTCTATCGAGGTCTTGGTCTAGAAAACAGAGGAGTTTTTGACCAAATATCTCCGGGGGGTCTCTCACAACTACCCTATGCAATAGCAGCCCAGCTCGTTGATCACATGGTCAAGACCAACAAGAAGACTGAGAAGGACCAAACTTTGGCCACACAGTTAACTTAGTTGGATGTAGTGGCCAAAAAGATCATGGAATTGGAAGCACCGGACAAAAAGAAAAACTGGTACATTCCCCCTCAAGAGAGTATAAAGCCCAAGGTTTATGAGAGTGGACAAATAGAAGAGATGCTCTCTCTCATTCTTCACAAAGTCGAAGAGCATGGCAAAGTGTTGAATGAGATAAAAGAGAATGTTTCACTGCTGAATAAGATGACTGCTTCCCATTCCATATCTATTCAGCTACTGGAGACCCAAATGGGTTATGTGTTGTCTTGTCTTTACCTCACAAATCACGACTGAGTGGGAAATTTGTGCCACGACGTTAACTAAGGGGTTTTTTGGGAGGCAACCCAAGTGTTTATCGCTTTATTTTTATTTTAGAAATAATCGTGTGTTGATTGTGCAGGTTGAAGTGTAGAAAGTGTTAGAAAGGTAGATATTGACGAGCTAAAAGTCTAGTAGGTGCATCGCCAAAAAGGTCGGTGAGCCCGACTTGGACCGCGGTTGGACTCAAGAAAATTTTAAATTAGAGTCTGTAAAACTCGGCGAGCCCAGAAGCAACTTGGCGAATCACCGACCAGGTCGATGATCACGACCTAGTCCGCTGTTTGGACTGCCACATTAACTGGATGTCCTGTAAAACTCGAAGAGGTAAGTGCCTACTCAGCATGTCGCCGTGTGGGTTGGCGAGCAAAACTAATGTTGCCAAATGGGTGAGAACTGGACAATTTTTAAAGGCCAAAGGTTTAAACTTTCAAACTCATTCATTTTCCTTTACTTTCAATCTTCCCAAACTCACATCCGCATAATATTATCTATATTTCTTGCATATTTATGGCATTTTGGTCATCGGACTTGTGTTCGGAGTGGATTTCTTTGGCCGCCTAGCATTTCAACTTATTTAATTGACATCTGAGGTTGGTTTTCTGAACACCAAATTCATTTTTAACAATTTGTACTCTTATGCATTTGAATTTTCTCTTAGTGATGTGTGCTAGGCCTCTCTAATGATTGATTTTGTCCTTGCATACTTGTGTGCCCGTGTTAATTTGATTATCGTGCCATAAATGCCTTTAATGTTAAATTCCCAAGTTTTTATGCCTTAAAATTGGTTAAAATATATAGGGTTGTGCTTGCATGATGTTGGGTCTAATTAGGTGAAGTCTAAGTAGCCCGTATTTGTGCCAAATGACATATTTCGCCCAAGGATGAAGCGGTTGATGTCATTCTTAAGGGCAAAAGTCATCAAATGGCCAAATTTGGCCAAACCGGGAGAAGTCTGAGTAACCCGGGGGCATGGGTGTAATGGGTCTTAGTTTAATTTAATGGGTGCATGTTTTGATTTTGTTTTTGGTGGTTGCGGGGTTAAATTTGAGAAGATGGGATGAAAGTAGGCACGCTGGGTCATTTGGCGAGCTGGGTCGAGCTCGCCGAACAACTCGGCGGTTCACCGAAGTTCCCCATTTTGCCTTTAATTTTATGCTAAATGTTAAGTTTGGTTCTATAAATTTTGGCGGGAAGCCTGAGGTTGCCGAATGCATTCGGCGACTCGCCAAAAGCCCTTCTTGATTGCCTTTTGTCTTCGCCCCTGACCCTTAATTGTACTGTAACTTTCGGCGGGCTAATGCTTGCTCGCCGAATGCTGTTGGTAATTTGCCGAAAGGCCTTCCCATCGTCAATAGGCCAAATTTTCTGAGATGTTTGAGTCAGTCCTTTCAGCGAGCCCGATCTAGCTCGCCAAAGAGATTCAGCAACTCGCCGACTGGTTCGGTGAGTTTTTCTGCAACTATTGTTCTGTGCTTTTAATTGAATTGTTTTTAACTTTTTCTTGATGTGTTATAGATATGGCAAGGACAAACATAGACTTGCCACCCTGCAAAAAAACGCGGGGTATTGTGATAAACGAAGGGGGATGAAACCCTTCCAAAAAGGAAAGGCAAGAGCCTCCAAAATGAGGCAAGGGCAAAGGTAAAAGGCCCGCATCTGCGACTCCAAAACACAACTCCGATAGTGAGGGTCCCCATACAACATTCTCTGAGCTTGAGGACAACCAGCCCCTACAGTGTCGGCAGGCTAAGATTCGTGTTAGATCTCGCCCTGACTTTGCTAAAGTCCCTTCACCCTCTACCCCGCAGGTTCAGTGCCAGCTCAGGCACCTTCTGTGGCTCTGGTGCCACCAGTAGTACCTCTTCCCAGTCTTCTCAATACGTTGAAAGGTGATGGATTGCAAACTATCCTCGAGGAGAAGCTATTATTTACAGAGGGCCTTGGTCCGAGGAAAGAAAATTGGATGCAATAGTGAGTACATCAATACCGTACTTGACAGGGGAAATGACTTTGACTACCCAAACCTGGCTACCACTACAACATCATTGGATGAACTCAGGGGCAGGCTGGCACCTCTCATCTCAGACACCACCCCGAGGTGGATAGAGGCAGGTGTCTCGATCGAGAAGAGGGACTTGAGTATAGATGCACGTTATTGGTTTGGATTCATCAGCAACTCTATTATGCCTCCCTAAAATGATTCCTTTCTCCATCATCCTAAGGTGGCTTCCCTTGGGTCGATTATTTGTAGGAAGAGCATTGACATGGGGCACATTATTGAGTAAGATATGGCCATGAGGGCTAAACAGAGGCAGACTTCTCTACCGTTATCGGTCCTGATCACTGAGTTGTGTAGGCGTGCTAGAGTACCCTGGGATGATATGAGTGATATTGAGGTTACCCCATCTTCCTCCACTAACATGTGGTGCATTGACGCCGAGTACACATGAGATAAGCCTGACTGGAGGAGAGCAGCTCTGACAGATACTTCTTCAGAGGTTGATATCGATTCTATACCTACAGAGGCATCTTTTCCTACTCCGACCTCTGGGCCTTCAGGTACATCTGCTCCTTCTTTTTCTTCACAGGCCCCAAGTTCCTCTACCTCATCCCAGCCCGTCAAGATTACTCAGACGATGATCCTGAAGATGGGACACCTAGCCTATTTACCTGATGTGAGGGGGACCAAACATGAGATATCCATCCCATGGATGATCGAGAGTGCCATCATTGCTGCACTGACTCCCTTCCAAACTTCCATTGACACTCTCACCACGAGAGTCGAGGCTTGTAAGAGCAGACAGGGGGAGACCTTCGAGGTTACGACTTTGAAAGCCAAAGTAGGATTTGAGGAAGGACATAGACTATCTAAAGTCTTCTGACTTCACATTACTAGAGGCTGCTGATGATGCGGACGCTCCTGAGACTTCAGAGATTCCTCCGGATACCACTGGAGATGTACATAGGGATGCTATAGCAGCGGATGAGTTAGAGGTGGAGACCGATGAGAAGCAAATAGAGATAAGAGAAGAAAGCATATATGAAGATTTGCTAGATCTTGAGGAGACGATTGTGCAGTCGGTGATCCAGACATCGATGACAGAGACATCCATGGTAGCTCCTAGTACACCCACTCCTTCCGAGGTGACATCGGGTATTGATGCCCAAGTTCATAGTGATGCACCAGGCATGATGCCCTGACAGATAGAGTAACTGAGTAGACAGGTTCCCTTTTTACCTCCCTCTCTGTCTTATTTTTCTTGACTTTTGGATATTTTATTTCTTGCATTTGAGGATAAATAACTTTTGTTTGTGGTGGGGTGAGGCCAACCTTTTGTGATTATTGCTTTGTTTGTACATTGGGTTTTGTGGTATAAATTGTGTTTAGCACTGTTTTTGTGGATAATTGAGCTTGTGGCTCCTTGGTTTTAATTGAAATGTTTTTTGGACCCTTCCAAAAAATTTTGTGCCACTTCTTGTTTGTGCTTGAATGTTGTTGTTCTCTTGCAAAGTTGAGTATCGGTCTTGATCAATACTGATGGCTTGGATAGTGCTCATAATCGAAAAAAATGAATGTGTGGCTACGATGAGGCCAAATGAAGTTGCATAGACAATATATGAACTTTTTGCATCTCGTTGTGACTAGCCAATTATCAAATTGAGTCTCTTGTGATGAACATTTCACACTAGCGAAAGTGTGGAGTCTTGTTTGACATTGGTGTTAATGCCTTGTGTGATGAGTTTACCCTGAACCATGTGTGATGACATCTAGAATTTGCCCCGTTTGTCTGGTTGACTAAGTGATGCAAGCTCTTGAGATGATCTTAGGAAACTTTGAAGAGTGTAAAACAATTTGACATTATACCTCTTTTTGTGGCCTACCTTGTGAGTGTGTGAATTTCGCTTGAACACCTTTTGAGCCTTACCCTTTTCTTGGAAGAAACTTGATGAAATTGGGACCTTTCTTGATCCATTACCCTTAATCCTCATGATTTGTGGTTTGTGTGAATAGCCAACTTAGGCCAAAAGCCTAAGTTGGGGGTGTGGTGAAAAGAGAAGCTAAATCGAGAAGTGCAAAGAAGTCCCCTTTGACCAATAGTTTTGAGAAAGATGGAACCCCTCAATACAAAAAAAAAAAAAAAAAAAAAAAAGACTGAAAAAGAAAAAGAATGAAAAAGTGGTGGATAAAATTGTGAAATTGCAAAAAGAAATGGGGTGTCCAATAATCCTTGGAAAGTGAATAATGGGGTGATCTTTGAGCATGAATGAGAATGATAAAGAAGAGGGAAGAACGTGTTGTTCATACAACATTTCATGAGGATAGCAACCACTGAGCCTAAATGACCATACCTTTACACTCAACCCCCGTTACAAGCCTTGAAAAGACCTTTATGATCTTGAGTGAGCTGAAACAAGTATTGGCAGGAAAATACGGGCAAACCTATGGGTGAAATCATGCATTGTGTTCATCTTTGTGAGTGTGAGAGTTGCATTTGATTCCGGAGCTTTAAATTGTTGAACTATTGTGTGTGAATATAGAATCAATCTTTGTGTGAGGGCATTTGAGTACCTTTGTTGAGCTTGAACTTTAATTAGAATCAAGTATTGTGAACATGAGAGCCTTTGATAATGGTGAGTCACAACTTGAATATTTGAGTGCACAATTGATCCTTGCATGAGTAAGTTGAGTCTTTTTGTGTGCATTCATGATTGAGTCTTGTGTAGCACTGTTTGAGACATCCTTTTAGAATTGCTAAACTTGAGTTTTGCTTGAGGACAAGCAAAAGTTTAAGTTGGGGGTGTTGATGAGTCCATGATTTGGACTCATTTAGGGCTTTATTTTAATAGATTTAGTATCCTCAAATGCATTTTTTTGTGCCAATAAATGATGTAAATCCTTGATTTTCAGGTATTTGGATTGAGGAACAAAGCATGGATACTAATGAGCAAAAATGAACAAGGCAGTTGAAAGAACGAAGAAAAGAGGGCCTGATGATCGCCTAACCCATTGGGCGAGTCACCAAATGGCCATGATCTTGCCTAAAGTTCCAGTGTGCCAAGCCATGAAGGAGAAAATCAAGTAGGTGATAGAAAAGAGCAGTCGGTGAGTCGCCGAACGGTTTCGCGATGCAGTGCTAGATTGCCCAAAATTACAAAACTTGAAGATGCTGAAAGCCATAGCTAAAAGGCGATGGAATTGATCAAAAGGCAGATCACCTAGTGGATCGAAGATCTAGACATATTGCGCCGAATGGTCCTTCGCAGCATATTTTTGGTGACTATAAATACATTTTTAAATTCTTAGTTTAGTATCAGTTTTCGTAGTATCAAATTTTATCAATTAGTTTTAGAACTGAGAGTACTGAGAAAATATTTTTCTTACCTTTGAAGATTTGAAGATTTCCATTTTTTTGAGAAATTGAAAGTGGGTCTTTGAGATTCTTCAACCTTAACCTTTGTAAAGAAGAAATTAATCTAACCAAGTTGATGGAAACACAATTTGGTAACAATATTTATCTTTTTATGATGTCTAGCTAAAACCCCAATTCTTGGGGTGTGATTATGTGATTATGGGTTGATTTAGCTGCTGGGTATTGTTAATTGATAGTTTAAATGTTGTTTAAAGTGATTTCAATTAGTAATTGTGGTTTAATTTAAAGGGTTGTAGTAGCAAATGCAATTCTACATTCGTGTTTTTGGCTTGCGAGAGAGAGAAGTTTTAAAACCAAGATTACTAATTTGATGGTCTGTGGGTATTGGGTTTCCACGGGTTCAGCTCGAGAGAGTGAATCCGAAACCCTTTTCCATACATTCAGCTCGAGAGAGTAAATGGACTTAAGTGTAGGCTATTGAAAACTGATGTATTTATATCTGTATAAACTGACCTAGGAAATGTAATTCATGAACTAAATGAATCTACACAACTAGGGTTCTGAATTTCATGCAATAATTAAGCAACATAATTACAAAAACATAATATTCTTATTAAGAGTAGTGTAATAGCTAAATAATGGAAATAATATGAGGTTCTAGAAACCCTAAGTCTAAACAATATGAAGGGAATCAAGAATCTGACTGAATGCTAGGGACTTAATGGGTGAAAGGAACCCACTAATGAAATCCCACATACCTGGTGACGAATTCCACGAAGAAATCTTTTAATTTTGAGGTTGGAAATCGGGAAACTTGCTACGTTCTTGGAGAGGGCTTGGTCGACTCTTTCTCCTCTTTTACTCTAAGATTTCAAAATTTTTGGTGAATGAATCGCTTAGGGTAAAGTCTGATTAGGATACTAGACTGAAATGACGTAGCTTAGGGGATAAATGAGGTAGTTTAGGTGTCCAACGCATAGGGAAAAGGCCAACCGACTCCTGACTTAAAACTGTGGGGTCAATCGATGGACCACCAACATACCTACAGTCCGTCCTACTCAATCGTTGACTGTCTTCAAAGAATAACTTTTGGGGGTCTTGAACTACGACACTGGACGACGAACCGTGGTCCCACTTACGGTCCATAGGTCTAGCGTGGGTCGACCCTTAGCTAAAATTTTATGGGTTTCTGGAGAGAGGGGTTGCTGGTGGCCAAACACGGACCCCACCTATGGTCTATGGGTAACCTTACGGTCCGTAGTTAGCTCCGTTGGTGGCGCCTGCAACTTCTAGAATTCTGCATTTTGGTTTTCTAGATTACGGGTTGTTACAACTCAGGTCTAAGGTACTGATCATATTACTACTACAACCACCAGAATGGATGGAGCTTTAGATAGAGAGACCTTCTTCTATTCGCTTTTGTTTCTCGTTATGAATATGATTAAGAAGAAGCTTCTAACTAAGTTTATGAATTGGAAAAGTGTTCCACGGTACAAAAAATGAGGATGCCTTTGAGTTCATTCTGGACTTCTATGAAAGGTTGCACAAATTGGTTATTGTACATCAACATGGAGTAGAGTTTGTGACCTTCCAATTTCAGAGTGATGCAAAGCAATAGTATTGGGCTTATATGGAGTGTTGTTAATCAACTCTTCCTCTGTTGACTTAGACTCAATTCCATTCTCTATTTCTAGTAAGGTATGTACCCCATAACCTTAGAGATTCAAGAAGGATGAGCTTATGGCTCTTGAACAAGGCATTATGATTGTAGTAGCATATGAGGCCAAGTTCCATGCCTTTTCTCATTTTGCTACTTAGTTTGTGCGCACCGAAAAGAAGAGGATTCAATTGTTTGTTAAGGCTTTTAGTTCTAAACTGTAAGTGTTGTTTGTGCACATGACATTGACAAGAAAGAGCTTCAATAAGGGACCCACTAGATGAAGAAATTTGGAGTTAGGCAGGATAAGGATGGCTAAGGAAATGGCTAAGAGGTCCAAGAGTGTAGGAAACGACAAGGGTTCCTATTCCAAGGGTTCTGGCCAGCAAGTGTATTCATCTCTCCTAGTTGAGTCCGTTTAACCGGCTTCTACAGGTCGTTAATCAATTGTCACACAATAGTCTATAGTGCATGATGGTCAAGAAACTTCATATTCGGTAGCAAGTAGGCCCTTACTTTATTGAGGTTACTTCAACTTATGGTGAGATGAATCACTTTAGGAGAGAATCCCTCATACCTCGGTAGGTAAACCAGTACATTGCAGACTAGAGCTACAGTTCCAATAGACAGAGGTCATAATGGCAAATGACACCTATAGGGTGGGTGAGATAATATTCAGAGAGGTTGTGAGGGTAGATGAAATTTTAATGATGGGAGAGGAGTGGCACATCCAAGTAGAAGGGTTTTCCAGAATGATTATAGAGCTTAGTGCTACACCTTTCTAGGCAGATTAAAGGCCAAGGCATTTGACATCGTGATAATAAGTACTATTGTTATCTCTCGCAGTTGACTTTTGTCTTAGTTGATTTGAGTTCTACTTATTCATATGTATTTGTTACTTTTTCTTTTGGACTTGATTTGATTTGTGATATCCTTGATACCCCTATCTATGTTACTACCCTAGTTTCAGAGTCTATAGTAGTAACTCATGTGTTGGTATCATGCTTTTTGTTGTTTATGGGAAAGAAGGTTAAGTGTGATGTTGAAGCCATTGATACCGCACTAATGATGTTGACATTCAAATCCCACTTATATTCACTTCGGATGCGCCATGATTTGGATTTGTTGAAGGGTTGGCTAGCACCATTTATTTCTTACTCTTCCCCATCCTAGATGACTGATGGTACTAGGATTGAGAAGAAATATTTGAATGTCGTAGCTCGATATTGGCTTGATTTATCACCAACAACTTGATGCCTTCCCCAAACGAGTTCATTCTTTACTATGACAAGGCAGTATTGGTAGGCACTATCACTGATAGAGAGCATATACATATTGGGACCATTATTCTTGATTAGATGTTGATGAGGGCAAGACAGGAGCAGACATCGCTCCCATTTCTACAATTGATCATGCAGTTATATGAGAGGGTATGCGTCCCTTTAAGAGCTGCTACAAATGTGAGAGTCAACCAACCTCATCCACTGATAATCAAAGGATAGAGGCAGAGTGTTTGAGAGGTGATGCGGCTCAAAGGAAGGTGCAACCACCTAACTCCACTCTAGTGGTCAAACCTACTACTCTGGAACTTGAGACCAGCAAACCACCTCCTTCTATCAAGCAAGCAATTATTTCCGCACCATTTTCTGTTGTTGGCTCTTTTGTTTCTGCACATGTATAGCCTGTTGTTATTGCCATTACTATTGTGAGGCCTCCCCATTCTCTTGTTTCCCATCCCTCTTTGACCCTGGAATCAATATATCAGATGGGCAGCCTTACCCGGTCAGCTGATGTGAGAGCATCTCGGGTTGAGAAGGACTTGCCCATGCTCATTAACTATGCCATTCAGAAGGCCTTGGCTCTTTTGACTGAGTGTGCTGTCAAGTGTGAGGGGACTATAGTAAGCGAAACTTTGAGGTTAGATGATTTGACTGTGAGGATGAAGGCTCCAGAAAAGGCTGGGGTAGTTCTAGTGTTGTATATACTATAAGGGATGACCTTGCCACTTTTAGGGTGGAGATGGTCCAGTTACTGTCAATGGACATTTCCACGCTTTGGGGCAAGTTTCCCCTTCCAAATGTTCCTGAGGCCCCTAGTGTAATGCCTTCTGCTACTGTGCCAGAGGCTGCGATGGATGTGGAGGCTGTTGGTGATGATGAGAGTGAGAGGGCCGAGGAAAAGTTTGTCGAGTAAACTGATAAGGAGTAGCTGAGAGCTAAGGGGCATGGGATTGCTGAGACACTGACCGAGCTGCATGAAATCGAGGAGCTCATTCTTAAGGCTATATGATATGCTCAAATTACACGTATATTAAAGAAGCATAAGGGATCATTGTCAAATAAAGAACCCAACTTGTAGGTTGGGATCGATCCCACGAGGAATATGGTTTAGACTTCAATTTAAGTCACGATTATCTCTTTTTAGTCAAACTATTTTCGAGAAAAGTAAAGAGGGGGGTTTTTATAACTAAAGTAACAGATTGTTGATCTGAATCAATAAGTAACAAGTAAGCAAGATTAACAGTTTGATAATTCAATATAAGATGGAAACTAGGGCATATGTGTTCCCCATAAGCTCTTAATGCAGTAATCCTAACAATAGTAATCCTTTCCTAGTGTTTAACATGCCAAGTTGGTAAGTTGGGTATCCCTAAATGATTGGTCCTCCAAATATAGAATTTCACAATGCACCTTGGTCTGGCTACAGGTGTATGCTTTACTAACGCTTACCTTTACCCCAATTTAGTCACCATATCAATGTATGGCTTAGTTTTCACCACCATTCCAATTGACATTAGACTATTAGATAGCAACCACTAAATTTTTATTGTTTAATACTTTGCTCATTTATTACCTCATTGGTCCGACAAGTAGGAACGAGGTGAGTTCTAAGATTTGCAACCGTTAAAAAGACTTCTAAACGAAAGGATTAACAATACATGCATAAACACTATTCAAGAATTACTTATTTATCATTCATACTTTGTTAATTGCTCAAGGTTCCCAAAACCCTAGTTGTGGATTTAGCTTACTCATGTTTGATGGTTCACAATTCATAATTAGGTTAAACTAATTCATGAACTTACAATGAGAAGAGATGAAAACCCAAATCCTCAATTGAGATTCAAAGTGAAAATCGCATAAACCAACTTCCGCAAATTAAATTGCTAAGTATTTGCAAATAATTCCAAAAACACAAAAACTAAAAGTATACAATAATGTCTAACTCCAAAAAATGAGGATTACAACTCTATTTATAGAAAAAAATCCTAAATTAAATAGGAAATAATCTGCTCCACCTCAGTAGCAAGATCAGTACCCAAAGGCGGGACATCAACCTATGGCTCTCTCCGGGGTGCAGCAAGATTGGCATCATCTAGAATGAGGCCAATGTCTACTGTCTTGGTCACCTTAAGCAACCTATCACAATGCCAAATAGGTACTGAAGACCCCCTGCAGATATGGAATATCAAACATGGGAAGGGCAGAGTGGTGGTGGTCTGGAAAGCCCTCTCATGGATTTCAGCAATAAGAATGCGGGATAAATCAAGCTCCAGATCCGCCATAATAGGAGCAACTATCACTGCCCGGTCCCAAGTGACGACACTGTCCGCCTGAGTAGGGGGCAGTCTAGTACGGACTACAAGCCAGAAGAACTTCGCTAGGAAGCTCAGAGTTACCTTTCTGATAGGCAATGTAATGTTCCTCACCCATGCAATATCCTCGCGATCCTTAGCTATGTGACAGACCATCCACCTCAGCAATGACTCTCTCTGCTCAATATCTCTCTTGAATGCCTGATGCCCATCATGTAGTCGGACTCCATTGTATTGATAGGCAGAGTGTGGGCTGGGCCATAGATTAATCGGTGAATGGTCACCTCTGAGATGCCAACTAGGAAATTTCGCACCAATGTGGACTGAAGTGGAGGCTGGGCCAGTGGCTTAGCCCTCTTGGATATGGAATTGTGGACCGTGGTGGCATAGAGCATAAAACTCCCAAGTCATCTCCTCACTATAGTTTTTTGGGTCCCGCGCCATCCACTCGCATTTGTGCCTCCAGAATGGCTCTTTAATAATAAGCCTGGTGTGGAGGCTGCCTGTAAGAACCTTGCACTCCTCAGTAACGGTCCTGGCCATATTCCAGTGTTCATTGAGCATGGTGCCATTTTCATATAATTGGTACTAGCCCTCCACGCGCCATATGTTTGGCTTAGTGAAATTAGGGGCAGGCTCAGGTTTGGGAGGTACCAGGATGTATCCTAAGCTATCGGCATCAGATGAAGAAGTGGGACTGCCGCTAGAACTAAAGCCGGACTGTGAGTCACCTGAATGTGAGGCCCTCTCCTCATACTAGGGGGCAGTGACCTCGACCTCGACCTCAACCTCGTCACTCGAAGTAAGTATCTACCTAGCCCTGTTCCTCGTGATCCAAGGGTAGTAAGGGAGCTTCTGGTGGTCTCCGGGATGTATTCCTGATCTCTATCTTCATCGATCAGCCAAAGGGAAGGGGCGACTAATTGGGACTTGCCCTCTATAGTGTAGGTGGGTTGTTTCGAAGCCATGGTAGCAGTGAAAACTTGGTTAGTATCAAAATAAGGCAATAAGACTCATGGAATAATTTTAGAACAAGATTCAGATCTAGAAAAAAAACTCAAAAAAAATTTAGACAGTAGCTGAACTTATGACCCACGGTGGTTACCTACGATCCATCAATGGAACGATGGCCCGTGGGTCCCCTCCATAGGTCAGGGTGCCCACTTTTGGGTCTTGGATATTGGAACCACAGATGTGCAGAACAGTTTGTCAATGGAACGAAGGACTGTAGTCCATATTGTGGTTCACAACTACACAAAATTTTATTGCAGTGTCAAGTGACGGACCACGACCTACAGTCCATAGGTTATGGTCGTGCATCATTGTTGTGCCAGGCATGATGTTCAACTCATAGTCAATGCAAAATTTTCAACAAAAACTTAATCAAACTAAGCCTAAACTTGCATTTCAACAAGTAATGTGGTAGTTCATCATTCCTGGGGTTCCGAATTATGCATAATTCAAAGGTCAACACAACGAAACCTCAAAACCCTAAGTCAAAACTCCCACTTAGACCTATCAACATATTTATTTAATTTGGATTAATTACATAATCACGAACCATCATTCCAATAGTGTTTGTAAACTAAACTCAACAATTTAACAAGTATTTTAACAACCCAACGTCAAGTTCATCGTTGTGATTTCAATTGAAACAATGAATTTTTCAAAGTGTGGGAGAAATCAATTTACCTTACAAGTAATCTACAGTTGTGAGTGTGTGATCGATTAGACAAGCTCCTAAACCAACAGTGACACCAAACCTGGACCTTGCAAGCTTTTAGAAGTACAGTGGGGGTGATGGACTATTTCTTTTGACTTTGGGATTGTAGGGGAATAGAAAATGGAAGGGAAAGATATAAGGGAGTGAATTGCGGAGACTAAGGGTTGAGAAAGGGGTGAATGAATGATTTATAATGGTTAGGGGGAAAGAATAGAAATGGGAAATGGTTTAAAAATTCAAGGGTTATATTAATTTGGGGTTCGGGTTGGGTCAGGCAGAAACCCTAAACTGGACCCACGAGATCCCATTGATGGTTTGTGGGTTGATCTACGATTCGTCGATGGGTTTCGTAGGTTACTCTAACACATAGAAAAATTAGAAAACTTACTTGGGATCTAGAAACATCATCCACGGTCCGTGGATTGACCAATAGACCATCGATAGGTCCTGTACACCTCTGCAGAGCTTTTTCTACAAGTATTTCCTTTTCACCCCTACACACGTAGCAACCATTAGGACTTCCTTTTTAAATTTTCTAGACACTTTTTAGACACGAACCCTATTCTATATCTAGCCAACACTAATCATAAAAATAAACACCTATCTAAAAAGCTACAAAATCAAAAAGAAAGAAGAAAAACTCCTATATCGAAAAGAAACTCTTATAGTTGGATAGATTGTACATCTTGGGTTGCCTCCCAAGCAGCGCTTGATTTATCGTCACAGCACAACATAGACATCTTGATTACTCAGACTTCATCAAGAGAATAAGCATTTATCAATTCTTGTACACTTTCAGATTTCCCCAAGTAGACTTTGATACTCTGTCCCTTTACCTTGAACGTCATCCCTTCCTTGTTCTCGAGCTCAACCGCTCCATGTGGAAATACTTGAGTTACTCTGAATGGCCCGGTCCACTTGGACTTAAGCTTGCTAGGAAACAAGCGTAACATTGAATTGAATAAGAGCACCAGATCAGCTATAACAAATTCACGCTTCTCAATCTTCTGATCATGGTACTTTTTCATCTTATCCTTGTACAAGGCTGAACTTTCATATGCCTTTAGGTGAAACTCTTCAAGCTTATTCATATCATTTTGTCTTTAATTCAATATGGCTCCCCAATCCAAATTCAACTTCTTTAGCGCCCACATTGCTTTATGCTCTAGATCTATAGGCAAATGACATGAATTCCCATGTACAAGTTTGTAGGGGGATATACCTATGGGAGTCTTGAATGCGGTGCGATAGGCCCATAGAGCATCATCAAGCCTTCTTAACCAATCAGTTCTATTGGCGTTCATAGTGTTTGCAAGGATTTGTTTTATCTCTCTATTTGACACCTCAACTTGCCCACTAGACTGCAGATCATAAGGAGTGGCTACATTGTGACGAACCCCATATTTCTCTAGCAACTCCTTCAACAACTTGTTACAAAAGTGAGAACCTCCATCGCTGATAATGGCCTTAGGTGTACCAAATCTAGAGAAGATATTCTTTTTTAGGAATGCGGTGACACTTTTTCCCTCATTATTTGAAAGCGCAATTGCCTCCACTCATTTTGATACATAGTCAACCGAAACAAGAATATACTTCATCCCATGAGAACTCACAAATGGATCAATGAAGTCAAGACCCCAGACATCAAATAGCTCAATCACCAATATCGGGTGGATAGGTAGTTCTTGCTTCTTTGAAATTCCTCCTTCTCATTGCAAAGATCACAAGACATGGAAAAATCATGATCATCTTGGTGGATGGTAGGCAAGTAATACCCATACTACAAGATTTTATGAGCAGTATGAATACCACTATAGTGCCCACCAACAAGCAATGAATGACACACGTTAAGTAGACTCATCATCTCAACCTCGCATACACAATGATGAATAATCCCATCAGTACAAACACGAAACAAATAAGGCTCATCCCAGAAGAACTTCTTTACATCAGACATAAACTTTTTCCTTTGGTGAAATGACAAATCCAATGGAACCAAATCGCTTGCCAAGTAGTTAGCAAAATCTGCGAACTAAGGAATAAGATCATAAGAAGCAGCCAATACCTGTTCATCCGGGAATGCATCATTAATCGCAGCCCCATCTCCTAACTTGAGCATAGCTTCCTTCTCCAATCTAGACAAATGGTCGGAAACCTGATTTTCTGTTCCCTTTCTATCCTTAACCTTAAAATTGAACTCTTGCAGCAATAATACCCGTCTAATCAACCTCGATTTCCAATCCTTTTTAGCCATCAGATACCTCGATGCAGAATGGTCAGTATGCACTATGACCTTAGTACCAAGCATGTAGGATCGAAATTTCTCGAATGCGAAAACCACAGCAAAGAGTTCCTATTCAATCACGGTATAGTTATTTTGAGCCACATTCAGAGCTTTGCTGGCATAGTAAATCGAATGAAGAATCTTCTCTCGCCTCTATCCCAATACCACACCAAGTGCCACCCCACTCACATCATACATCACTTCAAACGGTTGCCCCCATTCCGGTGAAATAATGATAGGTGCGGAGACTAACTTTTCTTTCAACTCTCCAAATGCTCTCAGACAAGCATCATCAAACTCAAACTTACACTTCTTTTTAAGTAGCTTGCACAATGGGTGTGCAATTTTCAAAAAATCTTTTATGAACCTCACCTAAAAACCTGTATGCCCAAGAAAACTCCAAACACCTTTGATAGAGATGGGTGGTAGAAGTTTTTCTATTACCTCAACTTTGGCGCTATCAACCTCAATACCATTCTACGAAATCCACTGACCCAGAACTATACCCTGTTTTACTTTGAAGTGGCACTTTTCCCAATTTAGAAAAAGATTGCACTCTTCACATCATTTTAGTACCTCAGCCACATGCATCAAATAACCATCAAATGAGTCACCTACCAAAGCGAAATCATCCATAAATACCTTAATCATGTCCTCTACCATATCTGAAAATATTGACATCATACACCAGTGAAAGGTCGCTGGAGCATTACACAACCCAAATGGCATACTTTTGAAGGGGAAAGTCTCATGTGGGCAAGTGATAGTTGTTTTCTCTTGATCTTCCGGAGGTATGGAGATTTGATTGTACCCCGAATACCTATCTAGAAAACAATACTAACCCTTACCAGCGAGACGATCTAGCATCTGATCCATGAATGGCATTGGGAAGTTATATTATTTTATCCATCCATTTAGCTTGCAGTAGACCGTACATACTCTCCAACCACTCATCGGCCTCATCAGAACAAGTTCATTTTTAGAATTAGGAACCATAGTGATCCCTTCTTTCTTTGGCACACACTAAACAGGATAGACCCAACTACTATCAGCATTGGGATATATGACTCTAGCATTTAACCATTTAATGATCTCCTTTTTCACAACCTCTTGCATAGGGGGACTAAGTCTCCTTTGGTGCTCAATACTTGGCTTGTTGTCTGGCATGAGTTGGATTTTATGAGAACAAATGCCAGGAGGAATCCCAATAATGTCTGCAATAGTCAATCTAATAGCCCTCATAACCCACTTCAGTATCTATACCAAGTCCTCTATTTTCCCTTCATTCAAGTCAGCAGCAAAGATCACATGCAATGTGCTATCTTTCCCCAAGAATACATACCTCAAGTGGGATGGTAGAGCCTTGAGTTCCAGTTTTGGAGGCTCATCTACAGACTGTTTTGTAGGTGGGGAGTCTCGATTGTTCATATCTAACTCCAATCTTTTTGGATTTGAGCATAAATCGAGCCTATCAAGTGCAGAAACTAGCTCATCATACTCATCAATACCATCACTGTTGAAATTCATCATCACTGCTGCTAGCGCATTAACACCTAACCTTTCCTTAATGGACACCTCAGATTCTTGTCCTATAATGTGATTCACCACATATACCAATTTTAGATCACTTTTATGTTTCATAGACCTACAAATGTTAAAAGTTACTTCCTCATTATTAAATTGAAACTTCATCTGCCCTCTCTCCATATCAACCAACGCACACCCGGTAGCAAGAAATGGTCTTCCTAAGACGATGGGAACCTCAAAATCAACCTCACAATCTAATATCACAAAGTCCGTTGGAAAGATGAATGGCTCTACTTTCACAAGGACATCTTGCAACATTCCAATGGGCCTCTTCACAGTTCTATCAGCCATAAGTAAATGTATCGCAGTCGATTTTGGAGCTTCTAAACCCAACTTCTTATAAATTGACAGTGGCATCAGATTAATGCGGGAAGCCAAATCACACAAAGCATTCTCAAAGTGAAACATACCAATGGTACAAGGAATAGTGAAGGCTCTAGGATCCTCTTTCTTCTGCACCAGTGACCTAGTAGCAATAACACTACAATGTTATAACCTTTCTTCATCCACAAAACTGACTGCCCTCTTTTTGTTCACCAAGTCCTTCATGAATTTGGCATACCCATGCATTTGCTCTAAATCTTCTATCAACAGAACATTAATGGAAAGCTATTTCAACATAGTTATGAACCTGTGGTATTTGCCTTCTTCGATCATTTTCACCAATATCTATGGGAATGGAGGTGGAGGTCTAGGCATGGGAACAACTTTTTGGGACACCTCTGATTCATTCTCTGTAGCATTTTTTGACTCTCTAGTAACCTCAATCTCTTCCGCATCTTTTTCTACCATACTTTCAACCTCGGATGGCATAGGGGGATCAATGGTCTGCTTACCTCCATGTGTAGTGACTTCAATACAATGCCCATTATTCTTCGAATTTTGGATGGTGTTGCTAAGGAGTGTACCAGGAATACGTGGGTTCATAGTAGTGGACAACTGACTAAACTGCTACTCAAGTTGCTTGATCGACAGTGCATGGGCATAAACTTTTTAACCGATTCTAGACAAATCATTTTGCATCTCTTTCACATTCTCATCAGTTGCATCAAACCTCTTAATCATCTTTTGCATCATATCCTCAATGCGTGACACACTACGACCAGCCTCTCTATTACCGGATTCTCTATTACTAGGTTGAACATAGGTCCCAACACTCTCAATGTTGTTGCCATAATTGTTTCGGTTGTAGTTTTTATCATGATTGTAGTTTCTATCCCGGATATAGTTTCCCTGTCGATTGTAGTTTCCATAGTTCCGACCTTGGTTTCCTTGACCTTGGCGCCAATTATCTGAGTTGGAACCTTGGGTATTGGTTCGGAAACCCTTGTCTGATCATTAACCAAATATGCACCCTCCTCATAGTAACATTCCTCAACTGGTGGTGGTGGAGTTCTAGTTAAGTAGTTTACCATATTCACTTTTTCTGCATTTTCACTCACATGCTTTAATACCAAGCCCAGCTATGTCCTCATTTGAGCCATTTCTTCACAAATATCATCATTGGATTGACTGGGTGCAGTTTGCACTGCAAATGTGCTTCTACCTATATTAGCCTTTCTAGTGCTCCATGCCTTATTATTTTGAGAAATCTTCTCTAGTTTTTCAGCGATCTATTCAAAACTACACTCACCATATGATATTCCAGCAATAGTATATTGCACTGCCTTTCCATTGTCATCCTGTCCTCTGTAGAATTACTCCTTTAGTAACTCATCATCTATATGGTGATTCGGAACAATTCTTATGAATGCAGTGAACCTATTATGAACTGCTTACGGACTCTCCAGGTAGTGCTATGAAATTATTCAGTTTATCCTCTTGATTTAACTTCTTAGACACTGGAAAATAATTTTCCATGAACACCTTATGCAATTGGTCCCATGTATGAATTATATTGTATGGAAGTTCAAAATATCAAAGTGCAGCATCACCAGTTAATGACAGAGGGAAGACTTTCAATCCTATGACATTCATATCCAATTTCAGTCGTCCCACGGAAATCTTATAAACACTTCTCAATTTAGCCATGTTTCCATGTGGATCTTCCAAACCTAGACCAGAAAAACAACCCTTTTGCTGTAAGCATTTGTATAAGAATACGGGTCACCAAAAATGTATGCCTTGGAGGTAGAGGAGGAAGAAAAAAAAGCCCTTCGTATTCAACTTTACTGTAGTCAACCTTGTAGTTATCACGCAACCTAGGGCTGGCAGATTCTACACCCTCTCTATATCTCTGATTACATTACAACCATGTACATGAACGGGCACATTGATGACCCTTGGAGGCTGCAATTCTACTCCATCACCTAGACCCTCTCCGATTGGATTATTGTGAACCCCTTGATTATTCATTTTTCTTAAAGTTTTACTCAAATCTGGATCGTAGGGGGTCAATGGTTCACCTTGACTCTGTGTACTTGGCATACACTAGAGTAGAAACCTGTAGAAAAAAAATTAAAAAAATCAGGAAATACATGACTAAAGTTCATAAATGTAGTTAAACTTAATCTAAAACCCAAATTCCCCTACAGCGGCGCCAAAATTTGATACGTTCAAATTACACCTCTATTAAAGAAGCATAAGCGATCATTGTCAAATAAAGAACCCAACTTGTAGGTTAGGGTCAATCCCATGAGGAATATGGTTTAGACTTAAACTTAACTCACGATTATCTCTTTTTAGTCAAACTATTTCTGAGAAAAGTAAACAGGGGGTTTCTATAACTAAAGTAACAGATTGTTGATTTGAATCAATAAGTAACAAGTAAGCAAGATTAATAGTTTGAGAAATCATTATGAGATGGAAACTAGGGCATATGTGTTCCCCACAAGCTCTTAACACAATAATCCTAATAATAGTAATCATTTCCTAGTGTTTAACATGCAAAGTTGGTAAGTTGGGTATCCCTAAGTGATTGGTCCTCCAAATAGGGAATTTCACCACGCACCTTGGTCCGGCTACATGTGTATGCTTTACTAACCCTTACCTTTACCCCAGATTAGTCATCATATCAATGTATGGCTTAGTTTTCACCCTCACTCCAATTGACAATAGACTATTAGATAGCATCCACTAAATCTCTATTGTTTAATCCTTTTCTTATTCATTACCTACTTGGTCAGGCAAGTAGGAACAAGGCAAGTTCTAATGTTTGTGACAATTAAAAAGACTTCTAAATGAAAGGATTAACAATATATTGCATAAACTCTATTCAAGAATTACTTAGTTATTATTCATACTTTGTTAACTGCTCATGGTTCCTACAACCCTAGTTGTGGATTTAGCAACTCATGCTTGATGGTTCACAATTCATAATTTATGAACTTACAATGATAATCAATGAAAATCCAAATCTTCAATTGAGATTCAAAGTGAAAATCGCATAAACCAACTTCTAAAAATTAAATTGCGAAGTGTTTGCAAATAATTCACAAATGACCAAAACTAAAAGAATACAATAATGTCTACACCCAAAAATGAGTCCTATTTATCAAAAAAAATCCTAAATTAAACAAGAAACAAAATAAGGAAATAAACTACTGAAATGTGGTTTTTGTCGACACTCTGACCTATGGACCGTGGGTTGACCTATGGTCTCTAGGTCCCCTTCTGTGGTTCAACACTTGGAAAATTAATCAGGTACTGCAACTTTCAACTCCTAGATCTCCATCGATGGATGCACAGGACGGGCCGTGGGTTGACCTATGATCTGTCATCCGCTCCGTGGTTCTATACTTGGTCAGACTTCCCTGATCTTCCACCTACGATGCATCACCAATGGTCCATGGAATGGACTACGATCTATCCTGGCACTTCGTGGACTGAATATTGCAACTGAAATCCCAGACAAAGACCTATGACTACCCATCCACGGCCCGTTGTTGGACCTACGGTCCGTGGGTGGCTCCATTAGTGGCTACTTCTGCACTTTTTAGCTCACATCTTTATCAACCGCATCCAAGCCTATTTCCTGCAAGAATTACACACAAAACATTATTCCTAATAACAAAATAGCCCAAGACACACATAAACTCTAAGTGAAATGTATCAAAAATACCGTAAACTCATGGTATATCACTACACTGGAGAGATCTCTTCACGAGACTTTCGAGATCGGGTCTAGTGGAGTCACTCTAGATTCTACCATACCTCATGTTACTAAGATGGGCACTAATGCCCATGTTGAGCCTCACATGCCACCTCATGTGATCCTATTGTCATGCATCGATGCCCCTCTTGAGGCTTTTCCACCCGACACTCAAGATAAGAGTGCTCCATAGGCATGAGGGGCCCTTTCTCTTAGTCTCCCAGTATTTTTACTCATTTTTCATTGACGACAATACCTTATGTTTTTGGTGGGGTGAGGGCCTTCGTGCCAATATTCCCTTTTGATTGTATTTCGTTATTTCATATTTTAAACAATTTTAGTATATTGTTTGTTTACATTAGAGTGCTATTTTGGGTAAATGGGTGTGTTTTTATTTTTATCTCGTTCTCCCTTAATGTTTCAAACCCCTCATGAGTTCAAATCGTGAAATACTTGAAGTTTTCAATGATAACATGAGAATCAATTTTGTTCAGTATCATTGTCTTGAGTGGTACTCATGATCAACATGGTGTATTGTGATGAGTTCCAGATTTGGATTCATTTAGGGCTTTGTTTTGATAGTTTTATTGTCCTCAAATGCCTAATTTATGCTATTAACTGATGTTAAATCCTTGATATTCATGTATGTGGACTAAGGAATAAAGTAAGGACACTAACGGGCAAAAAGAAGCAAAACAAGCGGAAGAAGTGAAGAAGAGCAATCCATGTAATCGCCAAGACCACTCGGTGAACCGCTGAGTGGCTCTTTATACCGCCTAAAGTTCCAGCGTGCCAGCCCTGAGGAAAGAAACCAAGTCGGCGATAGAAATGGGAAGTCGGTGAATCGTCGATCGGATTCGCAATGACAAAATGGATCGCCCAGAGTTATAGGACTTGAGGATGCTGAGATAATGTGAAAAGGCGACGGAAGAGAGCAAAGGGTGGATCGCCAAACCACTCAGCGATCCCTACTTACCTCGCCTAATGGCTTTTCAACCCAAATTTTGTGAAACTATAAATTGGATTTTAAATGTAATTTTGATTAGTTCTCTCCCAGATATTACAGTTCCCATTCTAGACTTAGAGTTTTCTCTAAATTTTTTAGTTCGAATTGTAAAATTTTGGAGGATTTGTAAAGGCTTCGAGACTCTTACTCAGATCATGGCTAATGCATTTGGTAACCGTTTCTCTATTTTTGTGATGTGTGGATAAAACCCCAATTCATAGGGTGTGATTATGTGATTATGAGTTGAATTAGCTTATGGGTATTGTTTATTACTAATTTAAATGCTATATTGAAGTGGGTTTAATCATTAGATGTATTTTTATTTATGGTTTGTAGTTGCAAATGCAGTTTTAACTTGGAGATCTTAGCTTGCTTGAGAAAGAGGTTTCTGAACCAAAGGTTTTGGTTAATAATTTGTACGTATTGGGTTGATTTAGGTTCATCTGGAAAGATTGAATCTTAAACCCAAATACTATCCATCTTGATAAAGATAGAGGATGTGTTAAGGTTGTGGGTTGTTCTTATCTGTTAAGCTTGGTGATGTTAGAGAAAAATTACTTGAATCGAAGTAGTTGTTCAAGAGAAAGCTATTTCACTCATAGTCCAACCTACCCACTTATAGTTAGCTATTTATTAGTAATTTCAATTACACATATCGTAAAAGTTTCCTATAATCAATCACATCCAAAGAATTCCTCTATATATTGTTATTTCATTGTTGTTTAACTCTGTTATAGCTGATTACTGCAAACCAAAACCCCCATCTGACATTTGTTGTCGCCCCATTTTTACTTGTTTCCTTGTATTTTTCGATAATTTCTATTCCCATAGCTATTTAGATCACATTTGTACTTCATAATTGAATTTGAACACGTATCGCTCCCTGTGGGTTCGACCCCAACTCTTCATTGGGTTTTATACTACTTAATGATCGTTTGCACCTAGAATTGGATGAGATGTGCTTGAAACGTTAGTCAAAATGGTGAAAGTGTCGGGGAGTGATGTTGTTTGGAAATTCTTTTATTGAAGCTAAATTGTGATCTTTTTGGATGTAGTTGAATCCACTTACTTTAGTTTTTGTTTTGTGTTGCTTGTGTTAAAGAGGACAAAATTAGCGTAAACGGGAGTAATGGTAGCCAAGTGGGCCACCAGGACGATATTGGGAATCTTAATGATGTAAATGACCCAAATGTGAATGACTTAATCCAATTGGGTGGTGTTTGTGCCATTGGTCTACCTTTGGCTGAAGGAAACGATGTGTTTCACATCACTAGCATAATGCTTGAGTTCCTACAATTGAAAAGACTATTTGGGGGACTGGCTCATGAGGATCTACATGAGCATATTCAAAAATTCGTGGATATTTGTGGTCCATTGTCATTTATGAACATATCACAAGAATCAGTCTGTCTCATGTTGTTCCCATTATCTTTGATGGGTGAAGCCATAAAATGGTTGTCTGAGTTACCAAGGGACTCCATCACCTCTTGGGATGAGAAGATCACAGCATTCCAAGTAAGATTCTTTCCCCCATAAAATATGATGACACTCAGAGATAGCATCCAAGGTTTTAAATGCTTGGAATGTGAGCTAATCAACAAGACATGGCTGAGGTTTAAGAAGCTGGTGCTGAAATGCCCAACTCATGGACTTCTAAATAATGTGATGCTGCAATACTTCTATAGGAGCCTCCATTCAATGAACAAATGAGTTGTTGATCAACTTGTTCCCGGTGGTATAATGCAACAACCCTATGAAGTACGTTTCAACACCTTGATTGCATGAACAAGATCAATAGGGCATAGTGCACTCGTGAAGACCAACTCTCTCCTCTCACTTTTAGAATGATAAAGAGCAGATCGAAAAGGATCGCGAGAGACCAAAACATGGCCAAAATGGTGACCCAGCTGGATATCTTAGCTAAAAATGTCATGGGTGTTAGTGCAAAGAGTGTCAATGTTGTGGGTGTTTATGAAATAAACCCCGATGAAGCACAATTTGAAACGTTGTACAATGAGAAAGTGAACTTCCTAGCCAATTAAAAAGGAGGTTATCATGCAAACTACCAAAGACCAGGTGGAAATCAAGGTGGGAATAGAGATGAGGGCTGGAGAGACCGTGACAGAGATTGGCATGATCATAACTCCACCTGGAAGGAATGAGAGAGGCACAAGGATAGGTACATCCCTCCCTATGAGTGTCAAATGCCCAAGGAATCTGAAGGTGGCCGTATAGAAGATATGCTCTCACGCATTCGCAACAAAGTTAAAGGGTTAGAAAAAGTTTTGAAAGAGATGAAAAAGGATGTCTCAACTCTCAATTAGACGCTGACCTCTCACTCAGTCTCTATTAAGCAACTGGAGACCCAAATGGGTTCAAATTTCTTCTCATTTGAATCCAAGACAACAAGGAGGGTTGCCTAGTGACAGAATGGCAAACCTAAAAAATGAAGCTAGATTTGGTATTTTCATTGTGCCACGACGTTAACTAAGGCGTCTCTTGGGAGGCAACCCAAGTTTTTAATGCTTTAGTATTTGATTTTGAATAACGGGTGTTGATTGTGTAGGTTGAAAAGTGAAGAGTGTTAGAAAATGGGTAGTTTTGCGAGTTAAAGTCCAGTCGGAGACACACTGAACAGGTCGGCGAGCCTTGACACAGACCATCGTTGGAACTACCAAGCTTGAAGGGTAACTCTGTAAAACTTAGATGGCTAAATGTGTAATCGGTGACTCACCGAATAGGTCTGTGAACCCGAAGTCATGTATAAAATGAGAGAGTCTATAACAACATGTCTCAAACCATATAAGATATAAAAGAAACACATAAAGGACATATGGTCAAGCCCTCGAATACTATGAGGACTCACAAATCTTCTTCTTCTTGATGTACTATGGTCCTACCGACGAGGGTAGAATCCGATATCTCCAAAGTCTACACTTATAGAAAATGTATGTATGGTTTAGCACAAAAATGTACTAAGTATGGAAGCCATGCATAAAATTCCTTAAAACATGCAAAATGGGAAATTTTAGTTGAAACCATGTTGTATGCCACTTTTGAACATCATCTTTGAATTAGTTGGAGAATGTAGTTCATAAGACAAATCATGTACAATTCATCATATCATAAAGGATATCATCATAATCACAAGCATAGTATCCAACATAAACATAATGCATACTCCAATCTTCACAAGACATAGTTCACATACATAATTAAATACCAAGATCATCTCATCATAATAGAACTATCACATAAGAAACCCTAAGCTATACTTGTGCAATGCATAGATAGGATCCCATAATCCTATCTACACTAAGTATCACTTTTAGGCAACCATGATCTTCATAATATACCTTGACCTTATCCATAACCAACATTCATAGACAAGGAGACATTCATGTTCCTATCTTGTAATAAGTAAAGTCACTCTTAGAAACAATCCATATGATGCATACACAAATTCATATTTTTTCATAGCTTAAGGAAACCACATCATAACCTCTTTATATGTCTACTTGTGCAATGTATATGTGAAGTCCCATACCCCACTCATACTAAGTAATGCTCATTAAGAAGTCATAAGTATAGTTCATGTTCATATTCTTGCTCATGTTCATAATTCATATAAATCATGCATTAACTCATAATCATCATGCCAGAAGGGAAAACCAACCATGCCCACTCTTAAATCCTAGTTGTGCAAGGCATGATTGAAGTCCCATACCCCCATTCACCCTAAGTAGAACCTCTAGAGGAACCATAGTTAAATAACCGATGTTTTTGTTCATAGTTCATATTCTTGTTCTTGATCATGTCATGGTTCATGTTCTTGTTCATATTGGGAAATAGCCTTAACCGACATAGACCATGTGAGATACATGGAATCCGGTGTCATACCCTACACCAAAAAGAGGTGTCATACTTTCCTAAGGTAGAACTAATATGTTTATCTTTTAGGTGGATCCACTAGCTAAAGACTTATGTGGGCACATAGTTATGGGATAAGGAGATTGCTACTAGAATCTCGAACTGACTGGCGTAAAAGGTTTTCTTCTCATGAGATAACTAGTTGGGAACCCGTACTGACTTGCGTAAAAGGAACCCATTGGGAAGATGGACTAACTGGCGTAAAAGCTTCCATCTCATTTTCATATCCACTCGGTGCTAAGCATAATTCCCTTTAAGTTAATGTTAAGTCTTTACTTAAGTTCATGTTTATGAAAGGGTGACTTACCACTCAATCTAATGCAACATCATGATATAGCTCGTAGATTCATTAGGTGAGAATAACCTTTCAACCTTAGAATCATTAATATGTGAGTAAACCTTTCACATCATGTTCATAGTGTTAATGAGAATAGCCTTTCAATCAACACAAAAACATTATCATAGTCCTAGACATTTCATGCATAGTCATATGTAAGGGTAAGGGGTGAATGATCTTTCAACAATACCACAATTACACAATAGTCATAGGATCCTCACTTTCTAAGTGAATCATGAGTTCATGCACAATTCTTATCAACATGTACAAACCCTCATAATTTGCCCTTCAAGGGCTATGAATCAACTTAACCCAAGCATCTAGAATTACTATATTAGATAAGGGGAACATCATAATTCAACAACACAACAACACCATTATCATCATAGACACTTCACTCACAAAGTGTTCATAAAACATGCTCATAATATCATGATCATGCATACCCCTCATATCTTTCATTCAAGGATCATAGATCATGTTAAGTCAACACATTTTAGAATTCGCTATATTAGACATGGATAGAATCATGACTCAAGTAAGACATTCATTTCATAAATAAACTTATGTGTTCATATTATACGCCATGTGGGTGAAGTCTTTTCTCAATAATACTATATTCAATTCAACATACATAATAGCTTCCTTCTTAAAGCCTTAACACCCATAACATATTCATATTAGCTTTTACCCTTAAAGCCCTAGGAGTCATATTCATATCACAAGCCTTACTCTCAAGCAATACTTCACATGGTCATCATGTAAACCTAATTCTCAAGGTAGACTAACCACATGGTTCATTCTTAACAAATTATAGTTATATATCATCAACTAAATTCAATCTTAGTACTACACAACCATGATCCATCATATAAGCCCTAACTTAATTCATTCATGTCCACAAGCTTTACTAATAATCAATCCATATCTAGGTCATCTAATCTAAGGCAATTCATAAAGAAGTTCATCAATCTTAGAAGGTCACATCTAAACCCCAATTTGCCTCTTTGATGGCATAACCCTTGACCATATGACTTTCACCCTAGAATCTTAGGTTAATCAATAACATGCATAATCATACTAAATTCATGTAATTACACCATAACCAATCATTGTATACTCAATTGAACCAATATACTACAATACCCACACTTGAAGATCCACATTGAGAAAATTGGGGATTTCATGGATTCATAGGTAATTCATCATAAAAATAGTATTAATTCATTAAATTGATCATAATATAAGACAATAAACACATTGGAATCGTTTTGAAAGTGAATCCATGTCATAGATAGAAAACCCTAGGTTTTGGAGAATTTCAACTTTGAGAATTAGAGTTTTGAAAGGTTTTATGGAAGGAGACTATTATCCATAAATCAAGACTACCATACCTTGATTAAAGATCCTTCATGAAATTGAAGAATAAAAGGCTTCTCCTTGACCCCTAAACTTAACCTTCTTCTTGTTCTTCAATGGAGTTTTAGAGAGAGAATGATTTGAGAGAATTTTGGAACTGTTTGGGGTCTTGAGATATAATGAGTTGATAGGGCGTTTAATTACATAAAATAGTTTATATATGTGAAATACAACCATATAAAACTACCGTACATTAACCCAACTTGAAAAGGAAATTCCTAAACGATCTTACCTTTGGCCGAGAATTTTGACAGCATGCAGGCCCCATCCACGACCCCCACCCATGGGGCCTGGATGGACTCATAGACCGTATTGGTCATTTCGTGGGTTGGGTTTGCAGCTCCTCTTTTGAGGTCTTCACCAACAAAGCACTCCCACGGAGCGTGGACCACCCTTCGGGGTATAGGTGCTCTCCATGGGTCACACTTTTGGGCTGTTTTGGGCAGCCTTTGGGTTAGGCTTTAGGATTCTTCTCAAGGACCCCTTGGTTGGTCCTTGGGGGGTCATACCTTGATGTTTAACCATAAAACACCTCATCCTAGGTACGGGAAGACATTTTACAACATATAACTCCATAACAAACTCAACAACACACTCGTAAGGCTCTAGTTCCACCTACAAGTTTTTAGGGTTGTCATATTATCTCCCCCTTGGGAACATTCGTTCTCGAATGATATTTCTAAAACACCTTTCAGAATTAAAGACTCAAGACTAGCAGCCCATCATGCATGAAACATCTAAATTCACATAAACAAGTAGGAAACATCATTCCATCTCAATATACTCAATGCAACACAAGGAAGTATGAACTACATCTAACAACTCATTTATGCATGAGATTCTCATAACTAGTCATGTTCAAGGAGGAATTACCATCTCCTAGTCGTAATATGCTCAACATACTCTCATGGAGCTCATGTCCAATTTACTCTCAAAAAGCATTTCATTCAAGGAGGAATTTCGCAACACCAAACTAAAGCATGCTCATAAATTCTTCTTATGAAGTACAATAGCCACATCTTATTTGAAGCACTACAACAAGAGGAAAACAATTCACATAAACTCATTTTATTTAAAATAGAAGTTTTCATGAAAATACATTATATAAAGAAGGCATGGCAACACATAAGCACATAACCACAATGTTACCTAGGCACACCATCTCCCCCTAGGGAGTGAGCCCATACAAACACTTCTAAACAGCACCAATCACATAATCATAGTAGGAACTACCTTTTCCAACCAACAGAAAGTTCAGCACAACATTATGGAGCCAATATGCCATTTCATCTAAAGCATAAGAAAGTATGTTCATCAATTATCTCATTAAGTCAAATATGCCATCATCGTACTAAAAGGCACAATTACATGAGGAACATGTAACTCATGAAAACTCATTTTTTATACAAAACAAGAATTTTCTCAAGAACATGCATAACATGAGAAGGTCATGAATATTTCTAAAACACTCATGACACCAAAATATAAGGCAAGCCCAAAAAGGAACTTTTGGTCTCAAGCTAGAATAGGAATAGAAGAAATGGATGTGGATATCGGGACTCTCAATAAGTTTTGCTATCTAAGCACATCATCTCCCCCTTGGGATCAAGCCCCTTACTAAGACTTCAAATACTACTCCATTCAAACAATCCCAAGCATCATCAAAACTCATTATAACCTTACCGGGTTCTAAAACCAATAGAGGTCTAACAACCATGCATCCAAACCCTACCAAGGTTAACAAGAGTACCTCTATGGGACACGGAAAAATCATGAGACACACATAACATCCTAGTCTCCACAATTACGAAACGAGTCAAGGAGGACTCGTCATCTTAAGCTAGAGGAGGAATAAAAGGGAATACAAGGATATTAGTACATCTCATTGGCCCTTGGCCTCCCAAATAGAACCCTCAACTAAAACCCTTACTAAAATACCAATCGTCAACATTCTCATGGAAGCGCTTCCTTACTCTTTTATTTCTAAACTTGTCGGTCTAAGATCCCAATCGGTACTTCAAGATTAGAGAGGTTCACATTAAGCAACTCTAGCTCACAAGCAACCTTACCAACAACATTCAAGGTATCATAAGAGCCTACCAAATCAGGACTAAACTCCTCAAACTCACTACATCTCATAAGGTGAGAATTTCGAGCCAATCCGAATCATGAACATCTAGAACACTCAACGACCTTTCCATCTATGCACATTTCTTCTAAATCTAATGTCAGAGCAAGTCATCACTCGACTTTTTCACCTTTATCACATAAGGTGATTCTAAACCATGGAGAATTTACACTTCTATCCTCTTTTAACGGAGTCTACTCACTCAACATCTCTAGGCATCACTTAAACACCACTATTCATCAAATCCTCCAACACATCATAAAACTCATTATGACTAAGTTGGGTTCTACCAACGACACATATAACCATAATTAAACCCAAATGTACTAAGGACAACATAAAGCTCATCATGTCCAACTTATCAAGTCAAAAAGAAAAGTATTACCGGATTAGAAGTAAGCATGAAACACAAGACGATCAATATTCATATCATTCTCAAGTACATACATACTACATTATTTTGCTATCAAGTCGGACACACCCGACACAAACTTACTCTTCTTCATCCGAGGATTGACCATTATGGATGGAGCATATCTCGACAACTTAGTGAAGATCCGAGCATACTCTTCAACACTCATCCTACCTTGGTGAAGGTTAATAAACTCAAGAATCCTAGCCTCTCTCATCTCTAAAGGGAAAAACTTATCAACGAACCCATTCTTAAATCTTTCCCATTTCATGCGGCCCACCTCTACTGGTCTCGCCTCTTTCAATTGACTAAACCACATTACAGCAACATCCTTCAATTGGTAAGTGGCCAAATCTGCCTTTTCTACCAGATTCACTCCCACAAAGTTCAATGCCCTAGAGACCTTCATTTATAAACTCTAGAGGATCTTCTTCCACCTTTGACCCATAAAATTAGGGAATTTCTGTCCCTACTTGAGTCAACAATTGAAAACCATACCTAATCTTCTTATTAGACACATGCTCCTCTATAGGGACAATTGGAGCTTGGAGAGGAGCTTGGAGAGGAACCTCTTGCCCCTAATTGTCTTCCTTATTCCTTTCAACGTAAGCCCTTGAAGTAGTCATATCGTGAAAACCAAAGGGCACACCTTAGGAAAAAGACGTTCAACTTAGAGAATGAAGAAGTGAATTTTTCCTAACATCTGATAGCCTCCTATTCATAAATGTAGTGTGGTTCAAATTTATGAAAAAGACTCTACTAAAGGTGGTTTGAGATATCCTGAAACCATCCTAAAATCATGTGCTCTGATACCATGTTTGCAGGACCCAAGGCTACCCCCGAGATGTGACACGGCATACAAACCTCTAAGAAGCCTCATACAAGCCTCATAGCATATCATAAATATAAGAACATTGGGAAAATAATGCAGAATTTAAAACTTTTCTTTACAATCGAAGTCTTGTATAAAATGAGAGAGTCTATAACATAATGTCTTAAACCATCTAAGATATAAAAGAAATACACAAAGGACATATGGTCAAGCACTCGAATACTATGAGGACTCACCAATCTTCTTCTTCTTCATCTACTATAGTCTTAGACACAAAGGTAGAATCTGATATCTTCAAACCCTACACTTATAGAAAATGTAGAATTATGGGTTAGCACAAAAATGTACCAAGTATGGAAGCCATGCATAAAAATGTTTAAAATATGCAAAAAGGAACATTTTAGTTGAAACCATGCTTATACCACTTTTGAATAGCATCTTTGAAATAGTTGGAGAATGTAGCTCATAAGATAAATCATGTACTATTCATCATAGCATAAAGGATATCATCGTAATAACAAGCATAGTCTCCAACATAGACTTAATGTGTACTCAATTTAGAAATATGGGTTAGCACAAAAATGTACCAAGTATGGAAGCCATGCATAAAAATTCTTAAAACATGTGAAAAGGGACATTTTAGTTGAAATCATGATATATGCCACTTTTGAACATCATCTCTGAATTAGTTGGAAGTTGTAGCTCATAAGACAAATCATGTACAATTCATCATATCATAAAGGATATCATCATAATCACAAGCATAGTCTCCAACATAAACATAATGCGTACTCCAATCTTCATAAGACATAGTTCACGTACATAATTAAATACCAAGATCATCTCATCATAATAGAAATATCACATAAGAAACCCTAAGCTATACTTGTGCAATGCATAGATAGGATCCCATAATCCTATCTACACTAAGTATCACTTTTAGGCAACCATGATCATGCATAATATACCTTGACCTTATCCATAACCAACATTCATAGACAAGGAGACATTCATGTTCATATCTTGTAATAAGTAAAGTCACTCTTAGCAACAATCCATATCTTGCATACATAAATTCATATATATTCATAGCATAAGTAAACCACAGCATAACCTCTTTATAAGTCTACTTGATTAATGTATAAGTGAAGTCCTATACCCCCACTCATACTAAATAAAGCTCATTAAGAAGTCTTAAGTATAATCCATGTTCATGTTCATAATTCATATAAAGCATGCATTAACTCATAATCATCATGCCATAAGGGAAAACCTACCATGCCCACTCTGAAATCCTACTTGTGCAATGCATGAATGAAGTCCAATACACCCAATCACCTTAAGTAGAACCTCTTGAGGAACCATAGTTAAATGACCCATGTTATTATTCATAGTCCATATTCTTGTTCTTGATCATGTCATGGTTTATGTTCTTGTTCGTGTAGGGAAATAGCCTTAACCGACATAGACCATGTGAGATATATGGAATCCGGTGTCATGCCCTACAACAAAAAGAGGTGTCATACTTTCCTAAGGTAGAACTAACATGTTTATCATTTAGGTGGATTCACTAGCTAAACACCTATGTGGGCACATAGTTATGGGATAAGGAAATTGCTACTAGAATCCCAAACTGACTGATGTAAAAAGTTTCCATCTCATGAGATAAATGTTTAGGAACCCAGACTGACTTGCGTAAAAGGAACCCATTAGGAAGATAGACTAACTGGCGTAAAAGCTTCCATCTCATTTTCATATCCACTCGGTGCTAAGAATAATTCCCTTTAAGTTCATGTTTATGGAAGGGTGACTTACCACTCAATCCAATGCAACATCATGATCTCATAGATTCATTAGGTGAGAATAGCCTTTCAACCTTAGAATCATTGATATGTGAGTAAACCTTTCACATCATGTTCATAGATGTTAATAAGAATAGCCTTTCAATCAACACAACAAAATTATCATAGTCCTAGACATTTCATGCATAGTCATATGTAAGGTTAAGGGTTGAATGATCTTTCAACAATACCACAATTACACAATAGTCATACGATCCTCACTTTCTAAGTGAATCATGAGTTCATACACAATTCTTATCAACATGTACAAACCCTCATAATTTGCCCTTCAAGGGCTATGAATCAACTCAACCCAAGCATCTAGACTTACTACATTAGATAAGGGGAACATCATGATTCAATAACTCAATCAATACCCTAGTCACATCATAGTCATGTTCATGCATGGGGTGTGTGTGTGATTGTCCTTTCAATGACACAACAACAATATTATCATCATAGACACTTCACTCACAAAGTGTTCATAAAATATGCACATAATATCATAATCATGCATAACCCTCATATCATTCATTCAAGGATCATAGATCATATTAAGTCAACACATCTAATATTCACTATATTAGACATAGATAGAATCATGACTCAAGTAAGACATTCATTTCATAAATAAACTTATGTGATCATATTATAGGCCATGTGGGTGAAGACTTTTCTCAATAATACTATATTCACTTCAGAATACATAATAGCTTCATTCTTAAAGACTTAACACCCATGGCTTATTCATATTAGCTTTTACCCTTAAAGCCCTAGGAGTCATCTTCATACCACAAGCCTTACTCTCAAGCAATACTTCACATGGTCTAATTCTCAAGGTAGACTAACCACATGGTTCATTCTTAACCAATTATAGTTATATAGCATCAAGTAAATTTAATCTCAATACTACACAACCATGATCCATCATATAAGCCCTAACTTAATTCATTCAAGTCCACAAGCTTTACTTATAAGAAATTCATATCTAAGTCATCTAATCTAATGTAATTGATAAAGAAGTTCATCAATCTTAAAAAGTCACATCTAAACCCTCAATTTGCCTCATTCATGGCATAACCCTTGATCATATCACTTTCACCCTAGAATCTAAGGTTAATCAAGAATACATGCATAATCATACAAAAGTCGTGTAAGTACACCATAAAGAATCATTGTATAGTCAATTGAGCAAAGATACAACAATACCCATACTTGAAGATCCACATTGGGAAAATTGGGGATTTAATGGATTCATAGGTAATTCATAATAAAAACAGCAGTAATTCATAAAATTGATCATAATATAAGACAATAAACACATTGGAATTGTTTTGAAAGTGAATCCATGTCATAGATAGAAAACCCTAGGTTTTGGAGAATTTCAACTTTGAGAAATAGAGTTTTGAAGGGCTTTATGGAAGGAGACTATCCATAAGTCAAGACTATCATACCTTGATTGGAGATCCTTCACGAAATCGAAAAAGAAAAGGCTGCTCCTTAACCCCTAGACTTAACCTTCTTCTTGTTCTTCAATGGAGTTTTAGAGAAAGAATGTTTGTCGAGAATTTGGGAATTGTTTGGCGTCTTGAGATATAAAGAGTTAATAGGGTGTTTAATTGCTTAAAACAGTTTATATATGTGAAATAATTCCATATAAATCTATCGTACATTAACCCAACTTGAAAAGGAATTTCCTAAGCTATCTTACCTTTGTCCGAGATTTTGGACAACATGCACGCGCCATCCACGACCCTCACCCATGGGGCGTGGATGGACTCACGAACCGTATTGGTCATTTCGTGGGTTAGGTCTACAGCTCCTCTTTTGAGTTCTTCACCCATGAAGCACTCCCACGGAGTGTGGACCACCCTATGGGGCGTAGGTCCACTCCGTGGGTCACACTTTTGGGCAGTTTTGCGCAACCTTGAGGTTAGGCTTTAGGATCCTCCTCAAGAACCCCATGGTTGGTCATTAGGGGGTCATACCTTGATGTTTAACCATTAAACACCTCGTCCTAGGTACGGGAAGCCATTTTACAACATATAACCCCATAACAAACTGAACAACACACTAGTAAGGTTCTAGTTCCACCTAGTAGTTTTCCGGGTTGTCACATTATCTCCCCCTTGGGAACATTCGTCCTCGAATGATATTTCTAAAAAACCTTTTGGAATTAAAGACTCAAGACTAGCAGCCCATCATGCATGAAACATCTAAATGCATATAAACAAGTAGGAAACATCACTCCATCTCAATATACTCAATGCAACACAAGGAAATATGAACTACATCTAACAACCCTTTTATGCATGAGATTCTCATAACTAGTCATGTTCAAGGAGGAATTATGATCTCCTAGTCATAATGAGCTCAACATACTCTCATGGAGCTCATATGCAATTTACTCTCAAAAATCATTTCATTCAAGGAGCAATTTCTCAACACCAAA
Organism: Solanum pinnatisectum; assembly: GCA_035578085.1. NCBI lineage: Eukaryota > Viridiplantae > Streptophyta > Magnoliopsida > Solanales > Solanaceae > Solanum > Solanum pinnatisectum. The sequence continues at coordinate 29,055,310 of CM069083.1, forward strand.
CTAAAGCATGCTCATATATTCTTCTTATGAAGTACAATAGCCACATCTTATTCGAAGCACTACAACATGTGGAAAACAATTCACATAAACTCATTTCTTTAAAAACACAAGTATTCATGAATATGCATTAAATAAATAAGTTATGGCAACACATAAGCACATAACCACAATGTTAGCTAGGCACACCATCTCCCCCTTGAGAGTGAACCCATACAAACACTTCTAAACATAACCAATCACATAATCATAGTAGGAACTACCTTTTCCAACCAAAAGCAAGATCAACACAACATTATGGAGCCAATATGCCATTTCATCAAAAGCATAAGAAAGCATGTTCAGCAATTATCTCATTAAATCAAATATGCCATCATCATACTAAAATGCACAATTACATGAGGAACATGTTAATCAAGAAAACTCATTTTTTATACAAAACAAGAATTTTCTCAAGAACATGCATAACATGAGAAGGTCATGAAAATTTCTAAAACACTCATGACTCCAGAACATAAGACAAGCCCAAAAAGGAACTTTTTCTCTCAATCTAGAATAGGAATAGAAGAAATGGATGAGCATATCGGGACTCTCGATCAATTTTATGATCTAAGCACATCATCTCCCCCTTGAAAGTAAGCCCCTTACTAAGACGTCAAATGCTACTCCTTTCAAACAATCCCAAGCATTATCAAAACTCATTATAACCTTACCGGGTTCTAAAACCAATAGAGGTCTAACAACCATGCATCCAAACCCTACCAAGGTTAACAAGAGTACCTCTATGGGACACGGAAAAATCATGAGACACACATAACATCCAAGACTCTACAATTATGAAACGTGTCAAGGAGGACTTATCATCTTAAGCTAGAGGATGAATAAAAGGGAATACAAGGATATCGGTACATCTCATTGGACCTTGGCCTCCCAAATAGCACCCTCAACTAAAACCCTTACTAAAATACCAATCCTAAACATTCTCGTGGAAGCACTTCCTTACTCTTTTATTTCTTAACTTGTTGGTGCTAAGATCCAAATCGCTACTTCTAGATTAGAAAGGTTCTTATTAAGCAACTCTAGCTCAAATGCAACCTTACCAACACTACTCAAGGTATCATAAGAGCCTACCAAATCGAGACTAAAATCCTCAAACTCACTACAACTTATAAGGTGAGAATTTCGAACTAATCCGAATCATGAACATCTAGAACACTCAATGACCTTGCCATCTAGAACACTCAATGACCTTGCCATCCGAATCATGGTTAATGTTTTGTTCGTGTAAGGAAATAGCCTTAACCGACATAGACCATGTGAGCTACATGGAATCCAGTGTCATGCCCCACACCAAAAATAGGTGTCCTACTAGCCTAAGGTAGAACTAACATGTTTAGCTTTTAGGTGGATCCACTAGGTAAAGACCTATGTGGGCACATAGTTATGTGATAAGGATATTGCTACTAGAAACTCGGACTGACTAACGTACAAGATTTCCATCTCATGAGATAACTTTTTGGGAAACCGAATTGACTAGCATAAAAGGACCCTATTGGGAAGACGGACTAACTGGCGTGAAAACTTCCATCTCATAGTCTTTCAATCAACACAACAACATTATCATACTCCTAGATATTTCATTCATAGTAATGTGTAAGGGTAAAGGTAGAATGATATTTCAACAATACCACAATTATACAATAGTAATAGGATCCTAACTTTCTAAGTGAATCATGAGTTATTACACAATTCTTATCAACATGTACAAACCCAAATAATTTGCCCTTCAAGGGCTATGAATCAACTCAACCCAAGCATCTACAATTACTATATTAGATAAGGGGAACATCATGATTCAATAACTCAACCAATACCTTAGTCACATCATAGTCATGTTCATACATAAGGTGTGTCTGATTGTCCTTTCAATGACACAACAAAAACAGTACCATCATAAAGACTTCACTCACAAAATGTTCATAAAACATGCATATCCCTCATATCTTGCATTCAAGGATCATAGATCATGTTAAGTCAACACATCTAGCATTCACTATATTAGACATGGATAGAATCATGACTAAAGTAAGACATTCATTTCATACATAAACTTATGTGATCATACTATAGGTCATGTGGGTGAAGTCTTTTCTCAATAATACCATTTACATTTCAACATATATAATAGCTCCTTCCTTAAAGCTTAACACCCATAGCTTATTCATATTAGACTTTACCCTTAAAACCCTAGGAGTCATCTTCATATCACAAGCCTTACTCTCATGCAATATTTCACATGGTCATTATGTAAACCTAATTCTCAAGGTAGACTAACCACATGGTTCATTCTTAACCAATTATAGTTATGTCACATCAAGTAAAATCAATCTCAACACTACTCAAACATGCTCCATCATATAAGCCCTAACTTAATCATTCATTTCCACAAGCTTTACTTATAAGCAATTCATATCTAGGTCATCTAATCTAAGACAATTCATAAAGAATTTCAACAATCTGAATGTCACATCTATACCTTCAATTTGCCTCTTTCATGGAATAACCCTTGACCATATCATTTTCACCCTAGAATCTTAGGTTAATCAAGAATACATGGATAATCATACTAAAGTCGTGTAATTAAACCATAAACAATCATTGTATACTCAATTGAGCCAACATACAACAACACCCACACTTGAAGATCCACATTAGGAAAATTGTGGATTTCATGGATTCATAGGTAATTCATCATAAAATAGTAATTCATCAAATTGATCATAATATAAGAGAATAAACACATTGGAGTCGTTTTGAAAGTGAATTCATGTCATAGATTGAAAACCCTAGGTTTAGGAGAATTTCAACTTTGAGAAATATAGTTTTGAAGGGCTTTATGGAAAGAGAAAATCCATAAATCAAGACTACCATACCATTATAGGAGATCCTTCAAGAAATTGAAGAAGAAAAGGCTGCTCCTTGACGTCTAGACTTGACCTTCTTTTTGTTCTTTAATGGAATTTTAGAGAGAGAATAATTGGAGAGAATTTGGGAATTGATTTGGGGTCTTGAGATATAATGAGTTAATAGGGTGTTTAATGAATTAAAATAGTTTATATATTTGAAATAAGTCCATTTAAAATGACCCTACATTACCCCAACTTGAAAAGGAATTTCCTAAACTAACTTACCTTTGGTCGAGATTTTGGACAGCATGCAAGCCCCATCCACAACCCCTACCCACGGGGCGTGGATGGACTCACGGACCGTACTGGTCATTTTGTGGGTTGGGTCTGCAGCTCCTCTTTTGAGGTCTTGTCTATGAAGCACTCCCATGGAGTGTGGAACACCCTACGGGACAGAGGTCCCCTCCATAGGTCACACTTTTGGGCAAATTCGGGCAGCCTTGGGGTTAGGCTTTAGGTTCCTGCTCAAGGACCCCTTGGTTGGTCCTTGGGGGTCGTACCTTGATATTTAACCCTTAAACACCTCATCCTAGGTACGGAAAGCCATTTTACAACATATAACCCCATAACAAACTCAACAACACACTCATAAGGCTCTAGTTCCAACTACTAGTTTTCTAGGTTGTCACATGTTCTAGGGTTGAAAGGCTATTCTCACCCATTGAATCTATGAGCTATAGTATGAATATTGATGAATTGAGTGTCAAGACATTCATCTATGAACATGAACTTAAGTCAAGACTTAAATACCGAGTAGATATGAATATGAGATGGAAGCTTATACGATAGTTGAGTCCTGCTTCCCAATGGGTTTTTTCTACCTTAGTTGAGTCTGGGTTCCCAAGGTATGTATCTCATGCGATGGAAGTTGAGTCCGGGTTTCTAGTAGCAATCTCCTTATCCCATACCTATGTGCCTACATAGGTCTTTAGTTAGTGGTTCCACTTAAGCTAAGAGTATGGTTCTACCTTAGGCAAGTAGAACAACCCCTTTTCGGTGTGGGGTAGACACCGAATTCCATGTTAGCTCATATGGTCTATGTCGGTTGAAGCTTATTCCCACTAGTACAAGAATATGAGATATGAACTATAGTCACTTAAGAAGCTTTACTTAGCATGGATGGGATTATGGAATCTCACTCACGCATTGCACAAGTATTCTTTGAGGGTATCTATGGTATGTTCCTTTTTGATATGATGATCTATGAGTTGATTATGCTTATGATGTATGTTTTTCCACTATCTTCAAAATGAGGCTTTGACTTAGAAAATTGCATGCATTCAACTAAAAATGTCCTTTTTAGAATGTTTTCAAGGTTTTAATGAATGGCTATCATAATTAGTGCATTTTTGTACTAACTCATATTTCTCTATATTTTTCCCAACTGTAGGGTCTGGTTCTTAAGGCGAATATAATTTGGTTCAAACTTGGATTCGACTATTCTCCTTGCCAGTGGTGATTCCTCATGATTCAAGGATGAGAGTTCACTTTGAGTTTCATTTTAACATTTCATTTTCGAACTATGTTGTATGGGCTATGCCCCTTTCATTTGAACTATTGTAATAGATGGCTAATTGACACAAGTCTAGACTTTCGCTTTGTTTTTATGAAAAGATCTTTAAGACTTGAAATGTGTTTTACTTCTTATCGTTATTTACTTATGTTATGATATGCTCAGTGGCTTACATGGTGCCTTTTGGGGTCTCATGTGCCATGTTACGTCTAGGGGGTACCTTTGGGTCGTGACAAACCTTGTAATTAGAGCACAAGGTTTAGAATGATTCTAGGATGATGTATCATAAGCCACGTCTAGTAGATTCTTGTCCATGAGTGTGAAGCGTACCACACTTATGAATGAGAGGCTATAAGATGTTGAGGAACTTTCACTTCTTTCACTACTCTTAAGTCATGTCGTAGAGTCTAACTCTATAAAGTCCCTCTCCTAATCCTTCTCTTGTGTCTTCAAGAAATGAATATATGAAGGGCTAATGCTAGAAGGATGGAAGAGGAGAATGTGAATCAAGAAGGTCCCTCCCAAGCTCCTCAACCTCTGGTTGATCCTTCGACTATGGCAAATGAGGAGGTTATGTCAGCTTTTCAAATGTTGGCCTGAGCTTTGGCAACTCAATCCAATAGAGATGTGGTAGGCCCGGTCAATCCTAATGTGAATACGGCTGCTTCTAGGGTTAGGGATTTTGCTAGGATGAACCCTCCCGAATTCCATGGCTCTAAAGTGAAAGAAGATCCCCAAAGATTTATCGACATGGTTTGTAAAGGCCTTGACATTATGGGAGTGTCTCTACATGAGAAGGCAGAGTTAGCTTCCTACCAAATGAAGGATGTGGCTCAAGTTTGGTATACTCAATGGAAGAGAAATAGGCCGATAGAAGCAGGTCCCATAGAGTGGGAAGTGTTTAAATTGGCATTCCTTTGTAGATTCTTTCCCAGAGAGTTGAGGGAAGCTAAGGTGTAGGAATTCATAAACGTTAGGCAAGGGAGCATGAGTGTCAAGGAGTATGCCTTGAAATTTACCCAACTATCCAAGTATGCTCCATCTATAGTGGCGGATTTGAGGGATGAGATGAGTAGGTTTTTGATGGGTGTGTCGGACTTGGTTCAAGAAGAATGCCATACGGCATTGGTCCATCATAACATGGATATCTCAAGGCTTATAATATATGCTCAACAAATTGAGGAGTCAAAACTCAAGAATAGGAATAGAGAAGTAAAAAAGGGAAGAACCGGTGATGGGAATTTCTCTAATGATAGGTCCGATGGACCAGGACAACCAAGGTTCAAACAAATGTTCTCCAACTAGGGCTCTTCTAGTGCTCCTTCAAGGGTCAACAAGGATAGGGATTCCAACCCTAAACCTCAAGGAGGTAATAGTGGCGGTTCTTACGTTGCCACGCCAAATTGTGCAAGATGTGGTAAAAAGCATGATGGCAAGTGTCTTTGTAATGATGGGTGTTTTAGTTATGGAAAGGTTGGTCGCAATTTAAGAGATTGTGCAAGATGTGGTAAAAAGCATGATGGCAAGTGTCTTTGTAACGATGGGTGTTTTAGTTATGGAAAGGTTGGTCGCAATATAAGAGATTGTCCAATGCTCAAGGTCAAGGGAAAGGAAGATAACCAAGCTCCTCCAAGCAGTTCCAATGCCAATGCTCAAAAGCAAAACTGTTTTTATGCTCTTCAATCTCGAGACGAGCAAGAGAGCTCCCCGGATGTTGTGACCGAATATTTAAAAGTCTTCTCTATTAATGTATATTCCTTATTAGATCCCGGTGCCACTTTGTCCTTTGTGACACCCTTTATGGCCATGAAGTTTGAAATACTCCCCGAAGTGTTAGTAGAACCTTTTTTTGTTTCTACCCCAGTTGGTGACTCGGTAGTGGCCAAGAGAGTTAATAGAAGTTGTCCCATTTCATGTCTCATAGAATTACTTTGGTGGACTTGGTAGAGTTAGACATGTTATATTTTGATGTGATTTTGGGTATGGATTGGTTGCATGCATGTTATGCCTCTATAGATTGTAGTACACAGATTGTTTTCCACATTCCAAATGAGCATATCTTAGATTGGAAGGGGGGAAATTCTATCCCTAGAGGTCAATTTGTCTTATGTAGTAAAGCTAGGAAGATAATCTCCAAAGGGTGTATTTACCATCTTGTTAGAGTAATGATGTTGAGTCTGAAACCCCTTCTCTAGAGTCGGTTTCGGTAGTTAATGAGTTTTCGGAAGTTTTCCCCAATGATTTGCCCGGTATTCCTCCTGAGCAGGAAATAGATTTTGGCATTGATATTTCATCGGATAAACAACCTATCTCCGTTCCTCCTTATAGAATGGCTCCAGCAGAGTTAAAAGAGTTGAAAGAGCAATTAAGGGATTCTCTAGATCAGGGTTTTATCCAACCAAGTATCTCTCTATGGGGTGCTCCAGTGTTGTTTGTTAGAAAGAAGGATGGGTCTCTGAGAATGTTCATTGATTATCGCCAATTGAATAAAATGACCATCAAGAATAAATATCCCTTTCCGAGAATTGATGGACTTGTTTGACCAACTTCAAGGGGCTAGCTATTTTTCGAAGATTGATCTTCGTTCAGATTATCACCAATTAAGGGTAAGAGCGGTTGATATCCCCAAGACTGCCTTTAGGACCCAATATGGTCACTATGAATTAGTGGTTATGTCATTTGGATTGACAAATGCCCCGGCAGCATTTATGGACTTAATGAATAGAGTATTTAGGCAATACTTAAACATGTTTGTGATTGTATTTATCGACGATATTTTGATTTATTCACAAAGAGAGAATGAACATGTACACCATTGGAGAATTGTATTGCAAGTTCTTAAGGACCAACAACTTTTTGCAAAGTTTAGCAAGTGTGAATTTTGGTTGAGATCTATATCTTTCCTTGGTCATACTATGTCAAGTAAGGGTATTGAGGTAGATCCTAAGAAGATGGATGCGGTCAAGAGTTGGCCTAGGGATCTAACTCCTTCCGACATTAAAAGTTTTTTGGGTTTGGCCAGTTACTATAGGAGGTTTGTCTAGGGGTTTTCCTCCATTGCTTCTCCGTTGATGGCTTTGAATCAAAATAATGCTAAGTTTGAGTGGTCGGAGGCTTGTGAGAAAATTTTCCAAGAGTTGAAGGATAGACTCACTTACGTTCCGGTGTTGACCTTACCGAAGGGTACAGATGGTTTTATTGTATATTGTGACGCCTCTAGAGTGGTGTTGGGATGTGTGCTCATGCAAAATGGTGTGGTGATTGCCTATGCTTCAAGGCAACTTAAAGTCCATGAGAAGAATTATCCGACCCATGATCTTGAATTAGCGACGATAGTATTTGCCTTGAAAATATGGAGGCATTATTTGTATCGGGTCCATGTGGATGTTTTCACCGATCACAAGAGTCTTCAATATGTGTTTAGTCAAAAGGACTTGAATCTCCGACAAAGAAAGTTGTTAGAACTCTTGAAAGGATTATGACATAAGTGTCCTTTACCACTCCGGCAAAGCAAATGTGGTAGCAGATGCACTTAGTAGATTGTTCATGGATAGTGTGGCTCATGTAGATGATGAAAAGAAAGAATTGGTTCGTGAGGTGCATAGATTGGCCCGATTAGGTGTCCAACTAGTGGATTCCACCAAAGGTGGTGTCATGGTCCATAATGGTTCCAAATCGTCCTTTGTGATGGATATGAACTCTAAATAAGACCTTGATCATATATTAGTTGAATTGAAAGAGTCAGTATAAAAGAAGTCAATTGAGGCTTTCTCCCAAAGGGGAAATGGAGTGCTTAGTTACCAAGGTCACTTACGTGTTCCGGATGTTGATGGTTTGAGGGAACAAATTTTAGAAGAAGCTCATAGTTATCGATATTCTATTCATCCGAGACCCGCCAAGATGTACCGTGATCTACGGGAAGTCTATTGGTGGAATGGAATGAAAAAAGATATTGCAGGATTTGTAGCTAAATGTCCAAATTGTCAACAAGTTATGTTTGAGCATCAAAGGTCGGGAGGCTCATTACATGATATACCAATCCCCACTTGGAAGTGGGAAGAGGTGAATATGGATTTTATTATGGGTTTGCCTCATACTCGTAGGCAACATGATTCTATTTGGGTCATTATAGATAGGATGACAAAATCATCTCACTTCATTCCCATCAAGGTTTCTTATTTGGTGGAAGACTATGCCAAGTTGTAATAAGATAGATAGTGAAGTTGCATGGGGTACTCAATTTACATCACACTTTTGGAAGTCATTCCAAAAAGGGCTTGGTACTAAGGTTAAGCTTAGCACGGCTTTTCATCCCTAAACCGATGGGCAAGTGGAGCGTACCATCCAAATATTGGAGGATATGTTAAGGGCATGTGTTATAGATTTCAAGGGTAATTGGGATGACCACTTGCCTTTAATAGAGTTTTCCTACAATAATAGTTATCACTCAAGTATCAGTATAGCTCCTTTTGAATCCTTGTATGGTAGGAGATGTAGGTCTCTGGTTAGATGGTTTGAAGTAGGTGAATTGCTTTAATTGGTCATGAACTAGTTTATGAGGCCATTGAGAAAGTTTGGCACATTAGAGAGAGGTTGAGAACGGCTCAAAGTAGACAAAAGTCTTATGCCGATGTGAGAAGAAGTAATCTAGAATTTGAAATTAAGGATGGGTCTATTTAAAAATCTCACCCATGAAGGGTGTGATGAGGTTTGGCAAGAAAGGGAAACTTAGTCCCTGGTATGTAGGCCCATATGAAATTTTACAATGTATTGGGAAGGTTGCCTATGAGTTGGATTTGCCAAATGAGTTGGCCCCGATTCATATGGTATTTCATGTTTCTATGCTTAAGAAATGTATTGGAGATCAACATCCATTATTCCTCTAGAATGGTTGGGAGTTGATGAAAGTCTCTCATATGAAGAGGTTCCGGTAGATATACTAGACCGGCAAGTCAAGAGATTGAGAAATAAGGAAATAGCTTCCGTGAAGGTTTTATGGAGAAATCATTTAGTTGAGGGTGCTACTTGGCAGGCTGAGGCCGATATGAAGTCCCGATACCTTCATCTTTCCTTCTACTCCTACTCAAGCTTGAGGTAATTAGCTGCTCTTGAGTTCTAGTGTTGTGGGAGTCATGTGTTTTATATGAACTTTTCCATAATTTCCTTATGTTATGCATGTTCTTGATGAAATTCATGTTTAGTGAGAAAATGTGGTTTTTTATGATTTATGTGCCTCATGTTGTTGTGCATTTAGTGTGAGTTGCTTCATTAACTTCATGAGATGAGTTGATGAACATGCTTTAATATGATTTTGAGAGTAAATGCATATTAGCTCCATAATGTCGTGTTGAGCATGATTTTAGTTGGAGAAGGTAGTTCCTCCTATGAATATGAGAAATGTTGAAATTTCATGCATAATGTGTTGTTAGATGTAGTTCCTACTTCCTTATGTTGCATTGATTTTGTTTGAGATGGAGTTTAAATTTCCTCCTTTGAATTGCGCATTATTTTGATGATTTCATGCATCATGGGTTGTAGTCTTGAGTTTTTTGTTCTGTAAGGTGTCTAGATCGTCATTCGAGGATGAATGTTCCTAAGGGGGAGATATTGTAACACCCCGGGATCTTCTAGGCTAACCTAGGACTTAGTGTGTGGGGTTAACAAGTCTTGGTCAAGGGTAAGAGCCTATGGGACCTAGGATTCACTAAGGAAAAACATTTCCTCACCAAGCCAAGTTGGTGAGGGGCAGTGTGGCCACCCAAGTAACATGGCGAGTCACCAAAGTTCCTTTAGGGTCACCTAGTGGACTGTCCCCATGGCCAAGTTGGTGAAAATTTGGGCGAGCTATGACGAGGCTCGCCAACTCTATTGGTGCATTGCCCAAAGGCCCCTCCCCATTGCCTAGTACGCTGCCTCCAAGTTGAGCATACTGGAAATTTTGGCAAGCCAAGGGACCACTTGGCGACTCGCCAAGTGCCCTTGGCGAGTTAAAATGTGCAGGTCTGTAGTTTTAAATGAGAGTCTTAGCGGTCTTTTGTTATTTTCCCTATATGGATACTACATTGTTTTAATCTTTACCTAGTAAAGTATATAAGCTTTTTAGATTTAAACTTCCCCCAATTAAGTCATTCTCCCTAGAATCTAAAGAAAACCCAAGATTTCATCCTCTCCAAAGAAAATTCTCGCTCTAGAACCTCAAGAAAGAAGGTGGAGCTAGGGTTCAAGAATCAAGTTCTTCTCCCCAAATTCATCGGATTCCATTGTTTAGGTATGGTAGCCCTTCATCCACAGATAGTTTTCATCCATAGAGTCCCTCCAAATCCAATTTCAAAACTAGTGATTTTCCCCAAAAGTTAGGGTTTGACTTTAATCTCATGGGTTCTTTTCAAAAACGTTTCTAATGATTGATTAATGATATATTATGTGTAAATTGATGATTTCCTATAGTTTTTGTGTTGAATTCCCCCAAGAACCCCTGAAACCCCATATTCCCCAATTATGATCTTGTGATGTGGGTTTGTTGATTAAAGAACAATATTATGAGATATTGCTTGTAGTAGTTGAGTTAATTGAACCATGTTAACATCCATGTCTAATGTATTAATTGTAGATGTGTAGATGGAATATGATTTATGGTCCTTGAAGGGCATAGTATGAGAATTATGCATGACTATGAGATTTATGAATATGATTTAGGAACACTTTGAGAGTAAAGTGAATATGATTATGATCTAGTTGTTATGTTGTTGGATGATTATCCTTATGCACACATTTATGTATAAATATGATATGAGGTGAGAGGTGTTCTCACAATATGATGATTCTATGGTTGAAAGGTTATTCTCACCCATTGAATCTATGAGCTATAGTATGAATTATAATGAATTGAGTGTCAAGACATTCTTCCATGAACATGAACTTAAGTCAAGACAAAAATATGTAATCTAAGGAAACTAATGATTAGCACCGAGTGGATATGGATATGAGATGTAAGCTTATACGATAAATGAATCCGGCTTCCCAATGGGTTCCTTCTACCGTAGTTGAGTCCGGGTTCCCATGGTATGTATCTCATGAGATGGAAACCTTATACCTTAGTTGACTACGGGTTTCTAGTAGCAATATCCTTATCCCATAACTATGTGCCCACATGGGTCTTTAGCTAGTGGATCTACTTAAGCTAAGAGTGTGGTTCTATCACAGGTAACTAGAACAACCCTTTTTCGATGTGGGGTAGAACCGGATTCCATGTTAGCTCACATGGCCTACATCGGTTAAAGATTATTCCCACTAGTACATTAATATGAACCAGAATATGAGATATGAACTATGGTCACTTAAGAAGCTTTACTTAACATGGATGGGATTATGAGATATCACTCACGCATTGCACAAGTATGCTTTGAGGGTATCTATGGTATGTTCCTTTTTGATATGATGATTTATGAGTTGATTATGCTTATGATGTATGTTTTTCCACTACCTTCAAAATGAGGCTTTGACTTAGCAAATTGCATGCATTCAACTAAAAATGTCCTTTTTAGCATGTTTTCAAGGTTTTAATGCATGGATATCATAGTTAGTGCATTTTTGTACTAACCCATATTTCTCGACATTTTTACTAAATGTACGGTCCGGTTCTTAAGGCGATTATAATTTGGTTCAAGCTTGGATTCGACTATTCTCCTGGCTAGTGGTTAGTCCTCATGATTCGAGGACGAGAGTTTCACTTTGAGTTTCATTTTAGCATTTCATTTTCAAACTATGTTTTATGGGTTATGCCACTTTCATTTGACCTATTGTAATAGATGGCTAATTAAGACAAGTCTAGACTTCCGCTTTGTTTTTATGAAAAGATCTTTAAGACTTTAAATGTGTTTTACTCCTTATTATTCTTTACTTATGTTATGATATGCTAAGAGGCTTACATGGTGCTTTTCGGGGTCTCATGTGCCATGTTACGTCTAGGGGGTGCTCTTGGATTATCACATTCTCTCATTTCTAACTCTCATACCTTCTCACCCAAAACTTTAAATGTTGCATATTTTAGTCGTTTACCCATTTAATCGACCTTTGGAATCATGGAACTTTATCGCCTAGTTATTAACGTTTCAATCACACCTCATCCAATTCTAGGTGTAAATGATCGTTAAGCAGTATAAAACCCAACGAAGAGTTGGAGTCAAACCCACAGGGAATGGTACGTGTCTAAAATTTAGGTATGAAGTACAAACGTGTTCTAAACAATTATAGGAATCAAAATTATCAAAAACATACAATTAAATCTAAAAGGGTGACAACTAGTGTCAGATGGGGGTTTGGTTTTGCAATGAACAGCTAAAACAACAATGGAAACAAGGGAAAATAATAATATGGAGAGGAATTCTTGGAATGTGATCGATAATAGGAAAATTTCACATTATGGGTAATTGTAACTGCTAATACATAGCTAAATATCAATGTGTAGGCTAGACTATGAGTGAAATAGCTTTCTCTCGAACAACTATCCCGCTTCAAGCGATTTCTTTCGAACATCAACAAGCATAGCAATTAAGAACATCCCATACCTTAGCTCATCCACTCTCTCGAGCTAGATGGGTAGGATTGAGTTTAGGATTCACTCTCTCGACTTGAACCCATGTCAACCCAATACCTACAAACCATTAATCACAAGCCTTAGTGCTAAAACATCTCTCTTGAGCAAGCTAAGAACGCAAAATTGGAACTGCACTTGCAACTACAATTCATAAATTAAACCTCAGCTAATGATTAAACCCACTTCAATATAGCATTTAGGGGTTGTTTGGTAGAGTGTATTAGAGAAAATAATGCTTGCATTAGCTTGATATATATTAGTAGTACCTTGTTTGCTACACTTTTCTAACATATGCATAACTAATCCTTGTATTAGTAATACACTCTATTGTGAATTGAAGAGTGTATTACTAATACCATCTATTTCTATGCATTAGTAATGCAATGGGTTCTAATGCATGCATTAACATTATTAAAGACACAATTACCCTCAAAAACGTTTTTTACATCCTTTCCACTATATTTGTGGAGGGTACTTTTGTAAATATAAAATTAGAAAAATTATGTAATGCATAATATTTGTAGTACACCAAACCAAACATTGCGTAAAAAAAAACTCATCATAACTAATGAAAGCATAACTAATACAATCATTACTAATACATTATATTTTACATTATTCTTATACACTTTACCAAACGACCCCTTAGCCTAATAATTAGGAATACCCATAAGCTAATTAAACCCAAAATCACATGATCACACCCCAAGAATTGGGGTTTTAGCCGAACATCATAAAAAGATAAAAAGAATTACCAAATTGATTATCCATCAACTAGGTAAGAGTAATCAAAACTTTACAATGCTCCAATTTGAAGAAAATTAATAACCCACTTGCAAAATCTCCTAATTGAGTCTCTAAAAGCCTTCAAGTCTGCTAGGAAACTCTCAAACTTTTAAAGAAAAACTATTCTAAATGGCAGCAACCTACTCAATTTATAGTTAAAAATTCAATTTATAGTTGCAAAAAATTTGCCACGAAAGGACATTAGGTGAGGTAAGTCGGGTTCGCCAAGTGGTTCGGTGAACTGCCCTTTGCATTGTTCTATCACCTTTTTTGCATTGGCTCTCAGCATCCTCACGTCCTGTAACTTTAATCTATCATTCTTGTCATCGCAGAGCTGATCGGTGATTCGTCGACTATTTCTTTCCTATTGCTGACTTGGTTTCTTCCCTCAGGGCTGGCACACTAGAACTTTAGGCGGACTGAAGAGCCACTTGATGACTCGCCAAGCGATCTTGGGGTTCACCAGGCTCGCCTTTCTCCACTTCTTCAGTTTGTTTTGTTCCTTTTTTCCTGGTAGTATCCTCGCATTGCTCCTTAATCCACATACCTGAAAATCAAGGCTTTAACATCAGTTTATAGCATAAATTAGGCATTTGAGGACACGAAACTATCAAAACAAAGCCCTAAATTAGTCCAAATCTAGGACTCATCAACACCCCCAACTTAAACTTTTGCTTATCCTCAAGTAAAACTCAAGATCAGCAGTTCAATAAGGATGTCTCCAAATAGTGATGCATAAGACTCAACCAAGAATGCACAAAATAAGGTTCAAACTACTCATACAATGATCAATTTTGCACTCAAAGTTTCAAATTATGACTCACCATTGTCAAATATGCTCATGATCACAATACTTGCTTCAAATACAAGTTCAAGCTCAACAAAGGTACTCAAATGCCCTCACAACAAAGATGATTTCATATTCACAAAAAATTCTTCAACAATTCAAAGTTCTAGAATCATATACAACTCTCACACTTACAAAGATGAACACATGCATGACTTCACCGATAGGTTTGCCCTTATTTTCCAATCAACATTTGTTTCAGGTCACTCAAGATCACAAAGGTCTTTTTAAGGCTTGTAACGGGGCTGAGTGTAAAGGTATGGTCATTCAGGGTTAGTAGTTTCTACCTTCATGAAGTATGGTCTGAACATAGCATTCCTCTTTTTCTTTTTCATTTCAAACACTCTTATAATCCACCCCATTATCCAGCTTCATATGAACTACTGGAAACCTCATTTCTTTTGCAATTTTCACAACTTTCTCGGTCTTTTTCCTTTATTTCTTTTTTTGTGAAGGGGTTCCATCCTTTTCAAAACCATAAAAAAAGGGGGATTTCTCACACTTCTTGACTTTCCTTCTTCCTTTCACCACACCCCAACTTAGGCTTTTGGCCTAAGTTGGCTATTGAAACGAACCAACTTCCTGAAAGTTATGGGTGAGTGGATAAAGAGAGGTCATAATTGCTCAAGTTTCTTCCAAGAAAAGGGTAAGCCTCAAATGGTGGCAAGCAAGGTTCACACATCTCACAAGGTTGGCCACAAAAGAGGTATATTGTCAAATTGTTTTCACTCTTCAAAATTGTTGCCTAAGATCATTTCAAGTGCTTGCACACTCAATCAACCGGACCAATGGAGCAAATTCTAGGTGTCATCACACATAATGTTCAAAGTAATCTCATCACACAAGGTATTGGTACCAGTATAGAACAAGACTCCACACCTTCTACCTAGTGCACAGTATTCATCACAAGAGACTCATTCAACAACCAGCTAGTCACAACGAGATGCTAAAAGTTCACATGTCGTCTACGCAACTTCGTTTGCCTCATCGTATCCATACATTAATTTTGTTCAATTAGGAGCACTATTTAAGTCATCGGTACTAACCACAACCGACACTAAAATTTGCACAAGAACAGCCACAATCACACACAAAAGAAGTAGCAAAAATTTTAAAATTTCGTTCAAATCCATTTTCATTCAAAACAATGGGCCACAAGCTAAAACATCCACAAGATCAAGATCAAAACATATATATATATATATATATATCAACAAAATAAGCCCAACATTCACAACGAAATTCAAAATCACAATAAGGGGGCAGGTCTGGGAATACCTCACCCCGCCCAACAAAAAGAAGTAGCTGTCCTCAAATGCAACTAAAATAATCAATAAAGTATAACAAAATAACAGAGAGAGAGGGAAAAAATCATTCTGTCTACTCAATCACTCCATCTGTCGGGGCATCAGTGCTCGGGATCACACTCTAAGGTTGGGCATCAGTGCCGGTGTAGCATCAGTTGTGGCTCCACTAGAATCTACCATAGAAGTGTCCCTTAAGGAGGCCTGTCGAGCTATCTCAAACATGGCACCCTCTAGATCGGCCAAGTCCTCATAAACTGCCTCATCTCTAACCTCAAGTTGCTCGTCATCTATCTCCACCTCAAACTTAGCAGCAGCAACGTCAGCCCTAGTATCATCTCCAATTATAGTTGGAGGTACCTTAGCACATGCTGGGACATCAACGCTCGAATCATCTGGGATCTCCACCATCCCAAACAGCGAAGTGAAGTGTATGGACTTAAGAAGGTCCACATCCTTCCTCAGCTCAGAAACATGAGCTTTCAAAGTTGTCACCTCAGTAGTAACACCCTGCCCTCTCTCACAAATATATATTATCAATGTTAGAGCATCATTGGAAGCCCTGAGAGGTGTCACTGCAGCAGTAATAGCTTGCACAATCATCCAGGGTACCTCGGCCTCTAGCCGGGAAGCCCGCACATCAGCAAAATGCGCTAGGTGCCCCATCTTGAGAAGCATATCCTGGGTGAGAGGAGGCCTAGAGGCAGTAGAACCAGGAGCAGCTCTAGGGGTGGGGGAGAAGTAGAAGAACTCGGGGCCTGAGAAGGAGTATAACTATATGTACCTGAAGTCTTGGAGGTCGAAGTAGGCAAGGTTGCCTCTGAAGGTAATGAATTAATATCAACCTCTGGGGATGTATCCACCGGAGCTGCTCTTATCCTATCTGCCTCGTTGCGTGTGTACTCGGCCTTTATGCTTTGGATGTCGGTAGAAAATATAGGTGAAACCTTAACATCCCTCTTCTCATCATGAGGAACTCCAGCCTGATGACACAAATATGGAATAAGTACTGGAAATGGAAGGGACGTCTGGCGCTGTTTGGCCCTCATGGCCATCTCCTTCTCAATAATCAATCCCAAGTTTAGCCACTTCCTGGTTATGATAGAACCAAGACAGACCGCCTTTGGGTGGCAGAGAATGGACTCGTTCTATGATGGCATGATTGTGCTGCTAATAAATCCAAACCAGTACTGATCTGCTATGTTTAGATCCTTCTTCTCGATAGGTGCTCCAACCTAAATACACCTTGGGGTGGCGACAAAAATAAAGGGAGCTAGCTAGCCCTTCAGGTCATCTAGAGTCTGTACAGTGATCATACTTTGGTACTCGTGTTCAAAGCCTAAAACCCTCTCAAACACAGTGTTGATATCATCGCTGCTACATCTCACTGACCTCCCTTAGAACATCATAGACTCTACCGATTTGAAGGCACTAGCCTTCTTATTCCCCTGAGGTACCAGATCACTATAGGCAACATAAAACTCCCAGACCCATGTAGGAATATATGGGCCACAGGGTCTGGTAAAGATCTCAAACATGTGGAACTGGAGAGTGTCTTATACTGCAGGATACCTGTCCACTACACCATCCATGGACAACCTCTTTTCTTCCAAGATGGTCAATTCCTTGGCCTTTAACCGTTTGAGTAACCTGGGAGAATGACCCTGAATTACTAGTGTTGGAAACACCGTATGTGACAAAGCTGGCACTGAATCAGCGGCAGGAGAGGTCGGCCCCGAAATCCTAGACAAATCATGGTAAGCTTTGGAGCATAACTCCTCTTGTCGGGCCTGTAACAATTGGTCGTCCTCAAGCTCAGAGAATAAATCCTCATAATCGAATAACTCTCCCTCACTGCTGGAGTTATGCTCCACTGTCTTAGCTATGGGCATCTTGCCATTATCCTTGCCTCCCTTCGAAAGTAAATTCTTGTCCTTTGCACTGGAAGAAAATGCTTCCTCATTAATCACGATCCCTCATGCTCACTTTCAAGGCGGCATTCCACTATCATCCAAGTTTGTTCTAGCCATATCTGCAAAACACATAGAAAAGTGTTGGAAACAATCCAATAATAGTGCAGACAATTAGGCACAGAAAGACTCGTTGAACCAGTCTGCGAGTCGCCAAGTCACTTAGGCGAGCTAGATTGGACTCTTTAAACGAACCAGCGTGAAAAATTTCTAGAATCAAGATAGGCCAGTGATGTGCAGGGCCGGTTAGAGAATCCTTGACACCAATCGGCGAACTGGGAGTAGCCCTCCTATAATTACAATTTGTTTTAAGGGTTAGGGGTGCAGAAAGGGCATCAAGAGAACTTTTTGGTGAGTCACTGAATAAACTCTGTGAGCTCAGGTTTCCCGTCGAAAGTTCCAGAATACACTTAGCCAAAAGATGAAATTAAGGGCGATCAAAGAGAGACTTTGGTGAAACGCCGAACCACTCGGTGAGCTCGACGCAGCTCGCCAAATGGCTCAACGTGCTAGTTTTCAACCCCAATTCCCAAAATCAAGCCCACAGCTCCTGAATTCAAAATCAAGCACAAACATCATGCAATTAAAGTGTAACACTCCAAAAACTAATAAGTTAAGCTAAAGCTAAATGTAAGGGTTAAAAATCATAAAATGACTCCTCATAGATTAGTAGACCATCTAGAGTTGAGATAAGGGTTACAAGAGTCAAGGCCAAAGGGCAAGTGCCAAGGCAAACGGGCCAAGCCAAAGCCAAAGCCCTAGGCTGCCCCAACCTTGGAGCACACTGCCCCAACTTCACGGCCACCACCACAGCCAGTGGTCTTGGCCATGACTCGTGGGAGGCCTCGTGAAGTTGCCTTAGCCATTGAGGAGTAGCAACCAAGTGGCCTAGCTCCTGCCTCAAGGTCCACGAGAGGGACCATGGCCAGTGGTCTTGACCACTGCTCGTGGAGCCCCTCATGATGATGCCTTGGGCATGTGAGCTTAAGGCCCCGAGTAGCATAGCTACTACCTCAAGGACCACGAGAGGGACCACGGCTCGTGGAGCCCCACGTGGGAATTCCTTGGGCTTGTGAGCTTATGGGACCAAGTTCCAGGCTACTACCCCAAGTTCATGAATGGAACCGTGGCTCGTGGTCATGACCACAGCTCATAGGGCCCCTCGTGGTGCCTAGGCATGGTCACTTAATGAAGGGTAATTAAGTCATTTCCTTTTTAAGTCCAATTAAAGTGAGGTCATTTTGGGTAAGCTTGGGTCACTATATAAGTTGTTTTTAAGTCAAAATTCCCTAAACTAAGTCATTTTTTACAAACACCCAAATCGAACAAAAAATTCATCTTCCTCACAATATTTCTCTCTCTAAAACTCAAAGAAGAAGAAGAAGAAGAAGAAGAAGAAGAAGAAGAAGAAGAAGAAGAAGAAGAAGAAGAAGAAGAAGAAGAAGAAGAAGAAGAGTAGAATTGGAGCTAGGGTTTGGAGAACTCAAGGCTTCTTCCTCAAATTCTTTGAAGATTATTTATCAAGGTATGGTGGCTTTCCATCTATGGGTAGCTTTCACCCGTAGAGTCCCTTCGATACTTGATTTCAAAGCTTTCAATTTCCCCAAAAAGCTAGGGTTTCACTCTAAGTCATGTGCTCCTTTATAAAACATTTTCAATGGTTGGTTTTTGATGGATTGTAATTGAATTGATGATTTATTATTGATTTATGACTAAATCCCCTAAAGAACCCATGAATTCCCTATATTACTAAATTGTGACTTCATGATGTGGGTTGATTGATTATAGAAGCATGTGAATAAATTATGTATATATTTATTAAGTTTATTGAATCATGATATTCTCCATATCTAATGTAGAAATTATATATGTTTTGTTTGAATGTGATTCATGGTCCTTGAAGGGAAAATTATGAGGTTTTGTACATGTTTATGCGAATTGTGTATGAGCTTCTAATACACTTAGAGAGTGAAGATCCTATGACTATGGTGTAATTGTGGTATTGTTGAAAGATCATTCTCCCCATACCCTTACACATGATTATGCATAAAATGTCTATGACTATGATAATATTGTTGTGTTGATTGAAAGGCTATTCTTATGAACACACTATGAACATGATGTGAAAGGTTTACTCACATATTAATGATTCTAAGGTTGAAAGGCTATTCTCACCTATTGAATCTATGAGCTATCATGATATGAGTGCTAGGGCATTTTTTCATGAACATGAACCTAAGTTAGGACTTAACATGAATTTAAAGGGAATTATTCTTAGCATCGAGTGAATTTGAATATGAGATGGAAAGCTGTTATGTCAGTTAGTTCGGCTTTCCAAATGGGCTCCTTTTACGCCAGTCAGTCCGGGTTCCCAAAATAGTTATCTCATGAGATGGAAACCTTTTACCTCATTTAGTCTGGGTTTCTAGTAGCAATCTCCCTATCTCGTAACAATGTGCCCACATAGGTATTTAGCTAGTAGATCCACCTAAGCTAACAAACTAGTTCTACCTTAGGCAAGTAGGACACCTCTTTTTGCTATGGGGCAGTACACCGGATTCCATGTAGCTAACATGGTCTATGTCAGTTAAGGTTATTCCCTACATGACAAGAATGTGAACTATAACATGAACATGAACATGAACATGAACTATACTTACGACCTCTCAATGAGATCTACTTAGTATGAGTGGGGGTATGGAACTTCATTCACGCATTGCACAAGTAGGCTTTGAAAGGGGTTATGATGTGGTTTTCTTATGCTATGAATATATATGAATTTATGCATGTATGATATGGATTGTTGCTAAGTGTGGCATTCCTTGTTACAAATTAATGAACAATATTTACTTGTCTGTGAGTATTGGCTATGGATGAGGTCAAGGTATGATATGCATGATTATGGTGTCTTAAAAGTTGTACTTAGTATTAGATAGGATTATGAGATCTTATCTATGAATTGCACAACTATAGCTTAGGGTTTCTTATGAAAGGGTTTGACTTATGTATTTGCACTAATGTGCATAATGACTCTTAAAGTTGATAAAGTACATGGTTTCAACTAAAATGTCCCTTTTTGCATGTTTTAAGGATTTTTTATGCATGGCTTCCATACTTAGTGCAATTTTGTACTAACCCATATTTTCTAAATTTTTATATAAGTGTAGGGCCCGATTGTTGTGGTGTGCTTCTCCTATTGTCAAAGCTTGGATTGATTCTCTCCACGCTTTCGGTGAGTCTTCAGGTTCGAGGATGAGAGTTGTTCATTTCTAGTTTATTTCTTACATTCTCTTTTCGAGACTATGTTGTAAAGGGTTGTGGCCCTTATTAATACTCCATTGTATTAGATGGTTAATGAGACAATGTCTAGACTTCTATTTGATTTTATGAAAAAACTTCAATTGTAAAAAGTTTTTATTCTGCATCATTTCTATTTATCTTATGTCATGATATGCTAAGGGCTTGTATGAGACATCTCTAGGGTTGAGTACACCATATTACATCTAGGGGTACCCCTGAGTCGTGACATAAAGATAGACCCATATGACCCATGCCCTCAGGGTACTTAGACTTCCCCCGATTTGGCCAAAATTGGCCATTTGATGACTTTTGCCCTTAAGAATGACATCAAACGCTCCATCATTGGGCAATTTACATCATTTGACAAAATTTGGGTTTACTTAGACTTCACCTCTCTATACCCAGGACAAATAAACCACAACCCAACAATTTAAAATCGATTTCAACAAATAAGACATGGGAATCGGTCAATTTTAAGCCTTTAGGCACACATTTTAATTCTAAATGGGCAAATCAACTCACTACACATGATTAAAGAAATTACCCAACATCAACAACAACACATTTACCTATTTCATTCGAGTTCAACCACAAAATTAAAGCATGGGGTTCGGAAAACCAACATTAAAGTCGAATTTTCAAGTTTGAATGGCTAGGTGGCAAAGTTCTCCAATTTGAGTATGAAATCACACAATAAAGCGGGTAAAAGAGTGAAATATGGAAGATTGGACTTTTGACATGTCACCGATTGGACTTTTGGCTCACTAAACTACCCATCTTCCATTACTTTTAACTTTTCAACCTACACAATCAACACCCGTTATTCAAAATCAAAAACTAAAGCATTAAAAACTTAGGTTGCCTCCCAAGAAGCTCCTTAGTTAACGTCGTGGCATGATGAGGATACCAAATCAAGCTTCATTTTTGGGGTCTGGGATTGTGTAACTAAGCAACCCCCCTTGTTGTCTTGGATTCAAATGGAAAGAAATTTGACCCATTTGGGTCTCCAGCTAATTAATAGAGACTGCATGAGAGGTCACCATTGGATTGAGAGTTCAGACATTCTCTTTCATCTCTTTCAACACCTTGTTTGCCTCTTCAACTTTGTTGAGAATGTGTGAGAGCATATTATATCTTTCGTCCAGCCACCTTCGGATTCCTTGGGCTTTTGGCACTCATAGGGAGGGACGTACATGTACGTGTCCCCCTCTATCTCCTTCCAGGTGGCGTTGCGATCATGCCAATCTCTATCACGGTCTCTCCAGCCCTCTTCTCTATTCCAACCTTAATTTCCACCCGGTCTTGGGTAGTTTTCACGATAACCTCCACCTTGATTGGCTAGGAAGTTCACTTCCTCATTGTATAGCACTTCAAATTGTGCTTCATCGAGGTTTACTCCACCAACACCCACAGCATTAACACTCTTTGCACCCACATCCATAACATTTTTGGCCAAGATATTCAGATGGGTCATCATTTTTGCCATGTTTTGGTCTCTCTCATGATCTTTTACAATATGTTCTTTTATCATTCTAAACGTGATAGGAGACACCTGATCTTTATGAGTGTGCCATGCCCTACTAATCTTGGTCATGCAATGAAGGAGTTGGGATGCTACTTTATAGGGTTGTTGCATTATACCACAAGGAGAAAGTTGATCAGCCACTCATTTGTTTACCGAATCGAGACTCCTATAGAAGTGTTGCAGCATCACATTATTTGGAAGTCCATGAGTTGGGCACTGAAGCACTAGCTTCTTAAATCTCAGCCATGTCTCATGGATTGGCTCACCTTCCAAGAGTTTGATACCTTGGATGCTATCTCTTAGAGAAATCATCATTGATGAGGGGAAAGAAACTCACTTGAAATGATGTGGTAAGCTTATCCCAAGTAGTGATGGAATCCCTCGATAACTCAGCCAACCATTTAGTAGTTTCACCCATCAAGGAGAATGGAAACAACCTAAGGTGGACCGATTCTTATGATATGTTCTAAAATGAAAATGGACCACAAAGTTCCTAATATGCTCATGGGGATCCTCATGAGCCAACCCCCATATAATCCTTTAAGTTGTAGGTAATATGGAAAATGGCGTTTCCTTAAGCCGGAGGCAGACGAATTGCACCAACACCACCCAGTTGAATTGGGTCATTAACATCGTTAAGATTTCCAATGTCATCTTGGTGTCCTACTTGGCTACCATTACTTCTCTTTAAACTCATCTCTTCCGCTTTTCAAAACAAACAATAAAATCACAAAAGAAATTAAGTCGATTAAACTATAACACGAAAAGAACACAATTAAACTTCAAAAAAAGAATATTAAACAACACCACTCCCCAGCAGTGGCGCCATTTTGATTAACGTTTCAATCACACCTCATCTAATTTTAGGTGTAAATGATCGTTATGTAATATAAAACCCAACAATGAGTGGGGGCGAACCCACCGGGAGTGGTACGTGTCTAAAATTTAGTTATGAAGTACAAACATGTTCTAAACGATTATAGGAATCAACATTATCAAAAATATACAATTAAATCTAAAAAGGTGACAACCAGTGTAAGACGGGGGTTTGGTTTTGCAATGAACAGCTGAAACAACAATGGAAACAAGGGAAAATAATAATATGGATAGGACTTCTTGGGATGTGATCGATTATAGGCAAATTTTGCATTATGGGTAATTGTAACTACTAATACATAGGTAAATATTGGTGGATAGGCTAGACTATGACTGAAATAGCTTTCTCTCGAACAACTATCCCGCTTCAAGCAATTTCTTTCTAACATTAACGAGCATAGCAATTAAGAACAACCCACACCTTAACTCATCCACTCTCTCAAGATAGATGGGTATGATTGAGTTTAGGATTCACTCTCTCGAGCTGAACCCATGTCAACCCAATACCTACAAACCATTAATGACAAGCCTTAGTCCTAAAACTTATCTCTCGAGCAAGCTAAGAATGCAAAATTAGAATTGCATTTGCAACTACAATTCATAAATTAAACCTCAGCTGATGATTAAACCCACTTCAATATAGCATTTAGACAGATAATTAGCAATACCCATAAGATAATTCAACCTATAATCACATTATCACACCCCAAGAATTGGGATTTTGGCCGAACATCAAAAAAAGATAAAAATAGTTACCAAATCAATTATCCATCAATTGGTAAGAGTAATCAAGCATTTACAATGCTCCAATTTTAAGAAAATTAATAACCCACTTGCAAAATCTCCGAATTAAGTCTAAAAAAGCCTTCAAGTTTGCTAGGAAAGTCTCATACTTTTAAATAAAAACTATTTTAAATGGTAGCAAGCTACTCAATTTATAGTTGCCAAAAATTAGCCACGAAGTGCCATTAGGCGAGGTAAGTTGGGTTCATCGAGTGGTTCAACGAACTACCCTTTGCACTCTTCTATTGCCTTTTCGCATTGGCTCTTAGCATCCTCAAGTCCTGTAACTTTGGGCGATCATTCTTGTCATCATGGAACTAATCGGTGATTCACCGACTACCCCTTTCCTATCGCCGACTTGGTTTCTTCCCTCAGGGTTGGCACACTAGAACTTTAGGTGGACTGAAGAGCCACTCGGCGACTCACCGAGTGGTCTTGGTGATCACTAGGCTCGTCTTTCTCCACTTCTTCAGCTTAATTTGTTCCTTTTTACGTGTTAGTGTCCTCATTTTGCTTCTTAATCCATATACCTAAAAATCAAGGCTTGATAATCAGTTTATAGCATCAATTAGGCATTTGAGGACATGAAAACTATCAAAACAAAGCCCTAAATGAGTCCAAATCTAGGACTCATCACGTAGCTATTCAAATTCGAAATTTGGCATTAAGGATGATTTTTCGAACCCTGCACTTTAATTTTGTGGTTGAAATCAAATGCAATAGGTAAATTTGTTGTTGATTCGTCTTGGTAATTGGTATAATCGTGTTCAATGTGTTAAATTGCCCAAAATTTGTTAAAATGAGCACCTAAATTATTTATATTGATCTATTCCCATGTTCTTGCTTGTTAAATCAAGTCTAATTGTTGGGATGCGATGCAATTGTAATGGATCTAGTGGGGTGAAGTCTAAGTAACCCCGAATTGTACCAAATGTGTAATTTGCCTGAGGATGGAGCATTTTACATCATTCTTAAGGGCAAAAGTCGTCAAATGTCCAATTTTGGCCAAATAGGGGGATGTTTGATTACCCCGAGGGCATGGGTAATGTGGGTCTAGTGTTAATTGAAAGGTGTATGTGTTTGATTTTGAATTTGGGGGCTGCGGGCATGATTTTTAGAATGGGGTTGAAAAGTAGCACGTTGGGCCATTTGGCGAGCTACTTCGAGTTCGCCGAGGAGTTCGATAGTTCGCCAAAGTCCCATTCAGATCACCCTTAATTTTAAATTTTGGTTTAGTTTGTTTTGTAACTTTTGGCGGGAAGCCTGAGCTCGCCGAGTTCACTTGACGACTCGCTGAAAGGTTTTCTTAATCACCCTTTCTGCGCCCCTAACCCCTAAAATACACTGTAACTTTCGGCGAGCTACTTCTAGCTCGCTAATTGGTGTCGGCGATTCACTAACTAGCCCTATATATCCCTGATATGTCTTGATTTCTAAAAAATTTTACGTTGGTACTTTTGACAAACCTGATCTGGCTCCCTTAAGTGACTCGACAACTCGCTGACTGGTTCGACGAGTCTCTCTGCAATTTAATATCTACATTTTTCTTGAACTTTTTCTAACATTTTTCTATGCATTTTATAGAAATGACTAGGCCTAAAGTTTTGGGAATAGACATGCCTCCTCGCAAGGGCAAGAGGAGTCACTATAAATAAGGATGCAATTGCATTCAAGGCAAAGGCATCCAAACTCCCTACAAAGGGAGGAAAAGACAAAGGAAAGGGCAAGGCGCCCATGGTAAAGTCACCGGAGGTCAGCACCCACAGTGAGGGAGTGTATGAGACTCACCTCACCTCATCAGACAATAAGGAAGAATCCCAGTATTCTCAGGCTTCTATCTCTAAGCCTGAGGATGACCAACTTCTACATGTCCGGAGAGTAGAACTTCGCTCCAAGGGGATGAATGATTTGTCTAGGATCCGGGTGCCTTAGACTCCTCCTCCTCCCCAGCTTCAGCTCAGACTATGGTCTCAGCGCCATATGTACAAGGTCCTACTCCCCGGTCTCTTAACAGACTTAAGTCTGAGGGACTAAGGACTATCATTGAGGAGAAGAGGTTATCCACAGATGGTGTGGTGGATAGAAATTCAGATATATGGAGCACCCTCAAGTACCATAAATTCTAGATTTTCACTAAACCTCAGGGGCCCTACGTTCCTAATTGTTTCCGAGAGTTTTACTCGGACTACGGAGACTTGGTACCATAAAGGAAGAAGAAGGCCAGTACCTTCAAACCATTAGATTATGTGGTTGTCCGGGGAAAGAAGATGAAATGTGATAGTAGGGATATAAACTTTGTCTTGGGATGTACTTATAACTTCGCGGATGACTACTAGAGTATGATCAAGACAACGGTGTTGGAGGGACTAAAAAGTTGGTTGGCTCCTCTTCTTTTTGACAGTGCCCCAAGGTGGATTACGACCGACATGCCAATAGAGAAGAAGGATCTCAATGTAGTGGTGAGGAATTGCTTTGCATTTATTAGTAGTACAATCATACCATATCAGAACGAGGCTATCCTCCGCCACACAAAGGCGCCTTATCTTAGATCCATTTTTGCTGGGAAGCGTCTCAATTTAGGTGCAATCATTGGGCAGGAGATGGCCATGAGAGCCAAGAAGCGCCAAAAATCTCTCCCATTTCTGGTGTTGATCACCGAGTTGTATAGATAGGACTGTGTTCCACAAGATGAGAAAATGGATGTGGAAGTGACTCCCACCTCCTCTACTAGCATCCGACGTATTGAGGCCGAGTTCCAAAAGGATGAGGCTGAGAGAAGGAGGGCAGTTCCAGTGGATACATCCCCGGTGGTTGATATTGAGACATTACCTACAGAGGCAGTAGTGCCTACTTCGGACACTAGGCCTTCAGGTACTTCTAGCTCTGCTCCCTTTGAAACTCCAAGTTATTCTGTTGTTCCCCCACCTTATAGATCTATTGTCGGCACTACTGCATCCCGACCTCCACTCACACAGGCCATGCTGCTAAGGATGGGGAACCTAGCCCATTCTGCTGATGTGCGTGCCTCCAGGATAGAGGCCACGATTCCCAGGATAATGGAAAGAGATCTCACTATTGCATTAACACCTCTCAGAGATTCTATTGATGCCTCATGGCAAGGATAGAGGTGTGTGAGAGAGGTCACAGAGCTACTCATAAGGTGACGGCCTTAAAGGCCATGATTGCAGAGTTGAAGAAAAATGTGGACCAGCTGAAGTCCACTGATATGTCTATGATTTTTGGGACTATGGCGATCCCTGATGACCTGAGCATAGATATTCCAACTCATTCTGATGTGCCTCTGGCTACCACCGGAGATAAGGTTAGAGCTGATGATGCAGCTATCGAGTCCGAAGTTGAGACTGATAAGGAGCAACTTGGTGTTTAGGAGGAGACTATGTTTGAGGGCCTGACTGATTTAGAGGAGACTATGGTACATTCAATTGTTCAGAACCCCTTATAGGATACTTCTATGGCAGGATCCAGTGGACCTAAGGTTGGTGAGACCCCAGGCAGTGATGCCCTGATAGATGGAGCGACTGAGATGCAGACTTCACCCTACGCCTAGCCTGGCAGGATGATTTTTCCCTCACTCTCTATTATTTTGTGATACTATTTTCTTGTTTTAGTTGCATTCGAGGACAACATCTCCTTTTTGTTAGGTGGGATGAGCTATTTCCATACCTACCTCTTGTGATTTTGATATGTTTTATGAATATTGGGTTTTGGATATTGTTGTTCATTTATATATCTTGATATTGTGGATGTTTTAGCTTGTGGCCCATTGTTTTGAATGAAAATGGTTTTAAACCTAATGTTAAAGTTTTGCACCTCTTTTGTGTTTGATTACAGTTATTCTTGTGCAAATTTGTGTGTCGGTTGTGGTCAATACAGATGACTTGAATAGTGATCCTAATTGAACAAAATAAATGTACGACTACGATGAGGCAAACGAAGTTACATAGGAAATATGTGAACTTTTAGCATCTTGTTGTGACTAGCCAGTTTTCGAATGAGTCTCTTGTGATGAACATTGCACGCTAGCTAGAAAATGTGGTGTCTTGTTTGATATTGGTATGAATGCCTTGCTTGATGAGACTACTTGGAACATTGTGTGTGATGACACCTATAATTTGCCCCATTGGTCCAGTTGATTAAGTGATGCAAGCGCTTGAAGTGATCTTAGGCAAGAATTTTGAAGAGTGAACCAATTTGACAATATACCTCTTTTGTGGCCAACTTTGTGAGATGTGTGAACCTTGCTTGGCACCTTTTGAGCCTTACCCTTTTCTTGGAATAAACTTGAGCAATTGTGACCTCTCTTTATCCATTCACCCATAACTTTCATGAAGCATAGTTTGCTTGAATAGCCAACTTAGGCCAAGAGCCTAAGTTGGGGGTGTGGTGAAAGGAGAAGGAAAGTCAAGAAGTGTGAGAAATCCCCCATTTTGTGATTGATTTGTAAACGATGGAACACCTCCATGTAAAAATAAAAAAGAAAAGTAAATGAAAAAGAAAAAAGAAAAGAAAAAGACCGAAAAAGTTTTGAAATAAAGTAGTGATTATTGCTAAAGAAATGGGGTATAATGTGGCTCATAAGAAGTTGAATAATGGGGTGGATTTTGAACATGTTTGAAATGATAAAGAAGAGGAAGAAAGTGATATTCAGACCATACTTCATGTAGGTGGAAGCCACTAAGACTAAATGATCATACCTTTACACTAAGCCCCGTTACAAGCCTTGAAAAGACCTTTGTGATCTTGAGTGACCTAAAACGAATGTTGATTGGAAAATAAGGGCAAACCTATAGGTGAAGTCATGCATGTGTTCATCTTTGTGAGTGTGAGAGTTGTATATGATTCCGGGACTTTAAATTGTTGAGAAATTTTTTGTGAATATGGAATAATCTTTGTTGTGAGGGAATTTGTGTACCTCTATTGAGCTTGAACTTAAATTTAAAGCAAGTATTGTGAGATTGAGCATCTTTGATAAGGGTGAGTGACAATTTGAATCTTTGAGTGCACAATTGATCATTGTATGAGTAATTTGAACCTTGTTTTGTACATTTATGTTGAGTCTTATGCAGCACTATTTGTAGACATCCTTATTGAACTATTGATCTTGAGTTTTACTTGACGACAAACAAAAGTTTAACTTGGAGGTGTTGATGAGTCCGAGATTTGGACTCATTTAGAGCTTTGTTTTGATAGTTTGTGTCCTCAAATGCATAATTTATGCTATAAACTAATGTTAAAGCCTTGATTTTTAGGTATGTGGACTAAGGAGCAAAGTAAGGATACTAATAGGAAAAAAGGAACAAAACAAGTTGAAGAAGTGAAGAAGAGCTTGGTAATCGCCAAGATCACTCAGCGAACCACCGAGTGGCTCTTCAGACCATTCCAGCGTGCCAGCCCTGAGGGAAGAAACCAAGTCGGTGACAAAAATGGGCAGTTCGTGAATCGCCAATCAGTTCCGCGATGAAAAAATAGATCGCCCAAAGTTACAGCACTTGAGGATGCTGAGAACCAATGTGAAAAGGTGATGGAAGAGAGCAAAGGGGGGATCGCTGACCACTCGGTGATCCTGACTTACCTCGCCTAATGGATTTTCAGGCCAAATTTTGTGAAACTATAAATTGGATTTTAAATGTAATTTTGAGTAGTTCTCTACTAGATATTACAATTCTCATTCTAGACTTAGAGTTTTCTCTAAATTTTTGAGTTCGAATTGTACAATTTTGGAGGATTTGGAAAGTGAATTTTTGAATTTCATTCTTAGAAATCATTGTAAAGTCTTGGAGACTCTTACCCAGATCATGGCTAATGCATTTGGTAACCGTTTCTCTGCTTTTGTGATGTGTGGCTAAAACCCCAATTATTGGGGTGTGATTATGGGTTGAATTAGCTTATGGGTATTGTTTATTACTAATTTAAATGCTACATTGAAGTGGGTTTAATCATTAGCTTAGTTTATATTTATGGATTGTAGTCGCAAATGCAGTTCTAACTTTGAGTTCATAGCTTGCTTGAGAAGGAGGTTTTTGAACCAAAGCTTTTGATTTATAATTTGTAGGTATTGGGTTGATGTGGGTTTAGTTCGAAAAGTGAATCCTAGACCCAAATAATATCCATCTTTCTTGAGAGAGAGGATGTATTAAGGTTGTGGGTTGTTCTTATCTTTTAAGCTTGTTGATGTTCGAGAGAAATCACTTGAATCGAAGTAGTTGTTCGAGAGAAAGCTATTTGACTCATAGCCCAGCCTACCCACTGATAGTTAGTTATTTATTAGTAGTTTCAATTACTCATATAGCAAAATTTGCCTATAATCGATCACATCCCCATAATTCCTCAATATATTGTTATTTCATTGTTGTTTAACTTCATTATAGCTGATTATTGTAAACCAAAACCCCCATCTGACATTTGTTATCACCCCCTTTTTACTTGTTTGCTTGTATTTTTCGATCATTTCTATTCTTATAGCTATTTAGATCACATTTGTACTTCATAACTGAATTTGAACAGGTACTACTCCCTGTGGTTTCAACCCCAACTCTTTGTTGGGTTTTATACTGCTTAACGATCATTTTCACCTAGAATTGGATGAGGTGTGCTTGAAACGTTAATCATATTGAGTTGGTGTTGTGAGAATGGAATCGATGTGGTTACACCTTTGAGTGATCTCTTTGAATCTTTTGTTGATTGGCTCTGTTTTGATGTGAGCCTTGCAATGGACATCGCACGTACATTTTTTATCTTTTCAGGATGTGCTAAATGAGTGTATTTTGAAGTGTCATGTGTGGTGAGATCTTACTTGGAAGCATGCATGTAGAGTCCGCTTGTAGTCCAATTGGGTGAATCTTGGTGAATGTGATACATGATCTTGGGTAACCATTTAAAGAGGGAACAAAATTGTCCATAAAGACATTGTAACTACCTTGTGAGGGTGTGAATCTCTGTTGGCACCAATTGAGCCTAAATTATTTCTTGAGAACCTAAAGAAGCCTCTTGAACAAAATTTTTCCAACCTTCTCACCAAAAATCTTTTTTTTGTAGCACTGTGATATTTGAATAGCCAAGTTAGGCCAAAAGACTAAGTTGGGGGTGTGGTGTAATAACCCGAAAAACTAGTAAGTGAAACTAGAGCCTAACAAGTTCGTGAGTTTGATATGGGGTTTGAAGTTGTAAAGTGATGTCCCGAGCTTAGGTTGAAGAGTTTAGGGGTTAAAAATCAAGGTACGACCCCCCAAGGACCAACCAAGGGTCCTTGAGAGGGACCCTAAAACCTAACCCCCAAAGCAGCCAAAATACCAAAAGCTATCAAAAAAAGTTGTGACCCACGGATGGGACCTATGCCCCATAGGTCCATCCACGCCCGTGGAACCCATCCATAGGTTAAGGGACAAGAAGACATGCTCCAGACCCATACCACGAAGTTCCAGTATGGCTCGTGTACCCATCCACAGTCCGTGGGTAATGTTTCGTGAGTCACACATGAGTTGCTGTCCAAGACTCGGCATAGGTAAGGGCAACATGGTAAATTCCTTTCAAGGTTAGTTAAGTTAGGGGACGGTTATTATTGATTAATTAAAGTATTTTAAGGCTTTTAAAACTATTAAAACACCTTTTCCAATTCATTATTCCCAAACACTCAAATTAGAAACTAGCTCTCCAAATATTCTCTCTCTAGAAATCACCCTTGGAGAAGAAGGATTCAAGCTTTCAAGGTCAAGATCTCACTATTCTCACTCAATTTTCATGGAGTTCCTTCCATAGAGGTATGGTAGTCTTCATCCTTGATTAAGTTTCATTCAAGGAGCCCCTTCAAGGATGATTTCAAGTTTCTAAAATCACCCAAAAAGCAAGGGTTTCATTCTAAGCATGGGTTCAATTCCAAAATCTTTTCAAAGGTTTATATATGATGATTTATGATGGAATTGTTGAATTAATGATGAATTATGATGAATTACCCTATGAACCCATGTTTTCCCCAAAATACTAAATTGGAAGTTTGTGATTAGGGTTGAATGATCATGAAAGTATGTTGAATTGTTTAATGTTTATATAGAATTAATAATCTAATCATGTTAATTCCCTTATCTAATGTAGTATTCTAGATGTTTGGGTTGAGATTAATTCATAGCCTTGAAGGGCAATTTCATGAAGGATTTATGTATGATCATGATGTGAAGTATATGTATGCGATCTCAATGAAAGTATTATGATCATGTTTAGAATGTAATTGTGTTATTATTGAAAGCATATTCTCAATTAACACTCATGAATGATGATGATAGAATGTGAAGGGTTTCAATAATGTCATGTTACATCTTGAAGGCTTAGGGCATCCTCTTCTTGTATAAATGAAAGTAATGTGAATGTTGTATCTTGGATTGGTAAGCTTAGGCATCCTCTTCTTGTGTAATGCATGTATCTTGACTTAATGAAGATGGAATTGGTAGACCTAATGTTGGTAGCCCTTTTATAAATGAACTATGAAGTATTATAGGCTATGTCTTGAACCGGTAGGCCTAATGGTAGTAGCCATTCATGATGAGTCTAGAAAGTAATGTGATGATA
Organism: Solanum pinnatisectum; assembly: GCA_035578085.1. Taxonomy (NCBI): domain Eukaryota; kingdom Viridiplantae; phylum Streptophyta; class Magnoliopsida; order Solanales; family Solanaceae; genus Solanum; species Solanum pinnatisectum. Next base: position 29,088,353 of record CM069083.1, read on the forward strand.
AACCTTCAATTGGTAGACCTAATGGAGGTGGCCCTTTCTTGTGTGAAATGATGAACCTTGAAGCGGTAGACCTAATGGTGGTGGCCCTTTCTTGACGATTCAATGAGCTATACATGTAATGTACCTTGATTCGGTAGACCTAATGGTGGTGTCCCTTTCATGTGTAATGTACCTTGGGTCGGTAGTCGTAATATTGGTGGCCCTCTCAAGTACAATAATGTTAATGTGAATGAACTAATCTATGGGAATAGAGGCTAAGTACCGAGTGGATATGGGAAGATGGAAGTTCTCCCTACATTAGGTCGGATTTCAATGAACATCTTTCTTATCCCATAACTATGTGCCCACATAGGATATTAGCTAGTGGATCCACCTAAATTAAAATACACTTAGTTCTACCTTAGGCAACTAGGACACGTCTTTATGGTGTGGGGCAAAACACTGGATTCCATGTTAAGCTCATATGGTCTATGTCGGCTAAACGCTTATTTCCATCATGTAAGATGTGTACTATGGTTACTCAAGAGGTTCTATGGAGTCTGGGTGGTAGTATGGGATGTCATTCATGCATTGTACAAGTAGGCTTTGAGAGGGCTAAAGTGAGTTCTCTAATGTCTTAATGGCTAATGAATGAAGGTGCTCTTAATGAAGCTAATGAAGAATGTTGACTTATATGCTTAAGTTGATGTTGCATGCTTTACTTGGATTGTATTACGAGTTACTTCCTTGTCATGACTTATGAAATGTATGTGTTCCCTATGCATGAGTATTGACTAAAGATGAATAATGAAGAATGGTAAGTTCATCTAAGGTGGCCTCAAAGTGGTACTTAGTAGGAGTAGTATGGGATGCTATTCTTATATTGCACAAGTATAGCTTAGGGTTACTTAAGGTGAAGGTTCTAATGTGATGAAATGGCTTATATGTTGATTATGTTCTAATGTGATGAAATGGCTTATAGGTTGATTATGTTCTAATGTGATGAAATGGCTTACATGTTGAATCTGATTGTATCTTATGCCTTTTGCTAAAGCTCATGATGTTTTCTCAAAATTGGCATATGCATGGTTTTCAACCAAAATATCCTTTTTAAGCATGGTTTTTGCATGGCTATCATACTTAGTACATTAAATGTGCTAACCCATATTTCTTCATTTTTTACCAAAGTGTGGGATCTGATGATTTGATGTCCTATACTTGGAAGATAGGTTTCTAAGGAGCTTGGAGTTGAAGATTTGGTGAGTCCTCATAGTTTCAAGGACAAACCCACTATTTCCCTTTATGTTTTTCATTTCATGTTTAGAGCTTTGTATGGGCTATTTCCCGAAGTTTTATTCAAAGTGTTGTAGATGGTTTGAGACAAAGTATAAAAAAGGCTTCCGCTCGCTTTTATGAAAAATGACTTCGATTGTAAAGAAAAGTTATAAATTCCTCACTATTTTTCCTATGCTCATATGTTATGAATGCTATAAGGATTGAATGAGGATCTTCGGAGTCTTGTACGTCGTGTCATGTTTGGGGTGTAGGCTCGAGTCGTGACATGTGGAAAGGAAGGATAAATGAAATCCAAGTGAAGGGAAAAAGGAAGAAGAAATGAGACTCAAATCTGAAAGTTTTGCAAAAAGAAGAAACCCCTCCTTATAAAGTTAAAAAAAATATGTGTATATATTATCATTATGATGAAAATATATAGGAAAAATGAAAATGAAAAGAGAAGTGAATGAAATAAAGAGGGATTCAAAATAAATTGAGTGAAAAGTTAGTATTTGAGTTCTCAAATTAAAAAGGAAGAAAATGTACTTGAGAAGAGGTGATGATTATTGCAATAATGCTTTGAAAAAGGATATAAGTCACCAATTCAAATTGATCATACCTTAACCTTCATCCCAATTACAAGCCTAAAAGACCTTTGAGATCTTGCATTCACTAGGTTGTGTGATGATTGGAAAATATGGGCAAACCGATGGGACAAAACTTGCATGTGTTTCTCTTTTGAGAGAGTGAGAGTTGCATTGATTCCTATTACCTTTGTTTATTTTCTTTATGAGAGGATGGAATCATTGTTGATGTGAGGGCACTTGAATTTATTTGTTGAAACATATTCTTGCATTAGACAAGAAGCTAAAGTGAGCTTGAGCTTGTGTTTGAGACTAACTAGTCATCATTTGAAGCGTTTTGATCATGATTTAGGGTAACATGTTATTGAGAGTAATCTTGTTATGGCTCTTGCATGCTATCTCTCATTGAGTACTGTTGTAGACACCCTTATTGAGCTTATTCTATTCTTGATTTACTTGAGGACAACAAAAGTTTAAGTTGGGGGCGTTGATGAGTGGTAAATTAACACTCATTTAAGGTCCATTTGCTGACTAATAAGTGTCCTTAATGCCTAACTTTGTCCTTTTCTAATCAAATATTAATGATTTGCAACTATGAAGGCAATTGGACAAGGCAAGGACTAATGTGTGAAAGAATGGACAAAAATACAAAAAGAAGTGCAAAGTGAACATTGTTGATCATCTAATATGAACGGTGAATCGCCAATTGAGCAAGACCTCACCCAATTCGACAAGAAATAGCACTTGCTCTACCAATAAGTCAGCAAGCTCCAAAAGAAAAGTTGATGCACCAAGTTAGAACGGTGGTCCTGATGAACATCGCCTAAAGTGACAGTGTATAATGAAAAGTTTTAATGCTCAAATGCCAGACTAAGGTGGTATTCAGCAATTCACCGAATGTGAAAGGCTGCCTTAAGCGAATATGCCAACGAAGGTTTAAACACCTAAAGTCTAGAGCATCACAAGGCAATCTAAGGAGCAAAGGGTGAGTCACCGATCAGGCTTGGCGAACCCAACTAACTTCACTAGATTAGTTATAAAGATGGATTTTTGGGCCAAATTTTGGGAAAATATAAATAGCCCAAAGGATATAATTTTTAGGGAGTTCGATTAGTGAGTTCGGAGAGTTAGACTGCTGAGTTAGATTGAGAGTTTTGAGATTTTAGAATACTTTACTTTTGAAAGAACACTTTTACTAGTTCTTGGGGTTTTAAAATTTGAACATTGAAGTTGAATCCCAAGTGGGTTTACTCTTTATTGCTTGATTTCAAGTTACTCGTGGCTCCTTTCATGGAAGGTATACTTTCTTTACTTTTATGACATTTGGCTAAAACTCTAAGATTTAGGGGTGCTCAAATAGGGTTGGGTGTTGATTTGATGTAGTCGGTAGTGTGCTATGCTCTATTGTTTACTGTTCATACATGAATTTGATCTAATTACAATGGGGTTAAATTATGGGTTAAGGTTGCGACAATAATTCCTACTTTTGATATGTGTTTGATGCTCAAAAGAGATTAATTAGAGTGGGTAATCAGTTCAATACTAGCAATTTAGGTTTGATATATATGTCTTGCTTGAAAGAGAGGTTACGAGTCGGATCTATTTTCCCTATTCATGAAAAAGAGTGTCACGACCCAAGGGTACCCCGTAAACGTAACAAGGCACATAGAACTCCAAAAGGCTTCATGTAAGCCACTTATCATATATAACATAAGCATAGAATACTAGAGAGTAAAAACTCATTCAAATCCAAAGTTTTATAAAGGAAGGCGGAAGTCTAGACTTGTCTCATTTAGCCATCTTTTACAATACTTGAGTCAAAATAGGGTCACAGCCCAAGACAACATAATTCGAAAGTGAAAATACAAGAATGAAACTACAATGATAGTATCCATCCTCGGATTATAAGGACTCACCAAACAAACAAGGAGAATGATCAATTCCAAGATCTAGCCACAATGGGGACCACCTTCAGAATCAGACCCTACACTTAGGGGAAAATGTAGGAAAATATGGGCTAGTACAAAATGCACTAAGTATGACAGCCATGCACAAAAATCATGAAAACGTGGTAAAAGGGACATTTTAGTTAAATGCATGCAATTTGCTAATTCAAAGCATGATTTTTTAGATGGTGGAAAAGCACAAGTCATAAACATAATCAACCCATAGATCATCACATCATAAAAGGAACATACCATAGATACCCTCAAAGTATACTTGTGCAATGCATGAGTGAGATCTCACAATCTCACCCATACTAAGTGTAACATTCCATAAATTAGTAAACTAAACTAGAACTAAAACATGGGGGTTAATATCAAGGGAAAAGGTCTAGGGCCAAGGCAAAGATCCAAGGCTTCCCATTGTTGCCAAGGCACTGGCCACCAAGACCATGAGGGTCTTCACGACCCGTAGTGGACACTATGAGTCATGGTGCCACTCGTAGAGGTGGAGGCAGTAGCCCCCTTAGGCTGCCTCAAAAATGACCTCTCCTCACAAGCCACTTCACGGCTTGTAAAGCCTTAGATGGCTCGTGGGAGTGGTCATGGTCTTGCCTTGGAAAGATGCCATTAAGGGTGGCTTGGCCTAGCCACTGCCTCAAGGTCCACGAGAGGGACCACGGCTCGTGGAGCCCTTCGTGGAGTTGCCTTGGGCGTGTGAGCTTATGGCACAAGCTGCCTAGCTACTTCTCCAAGACCATGAAAAGGACCACGGCTCGTGGGGCCCCTCGTGGCACATGGAAAACTCACTTTAAGTGAGGGTTATTTCGAGATTTCCTTTTTATTCCCTATTAAGATGAGGTTGTTTTGTATTATTTTATACAACTACATAAGCCTTTTTAAGTGAAAATACACCCATTTATTCCATTAATTCCCAACACCTAAATATTTCTCCCCAAAGTTCATCTTCTACCAAATTTCTCTCTCTAGAAAACTCCAAGGAGAAGAAGAAGAAGAAATTCAAGCTAGACTTTGAAGTAGAAGCATTTTTTACTCAATTCTGTGAGGATTCTTCATCAAGCTATGGTAGTCCTTCATCCATGGATAGTTTTGATCCATGAAACCCCTTCAAATTAAATTTCAAAATTAGTGATTTCCCCAAAAGTTAGGGTTTGACTTCATTCTTATCGGTTATTTCAAAAAATGTTTTAAATGGTTGATTTATGATGGATTTTCAATTGATGAATTATTTAAGATTTATGATTAATGACTAATTTCCCCCAAGAACCTATGAAACCCCATATTTCCCAATTTTTGCCTTTGTGTTGTGGGTGACTTGATGAAGGAAGAATACTATGAGATTGTGCTTGTAGTAATTTAGTTAATTGAATCATGTTATTATCCATATCTAATGTTGTAAAACTAGATGTATTGGATGGAAGGTGATCCTTGACCGAAGAGGGGTAAAACATGAGAATTGTTCATGATTGTAGACTTACTGTATATGCTTTATGAACATGATTATAATTTAATTGTTGTGCTGATGGAAAGGTCATTCTCATAAATAAATAATGAATATGATATGAAAGATCGCCTCACAATATGATGATTCTAAGGTTGAAAGTCCATTCTCACCTATTGAATCTATGAGATATTTTTATGAATTATATTGGATAGAGTGTTAAGGCACTCTTTCATGCAAGTAAACTCAATTCAAGACTAAAACATGTAATTGTGGGAACTAATGCTTAGCACCGAGTGTGTATTGAATATGAGATAGAGGCTCTCCCGTTAAGTAAGGGTGGGTTTCTTAAGGTAATCTCATGACATGAAAGCTCCCCCGCTAAGTAAGGTTGGGGTTTCTAGTAACAATCTCCTTATCCCATAACTATGTGCCCCCATAGGTCATTTAGCTAGTGGATCAACCTAACAGCTAATAGATTTTAGTTCTACCTTAGGAAAGTAGGACACCTCTTTTTGGTGTGAAGCATGACACCAGATTCCATGATAATCTCACATGGTCTATGTTGGTTAAGGCGTATTCCCAATATAATCAAGAAGATGAATTATGAACTATGATTGCTCAAGAAGCTTTACTTAGCATGGGTAGGATTATGTGATCTTACTTATACATGGCACAAGTAGACTTTTAGGGTATTTATAGTATGTTTCCATTATGTTATGATGATCTGTAGGTTGAATATGCTCATGTCTTATGCTTTCACACTAATCTTCATGATGATTCTCCAAATTGGTAAAATGCATGCTCTTCAACTAAAATAGCCCTTATTAGCATGTTTTCATGGTTTTGTGCATGACTATCATACTTCGTGCAATTTTGTACTAACCCATATTTTCTACATTTTCTCAAAAGTGTAGGTTCCGGTTCTTAAGGCGATTATCTCTTGGTTCAAGATTGGATTGACTATTCTCCTTGCTTGTGGTGAGTCCTCATGATTCGAGGATGGGACATTTTATTTTCAGTTTCCTTCTAGTACTTTCTATCTCGAATTATGTTGTTGGGGCTGTGATCCTATTTTGACTCGTGATTTGTAATAGATGGCTAAATGACCAAGTTATACTTCCACTTTTCTTTATTAAATACTTTTGGTCTTAAATGCATTTCTACTCTTATTGTTCTATTACTTTATGTCATGATATGCTAAGTGGCTTACATGGAGCCTTTCGGGGTTCTATGTGCCTTATCACGCCTAGGAGTACCCTTGGGTCGTGACAAACTTGCTAATCAGAGCACAAGGTTTAGAATGATGAATGACTCTAGGATGATGTCCCATAAGCCATGTCTAGTAGAGTCTTGTTCATGAGTGTGAAGCACGCCACATTTATGAATGAGAGGCTATAAGATGCTAGGAAATTTCACTTATTTCATTACTTTTAAGTCGTTCCATAGAGTTTAACTCTATAAGAGTCCCTCTCCTAATCCTTCTCTTGTGTCTTCAAGAAATGAATACACGAAGGGATAACGCAAAAAGGGTGGAAGAGGAGAATGTGAATCAAGGAGCTCCTCCTCAAGATAAACAAGCTCCGACTAATCCTCCAGCTATGACGGATGTGGTGGTTAGGTCGGCTTTTACAATGTTGGCTCAAGCCATGACAGCCCAAGCCAATAGAGATGTTGGGCCTCGTAAAAACCCTGACATCAATTCTTCAGCTTTTAGATTGAGGGATTTTTCAAGAATGAACCCTCCCAAGTTTCTTGGTTCCAAAGTGGAAGAGGATCCCCGAAGGTTTATCTATGAAGTTTGCAAAGTGCTTGATACTATGGGGGTGTCTTTGGAGGAGAAGATGGAGCTAGCCTCCTACCAACTAAAAGATGTGGCTCAAAATGGTATGATTAGTGGAACAGTAAGAGAACCGTAGAAGTGGGCCCGATAGGATGATATTCGTTTAAATAGGAGTTTATTGATAGGTTCTTTCCCCTAGAGTTGAGGGAACAAAAAATGCAAGAGTTCATAAACCTTTGACAAGGGGGTATGAATGTGAAAGAGTATTCTCTAAAGTTCACCCAACTATCCAAGTATGCTCCAACCATGGTGACGGACTCAAGGGCTAGAATGAATAAATTTGTGATGGGAGTGTCTGACTTGGTAGTCAATGAATGTCGTTCGGCAATGCTTATCCCAAGTATTAATATTTCAAGTCTTATGGTTCATTCCGAACAAATTGAGGAGCAAAAACTCAAGAAAATTAATAGGGAGGTGAAAAGAGCTAGAACCGATGATGGGAACTTCTCCAATGCTAGGCCCGATGGACAAGGGTGACAAAGGTTAAAACAAAGGTTTTCCAACCAAGACTTCTCTATTTCTCCAAAGGTCAACAAGGATAGCGTGTCTAACCCTAAGCCTCAAGGAGGTTATCATAAGGGAACAACTATGACAAAGCGTACTTGTACCAAATGTGGAAAGAGACATGATGGTCAATGCCTAGCCGGCATTGGGGTTTGTAATGGTTGTGGTAAGAGTGGTCATCAATTGAAAAATTTACCAAAACCTATGTCCTAGGGGAGAGAAGATAAGAAAACTCCTCCAAGCAGTTCAAACTCCAATGCTTAAAAATAATACAGCATTTATGCTCTTCGATCCCGAGAGGACCAAGAGAACTCCCCGGATGTGGTGACCGATATGTTACAAGTCTTTTACATTGATATATATACCTTATTAGATCCTGGTGATACTTTGTCCTTTGTGACACCTTTTGTGGCCATAAAGTTTGAAATACTCCCCAAGTGTTATTAGAGCCTTTTTCAGTTTCTACCCCGGTTGGTGATTGTGTAGTGGCTAAGAAAGTGTATAGAAGTTATCCCATTTCTTGGCTCATAAAGTCACTTTTGTGGATATAGTGGAGTTAGTCATACTAGATTATGACGTGATTTTGGGCATGGATTGGTTGCATGCATGTTATGCCTCTATAGATTGTAGGACTCAGGTGGTCAAATTTCAATTTCCAAATGAACCAATTTTAGAGTGGAAAGGGGGGAATTATATCCCTAGAGGTCAATTTGTTTCCTTCCTTAAAGCTAGCAAAATGATCTCCAAATGGTGCATTTACTATCTTGTTAGGGTGATGGATGTTGAGTTTGAAGCCCCTTCTCTAGAGTCGGTTCCGGCAGTGAATGAGTTTCCGAAAGTTTTCCCCGATGATTTACCCAATATTCCTCCAAAATGGGAAATAGATTTTGGCATTGATCTTTTACTGGATACGCAACCTATCTCCATTCCTCCTTATAGAATGGCTCTGGCCGAGTTGAAAGAGCAACTAAGGGATTTGTTAGACAAGGGTTTTATCCAACCGAGTATCTCTCCTTGGGGTGCTCCGGTGTTGTTTGTTAGAAAGAAAGATGGGTCTCTTATAATGTGCATCAACTATCACCAATTGAACAAAGTGACCATAAATAATGAATATCCCTTCCGAGAATAGATGACTTGTTTGATCAACTCCAAGGGGCTAGTTACTTCTCAAAAATTGACATTCGTTCAAGGTATCACCAACTAAGGGTGAGAGGGGATGATATACCCAAGACGGCTTTCCGAACTAGGTATAGGCACTATGAATTCCTTTGGATGTCATTTGGCCTACCTAATGCCCCGGCGGCATTTATGGACCTAATGAATAAGGTATTTAGGCAATATCTTGATATGTTTGTGATCATGTTTATCAATTATATTTTGATCTATTCGAGGAATGAGAATGAACATATAGACCATTTGGGGATTGTGTCGCAAGTTCTTCAAGACCACCAACTATTTGCAACGTTTAGAAAGTGTGAGTTTTGGTTAAGGTCCATAGCTTTCCTTGGTCATATTGTGTCAAGCAAGGGTATTGACATAGAACCTAAGAAGACGGATGTGGTCAAGAGTTGGCCTAGACCTTGACGGCTTTGACTAAAAAAAAACTAAGTTTGAGTGGTCGGAGGCTTGTGAGAAAAGCTTCCAAGAGTTAAAAGACAGAATTACTTCCACACTGGTGTTGACCTTACCAGAAGGTACCAATGGTTTTGTTATATATTGTGACGCCTCTAGAGTGGGGTTGGGATGTGTGCCCATGCCAAACAGTAAAGTGATTGTCTATGCTTCAAGGCAACTTAAAGTCCATGAGAAGAATTATCCAACCCAAGATCTTGAATTATCGGCGGTAGTATTTTCCTTGAAAATATGGAGACATTACTTGTATGGGGTCCATGTGGATGTTTTCACCGATCACAAAGTCTTCAATATGTGTTTCGCCAAAAAGACTTGAATCTCCCACAAAGAAGGTGGTTAGAACTTTTGAAGGATTATGATATGAGTGTCCTTTACCACCCCGACAAAGCTAATGTTGTACCGGATGTACTTAGTAGATTATCCATGGGTAGTGTGGCTCATGTAGAGGATGAAAAGAAGGAATTGGTTTGTGAGGTGCATAGATTGGCCCGTATAGGTGTCCAACTAGTAGATTCCACTGAGGGTGGTCTCACGGTTCATAATGGCTCCAGATCGTCCTTTGTGGTGGATGTGAAGTCTAAGCAAGACCTTGATCCTATAGTAGTTTAATTAAAAGAATCGGTACTCAAGAAGTCCGTTGAGGCTTTCTCCCAAGGGGGATATAGGGTACTTAGGTACCAAGGTCTATTATGTGTTTCGGATATGGATGGGTTAAGGGAGAAAATTTTAGATGAGCCTCATAGTTCTCGGTATCCTATTTAACCAGGAGCCACCAAGATGTGCCGTGATTTACGAGAAGTCTATTGGTGGAATGGTATGAAAAAGGATATTGCGGGATTTGTAGCCAAATGTCCTAATTGTCATCAAGTTAAGGTTGAGCACCAAAGGTTGGGAGGATTTTTGAAAGATAAAATAATTCCCACTTGGAAGTGGGAAGAAGTGAATATAGATTTTATTGTGGGTTTGCCTCGAAATCGAAGGCAACATGATTATATTTGGGTTATTATGGATAGGATGACAAAATCAGCCCACTTTATTCCCGTCAAGGTTTCCCTTTCGGTGTAAGACTATGCTAATTTGTATACAAGGGAGATATTGAAGTTACATGGAGTTCCTTTATCTATTATTTCGGATCGGGGTACTCAATTTACATCTCACTGTTGGTAGTCATTTCAAAAAGGGCTTGCTACTATGGTGAACCTTAGCACCGCTTTCCACCTCAAACGGATGGTCAAGCGGAACACACCATTCAAACTTTAGAGGACATGTTGAGGGCGTGTGGTATAGATTTCAAGGGTAATTGGGATGACCACTTGCCATTAATAGAGTTTGCCTACAATAATAGCCACCACTCAAGTATCGGTATGGATCCTTTTGAAGCCTTGTATGGTAGGAGATGTGGGTCTCCAATTGGTTGGTTTGAGGTAGGTGATGTTTCTCTGATTTGTCCCGAATCAGTTTTTGAGGATATTGAGAAAGTTCGACTTATTAGAGAGAAGTTGAGAATGGCCCAAAGTAGAAAAAAGTCCTATGCCGATATTAGAAGAAAGGATCTAGAATTTGAAATTAATGATTGGGTCTATTTGAAAATCTCACCTATGAAATGTGTGATGAGGTTCGGCAAGAAGAAGAAACTGAATTAATCCCCGATATGTGGGCCCATATCAAATTTTGAAGCATATTGGGAAAGTTGCTTATGAATTGGACTTGCCAAATGAGTTGGCTTTGGTTCATCCGGTATTTCATGTTTCTATGCTTAAGAAGTGTATTGGAGATCCGGTATCCATTAATCCCCTAGAAGGGTTGGGAGTTGATGAAAGCCTTTCTTATGAAGAGTTCCCGATAGAGATTCTAGACCGACAAGTCAAGAGATTGAGAAACAAGGAAATAGTTTTTGTGAAGGTTTTATGGAGAAATCACTTAGTTGAGGGTGCTACTTCGGGCCGAGGCCGATATGAAGTCCCGATATCCTCATCTCTTTTCTTCTACCTCTATTCAAGCTTGAGGTAATTAGTTCATCTTGAGATTTAGTGTTTGGGAGTCATGTGTGTTATATGAGATTTTCCATGATTTCCTTATGTTATGCATGTTCCTTGTAAAATTCATGTTAGTGAGAAAATGAGTTTTCATGATTTATGTTCCTCATGTTGTTGTGCATTTAGTATAAGTTGCCTATTTGACCTCATCAAATGTGTTGATGAACATGCTTTAGTATGATTTTGAGATTAATTGCATATTGGCTCCATGATCTTGTGTTGAGCACTATTTTAGTTGGAGAAGGTAGTTCCTCCCATGGATATGAGAAATATTGAGTTTCATGCATTTTGGGTTGTTAGATGTAGTTCCTACTCCCTTGTATTGCATTGACTATGTTTTTAGATGGAGTTGATGTTTCCTCATTTGTATTGTGCATTATTTGGATGTGTCGTGCATTATGGGCTGCTAGTCTTGAGTCTTTAATTCCGTAAGGTCTCTAGATCATCATTCGAGGATGAATGTTCCCAAGGGGGAGATATTGTAACATTCCGTAAATTAGTAGACTAAACTAGAACTAAAATGTGGGGGTTAGCGTCAAGGGAAAAGGTCAAGGGCCAAGGCTACCCATTGTGGCCAAGGCACTGCCCACCAAGACGACAAGGATATTCATGACCCATAGTGGACACCACGAGTAGTGGTGCCACTCGCGGAGATGGAGGTAGTAGCCTCCTTAGGCTGCCTCAAAAATGACTCTCCTCACAAGCTACTTCATGGCTCGTGAAGCCTTAGATGGCATGTGGGAGTGGTCATGGTCTTGCCTTGGTGAGATGGCCATTGGGGGTGGCTTGTCCTAGCCACTGCCTCAAGGTCCACGAGAGGGACTATTGCTCGTACTCTTGACCACGGCTCATGGTCTTGACCACAGCTTGTGGAGCCTTTCGTGAAGTTGCCTTGGGCGTGTGAGCTTAAGACACAATCTGCCTAGCTACTACCCCAAGACCACGAGAGGGACCACGGCTCATGGCGCCCCTCACTGCACCTGGGAAACTCACTTTAAGTGAGGGTTATTTCAGGGATTTCCTTTTTGAGACCTATTAAAATGAGGTCGTTTTGTATTATTAAGTCAAAATACACCCATTTATTCCATTAATTCCCAACACCCAAGTATTTCCCTCCAAAATTCATCTTCTACAAAATTTCCCTCTCTAGAAAACTCCAAGGAAGAAGAAGAAAAAGAAGAAGAAGAACAGGAAGAAGAAGGAGAAGAAGAAGAAGAAGAAGAAAGTCAAGCTAGGGTTTGAAGTAGAGGCCTTTTCAAGTCAATTTCGTGAGGATTCTTCATCAAGGTATGGTAGTCCTTCATCCATGGATAGTTTCCATCCATGGAGCATATCCAAATTAAATTTCTAAATTAGTGATTTCCCCAAAAATTAGAGTTTGACTTCAATCTTATTGGTTCTTTCCAAAAACGTTTTAAATGGTTGATTTATGATGGATTATGATTTAATTGATGAATTATTGATGATTTATGATGAATTTGCCCCAAGAACCTATGAAACCCCATATTTCCCAACTTATGTCTTTGTGTTGTGGGTGACTTGATGAAGGAAGAATACTGTGAGATTGTGCTTGTAGTGATTTAGTTAATTTAATCATGTTATTATCCATATATAATGCTGTAAATCTAGATGTATTGGATGGAAGGTGATCCTTGACCGAAGAGGGGTAAAACATGAGAATTGTTCATGATTGTGGACTCATTGTATATACTTTATGAACATGATTATAATCTAATTGTTGTGTTGATGGAAAGGTCATTCTCACAAACACATAATGAACATGATGTGAAAGTTCTTCTCACAATATGATGATTCTAAGGTTGAAAGTCCATTCTCACCTATTAAATCTATGAGCTATTTTATGAATTATGTTGGATAGAGTTTTACAGCACTCTTTCATGCAAGTAAACTCAATTCAAGACTAAAACATGTAATTGTGGGAAGTAATGCTTAGCACCGAGTGGATATTGAATATGAGATAGAGGCTCTTCCGTTCAGTAAGGTCGGGTTTCTAAAGGTAATCTCATGATATGGAAGCTCCCCCGCTAAGTAAGGTTGGGGTTTCTAGTAACAATCTCCTTATCCCATAACTATGTGCCCAATAGATCATTTAGCTAGTGGATCCACTTAGTTCTACCTTAGGCAAGTAGGACACCTCTTTTCAATGTGGGGCATGACACCGGATTCCATGATAAGCTTACATGGTCTATGTCAGTTAAGGCTTATTCCCAATATAATCTATAAGATGAATTATGAACTATGATTGCTCAAGAAGCTTTACTTAGAATGGGTAGGATTATGGGATCTTACTTATGCATGGCACAAGTAGACTTTTAGGGTATTTATAGTATGTTTTCATTATATTATGATCATCTATAGGTTGAATATGCTCATGACTTATGCTTTCACACTAATCTTCATGATGAATCTCAAACTTGGTAAAGTGCATGATCATCAACTAAAATGTCCCTTTTTAGCATGTTTTCATGGTTTTGTGCATGACTATCATACTTAGTGCAATTTTGTACAAACCCATATTTTTCTACATTTTCTCCAAAGTGTAGGTTCCAGTTCTTAAGGCGATTATCTCTTGGTTCAAGCTTGGATTGACTATTCTCCTTGCTTGTGGTGAGTCATCATGATTCGAGGATGGGATATTTCATTTTGAGGTTCCTTCTAGTACTTTCTATTTCGGATTATGTTGTTGGGGCTGTGACCCTATTTTGACTCGTGAATTGTAATAGATGGCTAAATGAGACAAGTTAGACTTTCGATTTTCTTTGATAAAGACTTTTGGACTTAAATGCATTTCTACTCTTATTGTTCTATTACTTTATGTCATGATATGCTAAGTGGCTTACATGGAGCCTTTCGAGGTTCTATGTGCCTTGTTACGTCTAGGAGGTACCTTTAGGTCGTGACACTAAGTAAAGCTTCTTAAGTAACCATAGTTCATATTTCATATTCTTGTTCATATTATTGTACTAATGGGAATAAGCCTTAACCGACATAGACTATGTGAGCTAACATGGAATCCAGTGTCTACCCCACATCCAAAAGGGGTTGTTCTACTTGCCTAAGGTAGAACAATACTCTTAGCTTAGGTGGATCCACTAGCTAATGATTTATGTGGGCACATAGTTATGGGATAAGGAGATGCTACTAGAAACCCGGACTCAAAGAAGGTATAAGGTTTCCAACTCATGAAATACATACTTCGGGAACCCGGACTCAACTAAGGTAGAAGGAACCCATTTGGGAAGCCGGACTAAACTATCATATAAGCTTCCATCTCATATTCATATTCATATCCACTCGGTGATAAGTATTAATTCCCATAGATTACATATTAAGTCTTGACTTAAGTTAATATTCATGGATGAATGTTTTGACACTCAATCTAACATAATTCATACTATAGCTCACAGATTCAATAGGTGAAAATATCCTTTCAACCTTAGAATCATCATATTCTGAGAAAACCTTTCACATCATATCATACTCATGCATAAGTATGTACATGAGGATAACCTCCAACAACACAACAACTAGTTCATAATCATATTCACTTAACTCTCTAAGCGTCCATAAAGCATAAATATAGATCTCATAATCATACATAATTCTTATACTTTGCCCTTCAAGGACCATAGATCACATTCCATCAACACATCTAGAATTACTATATTAGACATGGATATTAACATGATTCAATTAACTCAACTATTACAAGCATAATCTCATAATATTCTTCTATAATCAA